>CP139505.1:85498794-86172858 GCA_021014915.2 Artemisia tridentata subsp. tridentata
ACACCCAAACGATCTTCATTGCAGCAATCCTCTTTCCTGAACCCACTATACAAAGCCTTCCCCTTATCATTTTGTGACATAATTAGCGAATTTGGGATTTTGGTTGAATGTGTGTTGCTGTTTATTTAGGGTGAATTGAAGTAAAATGGAAACGATATTACGGTACAAGCTTTTGGGTTAGCTTTAAATATATTATAATAGTTATGAATGTGGTTGGACTATTATACCCCTAAGAATATAACACACTAATTTCGTTGACCCAACATTGTAAATGACGAGGCTATTACACTATAGGAAATATTAGCATGAAAACCCGTTTAAAATGTTATAGAAAACATTACCATTGTAAAGAATTATTAAAGCGGGTAGACACGCCAACCCGTTTAAAACACGCCAACACCGTTTAAAATGTTATAGAAAATACTAAAAAGAGTAAACAAACATTTGTAGTTAGATACTCTATATACACAGATACGTTGAATTCATATATATTAAATTTTTAATATTATGTTATTTCTAAAGTTTATTTAATTTTATTTCCATAGCGTGTTTGCACAAAAGGATAATGTTATTCGGAAATTAGAAGGGGACACAATAGAATTGTACTGCTGAGTTGTCGCCATGCTTTTGATATTTTTTGTATTTTAATTTTGTACTGCTACGCAGCAGTTTTGGTACTGATTTTATAACCAATTCATAAAGGTTATATTATAACGTAGTTCATTGTTTTTACATATAATCAACTCTAACAACATTTTTAAATGTTTAGACACGAACTATAGGGGTTTTTAATTTAAAATTTCATAACATATAAAAATATAATTAAAAAAAAAATCATTCTATATATTTACAATATTGAAGATATCAAATTTTTAAATATTTCATCCAATATTAATGATAATGGTAAAAATTTATTAATTTAAATAAACAAAATACTTATCATAATTACAAAAGAAGTTAAAGGATAATCATTATATTCCCAACTTGACTCTACACGTATACACTTTCAAATGCAAACTACGGCTAAACTGTTCATATGTCATATCGGTTATAATTTTTTGTATAAACACCATTTGATGATCATATTTGTCATTTTATTTAAACCAAAAAAAAAAAAAAAAAAAAAAAAAAAAAAAAAATTCTTAAACTGAAGGTAGTGTTGACCAAAAAAATGTCATTAACTATAAGAATATAATGATTAAAATGTTAGCATGAAAACCCGTTTAAAATGTTGTAGAAAATATTACCATTGTAAAGAATGATTAGAGCGGGTAGACACGCCAACCCGTTTAAAATGTTATAAAAAATACTAAAAAGAGTAAACAAACATTTGTAGTTATATACTCTATATACACAGATACGTTTGAATTCATATATATTATATTTTTAATATTATGTTATTTCTAAAGTTATTTAATTTTATTTCCATAGCGTGTTTGCACAAATAGAATTGTACTGCTGAGTTTAATTTTGTACTGCTACGCAGTCGTTTTGGTACTGATTTTATAACCAATTCATAAAGGTTATATTATAACGTAGTCCATTGTTTTTACACATAATCAACTCTAACAACATTTTTAAATGTTTAGACACGAACTATAGTGAATTTTAATTTAAAATTTCATAACAGATAAAATTTTAATTCAAGCAAAAATCATTCTATATATTTACAATATTGGAAGATATAAAATTTTTAAATATTTCATCCAATATTAATGATAATGGTAAAAGTTTGTTAATTTAAATAAACAAAATACTTATCATAATTACAAAAGAAGTTAAAGGATAATCATTATATTCCCAACTTGACTCTACACGTATACACTTTCCAATGCAAACTACGGCTAAACTGTTCATATGTCATATCGGTTATAATTTTTTGTATAAACACCATTTGATGATCATAGTTGTCATTTTATTTAAACCAAAAAAAAAATTTCTTAAACTGAAGGTACTGTTGACCAAAAAAATGTCATTAACTAACAAAAGAACCCTAGAAATTGCAGATATTGAAGACCACAAACAAGACCAACCAAAGTATGTTAAAATTTTTATACTATGTGTTACCCTATATATTTAGTAACTGAATGTCTTTGATTTTTTTTGTAGCAAGCAGCCCAAACGGGAAGGACACGAGGTGCTGTCCAGTGAAACCCAATCACTTGCAGAAATATTTGAATCAGAAGAATCATCTGAAGGTACTTTGTTAACATGATGAAATTAATGTTAAAAACGATATGGTATATAACTATTGTGTTTGACTTATATTTATTCATTTATTAGAAGTTGAGGATTCTGAAAATGATGACGAAACACAGAGCGTAAGTTCTGTTTATGATTGGTTGATTTCTGAACAATTAGCCAAGAGAATGACAAAATGGCAACGTAAAGAGGAACGAGATGAGCAGGTGAAAAAAGAAAGACAAAATGCTAAGAAAATTTTAGAAGAAGGTGGTGGTTTTGAGAATGCAAAAGGCATAAATGAAGAAGTTGATGTTGATCGAGACGAAGACGACATTGACCCTGAAGACTTTGAAACTTTCACTTATGATGACTTGCATTTGGCATACTCCTTTGCTTCAACACCCTAAATTAAGTTAGTAGTTGGATTTTGTTTATATTGGCATGCCACATGTTAGGCACTTTTGAAACTTTTGAATGTTAAGAAACTTTCATGTTATGCTACACATGCTAAGAACCTTTTGAATATATGTTATGTATAATAGTACTGGTGAATTTTATAAATACTTTATGTGTGTTAGATGAATTTTTGTTTTGCGATTGATGTTTAAGAATATGATGTAAACACATAAGGCGTTAATAATATTGACCCGACAATTGATTCCGCTAAAGAATGTGGAGTAACTCATGTGTCTAATGAATAGCTTATTATCCCACATCAGTTAGTCAAAATAATTGGTTATACTTTATAAGACACATGATCCATTAGTTGCGTGTGTAGGATTAAGTATCATGTTGTATACACCATGTTTGAAACCCGATATATGTATATACATGTATCATGTTTTATGTTGCAAAGCCGTACCATGTAACATATTGGTTATGATTCATACGTGCACTAAATCTATATGTGTTTAGGGATTTATGTTTGAGGTACGTTAACACCAAATTTTACCTCCGTCATAATTGACACATTTTTCTTTTAGATGTCAATTAAACCTATATTAAACCTATATACATAATTGATGTTGTTAGTATTGATATTAACAGTACCATCGATAGGTACTGTTGGTGAATTTTTAAAAATACGTTATTCACATCAGTTAACATATATGGTTTTTAGTTTTTCTTATAATTCAAATACATATCAAACTATCCTATACATCTATTGTCAAACTGCTTAACAACGCAATCACAATATTACTGCAGACCCGATAATGCATCACATTTGCAGATGGTACCATCACAATGCTCATGTAAATGAACAAATCAAATAATGTTAAGTACGGAGTATATGTTTTGGGAAAAATGAAAGTAAACAGCTTAACATTTGTATTTTTATTTTTTGGAAGCAGGATACTTGCATCTTAACTTTATGACCCTTAGTATTTTGATTTTTTGGCAGTAGGATACTTGCATCTTACAATTTATCGAAAATTAAGCATACTTGATTGTTATTATTTATCACCATTATAGACAACCAGTGTTCAAAATCAAAATCCATCCTAACCTGATAAATATTTTAGTTTAGCGATTCAACATACATCAAACACAGCCACCAACGGAACAGGACCGTTAAACAACTGACCTTCAAAAGCCGGATCGACTGTTGTTCCAACCATCTGGAATCTGATCATTTTGTTCATTGGAAACTGGAAATCTTCGGCCAAGGTACTCCAATTTGTCCTAAAATTCATGTGATCGTTTCTCCATGGCTTATCAGCATGACGTTCAAGTTTCATGGTTACACGGCGTTCACTTTCCATCCTCCTTAGAAGCGCATGACCAAATTGTTGCAGATTGTTGTCAGAAACAAAATTGCTTGGTATGGTCTGAAAGCAATTACAACAACTTGATAACTTCAACTCTTTTACTATTAAATATTTATTAAAAATTACGAAAATACATAATGTATATAAAGAGACAACCCTTACCATTCTTCCGGAATCCATCACAAACGGGAAAAGCCTTCGGTAGAAAGTATTCTCTTCAGACAAATGCACTGCATGCTGGAACCAATTACAGCCGTGGACCAACCTTGCATCTAACGAATACCATCCACAGAGTAAACATTACATATTCGCAAACAAATACAACTGATTCACCTCAAATTAACATGTAACATTGAATATAACTTTTAAAAGAACGTATTACTACCTGACTCATTTGCATCATGCCCTTGAACAAATGCAAGACGTGTGGGATAATGATGTTCATGTATAAGCTGAAAACCATCATTATCAAACCTCATCAACGCCAACCGCATACCAGTCTTTTTGGTCAATACAACTCGCTCACCAACCATTAGATTTGCTCGCTGAACAACCGTATTCCAGTGAACATTAAACTGGAAACCCACACTATCCAAAGTCCCAGGAATAACACTCTCCTTTGCAACCACGTTTATCTCAGAACCGGAAAATTCAATCAAAAAATCATCACGTTCAATGCCTTGAAGGAACTCCACAGGAAACCACTAATAAAACAAAATTTAAAAATATTGAAAAAAGGTTTATAAATTCCATGAATTTTACATATATACAATTATATCATAACTTTACCGGTGATGAACTTTGATCAGCCCCAACTTCAGCAATGCACCTAACCAGTCTGTTTCGTGTGTGAATTATCCCATAACCACCGATTTCCAATCCATCTGCATCATATGCAGTAACAAAAAAGGTGTCTGCAGCTTCCTTTATGAAATGCAAAGTCCTAATATTGAAATAGCCGCTCAGCTCTATAAAATTATCCCACCCTGCACCAGATATGCTCCATTCTTCGGTACCTCTTCTCCGACAAATAAAAACTTTCCTTTTAACCCGATTATTATTAATCAGGTACACATAGTCATTATTGTTGTAGTAGTTAATATGATAGTAATCAGGCAGTACCTATGGTTTTACAAAAACCAAAACAAACACATTCATCAGGCAGTACCTATGGTTTTACAACAACAAAATAACACGTATAAGAAGATTATTATGGGAATATAATTCCATAAATACCTACCAATGTTCCCATATTTTCCACATGATTATAATCCGTGATGAATTGTGTGGTCATTGTTCTGCGACCATTAAAAAAACACAAAACATTTAGCAAAGAATAAAACTCGGACAAATCTTTCAAATACACACTCAGATAGAGTTGTAATAACAAACACCAGTACAACATGTTTAAAATAACGACCAAACCAAACATTTGCATCTCGCAAACATCACTTAAAGTCAAACTGTTTGTACATGCCCTAACAACAGCCACAATGAATACAAATAAACTACCCCAACTAATCATCAACAGAGAAACACACCACGGATGATTAAATATAGACAATGTTTAACAACCATAAACATTCACTTTGAACGACTTTCCCAAAAGCGCGCTACGACCCATAAACATTGACATACTCTAAAACAAACTTAAACTAAGATTTACATAACCCAAGTGACTTTCCCACAAAATATACCAAACCGAAAGTCAAACCAAAAGACCATATCTTCGAAACTACAGACATATACTACATCAAATTTCCATTAACATCAGCTTCTCCAAGAAAGAGAATAAATCACGGAGTCGGGCATGTCTTTTCGCGACACCTAACAGCAACCCAGCAACTTCAGCCAAATCTTGCGTCTGCATCTTCATCATGTCATTGATGGAATGCAAAGATGAGTCTGAGCCACAAAGGAGCTGAAGTTCATTTATCATTTGATCCCTATCATCAACTCGCGCACTAATCTGTGAAGCCTTAGACATCAAATCTTCCACATCCTTAAAAGTAACATCAATTTCACGCCTATAATGGACAATCATCACGTCCTTAACAAGTCTTGAATTAGCAATTTCTGCTAACTGATCCAGAATAACCAGACGAGTTCCCATTCCTAAGCTTAACACCTGTGTTACTATGACCTGAAAGCCCTAACAAATAAACCTTTATTATCTTCTTACCATTCTAAACTATTTTTTCCTAACTGATCAATAAGAAACAGTATAACAAACAGGTTTCATCAACATCTACCCAAATGATTACTCAAGTTAATTACGGAGTATAAGTTGATAAATATCTACCCAAATGATTACTCAAGTTAATTCTAAACTATTTACCAGCTGTAAGGGTTTCGTCTTTTCAATAAGAAAAACGGTTACCAGAGGTTAAGAAAACATGAACATAAATATTAGATCAAGATTCAATAGCTAACCTTTTGTTGATCTGGCCACAGATATTTTGATCGGTAAACACTTGGTGTTTTCGAGAATGTAATGATTCGGTGTGAAGAAACGCTATGAGTAAGATGAAAAGACAATGTAGCAAGTCTATGGGAATAGCCTATTAATGAGTAGTATGCTATACAACTTGCATGTTCTTCAAATATGTTTCTGTTAATAATTCACAAACGAAAGGTCATGCAAAAAAAAATTAAATAAATAAAAAATCAGCAGAATTATTTACATCAAAATATATTTGGTCTATTAAATTTAACAATAATTGTTAATCACTTGAAAGTGAAAATACCGTGTTTAGGCTAACTTAACCTTTGAATAGTAATCAATGCCTTGAAATTTATTTATTATAAAGTAGGTAGGTGTTATAAGAACCCTCCCTACGCATGGGTCCCACCTATTTCCAACCCATAAAGTATATACATATCAATATATATTAAACCGTGTTAAGATGTTAACATATAAGTGGCTATTGTCCTTTCGTACAATATTGCTAACATAATTTAAAACTGATCAAAACCATCTAATATTAATATATAATATATATTTTTCTCCCGCAATTGAAAAGACCATGTAAAGCCTAACCTAACCTTCTTTTGAATAATAATGATTAGCTTGAAATTTATTCATTATAAAATATTATACCTATAAATATACAATAAATCATGTTTAGAAATATACAACAAATCATGTTTAGAGATTATTAAAATGTAAAATGCATTTTCGTACAAAATTATTAGGATGTACAATATAGTTGTCCATATTCTATTGTGCTTCTATATAAGTAGTTATATTTTATTGTCTTCTATGTAACGAAATAAAAGCTTAATTTAAAATTGATCAAAACTATCCATATTCTATTGTGTTTATATATAAGTATTTATATTTTATTGTGTTCCATGTAACGAACTTAAAGCATAATTTAAAATTGATCAAAACAAATCAATCTAAAATTAAAAGTCATGCCCGCCCATTGGGCGGGCTTTGAAGTCTAGTGTATATATATATATATATATATATATATATATATATATATATATATATATATATATATATATATATATATAATATATATATATATATTAGTGCATCTGTTAACAGTTTTACCCGTAAAGTACGTGTTTTGACCCGTTAACCAACCACACGCTCTTTAAAATCAAGCCTAGTAAATGGTGTTTGGCTATCTTTTGCATACAGAGTTGTAGTGAAAACAAGCTGAGTTTTTTTTTTTTTTTTTTTTTTTTTTTTTTTTTTTTTTTTTTTTTTTTTTTTTTGATGAAAGTTATTGCAGTTACTGACTAAGAAGTAGAATGTGCAGGAACCAAATTTCACAAACTCTACAGCATTCGGAAGCCATCCAGTTGAGAAGGTAATAATCCATTTTTAGTTCTTTTAATGGTGCTCATCAATGATGATGCCTAATGCAATGCTGCAGGATATTGACATAATAGTGACATACACAGACACTTCTGGCGCCATACGAATTAGGACTGTTAAGTCCAAAGATTTGTCTCCTTCATGGGTCTCGACAAATCCCATTATTGACAGTCAAGGCAAAGAGGACATCTCAAAGGTATAAATACTATTTTCAATATCAAAGTACACCCTCCATCCCGTGACAATTGCAACAATTTATGTTTCGTAATGTCCCAAGACTATTGAAACATTTTGTTTGGATGTCAAGTTTTCAAGTCAGAATTTCATTTTCTTTCTGTGTTGTCATTATGAAAAGTAATAACAAGATTTCCTTATTTTTTTCATTAATGAACGTGACTTCAGTCACGTTTAGCAAATAGTCAAATATCTCTAAATAAGCGTTGGTGCATCTGTTAGTATGATTAGGGCATCAATCGACTTGTTACAACACGTGTTTGTATAATTAGTGCATCAAAAAATTGTGTTACAGCATATCTTAGTAAGATAAGAGCCTAATGTTAAATTAGGGCATTTGTTTGTTTGATTAAAATGAGGATATGTAATTGTTCAAAATGGGGAAATTCTGTCAAACGGATTTGGGTCAAATTGGGTAAATTCTGTAATGGGTCAAACGGATTTGGGTCTAAACTCGTTTAGTGCATTCATTTGCATATTTAGAGCATCTGTTTGGACATATTAGTGCATTCATTTGCATATTTAGAGCATCTGTTTGAGCTGTTACCCAACCCGCCCATTTTTGCACCTCTAGTTTTGTCCCATGAATTTGCTTCATCCCTCATAATAATTCAGAAGTTATGAATGTGCAGAATATGATGCTAAATGACAGAATCCAAAACCTGAATGGGCTTTAATCTGTATTGAGGAAGGCATCAGAGTACCTGTCCACTTTGGATGCCGCAACTCCATACTCTGAGTTTGCACATAAGTTTTAGGAGATTGGATTGGAGCGAGGTTGGGGTAACAAAGCAGAAGGTGTCATGGAGATGATCCATATGCTTTTGGAATTTCTCGAGGCACCCGATGCATGCACTCTTGAGAAGTTCCTTGGAAGAATCCCAATGGTCTTCAATGTGGTTATTCATTCGCCACATGGTTACTTTGCTCAGGAGAACGTCTTGGGATATCCAGACACAGGTGGTCAGGTTGTTTACATTCTTGATCAAGTTCCGGCGTTGGAGCGTGAGATGCGCAAGAGGATCAAAGAGCAAGGTCTTGATATTGTTCCTCGCATTCTCATTGTCACAAAGCTGCTTCCCGATGCTGTTGGAACCACGTGTGGTCAGCGTCTTGAGAAAGTCTTTGGATCAGAGAACTGTCATATTCTCAGAGTTCCATTCCGAACCGAAAAGGGTATTCTCCGTAAATGGATATCTCGTTTTGAGGTCTGGCCATACATTGAGACTTTCACCGAAGTACTATCCTTTTTTTTTTTTTAATTTGGCATATTCATTGATTATTTATTAAGATTTACTCCGGTTACTAATAGCGCTTTTCGAGGCTAATTAACTTATTAGGATGTGGCAAAAAAAGTAACAGCAGAGCTACAGGCGAAACCAGATTTGATCATAGGTAACTACAGTGAGGGAAACCTGGTTGCCTCTTTGCTTGCTCACAAGTTGGGTATCACTCAGGTACCTACTTACCTAAGCGTCACATTTCCATACTCACTAGTAATAGTTATTGTCTTACTTACTCGTAGTTGGGTGATAAATTAAGTACTAATACATTGTTAATTTCATGTAAACATATTGACATGATTGTATGAACAGAAGATGCTTTATCTGCATTATAATTACGAATGCAGTCAAATACAACCATCACGTGAGCATGATTAGTGCATCAGTGTGTGTGTTTAGTGTATCCGTTTGTAGGTTTAGTGCATCGTTTGTATGTTTAGTGCATCTTGGGTTCTTCTGATCTCGACATAGTGGAACAAAAATATACTTGATCACAAAGAGGGTAGATGATGATGCAAAGTATTCTGATTTCAGGTCAAAACCGTGAGTAATGCATTCAAAAGAGTTAAGGTTAAAACCATGACCCTGAAACATTTTTGTCCATAAAAAATCAGTATTTTAAGTAAAGTCGTCAAGTTTATCTTCTTTAAGACTAAACACATATGAACAAAATTTATATATGTGATATTTGCTCGTTAAGAAACTAATGCATGCTTGTACTAGATATGATTAACTAGTGATCATTTATTTAGATTAGCCTTTCTTAATTACTTGTGTGATTAAGTGAAATATACTCCATTTGACCAAAATCCATTTTGACCCGTATAAAAATGACACTCTTGACCCAAACCCTTTTGACCTGTTACTTAACCTGTCTCACCTGCGCGTTTTATGTTATGAACCAAGTATTATGATTAGTGCGTTTTGTGCTACATAACCTGTCTCACTACTCTTTTCTGTTATTGATGTTTGTGTTGATATAAAAGCTTAAATTTCGGGTTTAAATCATTAATTCTTTAGTTTCCACTTGCATGTTAGTGGAAAGTTGGTAATAATGATTAGTGCATTGTTAGACATATTAAGGCATCTGTTTGCATGTTTAGTGCATCCATCACTAGTAGACTCACCATGACTTGTATTTGACTATTTAGTGTAAGTATGTGAACAATGATAGGTGCATCCATCAGTAGTACCATTGGAATTACTGTTGATGTACGCTATGATTGTCATTTCCAATCATG
Organism: Artemisia tridentata subsp. tridentata; assembly: GCA_021014915.2. NCBI lineage: Eukaryota > Viridiplantae > Streptophyta > Magnoliopsida > Asterales > Asteraceae > Artemisia > Artemisia tridentata. Next base: position 85,509,338 of record CP139505.1, read on the forward strand.
GTTTTAATGAGCTGATAACACTATGTATTGTTGTATAAGAATGTCTGATGTTTGTTAGTACAGTAGTAGACTCACCATGACTTGTATTTGACTATTTAGTGTAAGTGATGAAGCGAAAAGTGTACCGCTTTTAAGGGGTCATTTAAGCCCTAAATCGTATTTATTTGATCAAATATTGCCCTAAATCGTTCCTTTTGTCATTTTAGGTACTTTTGAGGAGAAATCTGGAAAAGGAGGCATTTTGGACGTTTTTGGAGCATAAAAGTGAAGAAAACGACAAAGTCTCAAGAATCGGCTAAAAGTTACTCTTGACGGCGTCAGACTTTACTCTGGACGGCGTCATGCCTTGGCAAGAAAAGTTGGACGTGAAATTTACTCATGATGAGCCAGTGAAAATAGCATGTGAATTCTGACGGCGTCACGCTTTAACTTGATCAAGGGCGTCACGGCTTAAATCAAAAGGGGACGGCGTCACGTTCAAGGTTCGACGGCGTCAAGCCTTGATAAGCCAGAATGGATTTTTGAAGAGCTAAAGAGGGACGGCGTCAAGAAGGTCATCCGGGAACCCTAAAAGCGGCGAGGTGACGGCGTCACACTCCATAACGTGACGCCGTCAGATCCAAAAATCTATATATAGTTTTCTAATTTTTTGTCATTAGGAGAGAGCTTAGTGTGTGGAATTTTGGGAGAAAACCCTAAGACGAATTCAGCTTCTTTTTCAAGGCTTTTTGCCTTGAGATCTTCCATGTTACATTGAAGATAAGTTATCAAATAATCATTCAATATGTCTATGTGTTGTTTGATTTTATCTTATTCTTGTCTTTTGTTTAACATGTTAGGCTAAATTTATCTTGTGTTTGCTTAGATCTAATGAAACCTAGCTATTGATTATTGGTTGTTAGTGTGTTATTAGTTGTATTGGATGATTGTTTATCTATGTTAGGCTTAAGAAAACTGGCTAACTTCCTATTCGGTAACTTGCTTGAACGTCTTAAGAAACATGAAACAAATGCGTACTAAAGGTTTTTATGGTTGTATTTAATACACAAGCGAATTCTAGTGATCCCATTTTAGGAGCTTCCTAGCCGGCTCGACATAGGAGTGAAGTAGGAGCTTGTAGAGTTGGGGAAGTAAGTACGCCACCCCACGAATGGTATTAAGGAATACACCCGTCATCCACGCGACTAATACACACTAATTAACCGGTAAAAGATAGTTAGGGAGTAAGGAAATCTAAGTAAACACATTTCTCTACACATAAGTTTCTCACCACATTTTCATTTTTGTTATTTTATTTTATTTGCATCCATAGTAATTTTGGGTTAGTTGACTAGCAACTAATTCCGCCCACTCTTTCAAAACCGAGATTTTACTTGCTTTCATAAAATATAAAAACATAAAAAGAATCTTCCTCAACCCTTAGACCTAATTAGAGTAGTCTTTCACACATAACGAACACTATTCCCTGTGGAGAACGATCAATCCCCCGTACTTACCACTACACTATACTACATCGGTCAGGTACACTGCCTGGTGGGGTTGTAAGCCTCTTGAGATCCCTCGAGAGGTAAAACCTGTTGTAAGGTTACAAAACCACGCATCAAGTTTTTGGCGCCGCTGCCGGGGAATAGTTATTGTTTAGGTTGAATTTTTATTTCTATTAGGTCTACTCACTAGATTCCTTTCTAGTGAGATTTTTGTTTTATTTTTCTAGGTTTTCTTTAGTCTATCTATTTTCTTCGTGTCTTTGTTCGTAACCATACCATCCGACATCATGGAAGATGGTAATATCCTTAACCCCCACAACCCACCACCACAACAACCACAACCACCTCCTAGAGCCCGTACTTTAGGAGAGTATTCCCGTCCTAGCCACCATGGCTATCGAAACACCATTGAGCTCACTCAAGGAGCCAATATCACACCCTTGCGATCCGACACCATCCGGTTGGTGCAAAGCGGATGCGCATTCCATGGACTTCGTTCTGAAGATCCTAATCAACACCTCAAGGACTTTCTTAAAATCGTTGATTCTATAGACCTTGATGTTGCCACTCGAGAGACGACCCGATTGCGTCTCTTTCAATTCTCTCTGCGGGACCAAGCTAGTCAGTGGCTAGAACGTCAACCCGCAGGATCCATCACCTCTTGGGATGATCTCACCACTCGTTTCCTTGCTCAGTTTTTCCCACCGGGAAGAACTACTAAGCTAAGGAATGATATCTTGATGTTCCAACAACGTCAAGGCGAAACTCTCTACGAGGCATGGACTCGATTCAAGGACTTACTCCAAAAAGTCCCTCATCATGGCATAGAACTTTGGCTCCAAGTCCAAATCTTCTATGACCATATCAATCTCTCCACGAGGCAAACCATTGACCAATCGGCCGGTGGCAAGCTACGTGATCTAAGTGCGGAACAATCATGGGCTCTCCTAGAGGATCTTGCTCTTTATGACAACGAAAGTTGGAGTGATCCCCGTGATTTGAATAAAACGGTCAAGGCAATATCTTTGCCTTCGAACAATTCAAGCACTTCTGACCGTAGGATCATAGAACTTGAAGACCAAGTCAAGTTTCTCATGAAATCCTACGAGGCTCCTAAACCTTCAAGCCAAGTGAACAAAATCACTTCTTCATGTGAATTATGTAGTGGTCCCCACGACACTCGTGATTGCATGGAACTCCCCGAACAAGCTTTTGTGGACTACGCATCCTCGCGTACCGACGGAGCGGGAGACAAGTTGTACACTTTCAAACCCGAGCCAAACCTTTATGGTGATTCATACAACCCCTCATGGAAAAATCACCCGAACCTTAGGTGGAAACAAAACCAAAACGCCCAACAAACAAATTCTTCCAACCCACCTAATCGTTTCCAATCAAGCGGTTCCAACTCGAATCGTACTTTCAACAACAATCCTTCCGGCAATGGTAGTACCAATAACTTTGAAGGATTGATGTCTCAATTTATGGCATCTCAAGAAGCTCGTTTAGCCAAGTTTGAAGCCGAATTCAATCAACAACAAACGGAGATGACCAATAAAATTGACAACTTGTTGAAAGCTCTCCATAACCAAGTGTTATCACCTCCACATAAGGACGCTAGGAACACAAATAGCGGACCCCAAGTAAAAGACCCCTCTTCATCCAAACACGTCCACTTTGTCAACATTGTCACTATTAAACCAATTGATAGGAATGAGGATAATAGTGAACCTAAGGATGAGGATAAGAAAGTCGAGGTTGATAAGGAAGTTAGGACAAGTGAGATTGAAGAAGTAGATGATGATGAGGACTACTTCAATAGGCTACCCACTAAGGAAGAGCGTGCATATCATACAAACTTATTCGATGACCCCGAGACACCATACTTCCTAGGTAGACCAATCATAGAAATAGGCGACCCTTCTAATCTCAACATACCATGCAACATCGGACATTTGCATGTGTGGAAAGCCTACATCGACCTTAGATCGCCCATAAACATCATGACTAGAGCCCACTACAACTTGATAATGAAAAAATCAACTTGGGTATAGGATGTTCCCTGACAAGGGTTGGATGAGTAACTTCACGGGAAGAGTTAAGGGATTACCGGTTTATGTAGGAAACTTCACCTATGTCACCGACTTTGTAATTGTAGAAGATATCCGCCCAATAGTCGATGCATCCTTGACTCAAGTGGTTTTTGGAAAACCATTTGTTGAGGTCTCTAGAATGACTTATGAACCTTCCTTAGGGATAGTTAGATTTAAGGGTGAGACCGATGAAGTAAGCTACCAAATGCCATATAAGATAGAACAATTCCAACACTTGTCAAATGTTGAGAAGGAGCTCAAACAAGCGGTCTACTATAGGAATGATGAGGATAGAAGTAATGGAGTAGACTATGTTATGGAAAGGATATTCGGTTTCTACAAGGATTGTTTGAAACTAGGACCGGAATATAAAACCGGGAAGGAGAATGGCCTAGGAACCGTGACCAATGATGGAATCACGTAATGTACGTGACTTTGAGTCTAGCTACAAGACTCGTTAATAAAGAAAAGCGCTTCTTGGGAGGCAACCCAAGCTTTATTTGTTTTATTTGCTTTGTGTGTTTATTTATTTGTTTGTTTGATTTTATTTGTTTCCGTATGTGTGTTTAATTTTTATTAGTATTGATTCATGTTCAAAAGTAAATTGTGAAAATGCTTTATTTTGTTTTTAACTTCGTCTTAACTACATATAAAGGTATTTTGCAAAAGATAAGTGTAAGGGAAATCTAAATCGGTTTATTAGAACACAAATGAACATGAATCGTAATAATAATAAATTAACATATATATATTCGTATTTGTTTGAGTCAAATGCTTGTATCGAGTCATAATGATGTTTTGCAGGATTTCCAGGAAGTAAGGTAAAGGTTTTTCCAGAAATTTTCCGGAAACTTAAAATGAGAATTTTTGTCAGGTCATTTCTGACGGCGTCAAGGTTTATAACCTGACGGCGTCAGATTTAATTTTCAGAAATTTTTGAAAGTTTTGTTTTTAAAAAGTTTTTATTAAAATCTCCAACTTATAATCTCCAGGAATCTGCAAAATTATCATTCCACAAGCATTATATCCTTATATATAGATTTTATCCCGCCGATGTTATGCAGGTTTTCGTGTTTGTTTTCTCAGGTTTAACAGGTTATTTTGGACAAGGAGATGTTTATTGAATCAAGCTTTTGGCGATGCATTAGTCATGGAGCTTCAACATTCTCTTTGGGGGAAGATCTAACCGTGTAATTTCACTATCCACCGAGCGAATCAGGGGAGTATTTGATTTCATTCTTTTACTTTTTGCTTTTACATCTTGTTATTTGAACATTGGGGACAATGTTCATCTTAAGTGTAAGGGGGGTAAAAGTACGATTTTAGAGAATGCCATTGCGCTTGATTTTTGTTTGTTTAATAATAGATGTGTAATAAAACTGAGATAAATACCTGTTAGGGTAATTTTAGTGCCAAATTTAAAATTTTTTTACAACATATAGGAGTGAAACTTTGATCTTAATGAGCGTCTCACGGATAGGAGTTATATGACTAGCACAAAAACCGTACCACTAAAAAAATTTTCCACCCCCAAATATGTGAGGTTCGCCCCTAGAATTGGTAGGAAAAGCATTTATGCTATGATGTGTGTACCGGTAGCATTTAGATTCTAGAACTTGCGTTAGGACCATTCCAAGGCCACAAGTGAGACTACATTCGTGTAGTTAGATTTACTACATGATAAGAGGCATTAGGATTAACCCATTGTTTTACACCTGTGTTTTTGTTATAATTACGTTGGCTACATTGGTCAAGTAATTCTCCCACACCCTTTGCGTTGTACTCATTTTTAGTACACGATACCCCTAGTACACCCCTCAGAGCCTATCTTTTCGTTTCGACCTTTAAGCATTTTACTTAAAGGAAGAATTTGTTACACCCCACTAAAATGTACACCCAAATCGCCTTAGCCTACCTTGTATGCACTCATTTTTAGTGCATTATTGTTACAACATTTGTTTAAACCCAAGTTAATTATCTAGTTGATTACATGGTTGCTAAGTCGAGTCATATCCTTGTACATATTGTTTTGGGACGATTGGGACTCATGGGTAAAGTACTAGTGTAATGGAGTAATGGGGAAGAACAACATTATTACCCCCATATGTGCTAAATGTTTTAAAAGTACTCCAAGTTTTTCAATTATCTTAATTCGAGTCGTTAGATTAGTATTTGTAAAGTTATGTAAAAGTTCAAGTGTAAGGGGAATGCAATGCCCCTATGATGTATTATTTTGGATGGTAGGGCAAGAGTGTATGCAAAAAAAAAAAAAAAAAAAAAAAAAAAAACAAAAAAAAAACAAAAAAATGAGAAAAAAAAACATACGGACTACCATCCCGTTTCATTTTACGTTTGTTTTATGTTTGTTTTTGTTTTTGTTATTTCGTTTCTAGCTTAAGATCGAGTCTAGTCTTGGCTTAGCAACATTGTATAGTACATGTAATTGATCAAGATCTTTAACTAGCCACCAGTAAAACATCCTTTATCCAACAAAACCGTGTTTTCCTTTTCCCTACACCTAACGTTATAACCCATTTAAAAGCCCTCTTTGATAGTTTATCTTAGGTGCTTACGCCTAGTGGAGGAGGTTTTCGATCCTTTCCCAAGCCTATGGTAATCTATTTGCTATGACAGGTAGTGAGAGATATTATCCGTTTTCATTTATGAGATTTATTTTGATGACACTTGAGAGATGTGAGTATCTAAACACTACTTGTGAGGTGCTAGTTTGTAATCTCCGTGCTTATTATGATTGAAGTGGAACGATTATTTGTTGTAATTACTTTTATATTTGCATTAAATGACCCCTAACTTGTATTTTGATTAGAATAAAAGCGCATTTGCTTGAGGACAAGCAAATCTCAAGTGTAAGGGTATTTGATGAAGCGAAAAGTGTACCGCTTTTAAGGGGTCATTTAAGCCCTAAATCGTATTTATTTGATCAAATATTGCCCTAAATCGTTCCTTTTGTCATTTTAGGTACTTTTGAGGAGAAATCTGGAAAAGGAGGCATTTTGGACGTTTTTGGAGCATAAAAGTGAAGAAAACGACAAAGTCTCAAGAATCGGCTAAAAGTTACTCTTGACGGCGTCAGACTTTACTCTGGACGGCGTCATGCCTTGGCAAGAAAAGTTGGACGTGAAATTTACTCATGATGAGCCAGTGAAAATAACATGTGAATTCTGACGGCGTCACGCTTTAACTTGATCAAGGGCGTCACGGCTTAAATCAAAAGGGGACGGCGTCACGTTCAAGGTTCGACGGCGTCAAGCCTTGATAAGCCAGAATGGATTTTTGAAGAGCTAAAGAGGGACGGCGTCAAGAAGGTCATCCGGGAACCCTAAAAGCGGCGAGGTGACGGCGTCACACTCCATAACGTGACGCCGTCAGATCCAAAAATCTATATATAGTTTTCTAATTTTTTGTCATTAGGAGAGAGCTTAGTGTGTGGAATTTTGGGAGAAAACCCTAAGACGAATTCAGCTTCTTTTTCAAGGCTTTTTGCCTTGAGATCTTCCATGTTACATTGAAGATAAGTTATCAAATAATCATTCAATATGTCTATGTGTTGTTTGATTTTATCTTATTCTTGTCTTTTGTTTAACATGTTAGGCTAAATTTATCTTGTGTTTGCTTAGATCTAATGAAACCTAGCTATTGATTATTGGTTGTTAGTGTGTTATTAGTTGTATTGGATGATTGTTTATCTATGTTAGGCTTAAGAAAACTGGCTAACTTCCTATTCGGTAACTTGCTTGAACGTCTTAAGAAACATGAACCAAATGCGTACTAAAGGTTTTTATGGTTGTATTTAATGCACAAGCGAATTCTAGTGATCCCATGTTAGGAGCTTCCTAGCCGGCTCGACATAGGAGTGAAGTAGGAGCTTGTAGAGTTGGGGAAGTAAGTACGCCACCCCACGAATGGTATTAAGGAATACACCCGTCATCCACGCGACTAATACACACTAATTAACCGGTAAAAGATAGTTAGGGAGTAAGGAAATCTAAGTAAACACATTTCTCTACACATAAGTTTCTCACCACATTTTCATTTTTGTTATTTTATTTTATTTGCATCCGTAGTAATTTTGGGTTAGTTGACTAGCAACTAATTCCGCCCACTCTTTCAAAACCGAGATTTTACTTGCTTTCATAAAAATATAAAAACATAAAAAGAATCTTCCTCAACCCTTAGACCTAATTAGAGTAGTCTTTCACACCTAACGAACACTATTCCCTGTGGAGAACGATCAATCCCCCGTACTTACCACTACACTATACTACATCGGTCAGGTACACTGCCTGGTGGGGTTGTAAGCCTCTTGAGATCCCTCGAGAGGTAAAACCTGTTGTAAGGTTACAAAACCACGCATCAGTAAGTATGTGAACAATGATAGGTGCATCCATCAGTAGTACCATTGGAATTACTGTTGATGTCTGCTATGATTGTCATTTCCAATCATGGTTTTAATGAGCTGATAACACTATGTATTGTTGTATAAGAATGGCTGATGTTTGTTAGTACTTTGTTGGACTGTGAACCGCGGACAAGATTAAGTGTTAAGTGTCTTGGATTGTCTTTCCAATGCCAACTTCTGAATTTCTTTTTGTTTGTATTGTGAATGATTGCTATTTTTGTCATTTGTGGCGCACTCTATGCTGTTAAATTTTTGCGAATATAATTGTTAGATGTAGATACAAGTGTGTTGCAATGCCACTATGAACTATATAATTTGTTATGTATTCGTGTTACTACCTACTAGGGTACATGTTTCTTGACATGCCTTTGTTTCTGGTGCAGTTGGAACAGAACTTTTGATCAAGAAAAACATGGCTGGGTATGTAAACATCTCTCTTCTGTATGATAATTATTGTTCACATTGTTTTGTATGATTTCATTATATTGTTTGGTTTTGTTAATTTTCAACTGAGCTGTGAATATTAACATCTATTGTATTGGTTTTGCAGTGAAGAGGCTGTTGTTCCAGTTGACATATCCAGCTTGTCTTCTGAGGTGAGTTTCTCAGCCCTTGAACGGCTAGTAGTGAAGAGGTTGTTTTAAATAACGAATTAGGTACTTTAATGCATTAAGAATACACTTTAGGTGACTTTCTAGTTTCTACCCATTTGATCCCTTTCGTATTATGCTTTTGAGTTCACTCGTTTGACCATTTTTAAAACAAACACAACCCAACACAATCAATTCATTAGTAAATAGGCTGGTATTGCCTCCTGTAATTGTAAGTTTATCAATAAGTTCTTTATAGTCTTTTAAGATGCTCATCAGCTGTTCACTCTACATGCCATTTCTCCAACTCTCAGGAAAAACTATGTCAGGCAAGGAGAAACTGTACTTTGGGGAACCAGCTGAGAACACATTATATGGTTTAAATGTTGTTTATAGTCTTTTAAATGTTGTTTTTGTCTCTATTATATGGTTTACTAATGTATATGATGTTGAACTTGCAGAATGCAAGGAGAAACTGTACTTTGGGGAACCAGCTGAGAACACATTTTCATCAACTAGATCAGATGTAGCAGATAATAAACCGAGTGTGCATCCTCAACGGGCTTCACCAAATGTTCATAACACAATTTATATTAGCCCCAGACAGTTGCTTCAGAAGAAAAGTGAAAGTCGGAAACACAAGTCTTTAGTTTCAGTATTGTAAATGTTACTCAAGTATTTTAATAAACAAATTTTTTATTTATTTATTTTTTAATTTTCTCATCATTCTGCAGAAAAATGTAACATATGAAAATCATTGTTATTGTAAAACTCATAGGAAATTAAATGATATACAAAACAGCCCTTGGAAAATAAAAAAGTGACAAAGAAGCCCCTGTAGTTAGGAGGAAAAAAATAAGGGGGAAGGGGAAGGGGAAAGGTGATGATTTACAAATTTTACCCCTAAAAAATAAAAGAAGTTATAATAAGGCCCCTTAAGTTGGGAAAAAAAAGCAGGAGGAGTGGGAGGGAGTGATTTGTACACTTTTCTCACTTTTCTACCAAAATGAACTTTTCTCATGAACCAATATATATATATATATAATATATATATATATATATATATATATATATATATATATATATATATATATATATATATATATATATATATATATATATATATATATATCTGTGTGTGTGTGTGTGTGGATCCAAGGCCCGCCCCGGTGGGCGGCTAGCTTTAAAAATTTGATTATACGATAAAATTAATAGTAAAATAAGTATGAATGTGTAGTCACGTCCATGAGACGAAAATGAATAAAATAAACATGCCATTATAAAGAAAATAATAACGTTAAACAAAACCAAACCTTCAAAATAACCGAATTACATATAGTTTATAATTTATGAAAATGATGATTGTACGATAAAGGAAATAGTAAAATGGTTTTGATAGAATAATGTTAAACAAATTTGATGTTGAAAATAACCGAATTTACATATACTTTATTGTGTAGAAAAAAAAAAGAAAAAAAAAAGAAAAAAGAAAAAAACCTTATATTCTATAAATAACTTCTTTATAGTAAGGGGTGGCAATTTTCGACACGACACGCTAACCGACACAGAAACGACACGAAGATAAACGGGTTTGGGTGAGGATAAATTGGTTTGGGTCAAAAATAGGTTAACCCGTATAACATGTTTAATAAATGGGTCGTGTATGGGTTTAGTAATTTTAAACAGGTCAACCCGTGAACCCGTTTAAATATATAAACTTTTAATCAATAAAATATACAACTTTAATTTAATAAACTTAGAAATTATGAGCGGGAATAAATTTAGTGTCAAGAGCGGAAACTTAGTGTCTAATCTTTTAGCGGAAATTTACTTCTTATATTGCGCCCATCTCACTCTAAAATTTCACCCAATCCTAAAATAATAAAATTGATCATTAACAAACCTAGTAACCTACCTTCCCTCTCTCTTTTCCGGTAAGATCCACCCTCCCAATTTCAGAGAAACTAATCTAAGTTATTTAGTTTCTAGTTAGTTAATTGATTTCTTTAATGATAGCTTGATTTCTTTAAATGATAGTTAATTGATTCCTTTTTTTTCACGCTTTTAGTTTCTAGTTAGTTAATTGATTTCTTTAATGATAGCTTGATTTCTTTAAATGATAGTTAATTTATTCCTTTTTTTTTCACGCACCTTATACTAGTACCATTTTGTGGTTAAGTGATTTCTTTAAATGACAGTTAATTGATTTCTTTAAATGATAGCTCAAGTTTTCATATAGAGTGCGAATCCAAATCCAATGGAAATTGATTTCTTTATATGATAGTTAGTTGATTTCTTTAAGTGATATTTTGTGGTTAGATACTTATTGTGTTTTCATGTTCTAATGTCCTTTGTTTTTTAATTTTGTAGTTGAAATATGAATAACCATGAAGCCAGCAGTTCGAATCCAATGGAAATTGATGATGATAGCGATGATTTAGGTGAAGAGGCAGGACAACAAACTCAATCGAATGGTGTTGGAAGCTTTTCTAATGGACAAAAAAGAAAAAGGAAGCTTACATCAAAAGTTTGGAAAAGCTCTAGTTTTCTTCCACAAAAACCAGGAGATCCCCTTTACTGTGAGTGTAAAAAGTGTCATAGACAGTTCCTGGCAGCTAGTAAGTATGGTACTAGTAATCTAAGACGTCATCTAGAGACATGTGATGCGCGTGATGTGTCGTTGCGGTTTAGCAGTATTAATGCCTACTCAAGTTTTAAATTTATATTTAGCCGACTTATCAATAACACACACACTTAACGAGCAGTGTACCCGATCAGTATGAATATAATGGTAAGTAGAGTGTCGATCACTAAGAGTGGAATGTATTATCTAGTTATTCTAATCAGTATTTTAATATCTTAAGTTAGCTGTACAACCTAATCTAACGCAAGGGGGGTTCAGCCTGAGAGACTGGCACGGTTTGGTTATGATTAAATAGTAAACTAAACTAATGAGCACGAATCAGCGATTAGCACACACGTACACAGATAGATACTTGAGACAATAAGAAGACCTGTCCTGATAATTAAGGAGCTTGTCACTTGTTTTATTGCTAGTTTTATATGAAGTGTATATAATTAACCCTTTCTCGTTGGCTCTAATCTTATCGGCGAGTAAACCCTTAATGATCACTTATGTCTATCCCACTATCCTAGAATATTGAGCATTTGTGATGCCCACGTTTCGTATACGCTAGAATAGATAGGCGAGGAAGGGGCATGGCGACCCAAGCAATGCTCAGCTAGACAAAGAGGTTATCAATGCACTAATAAAAGTTACCAAAGACATCAACATATAAACTTTAATTAATGGGAAAGCAATTTTAAGGGGTGGTCATGATTTTCCGTAGTCACATGACATCAGCCCATCAATCCTGATGAATTAAAGTGTACTAATACAATAAAACAAAACTACTTAATGAATTGAATACATGCAGGACCTTCTTACAGCTCTTGTATCTTCGTTCAGGGTGTGTCTTGTGCTGCTAATACGTCTGAATTCGTCTCTGGTTTGGTACTCGTACGTATGGTATCTTGCACTGTCCAACTTCGAAATTCGTCTGACTTTGGGGTATTTATAGTTTCTGTCTGAGGGTTAGATGCGGCGCATAGGATAAGTAGATGCGGCGCATTGACTTAACTTCGCGTGGGGTCCAAGATTAATATATTCAGGAATATTCGTACACCGCCTTAAGATGCGGCGTAACTCCATTTCTCTATGCGGCGAATGTCCTTTGCTGTCTTGGATTGTAACTTGTGAAATCTTGATAGTGATACGCCGTATGTAAGAAGTATGTTGCGGTGTATCTAGAGCAGAATGATCTTGATCTTGTACATTTCAGTAGACTCTTAACATCTTGCTTGTTTTGCTCCATAATTAGTCCAAAATCGCCAAGTTTCACATAATACTTGTTTTTACCTGAGAATTACAAAAGTAAACATTAACGTATCAATTCTCATATATAATATAATAAAACAAGTCAAATAAATAGGATAAATGATGATAATAAAATGTACTTATTTGAGTTCATCAAATATCCCCCACTTGAACTTTACTTGTCCCCAAGTAAACCTTAGAATAAATCAAATGAAAATGTATCCTAAAAGATATTAGGATTTATTTTTATATTTAAACATGTGTTCGTTTTATCATAATTGCACAACTAAACACTTAACGAATTAGAAATAAAATAAAATATTTCGATAAAAGCAAATCTAATCGTTTAACTGTCCAGTCGTGACGAATATTCTATCATAAGCTTGGCAAGTATACGCATCTCCCCCACTAAAGCCAAGGAATAACAAGTCTAAAGCGGTAAAAATGGTTTGTTGGTTAAGGGTTAATCATTCTTCTTAATCTCTATCGATCTCACATTCCAGAAAAGGCGACAAAATCACAAATACATGATCGAATCCACGACCACGATACTTGCAATTGCTCAAATCCTTAACTCGAATGGGCTAAAGATAGGACCAAGTAATCTTTACCAATAATATTATATCAAAAAGGGCGACAAAATCATAAATACATAGCCGAATCCACGACTACGATACTTAAGATTGCTCAAATCCCTAATCTCAATAAATCAAAGGTTTGGATAAAGAATGATGTAGGGTATGGATAATATTTGGGATACAAATTGGTGTAAAATGAAAAATAAACAAAACAGATAAATTAAAATCCTAAGTGTGGTAAATTAGTTTCCCAACCATCCCATGAATAAGACTCATATCATCGAATAACTCACGCTTTAACACTTGAAACACATGCTTTAGGTAGACACGAATTATACTCAACAAGATCTCAATCAAAGAATAACCTTAGTTGGCGTTCCCATAACGGCCAACTCCCATTCAATCCATAAATATAATATACAACAAATAGTGGTGATATCGCCCACTTAATACAAAACTTTACATAAGTTGGTTAAAACAAACTTCCAACTTTTCCTTTTTCTTTTTCTTTTCTATTTTTTCGATTTTTTTTTCAACATATATGTTTAAAATTTCACAACTTTTCTATCACTATTTTTCCGGATAATTTTTTCATACTCTTCATACTTTCAGAAATAACTGTAATAGCGAAAGTAGCAAACACACGAAAAATAAACTAAAAGATATACAATATTTACTTTCATACCAATTGCATTGTGCAATTTCCCGACCTAACCAAAGATAATGAATTACGCACGCGAACACAGGTAATGTAAGGAAACACACTTTGCCTAAAGCAATTAACCAACCACGGATTTTAATCTACAGGGTAGGCTAAGGTGTAAGGGTGTAACGAAACATTATAATAAAGGTGTAAGAAACGAAAGGAATGGCTCTGAGTGTTTTTCTAGGGGTATCTTACTCTAAAAGTGAGAGTAACAAAGGGTTTATACGGGGGTTAACTAACCAGTGTAGTTAGTTAATATCACATAACATATAAAGGCTATTTGGGTGTAATCCTAGAAATTTACCAATTTAGACAATTCGTTCCAATTATATAGATAATACTTATTATGGTGGTCTCGAATAGTATACAAGCCAAGTTCTAAAGTTTACAAGTCACCGGCACACTCATAGATTTGTGAATTTTGATAAGTTCACAATTTTTGGAAATAATGTTATGTGTGCAGCTATGTAATTTAGACTTTAAACAAAAACATGCTAAAAAATTTTAAATTTTGATATATTAAGCGCATTTTAAGCATATTTTGAAAAAGTTTAGGACAAGTAAGTAAGTGTTCTAATTCTCCAATCCCCCCACTTAAGTTAAACAACGTCCTCGTTGTTTGTGTCAAAGGTTAAAAACTGGAAAATAAAAGAATTAAAACAGAAAAACTCCCCTGAGATTTGCTTGGTATGATCCTCCATTATTCGTATAAGAGCAAAAATCATCATTCTTGTGGATGAGAACGTTTAAGCTTCATATTTGATGTATCCACAGAAATTGCAGGAATCTATAATACCATTAAGACTTTAACACACCTGAGTTAAGAAGGTTCAAACTTGCATAATACATTAGTAGTTAGTAAAAATAAAACTAAAAAATTAAAATGAAAATCATCAGGTCAGTCGATACGCCGTATCTTATGGAAGAAGATACGCCGTATCGAGCCTGGAATAAATACGAATCAGAATAAAAGATGCGTCGCATCCTTAACCAGGGATGCACCGTATAAACTGACAGAAAGTTTTAAAGTCAAAAATAAAAATGCAGAAAATTAAATAAGATATGACCAGTGCAGGTGATGCGTCGCATCTTAGGATTGAGATGCGCCGTATCTTCTGCAGGTCTGACAGACTCGACACAAAACAGAATGTAAAAATTCTCCGGGTTGTCTTCCGGTCAGCACTTGTCTTTATTCCAGAGTCTTCAAGTTAGACTCACGTTCAGCTCCTTATTTTGTTCTTGTTACGTGCCATCCTTCTTCTTTCATCCGAAAGATGTTCCCGTATAGCTCCGCAACATTTTCTTCCGTACGACTTAATCTAATATATTTTTTTGTCTTCGTCGCAACATATTCCTCATATGGTCCCAAAGAGTATTTGATGACTTTAATTTTTTCAGAAATTATCATGGGTGGGTTATTATAAGTGATCCCAAGTAGTCGACATTTTCTCTTGATGAATTCTTCTTCGTCTTTATCAACAAACTTGAAATAAGGATCCTTATTCAAATAGTCATCAAGTTCATCAATCAATTCTCCTTGCGACTCATCGTTATTATCATAGGGATCATAATTAACCACGTTAAAGGATTGATAATAATCTTGAATCTCGTCCCACTCTTTTTTCAATTCCCATTGTAAGCGTCGACTAAGCTTTGTGTAATCATCAAATTGTCCATGCACCCATTCCCAGAAAGTAGTGTCCGATGCTCCCTTAAGTTCTTTTAAGTAGTTGATTCTACCTTTTTCTTGCAAAGCCTCTGCTCTACGTGGGCAGTCTTCAACTTTTTCATACCAATCATCGTCTTCAAAGTATACATCGTTTCCAACCCGTTTCATTCCAATTATACTTCCCCCATTACAGGTTCCATCATTCTTATAATCACAGGTTGGCCATTCACTAAATCCATCCTTGAACCGGAAAGGTTTACAAGTGTGATCAATATGCCCAAATTCCCATGGTTTATCCCAAACCCATGGTATTTGGTCATTCCATTCGTAGTACCAGGTGTTTTTGAACTCATCATAAGTTTTGAACCCCGGTAAATCTCCAGTTAGCACATCAGCGTCGACTTGAAGAAGGTAATTAAATTCTTTGAATTGTTCGCACAAAGGTGTATCATAATTGAACACATCAATGTCTATGCTGAACAATTCTTCAATGCCTTCCTTGATTGTTGAATTGTCATCTGACGATCCATTGTTGCTCTCTACTTCCTCATCTTCCCCTCTCATCCAATATACCCATAACACATCTTTAGTAGCTCGGTCCATGCTCTTATGGTTATTGAACTTACTAGCTAACCAATTTGAAAAATCAACATTGTTAGGATCGTGGTTAACGTCAAAGCTAGTGTTACCAATCATGTTCCTTCTTATCTCCATGAACTCATTAAATTGTTCTTTAAAACTTCGTGTCAACCATGAGGTCACAATCCGTTTGACTTCATTCATAGGAGCAAATTTGGGATTTCTGTATTTAAGTTCAAGCCACTCTTCTAAAGAGATATCCATCAACCTTACCAACTTTCCATGAAATAGTATCTCCGATTCAGCATACATTCTTTCGTTATCCAGATAGCTTTTATCTAATCCCCAATACTGTTCGGAATAAGGCATATAAGAAGTTTGTATAGGTTGGACTTCATAGCTTTTGTTGCTCGATTTGTTGACTGCATTTGCTGAGTTCATGTATTCAATTTGGAATTTCCCATCTTTTTCTTCGATAGTAGTCCAAGTTAATCCTTTAGATTCAATGATGGGCCATAAGAGTAACAATTCATCTTCAGTGTAGCTCATTAGTAAATCATAAGAGAATATCCCATCTTCAATATTGCATAAGCGTTTGAATTCCTTATAAGTAGCTTCAAGAGGGGTCTCCCAAGAGAATAAATCGGCATCAATCATGAGCACATTGAAGTTGACATCTTCAAAAACTTCCACTGAGTAGTAGGGCAGGTTGGTTTGAGATAGTAAAGCATCGATCATAGGTAAGTTGCAAGTAATAGCATTGAAACCTTCGAATGAATCCGAAAGCAAGAGTTCCTTTTCCAATTCTGAGCTTTTAGTAATGCTTAATGCTGGGAACTTGCTCAAGCTAACTTCATAGTTATCACACTCCTCATCACTTTCCAGAATTAACGGCTCTTTGGTGCGGGACTTTTCATTGTGCTTATCATCCATAAGTTCCTTAGCAAGATATTCGTTCACTGACATGTCTTCCATAGCAAAACCTGTCATCAAAGGTAAAATCGTCAGTAGGATTTATTCGCTAGAAGAGAAATTAATGAATTTAGAAACGGATAAAAATAACTGATATCTGCAGATGATGCGCCGTATCCAGAAAGTTGGATACGCCGTATCTTATAATCGTTAAAATTTAATCAGACTTTTATTCAGAAAACAGATACGCCGCTTATAAATTAGAATGCGCCGTATCAGTTTAATTTATCAAAAATCGATTATATTTATTAAAATTAAATGCGTCGTATTAACAAAAGCTAATGCGCCGTATTTTCGTTATGTTTCAAAATACAAGATTTTTGATTTAGAAGATGCGCCGTATCGATAAAGATCGATGCGTCGTATCTGTTTAATAATTCAAAAACTGTTTTTAATTTAAATAGAAAATACGCCGTATCTGTTAAAACATATGCGTCGTATGGCGTTAGGGTTTAGAAAAATTTCTTATTAAAAACAGAATACGCCGTATCTTGGGGAAAGATGCGTCGTACTCGAATTAATTAAACGCGTTGTATTTTATAAAAATTAAACGCAATACGCCGTATCTGTGAAAACAGATGCGCCGTATCGTTTGTATCAGCACAGTACAACGATAGCAGAATGCAGAAAAAATAAAAAAAAAAAAAGAAAAAGAAAAATAAAAACAAACAAAAAGAAACAAAAATTAAAGAAAATAAAAACACACAAAAACAGAAAATATGCAAACTATACAATGAATGCAATTAATCTAATATATAACAGGGTTAGTGGTTAGAATCTAAAAATTAAAAAGAAAAACCTAATTAAAATACTAATCAAATTAACAGATAATAACAATTCACTCCCCGGCAACGGCGCCAAAAACTTGATGGTGTGCTTTTTGTTCTAATTCTTTTATATCCCCGGCAACGGCGCCAAAAACTTGATGGTGTGCTTTTTGTTCTAATTCTTTTATATCCCCGGTAATGGCGCCAAAAACTTGATGCGCGTGATGTGTCGTTGCGGTTTAGCAGTATTAATGCCTACTCAAGTTTTAAATTTATATTTAGCCGACTTATCAATAACACACACACTTAACGAGCAGTGTACCCGATCAGTATGAATATAATGGTAAGTAGAGTGTCGATCACTAAGAGTGGAACGTATTATCTAGTTATTCTAATCAGTATTTTAATATCTTAAGTTAGCTGTACAACCTAATCTAACGCAAGGGGGGTTCAGCCTGAGAGACTGGCACGGTTTGGTTATGATTAAATAGTAAACTAAACTAATGAGCACGAATCAGCGATTAGCACACACGTACACAGATAGATACTTGAGATAATAAGAAGACCTGTTCTGATAATTAAGGAGCTTGTCACTTGTTTTATTGCTAGTTTTATATGAAGTGTATATAATTAACCCTTTCTCGTTGGCTCTAATCTTATCGGCGAGTAAACCCTTAATGATCACTTATGTCTATCCCACTATCCTAGAATATTGAGCATTTGTGATGCCCACGTTTCGTATACGCTAGAATAGATAGGCGAGGAAGGGGCATGGCGACCCAAGTAATGCTCAGCTAGACAAAGAGGTTATCAATGCACTAATAAAAGTTACCAAAGACATCAACATATAAACTTTAATTAATGGGAAAACAATTTTAAGGGGTGGTCATGATTTTCCGTAGTCACATGACATCAGCCCATCAATCCCGATGAATTAAAGTGTACTAATACAATAAAACAAAACTACTTAATGAATTGAATACATGCAGGACCTTCTTACAGCTCTTGTATCTTCGTTCAGGGTGTGTCTTGTGCTGCTAATACGTCTAAATTCGTCTCTGGTTTGGTACTCGTACGTATGGTATCTTGCACTGTCCAACTTCGAAATTCGTCTGACTTTGGGGTATTTATAGTTTCTGTCTGAGGGTTAGATGCGGCGCATAGGATAAGTAGATGCGGCGCATTGACTTAACTTCACGTGGGGGCCAAGATTAATATATTCAGAAATATTCGTACACCTCCTTAAGATGCGGCGTAACTCCATTTCTCTATGCGGCACATGTCCTTTGCTGTCTTGGATTGTAACTTGTGAAATCTTGATAGTGATACACCGTATGTAAGAAGTATGTTGCGGCGTATCTGGAGCAGAATGATCTTGATCTTGTACATTTCAGTAGACTCTTAACATCTTGCTTGTTTTGCTCCATAATTAGTCCAAAATCGCCAAGTTTCACATAATACTTGTTTTTACCTGAGAATTACAAAAGTAAACATTAACGTATCAATTCTCATATATAATATAATAAAACAAGTCAAATAAATAGGATAAATGATGATAATAAAATGTACTTATTTGAGTTCATCAACATGCAATAAAACGACAACACTAGACCTTGAAACAGTTTTGATGGTAATGTTTACAGTTTTGATATGTACAAGGGATTGGTTGTTTGCAGAAAATGGTAATGTTTATAGTTTTGATGGCTTAGTTTATTGTTGAAATTATATGTTTCGTCATTGATTTTCTCTATTCCTACTGCAGCAATGTCGAACAATGACCTTGAAACACTAACCCAGAATGTCATGGCTTTGAACATCAACAACGATGAAGCTGATCATATCAAGTAGACTTTAAATTAGTGTTTGGTAAGTCTCAAAATGAATCACACTATACTAATAGCATATGTTTAGATCAATCAAGTTATTGGTTTTTATCTTTTTATAAGATCATTGTGTGTCTTTAAGTAAACTTTTGACCTTTTTTGCAGCCATGTTGGAAAATAAATGAAGAATGACACCATTTTGAACCTTGAGGTGCACTAATGACCTTTTTGAAGGCACGTTGGAGAAGATGTATAAATCTTCCTGTGCACTTATGATATTTTGTGAAGACACGTCAGAGAAGAAATGAAGATGATAAGATCTTTTGTCTTGGATTATTGTAATGGTTAAGAACTACTACGTAATAGGATATATGTACTTATTTAGGATGTTGATCTATGTTTTCTTAAGTGCTACTGTAATATATATTAGTATCTATGTGTTATTATTTGAACACTTACACTCTTCAACACTCAAACTAATTAAATAATTAACCCTTTTAACTAGTTTATTTAAACGGGTTACACGGGTCATAAATGGGTTACACATGTTAGGTGTGTGTGGGTTAGGGTTGAGGTTTTTGACACGATTAATAAGTGGGTCGTGTTTGGGTTGAGGCTTTACCAACCCGCCAACCCGAGTGGGTCGACACGGACACGACTCGATACACAATGTTTATTGTAGAGTTGTTGTAGTTGTCGTCTTTGTTACAACACAAAACTTTTAACCTTTCTTTATTTTTACTTATGCATGCACCAAAAAAAAACCATCGATAGATTGACATGATTCATGATAAGCAACAATCCTCCTTTATAGTTTACTTATGACCTGTCAAAAAAATACATCAAATCAATTTCACATTCTAGTTGAATGTGATGTGTTTATATGTCATAAGGGACTTTTAATATCTTTATAATGATCCACAAACAGATAATGGAATTGGCAGGATGACTTGAGGAATAACACAGGGCCTTATGCAGGCACTCTTTATAATGATCCAATTTGCATCTTACAGAAACTATGTTCAAAATAATATAAAATGAAAAACTTCAAGAAACTCCATAACTAAGAACAACTAATGAAAGGGTTACGTAAGATAAAGTTTCATATTTTCTTCTCTAAACCTCCAATGACCATGTATAAAGCTGCCTCAAAGTGCTCTAATGTAATCGCAGCACTCTCGCACCTAGCTACAATTAGTGCAGCTTCACTGGAAACATTGGCTATTTCAACTCTGGTAAAACCAGGAGTCAGTGCAGCAAGCCTCCGAGAGTAATGTGATGGCTCTTTATCAAGCTTCAACTTATTCAAATAAAATTCTCAATATTTGTTCACGCGCCCTTTGAACTCAGGTTTATTAATTAAAATTTGACAATCAAAACGACCAGGCCTCAACAAAGCTTTGTCTAAAACATCAGTCATATTTGCTCTAGAAAATACAACTCCTGAAGTGGTTGCACATCCATCCATTTCTATCAGCAGCTAATTTAGTGTATTCTCATGCTCACGTATGCCAAGTTGTTACAAAGAGGTATAATGGTTTGAGTAAATAAAATGTAAGATATTAGCATACTTCTATAATTTCCTATATCACTTTTCAACTTGACGTATTAGTAGATTAAGTACCAGGTGCACTTTTTTGTTAGTGCTTGATCCACAACATCTTTAGGGATAAAGCAACCATTAGCGTTGACATTTGGTCTATTAAGAAAATCGAGCACTGCAACTATACGTCCACGGACATTCAGCCAAACACTGCAATTATCTGCGATCAACACAATTCTGCAGTGAGTAGATTGAACAATATTACATTAAAAAAAAAAAAAAAAAAAAAAAAAAGAAAAAAAGAGTCAAAAGCGTGAGTAAATATATGAGAATACCTAGAATGATTAGCATATAGCATATTAATTCACGCGCATGATCAAAATCAAAGAAATATATAACTTACAATTAATAAGCAAGAGCATACCACGCAACACTTGAACTTGAAATATCAATATGAAAGATGAAATTGGTTAATAAAATTAATTTACAGTGATGAGTTATAAGGATTTAATACTAAATGAATAACAAATAAGTTTCTCAACCCATGAATTCTTCAAGATAAAATTAGTAACATAGGTTTTAAGATATCGTTAAACTTAATATAATGTTCCCAATAAAAATAAGTTTCTGTGAGTCGACTTAATACAACCTAATAAAATAAATAGTCCCGCATACATTAAGAGCTCTATTTTATAATGAAGCACACTATCCATCCTACCAAACACACTTTATGTTGTAGCTTTTAACTTATATATATACAGCTTCAAGTTTCTGTATTCTGGGTATGCTACAGGGGGTGTTTGGGATTAACTTGTTGATGCGTTCCACCAGGTTTTAAATTTATAAAGCAAGAATTACCGGTTAACTAGGAACACATACGAGCAAGTATACTCGTCCGTGTGTAGCAAGAGGGTTGGTAAGTCAAGGTCGTCCCACGAGACTTGGTTGTACTCAAATGTTGTTTGATTGTTTAAGCAAGTAACAAGTTGATGGATTTGATTGTCACGGATCAAACCACCAAGAAAAGCAATTATAAAAGCATGATTTAAGCACACAAACAACATACTTGTATGGAAAAATGATCACAAGGATATTAAGGTCTTGGTGTAAGCCTTATAATAAGTTAGTAAGAACTTGGTGTAAGCCTTTACTAGTTTTAGGATGGTTAGTTTGGAAAACATATTATCATTGGTAATCCTTTCGACCTATAGAACCAATTATAATAGTCTAGTGTTTTATAAATCAAATATACATAAGCCTTAATCAATTGGTCATGTCATAAAACTCATGCCTAAACCAACAACAAACAAAGAGTTCTTTCGACCCATAAACTTTGATGTCATCAATTTGTGAAGTTCCATTTACTTGAAAGATGATGAGAACACATATTCAAAAGACTCCTTTCGACATTAATCTCAATTAAACCTTTACTTGTTATGTTTATTAATTCTCTTACACAATCGTCACAAAGTACAAGACCAAAACATTTGTCGACTAATGAATTGAAACTAATCACTATTGAGAATCCTTTCGGCCTCTAAACTCAACAATGATCAACCAAACAATAAACAATGACAAGTGCCAATTTAACCAAATATGATGTCATTCATCATAAACCAAACAAACACTAATTATGTCCAAACATCCTTTTATCACAAGTTCTCATAATAACCAAACAAGCATTAAGAGATAATTATAATCCAACATGTGACACAACACATAAAGGAATTCTCATGATCAACACAAGCAAAGACATTAATATGATTGAAATTAATAGAAACAATACCGAACATTAGAGTCAAAGCATCAAGTGCTACAATTCCAACCATGTGATTCCAACAAAAAGAAACTACCAAAATACAAATCATCCATCCCTAAACCTTCCTGGAAATCGACCTCATGTTGTGAGTACATGACTTAGGGTTGTTTGGTAATAAGGATTGTTGGTGATATATGTGGTGTTTAATTGGTGTGAACTATAATCAAGCCTCATGTTGTAAGGATGATCAAGTCATATGTCTTGCAAAGGTAGACCAAACCAACTCCCCAACACCTCTAGAAATAGGTGGGGAGTGGTAGGAGAGAATCCTCCAAGTGTAGAGAATTGGTTGTAGATGGTATGATAATTTGATGATAGATAGGTAATAAGATAATGAAAACACTTAACCAAGCACTCTTATTTGTAGTTGAATACTCCTTGGTCACCAAGCATGTTTCTTGTCCACAAAGGGTCATAAAGATGCAGGAAAAATGAGTTATTAGGAGTAGATGATCGGACTTTGGAGTAATGGTACTTAATTCTTCACTTAAATGCAACTTTGGAAGACTTTAAGTGCCTGAACCCACGGCTGGAATCTTGAACCTGCGGCTGAGATGTCTGCTGAACCTCAGGTTGAGGTATTGAACCTTGGGTTTGAACCTCAGCTTCAACCTTGGGCTGAGAATTATTTTGCACATGTATTTCAACCTTGGGTTGGCAATAAACTCCATCTTTAACAATCATCTTTGACACTTAATCTTGACTCTTTTCTTCTTCATAAAACTTCATAATTATTAACTTGAACTTGGAAATAATCATAGCATGAATCTTTATCTTGATCGGAAAACTTCTCTTCGTGCATATACACTTGTTTTGTCGACTTTTCTTCATTTTTTCGTTATTTCCTTCGACATAGTTGTACCTGAACCTGAATTCATCTTTTGTACCTTTTAAGAGTAAAATGTTCACAAATACAACCAAATAACATGCACAAACATACGAATAACGCTACTAAAAACATGTACAAAATGAGTGTTATCACTTGTTCCACTATTTCCATTTTTATGCATTAAATATGCTATATGATGTGTTTCCTTATTAGAAGATTTTTATATTATCCGTTAACCGTATATAACAACTTTTTTAAAATGGCAGGCATCGAAAATAAATATTGTTTTTCACCCAATACAGATATAAAAAGACAATAAGTAATCCTAGGTTTATGAAATGGATGCATGATTTAATGCACAAATCGTCCCGTACTAACAACACTTTAGAAACATATTAAGTAGAATGGTTCGTTTACAGTTGTTGAACTAACATATGAAAATAATTAGCACAATTTATACCTTTTGTGTCCGTACCCCAGTGCTTGAGTCCAAAGCAAACATAATCTTTGAAAGTTTGAATATATTCGAACGTTCTCCAGAGCTGATGTCCCAGTGCCTCTGCTCTTTTTTATGGTGAAAAGCCAAGGCTGTAGGCATACAATGTAGCAGTTATATAATTAGTTCAGCAGTGGTCAATTTTAACGAATAGATCTAAAACTCACAGCAAAAGATATCTACTTAATGGTACCAATAAGAAGTATTTAGCTAAAAAATTATGATTTGCAAGGAGAAAAGATGTATCCTCTAAATTAGTCCCTACGTTATGTGTAATGGTGATAGCCCTATTCATAAACTCTTACTGTTAATAATCACAGACACAAATTTTCTGTTTATAAAGCCTTAACACATGTCTCTCAAATACTTAATACCTAACAGCTCGTCAAACCTACTAAAAAACAAAATTGATAAGAAGTAATAGATTGATATAGGGCATAGAAAATAAAAATAAAGTCATCCAATTTCAAGATGAAGAAGGTTATTGTAAAAGAAAAATTAAATTGCATGCAAATGGATTCTACAATTTGGAGCTTAATGAAAAGAGTAATGAACAAAGACATACCCAAGCATGACAGTCACTTCCAAAGAAAGTCTAACGAATTCCCAAAGATTACTAAATGCGACCCAACTGAACGTGACCATGCTCGACCACATGTACCATTAAGCCACAACCATGAACCAGCAAAATGCCCCCCACAGATTCTTTTGCGGGTTTTCCGCTGAGAGGTCAATTGGTAATCCAATAACAATGTCCCTCACAGATCCTTTTCTTATCTGCACATAAAAGAAAATAGGAGAGAATTAACTTTTAGTTCGCAACTATATGAGGCGCAACTCTAATTTGTGTTCTATACCTAATGATTCATGGTGAAAAGCCAAGGCTGTAGGCATACAATGTAGCAGTTATATAATTAGTTCAGCAGTGGTCAATTTTAACGAATAGATCTAAAACTCACTGCAAAAGATATCTATTTAATGGTACCAATAAGAAGTATTTAGCTCAAAAATAGTGATTTTCAAGGAGAAAAGATATATCCTCTAAATTAGTCCAAACCTTATGTGTAATGGTGATAGCTCTGTTCATAAACTCTTACTGTTAATAATCACAGACCCAAATTTTCTGTTTATAAAGCCTTAACACATGTCTCTCAAATACTTAATACCTAACAGCTCGTCAAACCAACTAAAAAACAAAATTGATACGAAGTAAAAGATTGATATGGGGCATAGAAAATCAAAATTAAGTCATCCAATTTCAAGATGAAGAAGGGTATTGTAAAAGAAAAACTAAATTGCATGCAACTGGATTCTACTATTTGGAGCTTAATGAAAAGAGTAATGAACAAAGACATACCCAAGCATGACAGTCACTTCCAAAGAAAGTCTAACGAATTCCCAAAGATTACTAAATGCGACCCAACTGAACGTGACCATGCTCGACCACATGCACCGTTAAGCCACAACCATGAACCAGCACAATGCCCCCCACAGATTCTTTTGCGGGTTTTCCGCTGAGAGGTCAATTGGTAATCCAATAACAATGTCCCTCACAGATCCTTTTCTTATCTGCACATAAAAGAAAATAGGAGAGAATTAACTTTTATTTCGCAACTATATGAGGCGCAACTCTAATTTGTGTTCTATACCTAATGATTCATGAAAAGAAAACCTAAAGTTAATTATAGCAGTATAATAGTTGAGCATAAATTAAGTCCAAAAAATCTCATTAACATTGTGCTTCAGTGATGCACAATCCCACACATAAGCTTATCATCTTCAACTTATGTCCTACTACAAATAAGCCATAAGCTCAACCAAGCGACCTCATAAGCCGAAAAAAATGATTGAATAAGCCATAAGCTCAACCAAGCAACTTCATAAGCTTAAAAAAAAAATCAGCTTATGAGCTTTCCCAAAATCAAATGAGGTCATAGTAACCTCATAACTATAAATTTCAAAACCCACAAAATTAAACCCAAATCCATCAACATTTCAGTTCCCTATTGCTCCTAAAAAACTATTTGTAAAACATGGGATATGTTTACGGTGTTTGGGGTATGTTTATGCCGAAACATTTTCATCTGCCAAAGTGGCTTAATTGCAGAAACATTTTCAGCAAAGGACTTAAAGCGCAAGATTCAATAAAAATATCCATAAACTCAAATAGCTAACAACCTATATGAATCCCATCAAACCCACATCAAATTAAGCATAAAGTCACAAACTTTACAGCTTGAACTTAACAAACTAACCCAAATAGTGAAGAATCCTTAAGTCTACACTCTACACATTGCACATAATTGAAGTATTTCATCACGAGCAAAAACACAGAACAACAACATGATAAACTCACAGCAAAACACTAAAAAAATAATAATAATAAAAAAAAAAGAAAAAAAAAAGGTCTTTTATCCTAATATTACCATGATATATTGCAGCACCATTCGCCAAAACTTACCATGCTTATCCTTACCACCATCCAGTTGACCCTCGCGCACAAACCTAAAAAAGCAATTTCCATCCGCGATCACTTCTATAATTGGGGGGGGGGGGGGTGTTAGCTTATTTAATGGGTTTTTGAGCTAATGTAAGCTGAACTTGATAAACTCAGTAAACCGTAAAACACGAAGAAGTGAATCTCTGAGCTTTTTAAAAGTTCTATAAGCTCGTGAGCTCGGTAAATAAGCTAACACGAATACCCCATTATTAAATAGATACAAATAAATAAATTGGTGTGAAAATAGTTATGTACCCAAAAGCAAGAGCTGTGACAGCCCAGCAATGAGAGAAGAAGATCCAGCAGCTGCTAGGCTATCATTTCTCCACACACTAAGATGGTTTCTACCCGCAAATTTTGACACGATTCCAAGAACATAAGCTAATATCGCAAACTCCAAAAAGAACTCCAAGGATAGAGGCTGCAAATTCACACATAAATTACGGCAAGTAAGTTCCAAACAGAAGTAATTGCAAACGGAGTGATTATGTAAAATTACATACCTTGTGTATTCGGAGAACTGGATCATTCACCATCAGCCCAACTGTTTCTTCATAAACTGAAATACAACAAATAATTTTATCAATATTGTGAGACTCAAGAAATGACTCAACAACTACTGTTCAAGTCTTCCTCCTGATCAGCTTATGTGTATAAATTAACTTATAGAAGCATGTGTACCAAGATAAAATAGTACTACCCAATTAACCTTGGCACAACGGAGTTTATATGCCTTGGCACAACTTGAGTGTTCTTGTAATCTTGTTGTCTCTTGCTGCATTTCGAGCCAATTCGAGAACTTTCATATTTAAAACATAAACATCAAAATCACAATTAAGCTAGAAATACAACATCTAATTGATTCTAAATCAAACAAAATGACTCCAATAAAATGAATATCATAATCATAATTCCCCCTAAGTGTAATCAACAAACCTAATTTTGATTTTTTAAGTTAACCTACTCAAGTTGACCATAAATACTTATTAACATGAATTTAATTATCTTACTTTAACTTAATATGAATTTTGACAGAAATAAGAACCGAAACCCCAGAAATCAATACCTTTGGCGGCAATGTATTCTAAAACACCCCCTTACAAAAGCGAGGAAAGCATGTCAAACTCATTAAACTCGAAAGAACATACTCAGAAGTTATGGATTCAGATAAAGTATAAGCAATGATAGTGTCAGTGATGAGTAATGAACATAATTGCACCACTAAATGCTATAACTTCAAGCATACTAAAATAACGCTTGTAATAAGCGAATGTTTAAGTTTTAGTTTTAAAAAATGATCATTCCCTCCAGATTTAATTTCAAATTTATCAACTCCTTGTCACTTCCCAAGATGATTATAATAATTTTAAACCTTGATAATCATAGACACGCTTCGGCTAAAACTAATGGATGTTTGTGACTCCTTTTAAGAGAAACTTATTATGATCTTTTTAGACCTTTGGCAAACTTCTAGATTACAAATACTACTACTCCACGTTCATCACCCAAGTATTTTCCACAAACATACACATCTATAACATAAATGCATTCCTTAACTGAGCCTATCGGTTAGACATATTATGCTACAATAAACTGGATCCTGTCACTCTATGCTCCTAATTAGACTATGCCCAAGCGAGTAAACAACATTATAAACTACACATTAGCATGTGTTTAAGATTTGCTACACACCGAATGATCAAAGAATTAATACTTTATAGATGTGTTTGGCATTGCTTTTGAAATTGATTATCTGATTATTGCGTTTTCAAGTTACATATAAACAAATAGTGATTATCTGATAATTGTTATGCAACAACTAATTATCATTACTCCATACCGCATCACATTCTATCAAAACCCAAGGCCAAATACACCCCTAACTGCTACGAAATCATAATGATGATATAAACCTTAACAAAAATGTAAATTAATAACAACAAACATAATAATTACCTAACACCAAAAATGTAAATTAATAAACATCAAACTGAAAGTTCATACCTTTACAGCCTCATTCGACTTTGAAACCGATACAGTGCCCATCTTGCGTCCGTGTTAATAACATATACCGAAGGTCACGTACCATATCTTCAATTAGTTGCTGACAAAAGAAAACATCAATCACAAGTATTTAATTGGGATATATTTTTGGTTCAAAAATTCAAACTTTCCAACAATATCTATATCAAATACATCTCCTAATACACTACACACATGCAATATACACTTCACAAATGCAACAACAGAGATATTTCTTAGAACTTGGAATAAAATTATTCATAATGAAAAATAAAAACAAACAAATAAAACATGAGTATATCATAACATAAACACTACAATAATCGAAATCAAAAATAAAATGAAAAAACTAACCTATAACAATGAAAAATAATAATTCTTTAGCCTTTTTTTGTCGATGATAAAAACAATAACCAAAAACAACAAAAGGATCCATGTAGCATTTTTCATAATTATTGATTAATACCCAATGAGGTTCGTTTATTTGTTCGTATTGTGATTAAAATGATGATTTAAGGTTTATGGATTGATTTTGGTTTTGAATTGATAAGGTGGTATGATGATTGATTGAATTTAGGGTTATAATTCTGGGGTAACGATTTTGAAGATATGAGTTTCTTCGATATGAGATCCGGTTTTAGGGAAAAAATTAATTGTGTGTATACAATGTCATCACAATTAAATTGGATAAATACATCCATCAACTAATCAATAAAAAAAAAGTGCAAATCAAAGAATCAATGAAACTGATATTTTATCATCAAAAGGAATAATTTTGATTTTATAAATTAACGCAAGTAAAAAACATGATGAAATTGATAGTATACCTGATTGAAAGGAAGATTCATCGGTTAAGGTTTGTGGGAGATGGTTTGAGAGGATTTAATTGTGTGTATGTGTGTGTGTGTGTTTTTTTTATGGGAGTTATGGAATTGATAGTTGGTTAGTTGTTCCGCCCAAAACATGTATGAGGCAATCGACGGTCAGGAATATTCATGAATATACACGTGTCAGTTGATTAATATTTTTCAGGGAGAAATTGTATGGCAACACTCCTTTATATAGGAGGTAGATATTTTCATACATTCTTGCCCTACAATCCAAAATAATACATCAAAGGGATTATTTGCAACCTCCCTACACTTGAACTTTTACATGAATAAAAACTAATTAACGACCTGAATCAAGAAAATCAAAACACGTGGAGTACCTTAAACATTAACATACATATGGGGGTAATAATTCTTCCCCATTACTCCATAACAACTAGTACTTTACCCATGAGTCCCAATCATCCCAAAACTGTATTTACAAGATATGACTCGACTTAGCGACCATGTAATCAATTAGAGAATTAACAAAAGGTTTAACACAAATGTTGTAACAATAATGCACTAAAGATGAGTGCATACAAGGTCGGCTAAGCGATTTGGGTGTACATTTGGGGGTGAATTGTAAACAATGTTTTTCATTAATATTTCGAAATCCACCAAAATATCACGAGAACCGCGAAAAAGATAGGCTCTAGGGGTGTACTAGGGGTATCCCTCCTTTCATTTGCTACTTTTTTGTTTTTCTTTAGTTTTCTTTTTCTCGTTTTGAGTCGCAGTTGTTTCATTTACTACTTACCTACATAAAAAACAATTTTTTATTTTTATTTTTTTATTTTTTTTTTTTATAAATTTGCAAAATAAGTAAAATGACTTTACTATAATATTCTCCATTCAAAAATTTTACAATGTTAATTTCTCACATATAACACAATTTAAACACAACATCTATATTATTTTCTATAATTTTTTTCCCCATCCTTATAAAATGGCATTTTCTTATACTAACTATTATTATATATAATTCTTTCATCACCTACAAAATGCACACACACTATATCTACAAAACCAAATTTTATCGAAACTATACATCAACATTGGCATGTACAGACACTTGCCTAGCTTTATCTTATCTTTTTAGTTTTACAGGGAAGCAAGTAGGGCTGGGCAACGGGTCAAACCCGACCCGACCCAAACCGAGTAAAACCAAAATAATTATACAAAACCGAAAACCGAACTGAATAAGGTCATTTCGGCCCGGTTTCAGTCGATTTGTCGGTTCGGGTCATTTTCGGGTGATTTTGTTCAGCCCTAGAAGCAAGGATTGCTAGGGGAACTCAGTCTTTTCTTTCTAATGCACACGATCTTATCGGTACTTTTGTGATCGTTTACAAACTTTTTGTGCTCATCCTAAAATGTACATTCACCGATTCACGTGATTTGAATCCTGTTGTGATACGTTAATAACACATGACCACTAGATCACGGTGCTACTTACATCCTTTCCGTTCGTCATTCTATTCACAATTGAAAGATAAAATAATAAAGAGTTGTTTGAAGAAATATGTACAGAAACAATTATGCCTAACTTAGATGAAAACAAACTTTTCGTACGTAGGAAAAAAATTAGCTCACCTTCAAAGAATTTAATTCAACAAAAAATAAAAAGCAACAAGTATTCCTGCTTTAAAATATTTTCAACCAAAAATTTTCATTTTCTCTACAGCTTTTTGTTAGTTCATTAGAGAAAAAAATTCAAGATTTTTAACAAAACAAAATTTTTTACACTATATAAGACTACGTGTACGTTAGGGTATTGCCAGGGTAGACTCGGAATCACGGGAGGATTCCCACCGACCAATCACTGACTGCCATGTGGCAGGCAAATAAAGGAGGATTCTGAAGCCAAAAGTGTTGGCAGTGGGAGGATTCTGGAGGATTCGGAATCATGCCTCATTTTATTTATTTATTATTTATACATAATGTTATAAATAATAAAAATTATATTTAAACAATTTATTATTTATATATAATTTTATATAAGTTAAACTAATAAAAGATAAAATCATACAATTTATTTCATTAAAAGATTAAAACATACAATTTATTTCATTAAAAAAAAAAACGATAAACCTTCTACTTCTCCTCCCAATATTTGTCCCACCTGTACGTGTCCGCAATTTCGGATTTTTGTTGAATCAACACCTTCAACAACCGAGTGTTTGTGATATGGTCGTGTGGTTCGGCGTAAATCTTTCAGTCGCGCGCCTTGGTTTTCTTCCTTAAATCGTTCATTTGAAGCTCATCTTTTTCCTTCTTTCGTTCGGCTTGTTCGTTTTTTTTTTTTCAATCAACGCCTTCTTTGAAATAGTGTATTCGGCGAATGTCTTCTCAAGATCCCCGACACTTCTCGATTCGGTGCGGCTTTTCTTGCTTCGGCACGATTGGGTTGTAGTATTATCTTCGTTCAAGTTTGGTATATCGAACGACTCGTCCCCGTCGTTCAAGTTCATCCCCTCGTCATTGCTCCCCGATTGGGTTGGAGTCTTCCTCTTTGACGTACTCTCACCAAGTAGCGCAACTTGTTGCCACTTATCATAATCTTTTACCACCTCCCACGCCTTCGCATGAGGAAAACTTTACTTCTTGAGTTTTTGATAATCGGCATTAGCCCGCTTAGCTACATCGTGATCGTTGAGCCCACTTTCCTTCAAGCGCGTCTAAAATAAATATATAATAAACAACAATATTAAAAATAATTATAAAAAAATATAACGTAAAAATAATTATAAAAAATAAACAACAATTTAAAAATATAACATAAAAAAACAAATTTTACCGCTTGGATAAAGAGACCGTTGTAAATCGACATTTGTTCCATCAACTTTCGCCACTTTGAGTTTAGACTATGATAAGTGCGTGTGGGGTCGCCTCCGTTTGCGATGTAATGCTCCAAACATTTCTTCCAAAAATTATCGCGTTTACACGCCACCCCCTTCTTAGTCTCCGTGTGATAACACCACGCTTGACACAATCTCACTTCATCGTCTTCATCCCAATCGACCTTGCTTTTTCCCTTCGGATCATCTTCCTCCATTTCGTCGACTTCTTGTTCGGTTGACGAACCTTGTACTTCAACCGGCTCCGGCTCGGTTTGTTGAGTGGGAAGTTGTTGGTTGTTGGCAATATGGGAAGCTAAAAGATTAACATACGCCAACACGTTCGGATCGTTGAGAAAATCAAGATTTTGTGGTTGGTTTTATTGACCCGAAGCTTGTCTCGAACCTTGCGACGTAGCCTTTTTCGTGTTCTTACGGGGAGGAACAAATACGGTAAGTTGTTTTTTGGTGCCATTGTGAGTGAAAGATTAGAGTTTTTTTTATAAAAAATGAGAGAAAATTGAAGTTGTGTGTAAATAAATAGAGTGTAATATATATATAGAGGTATAAAGTTTTAAAAAAAAAATAAATAAATAAATAAAAAATAAAAAATCAAACACCCCCCAACGGCTAGATTCCTCCTAACGTTCCAATTTTTTTTTTTTTGGCTTTTTCCTCATGCTTCGTCGACTTCTCCTTGCTTCCCAATCACATGATTCTAGCGGCAAAGGGGTTGGCGGCGGTGTTTGCCGGCGGCCTCCCCCCAAGCCTCTAGCGGCAAACCCACGACTGCCAACACCCTTAGGCCCACTCCCCCAAACGCGTTGTCCCCCAGCTTTTTTGAGATGTTGGTCACCAGCAAGACTGACTTGGCGAGAAGGTGGTGGTGTGTTATTTGGTGTATGTGTGTTAGTATATTGTGGGGTATATATGTGTTGAGTAGTGATTGTGAGAGCTAAAAGATGTGTCTAAATTCATGCCTAAGCCTACGTGACATCATCTTGATGGTAGCAGCCAGGGGACCCACTTTTTCACAAACTATCAAAATCATGCCACATATGTTTAAGCATATATTTAGGCACACAATTTAGGTCTTCTAATCATTTTCCATATGTGTTTAAGCTAGTTATATTTTATCATGACGTTAATTGACTCATTACATTATGTTGATTGTGATGTCGATGGTGGACTAAAAAATGGCGTTAGCCGTGGTGAACGCAGTTACCATTACATCCTGTCTATCGAAGTATAACTAATGCGTTGGTTGTTGACGTATGTGTCCGAACGGCCTGTCTCGACCGGCCGTCCGGACGACATCGAGCCGTCCGGACATACCGGAAGGCACAAGACTCATCCGGCCAATATCACTGTGAGCAATAGGACAGGTGGCGTCTACCTTTTGACAGATGGCAGCTGCAGACATCGCCGCCGCCGCCCCAGGATTTACGGGATTATGTCGGGGACATGTCTCCTGAAAATCCGGCGCCGCCATTTCAGGTATTGTAACACCCCGACCCGGCAAGGGTAGAGATGTCACAAAAATGGTGACATATCAGAAACATACACAAGCATACATCTTCAATAATACAAAGGAATACAAAGGTTACAAGAAATTACAGGGAAATACAAAATTTACAAAGGAATAAATACTAATTCCGAAAATCTAAATTCTTCTAATCATCTCTATAACAAAATAACTATCACAGTGTAGTCTTCTAAGTCCAAAGGTCGCTCATACCCAGCTTCCTACTAAAACCTGCCGCAGGAAAAGAAATGCGGCTGAGCTACGAGAGCTCAGTGAACAGATATAACGGTAACAAAGCAGTAATAAAGAATAGTGAACAGTAATGGAAATACGAATCAATCGGGGTTATGGCATAAGAAAATGTAACAGTAAAGAGAAGTACAAGGGTGCAAGGTGTAGGAAACAGTAATCCTCTACGAGCCCAGTATCAGTAATCAGTAACAGTAATCAGTATAATCATGTAGAGGGGAGACCTCTCAGTAATCAGTAAATAAGAGGGGAGTCCTCAATCAGTAAATGGAGTAGCTAGCTCCCAGTATGTGAAAGACGTGTATCGCACACACCATCAGTCACCAGTAATACAGTAATCAGTAATCAGTAACAGTAACAGTTCTAGGATGCATCCATACGCCCCTGGTGGCCATAAACCTCCCAATACACCAAATAAAATACAGTAAAGGGACGGAACAGGTCATCACTCTCCTGCCCTAGAGTCATGCCATCGGTGCATCAATGACATGGTCATGAAACCCTCATGACTAGTTATGGCTCGTAGTATCAAACTGTGGGTCAGTGGTCAAGTAGCAGTATTCAGTATTCAGTTTAGTTTCATAAGTCAATATCCAATTCAGTATATCAGACAGTTCATATCAGATGGTTCAATAACAGAAAGGTCAATATCAGTAGGTTCAGTATAAAGAAAGTTCAGTATCAGAAGGTTCAGTATCAGTAGGTTCAATATCAGTGGGTTTAGTACCAAAAAGATTCAATATCAGAAAGGTCAATATCAGAAAGTTTGGGTTCATAGAAAAGATCTTAATTCAAAGGTTTCATAATAAGCTTATATTTAAAAATAATCTTTCAGTGACTTTCATAAATGATGTTTAATAAAACCCTTTTTATAAAGATAGTCCTTAAAAGAGATTTTCGTAAAGTCTTTAGTGCAGTTTCAATTTAAAATTGGTATGACATTGTATTCAAAAGCTTTTCTCAAAAACATTTTCATATCATCAAGGAAAGTTCCAATTCCAGTTATAATGTCAAAATGAATCTTCAGGGTATTCAATGGTTTGCATATTCAGGTCATAAGATGAAGATCGGATCATGTCAGGTATCAAGGAATTAAAACAGGGTTCAGTTTATCAAAGGAACTCAGAAATCAAGTATCATGTCAGGAAGGTTCAAGTAAAGGGGATCATAGCAGTGGCATTAATACAGAGACCGACAGATCAGAAAGTAAAAGAGATCATGAGAAACCTGTGAGAAGGTTCAGAATATCTGTACCTTATACCGCAACCGAAAACACAACAGAAAATATCAAGGTCGGAAGCAGACTCCATCTCCAGCGAATCTACACGAATTCATGACTGACTTATTAAAACGTATTTACTTCAGATTACTTATTTTAGTCGGCTTTTCCAGTTTTAGTAACTTTCCATTTTTATCACGTTTTCTGAATTAATAACATTTAAGGTTAAAAATATGCCATTTAGATAATCTTAGCCTTAATAAGATAAATATCTTAGCTTAGGGTTAATATGACACTTTTAATAATTTAGGGTTTATTTTGTCAACATATTAAAGTTTAGGGGCTAAAGTGAAATTTCATAATTATATGACCACTTATTATATTTTGCATATTGTATGACCCTTATTAAATATTTCATGAAATTTACTTCCTAATTCAAGTACTAGCCCCTACTGTCCCTTTCTTTGCCCATTAGTGACACAACACTAAGCATAAAAAAAATCACACGTTTGAACCATAATCGATCCAACAACAGACACCCAAGACTCATTCTTCCTTGACACCCAGGGCACACACACGACTCCCTCTCTATTCACATAAGGTGCACACACCACACTTATTAAGCAGCCCCTTTTATCGACATACAAATAAACACATTTAACCAACAACTATATCACATCATCTTACTCGGTATTTATGCCATTCTAACAAGTTCTTAGGTTTTGTATGAAGATGACATTAGTTCGACCAAGGTTGTTAAACATGATCTCAAAACGACACTAAACTATCGACTCGAAAATAGAACTGAGTTGGCGCATATAACACACACGCGACACATAAATCTCAGCCACCATAACTTGGATTTAACAAACAGACCCTTACATGCAATCACATCGAAACCCAGCCATTAATCACATTGATGAACATGTACGCCTCGTGTTAATTGTTGATTTCCTTTCTTAGATTCTTGTCGTGTAATAATGAGATTGTAGTGGACCTTAGATGACTAGATATAGTTGCGTGTGATACCGACTCGAAAAGCAAAACAGAAGCAAAGTCGACATGTATAGTTTCATATTTTCCTGACTTTAAGTGACGTTTAAAAATGTCAGTCGTTGCTCATGTTTTACTAAGTATATTAAGTTATACATTCAGTGTTCCATACGTGTTTATATGAATTTCCAAGATCAAAAATACACAAGGATGATAATAAGAGATACCTCTAGACAGATCAAACGAAACAGACAAGAACCAGGACTAAACCACACTCGAGTCTAAGCCAAAAATTGAAACGCTCACTCTCCACAGCCCACGATCCAACTTAGTTATCACCAACCTAGGACGCCAAGATCACCTTCGTGCCAGAATTATTTGTAGAAACAATGGCTGCCGTCCCTTATAATATTTTTATGGTTTGTTTTGTTTTACCTTGTCATGTGTTTGAATCGAACGGAAAGGGAGGAAAAAAATATGTAGTAGCCACCAAGTTGCTTGGGTAGGTTTTAGGGTTTTGAAGTTTATATTTGTGTTAAATATGTTGAAGAGCTCGGTTACAAAGTCAAACAAGTGGGGTGTTTTATGAGAAAAGAAACGTATGTAAATTTCGGTAATTGATTGTGATTGATTACTTCCGTGATTTATGGGCTGAAACAAAGGAAGTCGGTTATGGGGAATAAAAAAAAAACCGAATATCTTGATAAGGAATGAGTCAATTTAATTTCTTTGGGCTTGTGATGAATTAAATAAAACAATGTTATCTCTTCACATAGGCCGAAGATTTGGAAACTTAGACAAATAATATGGATCGACTAATGTGGCATAAGCATAGAGAATTATTTATTTTGTACATATTACTTACATAGTGTAAGGTTTTAATTTATTTAATTTGTCGGTTAACTTTTGGTTTTAATTACTTTAAGTGAAGTTCAAATAATGTTACTTACTAAATTATCATAAGTTCTCAAAATTTAAATTTAGGGGGCATTTTAGTCATTTCAGATTGTGTTAAATTTTGGGTTTTACAGGTATCGAGGTCGAGTACTATAAATACTCGACTCATTTACTGCTCTCAACCAACACTTTTACCTGCATTAATTCCTCATTACATTTGATAGCCCTTTCGGAATATCAGATACTTACTCTCACACCGGAGGTGGGTCCTGGGATAACACCCGGGGCGAGCCTAACGTGTGCTGTTGTGTGCAGATACCCGGAAGACCCCAGACAGCCGAGGGGATCAGCACCCAAGCCTACCGGAAGAACCCTAGCTGAGTTCAACCGGAAGGCTCTCTCTATTTGTCTGAAGTGATTGCAAGAAATTGCTTCAACAAATTGGCGCCATCCGTGGGACCTTCCGCTCGATCTACCTGAGGTTCGGGATGACAGGTCCTACACCCACGTTTGGAACGTTCGAGACGACGAGTACTACACCCCTCTTCACCCCTGTTCGGAACGCAGAAGGACCCGGAGGATCCGGAGGAAACCAAGATCCTCCGGATGCCCAAGCCTTGATCGCGAGCCATCTTTCGGCCTTGAGAGAACTATTCAAACAGCCAGGCAATCGCAACCTGGTAAGCCCCGGAATGCTGAGGCTTGACGATGAGTATGAAAATTCGGAGGAAGAAGATGTCGTAGGGTCACCCTTCGGAAAAGGAAAAAAGGCGGATGATGATTCGAGCTACGGGAAAGGAAAAAAGGCGGACGACGATCTAAGCAAACCATTCAAGGAAATGATCAAGTGCCCGTTCACAAAAAGAATCATAGAGTTCTCATCTCCCAAACACAAGATCCCCACGAACTTGAAACTATACCAAGGGACCACTGATCCGGATGACCACATCAATCGTTTCACCGGAGCAGGAAACCATGAGGAATGGCCCATGCCCGTGTGGTGTCGAATGTTCCAACAAACCTTGGACGGGAAAGCCAGAGGATGGTTTGATAAGCTCCCTACAGGAAGCATTGATAGTTGGGACGAGCTCCAGAAAAAGGTTTTTGAACAGGTTTAGTATGTTAAGAATAAGCACCAAGGACCTAACAGAGATCAACAAGATTCACCGAAAGGCGAACGAAAGCCTTCCGAATTTTAAGGAAAGATGGATATGCGAGGCCAACCACTTCCCGGACGCCCCGGAAATCATGCAAATCGGATCATTTCTGAATGGTCACCACTGCCCGGAGTTAGCCAAGAAATTCTCGGATAAGATCCCTAAAACCGTTGACGAGATGTTGGAAAGGATCGATGATTTTGTTCGTTCCGAGGAGGCATTCCGAGCAACAGAACTGCCAAAGGGAGAGAGAACGGAGTCTCGGCCTAACCCATACCACAACAGGAACGACTACCAGCCAATGCATCCTGTTGGAGATTACCGCCGGAATAACCCTAGGGTCGGGTTCAAAGGGAGAAGGAACGATTACTACGCACCTTATGTCGCCCCAAGGTACGGCAACGCTGGGAGGCCTGACCCCCGCCGAAATGACATCCGTCGAAACGAGACAAGGCCGATAGATTTGGACATCCTTACGAAGACACCCAAGGAAATATTGGCAACGGAACACCAGCTAAGGTTACCGCAGCCTCCTCCAACAAAGAGAAAGCCACAGAAGGATTGTGAGGACAGATACTGTGACTATCATGGGGAGAAAGGACATTTCACTGACGATTGCTGGGTACTCAGAGAGGAGTTAAAAACCGCATTGAGTACAGGGAAGCTGGATCATTTGGTAAAAGATCTCAGGCGAGGAAAGAAAACTAATTAAGGAGGTAACTACCAAGGGAGTAGAGGGAAAGTAATCAACATGATCCGAAGCCTTACAACCTCCCGGAAATCGGAAGAAGTGGGAAAGGAAGAGTGGATGAACGCTCCAATAAGCTTTCCGTCCATTCCTCTGGAGAAGATGTCGGACGAACCGCTGATAATCAAGGTTAAAACTGAAGAAAGAGAAATCCGCGAGGTCTATGTTGACCCTGGTGCATCAATGGAAGTAATGTATGGGCATCAATTTGAGCGCCTAGATCATGCGGTTAAAGCACGGTTGAAGAAGGTTGACACAACCTTGACAGGATTCACTGGAAAACCCGTTAGGCCAAGGGGGGTGATTGACCTAGAGATCCGCTTCGGAAGTCAGGATCTGTCCCGGAAAATCAGTTTGGAATTCGCCGTGATCGACTCACCTTCCCCCTACAACACCATACTGGGACGCATCGGTTTGAGGAAGT
Source organism: Artemisia tridentata subsp. tridentata (assembly GCA_021014915.2). Lineage (NCBI taxonomy): Eukaryota > Viridiplantae > Streptophyta > Magnoliopsida > Asterales > Asteraceae > Artemisia > Artemisia tridentata. The sequence goes on from CP139505.1 coordinate 85,549,029, forward strand.
TGCGGGCCGTACCTTCAACCATTCATTCGATGGTTAAGTTTCCAACACCGGGCGGCATAGCGACATTGGTCACTCAGCCAAAGACGCGAGGGCATCACGATGCGAGGGAGGAACCCATCGCAGAAACAAAAGAAGCCAAGGAAAGAAATCATCCGTTGGGAGGAATAAGATGGGACAAGCCGTATGAACAAAAGAAGGAACCTAGGATCGGAAGAAAGGATGGGAGAAAGCTGAATCGGTATGATGACCAAGGAAGCCCCAACATACCGGCCAAGATACAAGTAATGGCTCAGGTAATCGTCAATACGAAATAACCACCGGAATGTCTTGCTATTTTATTCTATTACTGTAACAATGTGCGAACTAACGGAAGGAATGCAAATACCTTCGTAACTTAAGACAGGTAATTTTACATGTCGGGAAAGCAAGGCCTATGGGAACGCGGTCCGACAGAAGCATCGGAAGCCTGCCGAACGAGAAAACACAAGTCGAGCAGGGATAGGCGGGAGGACGCCACAAGCATGGCGGGCAATTGATTGTAAAAAGCGTCCATGTAAATGGGGCTTAACATATCCTATGTAACACCCGAAAGGGTTTGATGTTAATGGTTTAATGAAACATAGCTACCCTAACGTTGACAGGGGCAATTTTCTCACAATATATCTTTGAAATGTTTGTGATATCCCAAAAAGGCTCGATATTGACTATTTTTAATGACAAATGCAGTTACCCCACCATTGGAGGGAGGCAATGTCCCTGCGGAACATCACCTGAATATTTATGTGAGGTCCCACATGTGTAGCGATTACAAAATAGCCCGAACACAAGTTTAAGGTGACTCGTCCGGATGACTCGCGACATCCGGGCGTAGTCAGTGTTCGAGTTTGGTGTTTGGAACACAAGTTTAAAGTGACTCGTTCGGGTGACTCGCGACATCCGGGCGTAGTCAGTGTTCAAGGTTGATTTTCTGGACATAATTAGAAAATGGCCCCCCCGAGAGGTTCACGCCCTCCGGGGAGTTTGTGGTCAATGTCCAAAGATGGTTGATACCCAGAAAGGGGTTGCCATAATCCTGGCGGAAAGGCTGAACCACCTGTAAAATCTCGAACATAAGTAGAAAGTGATCCCTCCGAGAGGTTCGTGCCCTCCGGAGATTAGTGATCAATGTTCATTGTTTTCTGGACATAATTAGAAAGTGCCCCCCCCCCCGAGGTTCGCGCCCTCCGGGGAGTTTGTGGTCAATGTCCAAAGATGGTTGATACCCAAAAAAGGAAGGGGTTGCCATAATCCTGACGGAAAGGCTGAGTCATTTGTCACATTTTGAACATAAGTGAAAAACGATCCCTCCGGGAGGCTGGCCCCCTCCGGAGACTTTTGTGGTCAATATTCATAAGGGTACCATACAACCACACAAAATGTATAAACTTGCACTACCGGAGCTATACAAACAGTAAAAATAATAACAAGCGAATATCACACGTTCGTAATCAAAAGGATGTGGCGCTGATACAAATGTACTTTCGGTGCCATACGAGCGGCAGAGATAATAACGAACAAGCAATACAATTCATAACACCGATGAATACCGAAGAACAACAACTGTTCGGCAGCATCCCATTCGAAGACCCAAATTGTCCCACTCCACTCCACACATGCAGTTACACGCATAAGTAAAAAAAAAAAAAAAAAAAAAAATTTGAGGAAGGGAAAAAGGGAGGAGAGGGATAAGGCAAGCATCAATAAATCACAAGTTAATAGAATCCGGCAGGATCGTTCAAGGATCCAACAGAACATCCCATCATATCAACCGAAAGGCCAATTCCGATAAACCTAAATGAGAAAATCGCTCCGGAAACAAGCAAAAACAATAGCGCGAAACATGAAACATGGAGCATGCGGAATACAGAACAGTCATAAATATATACAAATGAATAAATCACACGAATTATTTGTCATAAAATTATTACAGTCATCCGGGTATAAAAAAAAAAGAAATTGTTCTTGGCTCGAAGGCCTTACAACACCAAGGTAAACCAAATCATTCGAAGACTTAGGGAGCCGACTCGTCCCTTCCAGCATTTGAACTCTCGACATTAGTAGCCCCGGAAGTTGATCCCTCGGCGGCATTGGCAGTCTGAGCCCGAGGAGAAGAAGCCGGATCGGGATCAGGGAAGATTTTCAGGATTTCATCAAGAGACTTGAGATAGGAGCCGCTGATCTTCTTGATATAAGGATACTCTGCGGTAAACAACCCATCAAACGCCGGGTCGTGTTTCTTCGCAGCATCCACATCCAGGTCTTCCATCTTGGCCAAAATGGCGGCCACTTCTTCCGGCTCGCGGCCCTGAACCACGCCCTCCATAAACCCGGACTGCGAGGACAAGCTGAAGGGCCCTGCTAAATGGTTCTTGTACTCATAGCTGCCCAACAGACGACGAACAACCTCCGGGAGGACCTCTTTAACAACCCTAAACCTTTCCCCTTCGGTGCGGCCCACCCGGGCAATTAGATCTTTCTTTTCTTCCCGAAGGCCCAAGTTGTCCTTCACCTCCTCACTCAGGTTAACCTTAGCTTTTTCCAAATCAGCTTCCAAGGCGCTGATTCGTTCCGCTGCGGCCAACCTCTCATCCTCCACCAGCTTCTCCAACTCTTTCACTTGCCCCATCAACTCCGACTCTCTCACCAGGCAAGCGGAATGCTCAATCTTCAGTTGTTTGAGCTCTCCCCCGTTCTTTCCGGGGTTTCCGCAATGCTGGTGGATTTGGTAAAGCTCGCTGTGATCCTGAAGAAGTTTCTCGAACCGAAGCAGCAAGTCCGACTGAGCAACGGACCCCATACCCAAAAATTTCCAGGCTCTCTGAACAACCTCGGCATCCCCCAAACTTTCCAAAAATGACTCTTCTTTCGGAGTCGGTAGGTGCAACAACAGTTCCCGGCAGACCTTCCAGTTATCCAAACGGTCATCCTTGCTCACCTTCCACGTCGGCACATGCAAATAGGCCGACTCACTTTCACCGGCTACTTTATCCTTTCCGCGGTTAGGAGCAGCAGCGGAAGAACCCCCTACATTTTCGGAAAAAGAAGAAAAATAAATCAATAAGTCAAGTAACAATTTCGGAACAAATGCAAAGTTCGGGGGGCAACATTTCATAAAGTAAAAGAAAGAAAAGACTTGCCAGCACCAGTGGCCTCCGACGTAAAGCCCTCGCCGATACCTCCTTGGGTATCCGGCTGTTTTCTTCCGGCCAAAGCATCGGGCCCCTCCGGCTGTTTTCTTGCGCCCGAAGCACTCTCGCTTTCATTCGGCCCTCGGAAAATACCCCCGCCGGACGCATCATGATGAAGGCGGATTCTAGTCCCCTGTGTTTGGGACTGAGATATGGGCCGGACAACATCCTGGTCCGGTTTCCTCTTTCTGGAGCCCGAAACCTTTGGGTCAGACTTTTCGACTCTGGTCATTTCGACCGTCTGCTCAGGGATAACGGCTTGAGGAGCAGCGGCAACATGCGTTCCATGGGGTTGACTCTCTTGATGCTTATCCCCCTGGGCCACCGGCACATCCTTTCTAACTTTGGGCTTCTTCAAGTATTGAGACATTATGATAACTGCAAAAAACGAGTGCATATAATGGTCAAAACGTTGCACAGGCACGACGGCCGAAACACAACTAAAGTAATAAAAAGAGACAGACAAAGGCTGTAGGGGCGTAACCCTTCCCTCGATCCCCCTAAAAGCCGCCCGCTAGTTGGGATACCCCCAATCGGACGAGAGTCCTATGACATATGGGAAACTCAAGCGACGCGAGGTCTATCGCATCCTAGGCCGTCCTATCGGCGTCCGGAGTAAAAGAACCGCAGGGTTTATATGCAAGCTACGATGATAAACCTCGAAAAAGGTTACATGGTGCCTACCTAACGGTACTAGTTATGCTTCTCTACGACATTTCGTAATCCATGATAATCCCACGCACAGCCCTTTCGCCCCATCGAAAGGCACGCTTCTCTACGACAAACTTTGGGAGGAATCATTGGACCCCTGGGAAGTTCTCACAAGTAGAAGTGGGCAAAACCGACGTGGTTTTGCCGGGGGAAAGAGGGATACAGCCAAACAACAAAGTAAAATTAAGGCAGGGATGGTTCGGAACGTACCTTTGAAGGACGAAAGACTAGTATGAAAATCACGGACAGATTTGCAAGAATCGTTCGGAAAATAATACCGGAAGGCGTCTCAGCTAAGAATATGGAATTACGGTAGTAAAAAACACACACCAGTGTCGCTATTTATAAGAAGAACTCAGGATGTGGAATGTCACATTTAGCGAGACGCTGACGTGGCTGCACCTCTGCACGCGTGCTAAGCACGCGCATGCGTGTCAGTTCATTAATGATGACCTACATGGAACAACCATAAAGTAACAGAATTATAAATAATAATAAAAAAAAGAGGTGCACTCATAGGAGCACCAGGGCAACACTTGGTAGAATCAGTGTGACGTAAGACATGCTAGAATCTAACGGCATATCCTTCGGGAAGGGTCAAACGTGAACCCATAGTTTGTCAGCAATGTCATACCATCGGCACAATCACAGCGCCCACGCATAGAAGGGCAAGGCCCTCCAGAGAAATTGAAAAAGGCACCCTGACCCATCGGGTGTATGCAATGATTACTCACTGGAAGAAATAAAGACATACATATAATGTACATTGTAAGCCATGAGAGGATCGGGAACGATGCAATAATAGCTTCCACACATCGAAGCCATGACATGTCAAAACCAACTCTTTAAGGCATTACACCATCGGCCGAACTAAAAAGCAAATGCAACAGTGATCCTAAAGACTTAGGCCGAAAGGCCATAAGGTAATCTTTGAAGTGTTACGTCAGTACTTTACTAACAATGCAATACCGATATTACATGTATGTATCGGAAAGCGCAGGCTAAAATATGAAGCAGCCGTAAGGCATTATCTTAGTCTTATGGGTGTATATGTTCGAACGAAATGTGCCGAAAGGCACCAAGGGTATTACCTAAATATTGCAGGTACCGAAAGGCGCACAGATATCATATAAGTATTACATCATCGGCCTTCAACCGATAATGCAATACTGGGGGGGACATGTTGACGTATGTGTCCGAACGGCCTGTCTCGACCGGCCGTCCGGACGACATCGAGCCGTCCGGACGTACCGGAAGGCACATCGAGCCGTCCGAACATACCGGAAGGCACAAGACTCATCCGGCCAATATCACTGTGAGCAATAGGACAGGTGGCGTCTACCTTTTGACAGATGGCAGCTGCAGACATCGCCGCCGCCGCCCCAGGATTTACGGGATTATGTCGAGGACATGTCTCCTGAAAATCCGGCGCCGCCATTTCAGATATCGAGGTCGAGTACTATAAATACTCGACTCATTTACTGCTCTCAACCAACACTTTTACCTGCATTAATTCCTCATTACATTTGATAGCCTTTTCGGAATATCAGATACTTACTCTCACACCGGAGGTGGGTCCTGGGATAACACCCGGGGCGAGCCTAACGTGTGCTGTTGTGTGCAGATACCCGGAAGACCCCAGACAGCCGAGGGGATCAGCACCCAAGCCTACCGGAAGAACCCTAGCTGAGTTCAACCGGAATGCTCTCTCTATTTGTCTGAAGTGATTGCAAGAAATTGCTTCAACATTGGTCAACAAAAAGTTTTAGGAAAAATGTTTTCGTTTTTTTCATTTTACCCATAAAAAAAGTAATGCAACTTTATGATTCTTGTTAGCATTTTCGAACCATTCAATTTTTACTTTGTGCAGAACTATCATCAATGATGGTTAAAAACTTAAAAGTGAAACTAAACTAGGGTTGCCCTTTTTTTCATTTGTCTTAAACATTTACGCCTTTTTTATGTGGTAAAAAATGAATCCCACGGTGAGAAACAAGTCAACTTTTGGGTGAATCTTTGTTGGAATAACCAAAATTAGACGTTTTTACCGAATCAATGAATCATAGTTGAGGACAGGTCACACGGCTTTCATTCATCAGTAGCTCTTTCCCTCTTCGTTGCACTTGGGCGTAATTTTTTACACACGATAAACGATATGAAACTGACATGAAGTTAAATAGGTTCGGGTTGAGGATAGAAATGTTTGGGTCAAAAAAAGGTTAGTCCGTTTAACCCATTTTATAAACCAGTCAGTGTTTGGGTTGAGTAGTATTAAACAAGGTTGTCAAAATCGCGATCTTGATCGTAGGATCGTACGATCCTACGATCCTACATATAAAAAACGAGTAGGATCTTAATTTAATCAGGATCGGTCTAGGATCGTAGGATCGCACGCATGATCGTAGGATCGTAAACGATCCGATCCTACTATAAGCTCATGTTTTTATCTCAAGTGGAGCAAGATCGGTGTAGGATCGTAGGATCGCACACAGGATCATAGGATCGTAAACGATCTGATTCTACTAGAAGTTCATGTTTCTTATTGTTTTTGCTTTTATCATCCATTTAAATTCGTTTATCATATAAAATATTATATAGAAATATAAAACTACAACCCTTATACAAAAATATATACATTTTCATAGGATCTTACTATCCCGATCCGATCCTATGATTACGATATTGTGAAACCGAAAACGACCCTAGGTAGGATCCCGATCCTGACAACCTTGGTATTAAACATGTCTAACCCGTGAACCCGTTTAATTATATAAAACTGCAAAAAATAAAATATATAACTTTGCTTTTAGTTGGATTTGGATTAAAGCATTTTGTTATGTATATAATAAGACAATGAATTACGATCATGACTCATGTCATTGAAATTATTTTATATTTATTTGTATGTTGCGTATATTATTTTTGGATTTAAACTTGTGGAATCGACAAATCACCTTCTTCACTGCTTGATCTGTTTACTTAAATAGGTTAAACGGGTCACAAACAGGTTACACGTGTTATGCAGGTTAGGATTGAGTTTCTTGACACGATTAATAAACGGTTCGTGTTTGGGTTAGGATTGAGTTTCTTGACACGATTAATAAACGGTTCGTGTTTGGGTAGAGACTATACTAACTCACCAACTCACGAACCCGAATAAGCCAACCCAAACATGACTAGACCGGCACCCTCACACTTACCATTGCATTCAAACTTTTATTATTATTATTATTATTATTTTTTTTTTTAATTATTATTATTATTATTATTATTTTTTTAATGTACCCGCAATATTAGCTCAACGGATGAGGACATGTAGGCTAATGCGACACTCATATGTCTATATCATGTCCATGTCACTATGTGTCCTTTATTTATATTGCAATTTACCGATAGTCATGTGTCCTTTATAATGTTACGTATGTGAGCCCTTTAATTATACTATTACACGATTTACCTTTCTCATATTAGTACGAAAGCCCACACAGAGTCGAATCAGTCGATTAAACTCGATAGAAATATATTGTTGACCCGCCCCGGATTCCACCATTGTGATTCCCCTGGCACAAGGGACACATTATCTGCATTTTCGATGTATTCATAAAAATAAGGTTTTAAACCCATGTGATCTCCCTCCAACCACTATATCTAAGGGCAGGAAAACTTGCATCGAGCTCATTTGGACGAACTATCAACCTACCGTACCATTCATGTGTCGGATCCACAGACTCAAGAGATGGTCTGGTTTGACTTTTTAATGTCAATAATGTGTTTCATGTTTTATAGTGGAAGATCCCAATCAACATATGAGGAAACAATGCACAAGCATTAGCAGGTGTGGTGTAGCCTTCCTTGGACCAGGGTCCAACCTGTGAGACACACTGCCACGGTATACAGTCATGTGACTTATTGAGTTATCGGTCTCAATTTTCAGTCAAAAACATGGTAAACTGAGCATGAAATGAAATGATTTTATAGTTGAGAACATGAAACAACGTTGTCGCATATCACAACAAAAGCATAAAAAGACATCAAACTTGACAAAACCTCCAAATCCGAGGATTATTAACAACAAAATTCAGAAAACTAAGTCAACCATGGTTTAATAGTAAAAAAAGCTGAAATAAGCAGCAAACACAAACAAACTGCAACCAAGAAGGTGGATCCGAGTTTTTCCATTTATTGAAGGATTTGAAAAATATAGAACTTACTCAATGTCAACAATCCAGTCGCCATAAATACCATTAATCTTCTTGGGAAACTTCCACGTCGTCTGACCTGGTCTCTTCTCAGCACCTTGCAGCTGTGCAGCACCACCTGCGACAGCAACTGATGAGCCAGGGGCTGCTACATTGTTTGGAACATTCAACCCTTGGTTTGTGGGGTTGACAAGCGCACCACCATATCGTCGCAGTTCTGTCAATAGAAGTATTAGTTTATCCTTTTAGATATTCTTGTACACAGTTATGGTACTTGTAATGTTTTACAGTATAGCTTTTCATTCCAAAGTAATATACAAATTATTCTGAAATTTGAAGGTATTCATTTGACGGTCAAAGTCAAAAGTATGACCATGAAAACTACAAGTTCATGATCATACAATAAAATGAGGAACACAACTTTTTGGACAATGTGTCGATATTTATATGTATCGGTTAAACCTCTCTAAAACTCTTACGTGCTCGGATCCCTATTAGTTCTCATTGTTTGACTTTAGATGTCAAACTTCAATGAGCTAAACTGATAAATGCTACACATCTTTTTACATGTTCTCAAACAAATTAGGGGTAGCGTCAAGCTTGTTGCTACTTTGCTGCTTCTTTTTTCCTTTACAATAAATAACAGTTTTTTAAATTTAAAGCAACTCACTGGTATCAAAATTAAAATTGTAATGTGATAATCAATTTAGCAAGATATAGAATTACATAAACTAGAGAAATATCCACTTTTATCTCAAGGGTAAGACAAGAATAACCTAGTGCTATTGGATTAAAACTCTATACTTATTACCAAGTTAAACCATTTTTTAAGCCATCGACTTATATCTTAAGGACAAGATAAAATAATCTAGTGCTATGCTATCGGGTTAAAACTCTATACTTATACCAAGTTATACCCTTTTTAAGGCTTCGGGTTGATTCATAAAGACTTATCAATCAGTCTTCCATTGTTCCTAAACTATGTCAATATTGCTTTTCTTATGTTCCTAGGCCCCTATACCTCCCTTACGAAGTTATCAAAAAAATTTAACTAATTTATTTACAGCGTAAAATCTGGAATCTCAACAGAACTGAGACAATGTTAGTAGGCTAAACTACTACATCAACAATAACAAAATTCTAATATAACACTGCAAAGAACAAAAGAGCATAACTATTTTCAACAAGCCTTTCAGCACATGTAATGGTAAACAACAAAGAAGCATAACAGAATACAAGAAAAATCACTTAGTTATCTTTCATTGTTAACTGCAAGTCTTTCAGTTAACTTGTAATTAGTGGGGAATAAAAGGAGGTGGACAACCTTTACTTTCATGGCATGAAATGTATCGACTATAAAACATGAATATCTAAGTCAAAGTATCTGTTACAAAACCGTTAGACGGATAATTGCCAAAATTTCAAACAAGGTAACAATCTTTATAACTAGATCTTAGTCAATAACTGAAGATAGATAATCAAACCATTCAATGTAACTGTAAGTTGTGGTTCCCAACATATAACTGAGAAGGAAAATTAAGATTAATAATTAATACTATATGAATTAAATAAATTTAATGAACTATACCTGCTTCACCGTGAGCAAAGTCACACTTGCTCCCAAACAGGCAGTTGCCTGAATACTCCCATTTCATACAGATCCTTGTTCGCCAATTCGGAGGCTTCACAGTTGCATCAGCCTCTGCTGCTGGCAGTGGCTGTGGTGCTACTGGTGTTGTTGGTGCTGCAGATTGTGGCCATGCTGGCAGTGCCGCTAGTACCGGTGGTGGTGGTGCTGGTGGCAGTGCTGCAGTGTCTCTCCCGTCCCTTTTAACAGAACTATATCTGCCACCCGAAACTACTATTGTTGTTCTTTCACGATACTTGGATTCTAAGTCGTGAACATAAGGACAGCCGTCACCAAAAGGGCAGCCCTCTTCACTACAGAACTTGTTGAAATATCTCTGCAAACTTGCAGGGGGTGTTTCTGTCCTTACAGAAACTTCCCCAATATCTAATCCTTAACATTGTCTCTCTTTGTGTTGTTTGTGTATGTGCAGGGGTTAAAGGTGGCTCTCTCTCATTCTTTGGATCTTGAAGACCCACACTTGCCTGATGTTCATTTATTTCTCTCATCACGCTTATCTTGGAAATGTCTCTTGTTCATTTATTTGTCCCTGGTTCCTAAGATGATGTCTCTCCTAGAAGCTGCTATAAAAGCCCTCCTTAGGTTCAGGCTTATTCACTCGCTCAAGTTAATCGACGTCTACTTCTTTATAAAGAGTAGTCTAGTGTTCTTGTTTGGGTCTTTGTTAAACTATCAATCTAATCTTGTAATAGGTGACTGATCATTCAGATTCAGTCACCTTTTGGTCTTAATCTGATTGACTATTGTTGTGGTCAATCTTTGGTTGTAACTTGTATTGATAACTGAAGTTAATAAATTGAATCAAGGGGAGGTTGGTTGGATTCATACCCTATAGTGTATTTCACCATTTTTACATGGTATCAGAGCTACGGCTCTATCGATCTGGTGATTTCAAGATCTAGGGTTTCATCGTTTTTGGGGTTTCTGAAATTGGTGATTGTTCTGGGTTTATTATTGCTAATCCATCGTTGCTGCTGGGTTAATTGCTGGTTGGATTAATTTTTGGGAAGATTAGGGTTTGGTCCTTAAAACCCTAATTTTTCTGATTTGGGCGTTTGTGACTCTGGTGGTCTCTGACGCTTCTTTGGGACCTAATTACCTTGCAATACGTCTTTAAGAGTATTGTGGAGGTGCTTTTCCGCATTCTTCTTCTCAAAGCACTGTAAGTCTCTTTCTTTCCTTTAAGATAATCAAGCCTTTAAGTTAATTGGGTGCAAACGGGCTCGGTTAACACCTTGACCCTCCATCTCTGAATGGTGTGGAAACCTGCTCTGGCCAGCCCTAGTCCAATTGACTAAGTCTTTGATTCATCTTGGGTGTGAGTTCTTTTTAGTGTTCGTTTTTATGTTTAATTGCTTTGTTAACTGCTTAATATGCTGTTTATCTGATCTGTTGTTTCTGGCTGCTCTTGTGTTTCTGCTTGGTTGTTTTTTCTGCTTGGTGTTTGTATCTTCATTATGTCTAAGGAAGACCTTATCAGTAACCTGGACTTAGGGAACCCATTGCATCTTCATTCTAATGACATCAGCTCTAGCTCTATTGTGTCTGTCAAACTTACTGGGACTGAAAACTATAGAGTATGGGCTACTGCCATGACATTAGCTATAAATACTAGAAATAAAATGGGCTTTATCAATGGGAGCAGACAGGATGATCGTGCCAGAAATTCACATTACTCCCACACATTCCAAGAAGAACCGCAGGAGGCTCGACGAACCAGATACAAGTTCACAATTTTGTTTCACTCCCAGATTTATGGACTCACTTAAACTTAGTTATAAGATCCTCGTGTGATTTAAATTCCGTAGAAGCAATCTGGAATTTTGATACTCTTGCACTATGGCATTCGATTTTGTTGACCTTGAGATTTTAGAAGTACTAGGTGGATTAAGATAAGATGTTTAGTTTACAACTTGAGATAAAGCATGATCATCATGATGGTATACTCATATGAGGCTGGTATTATGACGGTTCGCGAACGTGATAATACCTACGTCATATGACGTACCCTCATTGTGATCATAGGATATTTCGAGGAGTGCCTTTGAAACCTTAGAAATTCTGACATTTGGCTGAGATCATCTGTGTTTAGTAAGATGTTAAGTTCAATCTACCTATGCGTTTAATCTGCTTTCACCGTTATGCGTATACTCTGCCTCTATTCATTAGATATCTGAATAAGTTGGAATTCTCGATTTGCATTCTGTTGACCTCAGTTATCAATCGTTAACCCTTTGAAGAACTCTCTACCGTGGATACGGTTAATTTGATCCGAAATTTAATGCATACTTCCGTATGAGCTTTCCTGAAGACTCTCCTGTCATCCACTTTGTTACAGGGTCTTTTGGTCAGCAATAACGTAAGTAGTTCCCTTCTGAGAAACTTTGAACTCCCTTCGTTGATTCGAGTCATGAGAATTATTTGATCCGAAGATCCTTTCTGAAAGAACCTCCCCGGCACGAAAACGTTTGTGACGATCTTTTGCGATTTGCTACGACTTCGTTTAGCTTTGCGACTTCAATTTTCGAGGACGAAAAATTTTTTTTAGGGGGGAAGAGTTGTAAAACCCTAAATTTTAAACATGCAAAAAGACCAAAATACCCCTGAGAATATAAAACATGAATAAATCACTATTAAAAATTTCTGATTCGATTCCAAACATCTGAATACGAACCAAATATGAAGCAAAGAAATTTCCGGGACAACAATTAATTATTTTAAATGTACAAAAATTATTATGGCACATATTGTACATATATATTTCCGAAATTTAATTTAATTATTGTATTTATATTTAAAGCATATTATTAAAAGATAATTACAAAGATTAAAAAGGAAAATATTATCAAATCAAGTGTGAATAATTTCCAGCCCATAAAGCCGTGTTTTTGTGATTTCCCCCTCCTCAAGATTCGGCCAATATCCTCTCATTTGGTTATCACCCTTTTATTTATTCTAAAACCCTAGCCGATATATACAAAAACACACATAAATCCGTAATAGATCCATACGAATTTCTGGGAAGGAACCAATATTTTTCTGAAGTTATTTAGCATCTAAGGAGGTGGGGAAAAATCTGGTTTGAGCTCTGGATCGCTGGTTTGGTCGTGGTCGATTATTTGTTCTTTTTATCCATTCGATAGGTATAATTCGACAAACCTTGATCCATACGTTCTATAAATTATATGTTATTTTTCTCATGCTACTTACATCACATATGATCTGTAAAAATTGTTGGAACTGAATCATGCAAGGGTTTTGGGTCGTTTTTGAATTAATGGGTTAAAACACACCTATTTTCCAAAATAATGTGTAACGATCTTTCTGAGGGCCATATATATTTTCTTTGGACCTTATACGAAGTACATAGTCTGGGAAAAATGGTGGTACGATTTGTGGAGTCCTAGATTAGTCGTGGTGAATTTTGTGATAAAAAACGTGCCTAAAATCTAAAATATAAGAAACGATTTTTCTGGGTTGTGTATTTAATTTTTCTGGGTTCTAACATCATCATATAACTTGGGAAAAATATGTGTTTGATTTATAGAAGCTTAAATGAATTATTGGAGAATTAATTTAAAACCGGGTTTTGTGAAAAGTGAAGAATAAATCAAATAAAATGGATTGGGCATTAGGGTTAGCATTTTGGGGCTTGGATCTGGTCAATTAAATGTGTTCAAAGATTATTCAATGATTGTTTTATGATTGGGTTTGTTAGGGTTTGAATTTGATAATTAAAAGTGGTAATCCGATTTGAAATTAAATCACAAGGGGGTGTTTTGTAACTTTTGAAACTCTTGGGTTATTTTTAAAATGTTATTTAGGTCTGTTACAATGTGGGAAAAATATAACTTGAGGGTCCTAAGTGTAAATATTTCAAGATAATGAATTAATGGTAATTAAAGGGTATGATTTGTAATTAATTAAACTAGAGGGACTAAAAGTGTAAATTCTGGAAAGTTGAGGTTGTCCTGAGTAAATAATGATATTAAAAGTGTTTTGGGTAAATTTGAGTATTTATGGGCTTAATATGTAATTAATATGGAATTATGATTTAAATTATAAGTTTTGTAAACTTAAGGGACTAAATGTGTAATTTCTGAAACTTGAGGGGCTGGATTCGTACAATAAGAAATTCTGAAGTTATATTCTGTATTTTGATAAAATATGAGGCTTGGTTGGTAATTATGGATAAGATAAGGATTTAAAGTGTAAAATTATGAATTAAGGGGTTTAAATGGAAATTTTGTAAACTAAGGGGTATAAAATGTAATTTGGAAAACTTGAAGTATTGAAGACGTACATTCTGAATAAATGAAGGATTAAAAAGAATGAATGTGATAATTACATATTTGACCTTTAACTTTGGAAGAATTACATTTGAAACCCTAAAGTATGGAAATTTGCCAAATAAGGAAACCTGCCTAAAATAGAAAGTTATTAAAATGAAAAGGAAAACCAAAATGGTAATCTGACTAGAATCTTCTGTAATTCCGTCTTCTATTCCTCTAGGTGTGAAGAAGGAGAGATCCTGATCTGTTTGTGCTTCTATTTCTGTTTTTGCATTCCTAATAAGGTACAGATATTCTGCCCTTCTTTAGTAAGGTGCCTTCGTCTCATTTCTGATTTCTGATTCACTGCCATGTTCTTTGATTCTGTGAACCTTTCTTGTTTCTCCCATGATATTATGAACCTTTGACATGATCTTTATAGTACTGAATCTTTTTGACACTGAACCTTTCTGATACATGACCTTTCTGTTATGAACCTTTCTGATATTAAACATTTCTGATATATGACCTTTCTGATATTGAACCTTTTGTGATTATGAACCTTTCATTCATGAACCTTTACTTATGAACTTTGCTTACGAACCATGATTATGAACCTATGATTATGAACTTATGAAACAAGATATTGACCTATGCAAGTAAACTAAAAACATGATTCATGATACTTGACCTTTACCCTCAGTTTGATACTACGAGCCACTCACTAGGCATGAGGGTTTCATGTCCATGTCAGTCGATGCACCGATGGCATGACTCTAGGGCAGGAGAGTGATGACCTGTCCCGTCCCTTTTCTGTATTTTATTTGGTGTGTTGGGAGTTATGGCCACCAGGGGCGTATGGATGCATCCTAGATTTGTTTCTGTATTATGTTCATGTTATGATATGTTATGATATGCATGGTGACTGATGGTGTGTGCGATACACGTCTTTCACAACTCTGGGAGCTGATCACTCCATATTTCTGATTTCTGGGATTAGTGAGAGGAACATCTCTCTGCATGGCGGTATGATTATGATTTCATGTTCATGTTTCTGGGCTCGTAGAGGATTACTGTTTTCCATGCACCTTATAGACTTATGACCTTTACCTTTCATTACTGACACCCTATGACATGATACTGGACTTATCTCTGTACTGGGCTTGGTATGTTTGGGCTTGATGGGATCTTTTGATTACTTCACCATTACTCATGATACTATCCATACTTTCTGATATCTCTGTATAACCCTCATATTTCTTCTCATCTATTATTACATTATGTACGATTCCTTCCATCTTCCCTATTTCATTATTATTGTTTGTTACCGTTATATCTGTTCACTGAGCTCGTGTAGCTCAGCCGCGTTTCTTTTCCCGCGGCAGGTTTAGTTGGAAGCTGGGAGTTGGGTGAAAAGTGTTGACTTTAGAAGACTTCATTAGCTTTTGGAAGATGACTAGAAGAACCTTATATTAGACATAGAAATTTTGTAATGTAAAGCTTGTAGTTCTGATTTCAGTTGTAAACCTTGGATTTCATTGTATTATTTATGTCAAATGTCTGTGTTTGTTCTGATAAGAATCCGTATATGTGACACCTTTGCCCTTGTCGGGTTGGGGTGTTACATATGAACCTCATCAAAGATATGCCTTCTAGCAGTGTGCAGGCCAACCTTTCAGGTATGGCTAGTTTTTTAAACAACAATGTTTTTTTCAATGTTAATTTTCACAAATTTTATAATAACAACACCTCTGTTCTTAAAGTTAATATTGGGTGGATCATTGATTCTGGTGCCAACCAACACATGACTGTCAACACCTTAAACATGTTTAATATAACTGATATATCAGACCTTAATCTCACTATTGGTCATCCCAATGGTACTTTGGCTAAAATTAAGTGTATTGGAAACCTGAAATTGTCTGTTAATGTTATCCTATATGATGTGTTGGTTGTCCCTGAATACTGTGTCAGTTTGTTATCTGTTCATAAACTTATCAAGGATAGTAGAATGATTGTCGGGTTTGATGAAACTAAATGCTATATTCAGGACATGACTCAAAACAAACTCATGGGGACTGGGAGTGAAACTGGTGGCCTATACTTGTTTGATTGTCCTACTCATCCTTCTGTAGTAGGTAATCTATCTGTTAAATGTTACGTGTCTAAGTCCTTGTGGCATAACAGGCTTGGTCATCCCTCTGACCAAGCTGTCAGCCTCCTTCAACCTGATCTTAAATTCACTAAAGGGTCTCATGTCTCTCCTTGTGACATCTGTCACAAGGCTAAGCAGACAAGGGAGCCATTCCCCTTAAGTGATCACAAGAGCTCTGCAATTGGTGACCTGGTCTACATTGACCTCTGGGGCCTTACAAGGTCACTAGCAGAGAAGGTTTTAGATACTTCTTAACCATTGTTGATGATTATACCAGGGCTGTTTGGACATATATGGTGAAAACTAAAGATGAAGTGTTTAATCTGTTTATTAGCTATCTCAATTTGATTCACAATCAATTTAAATGCAGTATCAAAACTGTGAGGTCTGACAATGGTACTGAGTTTGTTAACACTAAAATGAGTAACTTGTTTAGCAGTCTTGGTATTATTCATCAAACTTCCTGTGCTTACACTCCTCAGCAAAATGGGGTTGCTGAGAGAAAGCACAGACATCTTCTTAATGTTGCTAGAAGTTTACTTTTTCAAAGTGGGATTCCTTTAAGTATGTGGCCTGAATGTGTCTTAACTGCTGCCTATCTAATTAACAGGTTGCCATCTTCTGTTCTGAGTGGGAAATCTCCTTTTGAGCTTGTATATGGTCAGAAGCCTAAACTTTCTCACCTGAGAAGTTTTGGCTGTTTATGCTTCTCCTCTGTTTTTAACAACTCTGATAAGTTTTCTGCGAGATCTGAAAAATGTGTTCTAATTGGCTTCTCTGGCACTAAAAAGGCTTACAAAGTCTATAGTCTTGATTCTAAAGTTGTTTTCTACTCCAGAGATGTCCAATTTTATGAAACCATTTTCCCCTTTAAAATGAAGTCTAACATGAAAACTGATCAGATGCATGAATCTACCTTGAGTGATGTAAACTTTTTTAATGAAAATCTTCCTGACCATAATCCCGATGATGAACGGAGAGGGGAAAATTCTCCACCCAATGATGACGGTAGTGCCCCGTCATGCCCTAGAAGTATAAACACTTCTATTGATGGTGAGACTGTGGGCACAGCAACATCCATTGGTGATAACACTCCACCTGAGGGAAATGTCCCTTCTATTCCTGAACCTGCTCTCATTAATCCCACTCAGAACCTTAGTCCTGAGCAGCCTGCTCTCAGGAGGTCTAGTAGAAATACTAAGACTCCTGCTAGATTTAATGATTTTGTGGTTAATAGTAGTGTTAAATATGGCCTTGAGAAATATGTGAGTTACTCTAATCTTAGTCCTGTTAATTATTGTTTCTCTACTAATTTAAACAAATCTGTTGAACCTTCTTCATATGATGAAGCTGTTCAAAACATTAACTGGGTTCAAGCTATGAATAATGAAATAACTGCGTTAAAAGAGAACAATACCTGGACTGAATGTGATCTTCCTAAAGGAAGAAAACCTGTTGGTAGCAAATGGTTATGGAAACTAAAATACAAATCCACAGGTGAAATTGACAAATACAAAGCCAGGCTTGTAGCCAAGGGCTTCAGCCAGAAGGAGGGATTTGATTATAATGAAATTTTTAGTCCCGTCGTTAAAATGTCTACTGTGCGATGCTTGATTACTGTTGCTATGTGTAATAATTGGAGTCTTTTCCAGTTAGATGTCAATAACGCTTTTCTGTATGGTGACTTAACTGAGGATATTTACATGACTCTGCCCCCGGGCTTTGACAATAATAAATCTAAAGTCGTGAAACTGAACAAGTCTCTTTATGGCCTTAAACAAGCCCCTAGACAATGGAATGCTAAATTAACTCTTACTCTTAATGAACATGGCTTTGTGCAATCTAAATATGACTATTCTTTGTTCACTAAGAAATCTGGGCATGTTTTTTTGGTGCTTCTTGTGTATGTGGATGATATTGTCATTACAGGCAATGATGTTGATGAAATTGAGAAATTTAAAGTGTTTTTGAAATCTAAATTCCACATCAAAGACTTAGGAAAGTTAAAATATTTCCTAGGCATTGAAGTTTTGGAAAACAGTAATGGTATCTGCCTTAGTCAAAGGAAGTATTGCTTAGACCTTTTACATGAATATGGTCTGCTAGCTGCTAAACCTGTTGACACACCTTTACCGGAAAACACCACCCTGAATCACATTGAATCTGCTGATGATAAGGCTTTGAAAAACATTGGGAACTATCAAAAACTGGTAGGCAAGCTTATTTATCTAACTCATACCAGACCTGATATTTCCTATGCTATTCACTGCCTAAGTCAGTATATGCATGCCCCTCTTGAATCACATTTAGATGCTGCATTAAGGGTGCTAAGGTACTTGAAAGGGTCCCCTGGCAATGGGGTTCAAATTAACAAAAGTGGGAATCTTAAGCTTAAAGCTTATGCTGATTCTGACTGGGCTAGGTGCCCTGTTACCAGGAAATCTGTTTCTGGTTATTGTGTCTTTTTGGGTGACTCTTTGGTCACTTGGAAAAGCAAGAAACAATCCACTCTTTCCAAATCTTCTGCTGAGGCAGAATACAGGAGCATGGCTTCCTGTACTTGTGAAGTTATCTGGCTTAATAATTTGCTGGGTGATATGGGTGTTAAAAGTTCTTTGCCTGTGGTTCTGCACTGTGACAATAGCTCTGCTATTCAAATTGCTGGAAACCCTGTGTTTCATGAAAAAACTAAGCATTTTGAAATTGATGTGCACCTTGTGAGAGAAAAGGTGTCTGCTGGTGTGATTAGAACTGAGAAGATACATACTTCTCAGCAGACTGCTGATGTTCTGACTAAAGCTCTTGGCAGCAAAAGCCATTTGTTCTTGTGTGAAAAGTTGGGTATGTTGGACATGTTTGGTGTGCAAGATTAAGATCTTTTGGCAGTGTATTGCCATGAGGTCTTGTGTGTTTGCTGTTGTTGTTGCTGGCCTTGCTTGGCTTGCAAGTTTGAGGGAGGGTGTTGAAATATCTCTGCAAACTTGCAGGGGGTGTTTCTGTCATTACAGAAACTTCCCCAATATCTAATCCTTAACATTGTCTCTCTTTGTGTTGTTTGTGTATGTGCAGGGGTTAAAGGTGGCTCTCTCTCATTCTTTGGATCATGAAGACCCACGCTTGCCTGATGTTCATTTATTTCTCTCATCACGCTTATCTTGGAAATGTCTCTTGTTCATTTATTTGTCCCTGGTTCCTAAGATGATGTCTCTCCCAGAAGCTGCTATAAAAGCCCTCCTTGGGTTCAGGCTTATTCACTCGCTCAAGTTAATCGACGTCTACTTCTTTACAAAGAGTAGTCTAGTGTTCTTGTTTGGGTCTTTGTTAAACTATCAATCTAATCTTGTAATAGGTGACTGATCATTCAGATTCAGTCACCTTTTGGTCTTAATCTGATTGACTATTGTTGTGGTCAATCTTTGGTTGTAACTTGTATTGATAACTGAAGTTAATAAATTGAATCAAGGGGAGGTTGGCTGGATTCATACCCTAGTGTATTTCACCATTTTTACAGAACTTCTTGCAGTGTTTCAAGGATCTATAATTAACCGTCCCAAATTGCGGAAACGATTCCCTTAGCTTATCCAAAAGATGTTTATGCTCATTGGCAAGCCCAAAGTCTTCATAATTCTCCTCAAGACTTCTGAGTTCTGAACTCCTATGTGCAAAATTACAGTTGGTGGCATTCTGGCAAGTTCCTGATCCGAATTCAACACACCATTTTCTCTTGAACAACAATTTCTGGATGGCGATTGATTCACCGTAACTCAAATTAGAAGTAGTACCACCAGACGCCTTATCATACTCATTTCCTGTTGCTGAAACCGGCTTATCATCTCCACCAATTATGTGAATGACATTTCCATCATCTCGGAAACTGTCCATTTTGGGTGCGGCGGCGGATATTTTTAATAAAAGTGTATACTAAACGAAGTAGGCAAACCCTAGGCTAAACAGGGGTTTAAATAGGTAGTAAAACCTCCAAAAACGACGTCGCACACTAGATTTATTGTTTATTGCCATTAATTAAAAACAGCTAAGATCCGTGAGACAGTACAAATATAAGCTTAAATGTTGTTCAATGAACCATTGCTACAAACTATATGATTAGATAAATGCATATAGAAATCCCGAACATCCAAGTATCACTTGCATTCTAATGCAAACAGAAAAACCCAAAATTCCATAGAGTTACAAAAAGCACAAAAAGAAAGACATGACATCTTAACATTTAACATTTAAGGCAAAAGTTCAGATTTTGGAGCAAATATCACTTGCATCAAGGGGGTTCTGTCAGCATACTGCCGATTTACATGGAAAAACTGAGAACGACCAGGCCCTGTGGTAAATAAACCATATAGGATTATATGATAATTGTACGATTATTACCAGTTGAGCCCACGAAGAATTGATTCTGTTTGCTTTGATCCCGAAAATGTATATAGTTGTTTTATGTCAAAGCTCCATTCAGATTGCAAAAAACGAAACTAGTCCCTTCACTTAAGGACAGGGGAACCAAAGGTAACAAGCACATTAGGACCCTTACTCTATAAGCTAAATCAGGATCCCAACCCAAAAGGGTGTTCTAAAACCCAAAAGGGAGTTCAGAACTCAGAAGTCTTCAGGAGATTTATGAAGACTTTGGCCTTGCCAATGAGCATAAACATCTTTTGGATAAACTAAAGGGAATGGTTTCCGCAATTTGGGATGGTTAATTATAGATCTTGAAACACTGCAAGAAGTTCTATAGTGAAGAGGGCTGCCCTTTTGGTGACGACTGTCCTTATGTTCACGACTTAGAATCCAAGTATCGTGAAAGAACAACTATAGTGATTAATTTGAACAAGAGTAAATTACATAAATGGTCCTTATTGTTTGTCGAAAATTTCACCTATCGTCCCTCAAACTTAAAAGTTGCATATATCGTTCCTATCGCCTCCAAAGAATAACACTCGTGGTCCTTTTTTAAACGAGTGTTAAGTGCATTCCGTTATAATTTACACGTTAGCCCTTGTTGGTTAACGATTGTTGCATCGTTTATCCTTTATAAAAACGGTCATTTATAATTTAAAATTTTTCGACTTTAGATATGTTTTTATACGTTTTTATCCATTTTCGTCTGTTTTTATACGTTTTCATCATTTCTTATACGTTTTTATCCGTTTTCGTCCGTTCGTTTTCGTCCGTTTTGATACGGTTTTTTTTTACGTTTTTATCCGTTTTCATCTATTCTTATATGTTTTCTTACGTTTTAATCCATTCTTGTCCGTTTTTATATGCGTTGTCTGTTTTTTTTACGTTTGAATATGCTTTTATCCGTTTTCATCATTTTTTATACGTTTTTATCCGTTTTTCTTACGTTTTTATCCGTTTTTATACATTTTCGTCCGTTTTTATACTTTTTTAACGTTTTCATAGGTTTTTATCCGGTTTCATATGTTTTAACCATTTTTATATTTTTTTTACGTTTTCGTCGGTTTTTTATACGCTTTTTGTCCGTTTTCTTACGTTTTTGTCTGTTTTTATACGTTTTCATCCGTTTTGATATGCTTTTTTTTAATGTTTTCATGGGTTTTTTATCTATTTTTATATGCTTTTATGCGTTTCATCCGTTTCTATACGTATTTATCCGTTTTCATTTGTTTTTATACATTTTCTTACGGATAAAAACGTAAGAAAACGTAAGAAAATGGACGAAAACATATAAAAATGGATGAAAACGGTTTAAAACATATGAAAACAGATAAAAATCTATGAAAACATAAAAAAACGTATAAAAGCGGACCAAAATGTATAAAAACGGACAAGAACGTAAGAAATTTGGATAAAAATGTATAAAAACGGATGAAACAGATGAAAACGTAAGAAAACGGATAAAACATATCAAAGCGTAAAAAAAACATATAAAACATATAAAAACGGACGAAAATGGATTAAACTGTAAGAAAACATATAAAAATGGATGAAAACGTAAGAAAAACATTAAAAAACGGACGAAAATGTATAAAAACGAACGAAAACGGATAAAAACGTAAAAAAAAAGGATGAAAACATATAAAAACGGACGAAAACGTATCTAAAGTCGAAAAACTTTAAATTATTAACGGCCGTTATTATAAAGGATAAACGATGAAACAATCGTTAACCAACAGGGGCAAACGTGTAAATTATAACGGAATGCACTTAACACTCGTTAATAAAAGTACCACGAGTGTTATTCTTTGAAGGCAATAGGGACGATATATGCAAATTTTAAGTTTGAGGGATGATAGGTGAAATTTTTGACAAACTACATGAACCATTTATGTAATTTACTCTTTGAACAACAACACAAAATATAATACTCCCTCCGTCCCAAAATAATTGTCCACTTTTAACTTTTTGAAGTCATATTTTTTCAACTTTAATCTTAAATATTTTCGTTTGTGTTATATAATAGTTGTTGTAAAATATATAAATGGATTTGTTTTAAAATGTATCTTTCATTGATATAATTTTTATTAAGTATTATATAACATAAATAAAAATATTAAAGATTAAAGTTGACAAAAAAAGACTTTGAAAAGTCAAAAGAGGACAATAAATTTGGGACAGAGGGAGTAACTTTTTAGAATGAATTAACCTGATAAACAATAATAAAGATATTTATAATTTTTTTTTCTTAACCAAAAGGTGTCGTTTGTTTATTAATAGGCTTTGAGTCTGAATCTGATTCGCACATCTGAATCTGCGGCGAAATACTCTGAATTTAAATCAAATAATGTTGTTTGTTTTTTTGGTAAACATTTGCATGATTAGAATACCAAAACTAGGTTATAGGTCATTAAGAGGCAACAAGATCCCTTTCAAGTCTTGTTAGCCAAAGATGTTTAAATCTTTTAACGCCTCTAAACAAGGGAAAAAAACAAACACCCTTAATTGTCAAAAGCTCTTAACGATTCAGATTTATAGACCATTAAGAGGTCAAGTGATTTTAATAGAAAAACAAACACAACCTAATCCGCATCTTATTTTTCATATTTTTTATAATGAACCCAAAATAATAATAATAATAATAATAATAATAATAATAATAATAATAATAATAATAATAATAATAAGTCTATTGCCTTTTCTACGTTCGGGGGATTCGATACAGAGGCTTTGAACACACTTTCACGTATTAAGTCTATTGCCAATAGTCACTCAAATAATGCTAAAAGTGGTGTTTTTATCTTTTATCAAGGTTGCAAAAATCGCGAACCGGTAGTCGGGCGGTCGACCACCTTGTAGCTTGTAATCGGTCTAGGCGGGATTAATCGGTGATTAATCAGATTGGCATTACTGACAAATTTTAGTTATTTCCGACAAGTTTTGTGTATTTCCGGTGAGTTTTAAGTATTTCTGGCAAGGTATTTTCTAAAAAGCAACTTGTAATAGGCTTAAACAGTTACTATAAGTGATCAAAATAAGTTTACAGTGAGTTTTGGGTACTTCCGGCAAGATTTAAAGGTTTCCGGCAAGTTTGACCACCATTGACCGCCGTTGATCACTGTTGACCACGGTTGACCTATTTGTTTGACCCAGTTACATAAATCGGCAAGGTTGGTGGCCTTGTAGCACCTAATCGGCGATTAATCGGCCTTGTAGACCTTTTTTTGCAACACTGTCTTTTATAGAGTTAGCTTTTGTATTCAGAAATGAGTGGGAGCACAACTTGTGTCTAGACTTTCATCCAACTTTATGTAAAATTTATTACGTTTAATGAAAAATTATTATTATAATAAAAAAAATAATAAAATAATAATAATAATAATAATAATAATAATAATAATAATAATAATAATAATAATAATAATAATAATAATAATAATACTATATGCATTAGAAAATTATGAAAAATTAAATACAGTAGAAATTGTTGGACTAAGCTTTTTATTTTCTTTATTACTTAGAAAATTATGAAAAATTAAATACAGTAGAACTTATTGGACTAAGCTTTTTATATTCTTCATTAGAAAATTATGAAAAATTAAATACAGTAGAACTTATTGGACTAAGCTTTTTATTTTCTTTGTTTGAGCATTATATAGATTGAATAATTGACAATGACGGATACCCAACTAGTCACCTTAAATATATTACGTGACGAGGAATTTATCACGTAAATTGATGTTGGGAAAAGAATAACAAAAAGTAAGAAGGTTAACAAAGATTATGTAGTAAGTAGCAACCATCGAGAGTGTAACATGAAAACTGTTACTATACTAAGATAGTATCATTAATAAAAATGAGATGATTTGCGCAATTGCGCACTTAGAATTTGTATTGACACACTTACCCAAAAAAAATATACATGCAGTTGTTTACTATACACGATAGAGTGCGTATCAAAGATTTGAGTGTGCAAATATTTTGATTGGTATATTACACCGATGACCACCATTTGAATTTTGGGCTTACTTAAATGTGTATGAGACTGATAGTTGACTCAAAAGACCTCGGTGAAGTTGTAGCTTTCTTGGGCCCATTAGTTAAAGTGTATCGTAAGTTTGAACAATTCAAACTTGTAGCATTAACCAAAATTAACAAGTGCAATACCCGTGCGTTGCTCGGGTATTCGTTTTGAAAGGAAGAAAAAATATATTTACCTACTCCTTTGGTCTCTAAATAATTGTTACCCAAATAAAATACGGAGTAACACATAACTTAAGAAAAATACAATACTCCCTCCGTCCCACTATAAGTGTCCACAATGGTATCTTTGCTTGTCCCATATTAAGTGTCCAGGGAATATTTTCAACCAATGAGAAGAGACTTTAGTGGGTAATAGTGATATTTGATTGGTGGAGAGTGTAGTTGGCCCCACTTTCCTAAAACTTTGTGCAAATGGAAAGTGGACACTTATAGTGGGACGGAGGGAGTATAAATTATTGAATTATAATATTTAATTTCTAAAACACGTAAACCTGTCATATCAGGCGTTGAAATACCCAAAGTTTAATATACCCAAATTTATCATTTCAATTATTCTCTAAAGTTTATAAAAAAAACTCTGAGTATATACCGAAATAAATCAAAGTTTCCATAATTTCTTATGCAAAAGAGTAATACAAAGTTACAAACGGAATAAAAGACTTGAAACCATATCTCATAGAACTTGAAGTTTGAAAGCAATGTAAATCAATTTTGCTTTTCCATGAGTTCACTGCAAGGTAAAATCATTAGTAGTTTCATTAATTTAATAAACTTATATAGAGATTTATATCTGATTATTAAAGCACGTACGTGTTTTGTTTTGTTGTTGTCGTGTGAAAGATGTAAATGATCTACTAAAGACAACATTCATAATTAAGCATATATATAATCAGAACTTTTGCTTGATAGTTTTGTAGATTAGGTATTTTATAATCTATTTCAATAACAACAATTGAAACCTTGTAGTGTCGAGGAGGATAAAGAAAGAGGATTTAGAAGAGCCAAGAAAATAGGAGTATTTTGTTGTTTTTAGTTATCATCATCCTAATGAATTTTGCCCCTCATATACCACTTTTTTCTGTGAATAAATTAATCAAAGTCAAACAGCAATTTAAACGGCTCAGATTAAATCTTAGGTTGATCCGACGGTTAATATATAATGTCATGTCATCATTTTTTCTCTCTGCTCCGTCGTCAATATATATTATAATTAATAGTTTCACAACATGAATTGTATTTCAATGTGAACTTTAGGGGCCGCTTGGTTCAATTGTTGAGGAATGCAAAGGGAATGCAAAGCAATGCATTCCCTTTCCCCCCAAATTGTTGGGTAATGCCCCATTACCCACTACCGGGTAATGGGCCATTGCATTCCCCTACACCAACCATCATCAATCATTATATTCTCATTCCCCACCCTCCTATCCCCCCAACCAAGCACCCCCTTAATTTATTTATCCTGTTTTTCTTTCTTCATGAATTCACGTTTTTCTTACATCGGCCATGGTGACATGGTATATAATTTATTTATTATTATTATTATTATTATTATTATTATTATTATTATTATTATTATTATTATTATTATTATTTTAATATCTTTTTAATCTGACTCATGTTAAAGGTTTTTTTTTTTAAGAGACATTTACCGTTACATATAGGGGTGTCATTCGGGTTGACCCGGTCGGGTTCGGGTCAACTCGGGTCGGGTCGGGTCGGGTCAAGGCTCCTAAAAACATACCCGAACCCGACCCTGTTTGAACTCGGATCAACTCGGGTCGGGTCAATTCGGGTCGGGTCAGCTCGGGTTTGGGGTCAACCCGAGTTTTTGCCTTGTAAATTGTTAGTTTTCTCGGGTCAATCGGGTTCGGGTCGGGTTCGGGTCGGGTCGAGGCTAAAAAAACATACCCGAACCCGACCTTGTTTAGAACTCGGGTCAATTCGGGTTGACCCGATTGACCAGAATATAAATTCGGGTCAATTCGGGTTGACCCGAATTGACTCGGGTCGGGTCGGGTTCGAGTCGGGTCGGCCCGAATGACACCCCTAGTTACATATGGCTCCATTTCCTAAATTGAACTTTTGGCCTTTTGGGATAACATGCATAATAATATTAGTCCTACAATGACACTCCAAAATAAGTGACTCATGTTCGCGTTTCAGTGCCTTCAAGGCTTCAGCAGTTCAGCTTCATTGAGCCTAACCATCCCTATCTGTTTAACATGTAGTTTACCCTATTTCACATGCTTGTGAGGTGGCCCCGAGTTTACCTGTGAGGTCAACAAAGTTGACTCGGGTCACCCGAAGTAACAAAAATTGTTCTCGAATAATACAATTTCTCTAAAAAACATACTCCTACTAAACCATGATGTTTTTTTGCTTCCACCATACATCAAAACGTACCTTTTTTTTTTTTTTTAACGTCGACTTTCAATTTTTGGATAGGAGTCGCACCTGCCGCAACGGCAAGCCCTCATCCACCACATACCCAGACTATGTTGTTTGAACCGGGCTTACGCTGGCGTAGTGGGGATTTTTAACGGCGTCCACCCGGAAACCGTACCGCCTCCACATGAGTTATCTCGCTGTAGTAACGGCCGGATGAAAACCGGGGGTGGTGAACCGGGCCCACGCTAGCGTAGTGGGGATTTTTTAACGGCGTCCATCCGAAAACCGTACCGCCTCCACACGAGTTATCTCGTTGGAGTAACGGCCGGATGAAAACCGGGGGTGGCTTGGATTTGAACCTGCGCAACATTGGCTAACAGGCTCTCATCTTCATTGCCAAATACTAACAGAGATTTGTGGCCCTCATGTGAAGACTTCCCGGCAGGTCACCCATGCCTTTACTACTTTCACATGAGCACGCTTAACGGACAAAGCGATTACCACTAGACCACAACTCTGTTGGTATCAAAACGTACCTAAAACGATATATATGGCACTTTACCTCAACTAAAAAGTTCTGCGGTTCAGTAACTACAAAATACCGGCCGCATGAAAACAACTTAATGCAACTAATGTTGTACATTAAAATCACGAAAAAATCCTAGAGAATATGGCATTGACATCATAGTATTTAGTTATTTACCCCATCTCTCAAGGTGACATGCATCCTTTCTTTATATAATGGAATCAAAACACGGGGTAGCTTTTGCTTAAATAAGTCCAAGTATGCGGTGAACTGCATTTGCAATTTCATCTGCTGAATCAAGACCACATCCCTCTTCTACCTGCTGAGAAAATGTACGTTAGTACAAATTTTATCAATAGAAAAGAATGGATGTGTTGAGAAACATTATATATATGTTTAATTCCAAAACAAAACGCCGCCGTTTTGTTTCGCTATTTTCCCGCCACAATTACGGCCCACCTGCTGGGCTATCTACAGCCCACTTGCGTTCTCCGGCCTGTTTCTTCAGCCCGTTCCACTCTTCTTTTATCTTTGTTAATATCTTGAATCCTCTAGAACCGATCTAATACTCTTCTTTTATCTTTGTTATGGATAAGGCGATCTAATATCCTGGATCCTCTAGAACAGATCTAACATCAACCCTCTAGAACTTTGGTGTCATCTTGCATACGATGCTTACCAGGTAAAACTTTTAGGGTTTTGGGTTTAATTTTGTTGTATTTAGCTTTGCCTGATTTGGGGTTTAGGGTTTCGGTGAATAGTGTTAAATCGAAATAATTGAAACTTAAGATTTTAATTTGTTGTTGCAGTTTGATACCAGCAACATGCTATGTTAGCAGCCATGGCAGATTTTAATTTGGTGTTGCAGTTACGGTTTGATTGTTACTGGTGTTTTATGTGTTTTTTTTTTTTATGTATTTGGTGCCGGAATATTACAACTTTCTCAATGAAAAAGCTATCTTCGGTAGTTAATTTAAAGGTCTTTGGAATAAGGGTTTTCTATTAATTTAGGGGTTTTCTGTGGAACGCCTCATGAGAAGCCCAAAAGTTGAAGTTCATACTTTTTAAGATTGTTATGTGGTCTGAAGTGAATTTGAGCTACCAGAATAGTTTTTAAGGTTACTGAAAATTAAAGTTCTATGTACCTTCGGTTTAGTTGAATATAGACTCTAAAAATAGGCTTGCTTATATTCATGATTATGCATCGAAGAACATTGAATGATTTAGAGTGCTAACGATAATGAACTTTGCAAGATACTATTTCTTCTAATTATTGATAGAGACATTTGGTTTTAGGTTCTGTTGTCGCCTTTAGCTTGGATAATAACACAAAAATTACTTTGGTAATATTTAAATACTAATGTCGGGATTTGATTCATTTTGTGTGCACAGTTGGTTTGTTACTCATTGGTGCATATGCGTAAATACTAATGTTGGGATTTGATTCATTTTGTGTGCACAGTTGGTTTGTTATTCATTGGTGCATATGCGTGAATTTTCAATAGGTAGCGAAAGAAGGTGGTGACAAATGGAGCTCACGTCATAAGCTGTCGTACCAGGTACTACGAATCTTCTGTGCCATACATTCACCATTTTTACATTAACAATGCCCACAAATAAATCTGACCCAACTTTTTTGTTGTAGATGTGATTAATCAGTTTTGATTTTATGAGAAGTTATTTACGACAGATTATGTGGCTGCACAGCTGACAACATTCCAAATCGAAATTTGGAATGTTGTCTGCTCATTTTGATTTTGTGTTTAACTCTGCAAATTAACTTACTTGGCTATTTGGAATTCCTTATAATTTAAATTGATTTGGGATACACATAAATTTTATAGTAGTGTTTAACTTATGATGATACGTTGTGATAACTTGCAGGCGCAGTGCCTTCCGAGACCAAAAATCAAGACGAGCCTCCAAGTTTACTGACGAAGAGAACATATGCAATGAACAGTGGGATTCAGGAGCCCAAATTACTATCAATGGTGACGAGTTATCTTGCAGGACCAGAATGGTATGTATCACGTTCAGGTATAGCGGATATTATATCATCAGATTATGATTCGTAGTAGTTTACATCATAGTATCATACAACTGTTTTGTGGTTGTTGCTGCTGCTGCAGGAGTACACTGCATAATAAGACCAATGGAGGACATTGCAAAATTGTTAACCCTCTTTTGTTTCTCCTATGATCATCCAACGGCGCAAGATATGTGGTACAGTCTTTCATTGTTGTTTGACAATTTAAATAAAATACACTGAATTTATTGGCAAACCGCTATCCATTAATTGGAGGAATACTCGATAGATGTTTTATGCCACATATCATGCATTATTTTTATTTATTGTGCTGTTATGTTTGCTGCAACAGCAGCTGCTCCACTTATTAAGATTGTTTGAGATCGTGTATGTTTTTATAGTTCTTTTACTTTAAGATGTCAAGGCTTCAAATCTCCACTTGACTTCATTTTTTTATGGGTTCTTCACTGTAGTTACCTTTTCAGAACACATGATCTTCAGACCTTCAATTATGCGCATCACTTTAGCTTATGCTGTCTCAATGCATGAATCATCGTGTGTCGCTTAGACCAACTGCCTTTTGTCAATTTAGTTTATCACGTAACGCCCCTATTTTCTTTGTAGCACTTTGTCTTAAACTTTACTTAAAATAACTGCCTTTTGTCAATTTAGTTTATCACGTAACGCCCCTGTTTTCTTTGTAGCACTTTGTCTTAAACTTTACTTAAAATATGTTTATATCAAACTCAATATTTGAACCAAAATAAATACCAGATTGTTACTAAATGCATGTATACAAGTCTTTATTACAAGGGACATACAGTAGGACAAACAGTAGTACAATGATCATAAGAATTAACAGCATTAAATAGTTGTATATAGTACATGTGATCATACAAATTTTTGCTAGCACTGTACTAATATTAAATACATATTATACAAGTGTTAGAAATATCAACATATGTTGTTTTGTATTTGATTCATGTAGAGTGTACGAAATATTAGTTTTAGTTACTACTGTTTATAGTAGAGTGTACGAAATATTGATGCAATTATTATGACTAATGCCGGTCTGTTATTATATCATTCATCGATTGATTACAATTTTTTATTATTCATGTTATTCTTATTCATTTCAGTTTATAAACTGATTAGTTTATTTAAATGTGTGTATACATATTAAAGATATTTTAGTTACAGTTAGTTGACTACTTATGAATGTGAGGACAATGTCCTTTCTTAACAGCTACATACCACCGTTTCGTTTTCTCACATGTGTTTATCTTTTCGAATTATTTTCGCAGCTGAATTTCGGACTCCCGCCACTGCATCTTCTAACTATAACGCGCATCCTACAAGCCCAGGCTGGGGTGGGAAGTAGTCGTGGTTCCGTTGCTAATACCATCGACGGTAAGTCATTATCTCTTATTGATAACGTTGCTTTAAATATGTCATTTGTCCACAAGGCTCATGTTTTGTTCCTTTGTTATTCAGCTACTATGCCCGGCTGTGATCTTTGCTATACATCTCAATGTTTTCGCTAATTATGTTATACATATGCAGTAGTTATATTCATATTCATTTAAATTTGTAAACTGATTAAGTGATTTCAATGTATGTACACATATGGCTTATATTGCATTTATGGCTTATATTGCATGTTATAGTTTTTTATTGTTGTTTAATGCTTTTAAAGTTCGTTTATGCTTTGAAAGTGTATTTCCATAAATGATGACAGTAGGCTTTCTTCATTACAGGTGCTAATGTAGATGCGAAGTGTAAAATGGTTGCGCAACATTGTATGGGCCTGCAGCGGGAGGTGACATTCGGATGGACAAAGTGTTTGTTGCGTCGGGAACGGAAACAATATGAATCTAACTACAAAGGGCCGAGTGAGTTTGCCTAATAGTTTTGACTAATACTGTAAGTCATTGTTATAAATAACATAGTTTCTCAACCACTACAAAATTTTCTCAATACGTAGGATTTGGTTTAGCAAAAGAGTGATTACATTTACTGCTGCAAAAGAGCAGCAGCAATACTAACAAGCATACACATAAAAAAAATATATCTATAATGTTTATGCACTTTGGTCTTTTCCACTATTGTCAACTAAAATACGCGACATTGCGTATTACTTAAATGGAATTGCAGGCTGGCTCATTATTAGCACGAGCTATGGACAATGGAAACTTTGAGCAAATTGTCGACTCCCATTTACCACGAGACTGCAACCACAGTGAGATGGCAAGAATGGATCGTGTGCACAGCCACCCGAGGTAATGCAGCTACTATATTTGCAGACCTCAAACATTGCTTTATGGTGATCTCATTATTTCAGTTTTTAAGTTTGGCGTCAATATTTTGTGTAGTTCCATCGATATGTAGCGTTTGATTTATAAATGAAAAAACAAACTTATATCTTTGCATTTAGATAGAGCAAAAAAAAAGGAAAAAAAACAGGCCCGCCCGCAACGCGGCGGCCGGCGCCATTCTCGTTTTAAAATAAGTATGAGCCAGAGAGACGGTTTTATATGGCATTGCAAAACGGGTCACATTTGCTTTATTATCCATTAAACAATAGAACAAAGCCGAAACTGACTGATTTATACAGAGTTAAAATTATTGGTAAAAGAGTTCATCCTTAACTGCATTCCTAAGTTACATTGCGAGGCTAAACATGGTAAATACTAGTATAATCAACACCGGGAAATACTAGATCAATAAAGCTAGTGAAGGAACGATTATGCACTCAGTCTTTGTATCCAAATATTGTACATACCTTATGATCGTGTATAGTATCCCCGGACCCTACATACTGGGTCGGGCATGCTTATAACTTGAACCGTGGCAGAGTCAAGGCGAACGAATACACATTGTAGACTCCAGTCTTGCCAAGCCAGGACAAGAACATGCCCCGGTCTCTCCAGACCAGGCTGGAACACATCGTTGGCCGCAGCCGGGCCACCACGCTGCCAAAAGCCAGATCTTGTGGGATTGTGTCTCCCACTTGATCTGACACCTACCTGCTAGGTATGGTGCAATTCGGCTATGCTCTGACATCTACCTACTAGGTAAGGCGTAAGTCAGAGCGCAGAGTCCCGAGGCAGCTACTGTAAGTATATGGGTAGTATAAATACCCCCATCTCATTTATTACTCTCAACTAACAGCATTTACTTCCACCTAATCCGCACTTACACTTTCTATCTCAAACAATATACTTACTCTCACACCGGAGGCCAACTGCGGAAGCCCCCTTCCGCAGTAAGACTAACGATGGTGCTTTTTCTTAGCAGCTCACGAAGTACTTAGCACAAGATCTGCACCCGCCAAGAGCTAGTCTAACCTAGGTCTAGTAGTGTGCCCAAGATCTGTACTAACAAGTTGGCGCCATCTGTGGGACCAGTTACACAACTGCGTTTCTAAAAAAAAAAAAAAAAAAAAAAAAAAAAAAAAAAAAACTTTACCATGAGCAATCAAACAAACAACCCCTCCCCATCCCAAGAGCCTTCCACAGTACGGAACACTCGTGAGAAGGGGAAGGGGAAAGAAGAAGAGCACCATTCAGACTCCCTTCCAGACGAGGCAATAAGGGCGTTCTGCGACAAACATTATCACCAACTATTGCCCTTAATGACCGAAAAGGTCCATGCGGAGAAGATGGGACAATTAAAAACCCGTCTCAACTTCGATGACGAGTCACAGGGGAATTCACACTCCCGAGAGCCATCCCGATATGTTGAATCAAGAGACAGGAGAAACCGGAAGACAAGCCCCGGTGCGAGGCCTGAACCTTCCGAAAGTTCCTACTCCCGGAGTGTTTTCTCCAGACTTAGTAAAGAACCCGAAGATAACGATGAAAGGGCCAAGCACCCCCGGTCGGCCGTTTTCACTCGTTTAGGGGAGAGAAGAGAAGGTGTTAAGTCACGCTTAGGGGAGAGAAAGCCGGACGTATTTTCTCGGCTTAAGTCCAAGAGCCGCGCTCGAAGGGAGCGCAGAGTTGAAGCTAGACGTTACAGGCGAGACGGACGACCTTTTGTGGAAGGAAGTCCGGATAGCCCAAGAAGAAGAACTCCAAGTCCGACCCACAACCGCGCCCCCCGTTCAAGGGAGAGAGGCGTCGGATCTGGATCCGCCTACTCCGGTTCCAGAAGGTGAAGTGACCGGACACCGGAGGAGAATGGAGACAGTGATGGAGGATACTGGGAAGCCGGGTCTGGGAGGAACAAATGGAACGCGGACGATCTTTATCGCCCGTACGACATCGATGACAAGGACCCTTTCACGCAAAGAGTCAGAAACTTCGAGTTCCCAAAAAGGACCCGAATGCCCTCTAATGTCAAAACTTACGACGGAACGGGAGATCCGGAGGACCACTTAAAAAATTTCTGTACTGCGGCCAAAGTCGAGCGATGGGCTATGCCCACTTGGTGCCACATGTTTAACTCCACCCTGATGGGCTACGCTCGGATGTGGTTCGATGAATTGCCGGCAGAGAGTATAGATAGCTTCGAAGATCTCCGCAAAAGTTTCTTATCCTACTTCCTCCAGCAGAAGAAATACACCAAAGATCCGGTGGAACTCCACCTTATCAAGCAAAGAGAAGGAGAAACAACCGTAGCGTTTGTCGACCGCTTCAAGGCGGAAAGTATGCATGTGAAGGGTGCCCCTGAATGCATGAAGGTTTCGGGATTCATACACGGGATTAACAATCCAGAGCTGATCAAAAGGCTCAATGATAAAATCCCGAAGACGGTTGATGAAATGTGGAAGGTTACCACGACCTTCATCCGTGGTGAAACTGCCACAGCAAATGTGTCAAGAAAAAAGCAAGACCGCTCTTCATGGAAACCTCACGAAGGAGGATCCCGGGCATCCAACAACCAGAGTTTTGAAAGAAAAACAGAATTCAAAGGGCGTTCAAGGACGGACCGGAGAAAGAACGACCGGTTCACGCCCCTCACAAAAACACCGAAGGAAATTTTGGCAATGGACGCCGTAAAATTCACAGCTCCACCGCCCATGACAAGCCCGGTGGAAACAAGAAACAAAGACAAGTACTGCGAGTTCCATAGAGAAAAAGGACACCATACGTATGAGTGTTTCCAATTGAGAAAACAGATTGAGGAGGCGGTCAGATCCGGCCAATTAGCACACTTGGTAAAGGAGATCAAAAATGGAAGCCAGAAGGGCGGAACCGCTAAAGGCGGTAAAAAAGAAACCTCGACCAAGGATAAGGCTCCAGCCATATTCATGATACGGACATGGCAACGAAGTGTGAAACAGAAGGTACCCTCTCATACCGAGCGCAATTTGGAAATATCCTTCCCTCCAATAAAGGAAGACGACTGGATGACCATCCATTGGTAATAAAGGCTGGAGTGGGCGGACACCACGTACACCAGATGTACGTGGACAACGGAAGCGCCTCTGAAGTCCTTTATGAACATTGTCTCAACCGAATGAGCCCGAAAATCAAGAAAAGAATGATCTCCGCTACTGCTCCTCTTCTCGGTTTCAGTGGCGAGTTGTCATGGCCTTTGGGGCAAATTCTGTTAGAGGTTACCTTAGGTGATGAAGAAAACTCAGCTAGCGCTTGGATGAACTTCATGGTAGTTAGATCACCTTCTCAATACAATGGCATAATCGGTCGGTCGGGGATAAGACAGCTTAAAATTGTCCCTTCCACGGCCCACGGTATGATTAAATTCCCCACTCAGGGTGGAGTAGTCACCTTATATAGTGACAAAGTCATTCCGGTGGAGTGCCAAATGATCGCGGAACCCCAACCACAGCAAAGTCCTGAGGAAACTCCGGCAAAAGATGGAATTCAAGTAGCGATACATCCAGAATTTTTGGACCAGACTGTCACTATAGGAGGAAGCTTGACAGATCCGGGGAAGAAAGATCTGATGCGTGGTTTTGCGACCTTACAACAGGTTTTACCTCTCGAGGGATCTCAAGAGGCTTACAACCCCACCAGGCAGTGTACCTGACCGATGTAGTATAGTGTAGTGGTAAGTACAGGGATTGATCGTTCTCCACAAGGAATAGTGTCGTTAGGATTGAAAAACTATTCTAATAGGTCTAAGGGTGAGGGAAGATTCTTTTTGTATTTTTATGATTTTATGAAAGCAAGTAAAATCTCGGGTTTGAAGGAGTGGGCGAAATTAGTTGCTAGTCAACTAACCCAAATTACTACAAATGCAAATAAAATAAAATAGCTGAAAATGAAAAGGTTGTGAAACTTATGTGGAGAGAAATGTGTTTACTTAGATTTCCTTACTCCCTAACTATCTTTTACCAGTTGATTAGTGTGTATTAATTGCGTGGATGACGGGTGTATTCCTTAATACCAATCGTGGGTGGCGTACGTACTTCCCCAACTCTACAAGCTCCTACTTCACTCCTATGTCGAGCCGGCTAAGAAGCTCCTAACATGGGATCACTAGAATTCGCTCATGCATTAAATACAACCATAAAAACCTTAGTACGCATTGGTTCATGTTTCTTAAGACGTTCAAGCAAGTTACCGTATAGGAAGTTAGCCAGTTTTCTTAAGCCTAACATCGATGAACAATCATCCAATACAATTAATAACACACTAATAACCAATAATCAATAGTTAGGTTTCATTAGATCTAAGCAAACACAAGATAAATCTAGCCTAGCATGTTAATCAAAAGACAAGAACAAGATATAATCAAACAACACATAGACATATTGATTGATTAAATGAATACTTATCTTCAATTAAACATGGGAGATCCAAGGGTATGAAAACCCTTAAAAATGGCAGAAATTCGTCTTAGGGTTTCTCCTCACAAAGTTGCACACTAATGACAAAAAATTGCAAAACTATATATAGAACTTAGTGGCTGACGGCGTCACGTTGTAGATCTTGACGCCGTCCCTCTTTAGTGCTCCAAAATCCGCTCTGGCTTATCAAGGCTTGACGCCGTCAGAAATGGGCTTGACGCCGTCTCTCTTTAACTTAAACCGTGATGGCCTTGATCACCTTAAAGGGTGACGCCGTCAGACTTTCCATTGTAAAACTCTCTGGCTTATCATGTGTATTTTTCATATCCACCTCTTTTGCCAAGCCATGACGCCGTCAAGAACAATCCCTGACGCCGTCAAAGGTACTTTTCCAGCCGATTTTGAGACTTTGTCGTTTTCTTCACTTTTATGCTCCAAAAACGTCCAAAATGCTTCCTTTTCCAGATTTCTTCTCCAAAGTACCTAAAATGACAAAAGAAACGATTTAGGGCAATATTTGATCAAATAAATACAATTTAGGGCTTAAATGACCCCCTAAAAGCGGTACACTTTTCGCTTCATCAAGATCTGTGTGAATTGTTAA
This sequence comes from Artemisia tridentata subsp. tridentata, assembly GCA_021014915.2. Taxonomy (NCBI): domain Eukaryota; kingdom Viridiplantae; phylum Streptophyta; class Magnoliopsida; order Asterales; family Asteraceae; genus Artemisia; species Artemisia tridentata. The sequence goes on from CP139505.1 coordinate 85,585,998, forward strand.
AGAGTAATCTTGTAACACCCCCGTTTTCGATAATCGCAGCGGAATTATAAGTTGGGGTGTTACTTCAAGCATCATAGTCATGAAAATAGAAAATCGACCCGAAAAGAGACGTTTTAAATAAATTGTTATCATTCATTTATTTAAATCAAAGCTACATTGTTCAGGTCCCAATGGGAAGTTCCAAAATAAATAAATAAAGTTTCGTTATTGGTTGAATGATAACAAAATAGACACTCTTTTTATAAGAAAGTCCACAGCCACTCCGTGCCAAATCCAGCTTCTAATTACCTGAGATAAAACATGCTAAAAAGTCAACACAAAGGTTGAGTGAATCCATAGTGTTTAAAGTATAATTAGTTGAACACAAGCTAAATAGAAAGTAAATTAGTAATGTTGTAGTTCAATATATTGCCTTAAGTCTCATGACACGCAAAACGTTAACTGTTTACTATCATAGTCATAAACTATGATGCATATATTATTCCATAATTAAATATTTTTCCTTCGAGTTGGAGATTGCCGGTCTTTTTATTTATCTCAAATAAAATGCATTTGGTCACGTTACGGTAACACAAAGGGGTTGTCAAACCCAATAGATCTATCCATAATATTCGCGCTCACCCGCAGGTGATTAATGGTCCATGATGGGAGGTCTTTTAGGCAATAGGTAACTTAGACAATATTAATCAGGAAAGCATACAGAAAAATACTTGTGTTCGGTTTTGTAGCATGTATCTCCCCACAAGTTTGGAAAATGTATAAAAAGTGGGACTATGAACTCACCTTTGCAGTCTGGATGGAAAACAAAGTTAAATAGAGTTGATAAACGTCTCCGGCACGAAACCTGGGTTGTTATGTCACGTTTCAGTAATCATATTCCAAGATATATATATATATATATATATATATATATATATATATATATATATATATATATATATATATATATATATATATATATATATATATATATAATATATATATATATAAGTTTTTAATATTTGTTTCGTTTCATTTTTGGTTGTCGAATAAATGTTAAAATGAGACAACATGAAGTCTCTTCAAAAGTTGGATAAGATTTTATCTTATTTTTCATTCTTATGTTTCCATTCGTTCGTTATTGAAATATACGTATTTTATTTATTACAGTAGTTTTTATTATAAATATATTTATAATATATTTCTAATAATAATTATATGAAGTTACGCTTTTTACCCTATAGTTTCACATATTGACGGTTTATACGCCTGAACTTTTATAAAATGACAATTTTTACCCCTGAACTTTCGTAAAATGACAATTTTTACCCTTCAACTTTTGTGAAATGATAGTTTTTACCCCTGAAGTTTCAAAAATGACACTTTATATCCTCTACTTTAGATCGTTGACAAAACTAGTCCTTGTTTTAAATAACTTTGAAATATTTATATTTTTAGCCCAATAAAACTCTATCTTTCGAATATGGCATGTTTTCCCCTTAAACTTTTAGGTCGACATCATTTTAGGTCCTTGTTACAAAGATAAGTAGAGTTTTGACAACTTTTACCCTCAAAGCATTTTGGTTATACCACTCGACATCCTTATTTCAATTTTACGCGAATTTAAGCTCGGAAAAAGGGATGATTTGCTACGACTCTTTTATGAATGTTATAAATAGTTAGTAAACATCGTTTCTATAAATTATCAGCTGGTAATTCGAGCTTATAAGCTCGTATTAAATTAAATAGGGTGCGTTTGATCAGTTTCGAAAGGGCAACCATGGGACTCGAATAACTTCGTGAAAAATAAACCTTTTTACGACGTTCTTTTTCCTATAGTTAGCTAGCTGGGTGGTTGTTAAGTTGGCCAAAATTCAGAATTTTTGAGGGTCGTTTGGTGGTCGAAATAAATGCCCAAAGTTGGGTCGTTGGGGACAGCTTGCGACATAAACAAAAAGAAAAACGTGTTGGGTTTTTGGGATTTAAGCGTTCTAACTAATTTTTAATGTATGTTTACATGATCCTAAACATATCTAATCCACCTATAACGTATTTTAATGTTTCTTGATTTATTTTGCTAAAAAGAAAAATTATTTAAGGGTGTTTAGTTGTGTTCGACAAAAGGAAAAGAAAAGGAGAACATGGATTTCAATATTGCTTGCTATTAGAGCTTATTTAATGGTATTTTTAGGAGTGTTTAAGATTTATAAAAGGATTGAAATAAGGCTAGAAATACTTACTTGGATTTTTAGTCGATTAGGGATATATGTGTCGATTTGGCTTCTAAATGGAATACCAAAGTTTCTCTTCCTCCTTAGGATTTCTCAAGGTCTTTCCTAGCTTCTGTGGGGCTGTGTGATCAGTAGGAAATGGAGATGGGGCTGTTTTGAGTGAGGTCGAATTATGTTGAGGGAGAATGGAATCATATGGGTCGACATTTATAGGAAATGGAAGTTAGGGTTTCATGAGGTTCTAGGTAAACATGTGTGGTGATATGGGGACATGTTGAGGTGGTGATGAACTCAAATAAGTACATTTTATTATCATCATTTATCATATTTATTTGACTTGTTTTATTATATTATCTATGAGAATCGATACATTAATGTTTACTTTAGTAATTCTCAGGTAAAAACAAGCATTATGTGAAACTTGGCGATTTTGGACTAATTATGGAGGAAAACAAGCGAGATGTCAAAAGTCTACTAAAATCCAGAAGATGCGCCGTATCTCACTCAACAGATACGACGCAATGTCATACTTAGATGAATTCGAAGACCATTGCCTGACTTTGAAGAATGCGCCGCATGCAATTCTGTCATGCGCCTCATATGAAACTTTGGTCAAAGAAGAAGATCAAGCTCGTTCTACTCCAGATACGCCGCAATATACTTCTAACATATGGCGTATCACTATCAAGATTTCACCAGTTACAATCCAAGACAGCTAAAGTACATGCGCCGCATACAAAGATCAAGTTACGCCGCATCTGAAGATGGTGTACGAATATTCCAGAATATATTAATCTTGGACCCCACGCGAAGTTAAGTCAATGCGCCGCATCTATCAACTCAATGCGCCGCATCGATCCCTCAGACAGAAACTATAAATACCCCAAGGTCAGACTTTTACAAAAGACACATAGAGACCTTTTGTATAACCCTAGAGCCGAATTCAGACGACCAAGCAACACAAGACACACCTCAAACAAAGATACAAGAGCTGTAAGAAGGTCTTGCATGTATTCAATTCATTAAGTAGTTTTGTTTTATTGTTTTAGTACGCTTTAATTCATCAGGATTGATGGGCTTGTGTCATGTGACTACGGAAGATCATGCACTCCCCTTAATATTGCTTTCCCATTAATTAAAGTTTATACGTTGATGTCTTTGGTGACTTTTATTAGTGCATTGATAACCTCTGTGTCTAGCTGAGTCTTGCTTGGGTCGCCATGCCCCTTCCTCGCCTATTTATTTTAGCGTCTCTTGAATAAATAGGATAGACATAAGTAATCATTAAGGGTTTACTCGCCGATAAGATTAGAGCCAACGAGAAAGGTTTAATTATATACACTTCATATAAAACTAGCAATAAAACAAGTGACAAGCTATTTAATTATCAGGACAGGTCTTCTTATTGTCTCAAGTATCTATCTGTGTACGCGTGTGCTAATCGCTGATTCGTGCTCATTAGTTTAGTTTTCTATTTAATTATAATCAAACTGTGTCAGTCTCTCAGGCTGAACCCCCCTTGCGTTAGTTAGGTTGTATAGCTAACTTAGGATATTAAAATACTGATTAGAATAACTAGATAATACGTTCCACTCTTAGTGATCGACACTCTACTTACCATTATATTCATACTGACCGGGTACACTGCTCGTTAAGTGTGTGTGTTATTGATAAGTCGGCTAAATATAAATTTAAAACATGAGTAGGCATTAATACTGCTAAACCGCAACGACACCTCACGCGCATCAAGTTTTTGGAGACCTTTTGTATAACCCTAGAGCCGAATTCAGACGACCAAGCAGCACAAGACACATCTCAAACAAAGATACAAGAGCTGTAAGAAGGTCCTGTATGTATTCAATTCATTAAGTAGTTTTGTTTTATTATTTTAGTACGCTTTAATTCATCAGGATTGATGGGCTTGTGTCATGTGACTACGGAAGATCATGCACTCCCCTTAATATTGCTTTCTCATTAATTAAAGTTTATATGTTGATGTCTTTGGTGACTTTTATTAGTGCATTGATAACCTCTGTGTCTAGCTGAGTCTTGCTTGGGTCGCCATGCCCCTTCCTCGCCTATTTATTTTAGCGTCTCTTGAATAAATAGGATAGACATAAGTAATCATTAAGGGTTTACTCGCCGATAAGATTAGAGTCAACGAGAAAGGTTTAATTATATACACTTCATATAAAACAAGCAATAAAACAAGTGACAAGCTATTTAATTATCAGGACAGGTCTTCTTATTGTCTCGAGTATCTATCTGTGTACGTGTGTGCTAATCGCTGATTCGTGCTCATTAGTTTAGTTTTCTATTTAATTATAATCAAACTGTGCCAGTCTCTCAGGCTGAACCCCCCTTGCGTTAGATTAGGTTGTATAGCTAACTTAGGATATTAAAATACTGATTAGAATAATAAGATAATACGTTCCACTCTTAGTGATCGACACTCTACTTAGCATTATATTCATACTAACCGGGTACACTGCTCGTTAAGTGTGTGTGTTATTGATAAGTCGGCTAAATATAAATTTAAAACTTGAGTAGGCATTAATACTGCTAAACCGCAACGACACATCACGCGCATCAAATTTTTGGCGCCGTTGTCGGGGAGTGAATTCTTATTAAAAACCGAATACGCCGTATCTTGGGGAAAGATGCGTCGTACTCGAATTTATTGAACGCGTTGTATTTATAAAAATTAAACGCAATACGCCGTATCTGTGAAAACAGATGCGCCGTATCGTTTGTATCAGCACAATACAACGACAGCAGAATGCAGAAAAATAGAAAAAAGAAAAACAAAAATAAATATGCAAATTATACAATGAATGAAATCTATCTAATATACAACAGGGTTAGTGGTTAGAATCTAAAAAAAAAACTAAAAAGAAAAACCTAATTAAAATACTAATCAAATTAACAGATAATAACAATTCACTCCCCGACAACGGCGCCAAAAACTTGATGCGCGTGATGTGTCGTTGCGATTTAGCAGTATTAATGCCTACTCAAGTTTTAAATTTATATTTAGCCGACTTATCAATAACACACACACTTAACGAGCAGTGTACCCGGTCAGTAAATTTTTCTAAACGCTAACGCCATACGACGCATCTGTTTTAACAGATACGGTGTATTTTCTATTTAAATTAAAAATAGTTTTTCGAAATATTAAACAGAAGCGACGCATCGATCTTTATCGATACGGTGCATCTACTAAATCAAAAATCTTGTATTTTGAAATGTAACGAAACTACGGCGCATTAGCTTTTGTTAATACGACGCATTTAATTTAATAAATATAATTGATTTTTGATATTCACTTTGATCGTTTCACTACTCTCGTGCACAAGTTAGTTTACTTTCAGAATAAATGATGGCTTAAGTATCACTATGGAAGATTACATTCTGAACCTAACCAAGAGATGCTAGCTGGAGTGGTCAAACCTTCGATGACTGGAAGGTTGTAATAAGACGACAAGAGTAGAGCGAGCTGAGGAGGAGGTGAGAGCTTTGAGGGGGTATAGTTGACGGTATGAGGGCTGACGTTGCTGTAGTCAGGAGGGATATAGGTTGGCTAGTTGGGAGTGTGAGTCAGATTCTGGAGCATCAGGGCACGAACCATACTCGCCCAGATGGTACTTACGTTAGAGGCATGATCAGATACTCCCGGCTCCCTTCACATGGCACACGCAGAGTCCGACCTAGGACCGATGATGCTAGCACCTCAGAGACTCGCTCGGCTGAAGGAGACGACTCCCCACATCCTTGATTTCATGTGTTTGAATTTATAGACATCGTTCCTCGTACATTTTTACTCTTTTGGGATTGTACTAAATACTATTATCATGTGTTTATTTAATGTTTCAGTTTATGTTTCTTATTATGTTTGATGGAGACTGGCATTAAGTTCAGCATGAGTGAACGAGAGAACCCGAGAGGTAAACCGTGAAACGTGCCAATTTTACAACAGACTGTTAACAGTCTGTTTGGTAACTACATGCGCCGCATTTAGTGAAACAGATGCGACGCATCCTATCCTTTATTTTATTTTATTTCGTATTTATTCCAGGCTCGATACGGCGTATCTTCTTCCATAAGATACGGCGTATCGACTGACCTGATGATTTACAGTTTAATTTTTTAGGTTTTATTTTTACTAACTACTGATGTATTATGCAAGTTTGAACCTTCTTAACTCAGGTGTGTTAAAGTCTAAATGGTATTATAGATTCCTGCATTTTGTGGATACATCATTTATGAAGCTTAAACGTTCTCATCCACAAGAAAGTTGATTTTTGCTCTTATACAAATAATGGAGGATCATACCGAGCAAATCTCAAGGGAGTTTTTCTGTTCTAATTCTTTTATTTTCCAGTTTTTAACCTTTGACACAAACAACGAGGACGTTGTTTAACTTAAGTGGGGGGATGGAGAATTAGAACACTTACTTGTCTTAAACTTTTTCAAAATATGCTTAAAATGCGCTTAATATATCAAAATTTTAAAATTTTTTTTAGCATGTTTTTGTTTAAAGTCTAAATTACATAACCGCACACATAACTCTATTCTTTCAAAAATATTAAAACTTTAGTGTGCCGGTGACTTGTAAACTTTAGAACTTGGCTTGTATACTATTCGAGACCACCATAATAAGTATTATCTATATAGTTGGAGTGACTTGTCTAAATTGGTAAATTTCTAGGATTACACCCAAATAGCCTTTATATGTTATGTGATATTAACTAACTACACTGGTTAGTTAACCCCCGTATAAACCCTTTGTTTACTCTCACTTTTAGAGTAAGATACCCCTAGAAAAACCCTCAGAGCCATTCCTTTCGTTTCTTACACCTTTGTAATAATGTTTCGATACACCCTTACACCTTAGCCTACCCTGTAGATTAAAATCCGTAGTTAATTGATTTAGGCAAAGTGTGTTTCCTTATATTACCTGTGTTTGCGTGCGTAATTCATTATCTTTGGTTAGGTCGGAAAATTGCACAATGCAATTGGTATGAAAGTAAATATTGTATAACTTTTAGTTTATTTTTCGTGTGTTTGCTACTTTTACTATTACAGTTATTTCTGAAAGTATGAAGAGTATGGAAAAATTACCCGGAAAAATAGTGATAGAAAAGTTGTGAAATTTTACACATATATCGAAAAAAAATCGAAAAAAATAGAAAAGAAAAAGAAAAAGGAAAAGTTGGAAGTTTGTTTTAACCAACTTATGTAAAGTTTTGTATTAAGTGGGAGATATCACCACTATTTGTTGTTGTATATTATATTTATGGATTGAATGGGAGTTGGCCGTTATGGGAACGCCAACTAAGGTTATTCTTTGATTGAGATTTTGTTGAGTATAATTCGTGTCTACCTAAAGCGTGTGTTTCAAGTGTTAAAGCGTGAGTTATTCAATGATATAAGTCTTATTCATGGGATGGTTGGGAAAGTGATTAACCACACTTAGGATTTTAATTTATCTGTTTTGTTTATTTTTCATTTTACACCAATTTGTATCCCAAATATTATCCATACCCTATATCATTCTTCATCCAAACCTTTGATTTATTGAGATTAGGGATTTGAGCAATCTTAAGTATCATAGTCGTGGATTCGGCTATGTATTTATGATTTTGTCGCCCTTTTTGATATAATATTATTGGTGAAGATTACTTGGTCCTATCTTTAGCCCATTCGAGCTAAGGAATTGAGCAATTGCAAGTATCGTGGTCGTGGATTCGATCATGTATTTGTAATTTTGTCGCCTTTTCTGGAATGTGAGATCGATAGAGATTAAAAAGGATGATCAACCCTTAACCAACAAACCCTTTTTACCGCTTTAGACTTGTTACTCCTTAGCTTTAGTGGGGGAGATGCGTATACTTGCCAAGCCTATGATAGAATATTCGTCACAACTAAGCAACTAAACGATTTAGAATTGTTTTACATTAAAAATTATTTTGGTTTCTACTTCGTTAAGTGTTTAGTTGTGTGATTATGACAAAACGAATACATGCTTAAATATAAAAATAAATCCTAATATCTTTTAGGATACATTTTCATATGATTAATTCTAAGGTTTACTTGGGGACAAGTAAAGTTCAAGTGGGGGGATATTTGATGAACTCAAATAAGTACATTTTATTATCATCATTTATCCTATTTATTTGACTTATTTTATTATATTATCTATGAGACTATATACATTAATGTTTACTTTAGTAATTCTCAGGTAAAAACAAGCATTATGTGAAACTTGGCGATTTTGGACTAATTATGGAGCAAAACAAGCGAGATGTCAAAAGTCTACTAAAATCCAGAAGATGCGCCGTATCTCACTCAACAGATACGACGCAATGTCATACTTAGATGAATTCGAAGACCATTGCCTGAATTTGAAGAATGCGCCGCATGCAATTCTGTCATGCGCCGCATATGAAACTTTGGTCAAAGAAGAAGATCAAGCTCGTTCTACTCCAGATACGCCGCAATATACTTCTAACATACGGCGTATCACTATCAAGATTTCACTAGTTACAATCCAAGACAGCTAAAGTACATGCGCCGCATACAAAGATCAAGTTACGCCGCATCTGAAGACGGTGTACGAATATTCCAGAATATATTAATCTTGGACCCTACGCGAAGTTAAGTCAATGTGCCGCATCTATCAACTCAGTGCGCCGCATCGATCCCTCAGACAGAAACTATAAATACCCCAAGGTCAGACTTTTACAAAAGACACATAGAGACCTTTTGTATAACCCTAGAGCCGAATTCAGACGACCAAGCAGCACAAGACACACCTCAAACAAAGATACAAGAGCTGTAAGAAGGTCCTGCATGTATTCAATTCATTAAGTAGTTTTGTTTTATTGTTTTAGTACGCTTTAATTCATCAGGATTGATGGGCTTGTGTCATGTGACTACGGAAGATCATGCACTCCCTTTAATATTGCTTTCCCATTAATTAAAGTTTATATGTTGATGTCTTTGGTGACTTTTATTAGTGCATTGATAACCTCTGTGTCTAGCTGAGTCTTGCTTGGGTCACCATGCCCCTTCCTCGCCTATTTATTTTAGCGTCTCTTGAATAAATAGGATAGACATAATAATCATTAAGGGTTTACTCGCCGATAAGATTAGAGCCAACGAGAAAGGTTTAATTATATACACTTCATATAAAACTAGCAATAAAACAAGTGACAAGCTATTTAATTATCAGGACAGGTCTTCTTATTGTCTCGAGTATCTATCTGTGCACGTGTGTGCTAATCGCTGATTCGTGCTCATTAGTTTAGTTTTCTATTTAATTATAATCAAACTGTGCCAGTCTCTCAGGCTGAACCCCCCTTGCGTTAGATTAGGTTGTATAGCTAACTTAGGATATTAAAATACTGATTAGAATAACTAGATAATACGTTCCACTCTTAGTGATCGACACTCTACTTACCATTATATTCATACTGACCGGGTACACTGCTCGTTAAGTGTGTGTGTTATTGATAAGTCGGCTAAATATAAATTTAAAACTTGAGTAGGCATTAATACTGCTAAACCGCAACGACACATCACGCGCATCAGGTGGCTTGTGACATTTGAAGGCCATGTGTATGGAGGGGGAAGGGGTGGCGTATTGTTTTGTAAGGGTGGTGATGTGTTTGTTTCTAATCCAAAGAATTTAACTACCTAGAGAGACAAGGTGATGTGTTTAGGAGACATGGGTATGTAGAGGTTTTTAGATCATGAGTTTATGGTGTATGTGTTGCTTAGGTTTTAAGTGAGGTAGAAGTTTTGGTTTAATCTTAACTAGAACCGAACTAGGAAGTTTAAATAAGGGTCGAGTGGCTTCTTATAATGGTACATAGGGATATTGCATGTTGTACTTGAGGTTTAGGGAGGTAATAAGTTAGTTTAGGGTTTAATTTAAATAATTGTTGGCTAGGAAAATAATTTGGGTTTACTTTATAATATATATATATATGTCGAGTTATATAGGAAAAGAAAAGGAAAATGGTTTGTGCTTAAGAAGGTTGTACTATAAGCTTGATAAGGTTGTACTAGGTGTTTAGAAATATAGAGAATGTATTTTTAATGTTTTGCTATGTTGTATTAATTATATGTTAAGTTTATTAGGTTTAAAAGTATATAAGTAAGATTTTTGGCTTTTGTGCATTAGAGGCTTGTACACTAGGTTTAGAGACTTGTACTTATATTTAGTGAGTTTAAGAAATTCATTTTTAAAGTTGGTGCATGAAATATTTGGACAATGTGCTTTAAAATGAATACATGTAAAGTTAAAATGAGATTTTTATTAATATTTAGCTTTATGCATAAATGACTCGTACCTTGTCTTGAAAGACTTGTACATTTATAATTTGTAAAAATTATATATATATTAATTAGGTTTTGTGAATTTAGTACATAAAATCATAGTTTAATGAAATTAGGGTTTGTACCGGGAGTTAAAGTGGATTTAGGGTTTTTGTGCTTTAGTAACTTGTACATTGGTTTAAATGAGTTGTACTTTAGTATTTTAGGATTTAGTTATTCATATCTGTTGTTATAATAATTTAGGGTTTCGTTAGAAACTCTAATAGATAAGAAAAGTTTAGTTTGTACGTTCGTTAACGAATTATAGTAAAATGGCAAATGGTATATTGTAGGTTTTTCTATGGAAATATTTATGTAAAATAAATATTGAGTAAGTTAAGGTTGCTCTGCGTGAGAGCACATTTATCGAGGATGTGATTTACGTCACATGAGATAGTAATTATGATCAAGTAAATAAATAAATAAATAATTTACACGTAGAAAAGGAATAGTATTCTGTAAGATAGTTTATTATAATGTGGGATTTTACGAGTGGTTACAAATCTGGATATCTTTTCCTGGCAACCATCGGACATGACCGGAGTGTCGCGGAGCGTAGCAGAACACAAACTGAACATCCGGGAAGGGTATGCCCCGGTAAGGCAAAAGAAACGCGGGCAGGCCCCGGAACGAAACAAAGCAATTAACGAGGATGTTGCAAAATTAGTAGAAGCCGGTATAATGAGGGAGGTCCACTACCATGACTGGCTGTCAAACCCGGTCCTAGTCAAGAAGAGCGACGGAAGCTGGAGAATGTGCATAGATTTCAAGGATTTGAACAAAGCATGCCCGAAAGATTGTTACCATCTTCCGGAGATTGACTGGAAAGTCGAATCCCTCTGCGGATACACCTTCAAATGTTTCCTGGATGCATACAAAGGATACCACCAGATACAGATGGCCGCAGAAGATGAGGAAAAAACCGTGTTCTACACAAGCCAAGGGATTTTTTGCTACAAGAAAATGCCCTTTGGATTGAAAAATGCAGGAGCCACATACCAGCGTCTAGTGGACAAAGCCTTCGAAAAACAGATTAGAAGGAACCTTGAAGTATACGTTGACGACCTGGTCATTAAGAGCCATTCGGAGGTGGAAATGTTAAGGGACGTGGAAGAAACCTTCATGACTCTCTGGAAGATAAACATGAAGTTAAACCCAAAAAAGTGTACCTTCGGAGCAGAAGAAGGAGTATTCTTGGGGCATGTGATCAGTAAGAAGGGAATCAGGGCTTGCCCGGAGAAATTCGAGGTCATTGCCCGGTTACCCTCACCGCGAACTCTTAAAGAAGTACAAAGCTTAAACGGAAAATTGGCTAGTCTGAACCGTTTTTTATCAAAGTCCGCGGAAAAGTCCTTACCATTCTTCAAGACACTGAAGAAGTGTATTAAAAAAAGCGACTTTCACTGGGTACCGGAAGCGGAACAGGCATTCAAAGAGATGAAGCAACACATCGCCAATCTTCCCACCCTCACGGCTCCCCTACGAAGAGAAGAACTAATCATGTACTTGTCCGCGGCAAAAGAAGTCATCAGTGCAGTCCTTTTGGCAGAAAGAGGACCGCTCCAGGAGCCCATCTACTTCATCAGCCGCACGTTACAAAGTCCGGAAATAAACTATAGCCCAATGGAAAAATTGGTTCTATCACTGGTTCACGCGGCCAGGAGGCTCAAGAGGTACTTCCAAGCACACCCAATAGTGGTCATCACAGACCAACCAATCAAGCAGATGCTTGCAAAGACAGAAAATACAGGCCGAATGGCTAAGTGGGCTATTGAACTAGGAGGACATGACATCAGCTTCAGGCCGCGGACAGCCATAAGGGGACAAGTATTAGCTGATTTCATCGCGGAAATTCCAGAAGAAGAAACCCCGGCAAAAGAAGTAACCGCGGAAGATCTGCCGTATGTTGAGCCGTGGAACCTGTATACCGATGGATCCTCTTGTCAAGAAGGATCCGGAGCAGGCTTAATCCTTACAAACCCTGAAGGTACAGAATTCACTTATGCTTTAAGATTTGAATTTGATACATCCAATAATGAAGCAGAGTACGAAGCACTATTAGCGGGGTTAAGGATAGCGGAACAGATGGGAGTGAAGGACCTGTCCGCAAATGTAGATTCACGGCTAGTCGCAAATCAAATCAATGAGGTATATGAAGCGAAGGAGGAAAGTATGGCACGGTATCTAGCGAAAGCCAAGGCCCTAATACAAAACTTCCGCACATTCTCCATAAGACAAATTCCGCGGAGTCAGAACAAGCAGGCGGACGCACTTAGCAAAATACCCCACGTTCCCATCACAGCTTTTGCAATCTGAAGACATAGGGAAAAAGTTTTGCGTGAACGTTGAAGAAAACAGAGAGGAGAGGCGAGGACACTTGGATAACCCCGCTCCTGGAATACTAGAAGGATGAAGTACTTCCCACGGATCAGAAAAAGGCCAGAAAGTTAAAAATCAAGGCAAGACAATACTCCGTCATTAACGGAGTGTTGTTTCGTAAATCATTTCTGGAGCCGTGGTTGCGATGTGTGGGCCCGATACAGGAAAAATATGTGATTAGGGAAATTCACGAAGGCTCGTGCAGCATGCACTCCAGACCACGGGCTATCGTGGCAAAGGCAATAAGATCCGGATATTATTGGCCCATAATGCATAGGGACGCAAGAGAAGTAATCAACAAGTGCCAAGACTGTCAGGTGCACCGGTCGGTCCCCAAGAATCCCCAGCATAACTTGACTCCTATCACCTCCCCCTGGCCATTTTAAAAATGGGGTATAGACATTTGCGGCCCATTTCCAGAAGCCCCAGGAAGAATCAAATACTTGATAGTAGTAATAGATTACTTCACAAAGTGGATCGAAGCTAAAGCCCTTGCAACTATCACCGGCAATCAAGTCAAGAAGTTCGTATGGGATAACATCGTGTGCAGGTTCGGTCTGCCGGGGGAGATTGTGGCGGATAATGCCAAACAATTCAGGGATAATCCTTTCAAATATTGGTGTGAGAAGCTCAATATCAAGCAGCAGTTTGCGTCGGTAAAGCATCCGCAGGCAAACGGACTGGTCGAGAGGGCAAACCGGAGCTTGGGAGAAGGGATTAAAGCAAGAATTGACCAAGGGAGCAGGGACTGGCTAGAAGAGCTACCGCATGTACTCTGGGCGCACCGAACAATGATCAAATCCAGTAATGGAGACACGCCGTTCTCTTTGACCTATGGGACGGAGGTCGTGATCCCCGTGGAGATAGGAATGCCATCTCTCAGGTGTGCTCTATTCGATCCTATAGAAAATGATGAAGCCTTACAGCTGAACCTGGATCTCGTGGAATAAAGAAGAGAGGTTGCGGCTATTGAAGAAGCGAGAAGCAAAGCCCAGATGGAAAAATACTACAATGCTAAAGTCCGAGGCAGAAGCTTTAAGCCGGGAGACTTTGTCTACCGCAACAACGATGCTAGCCTGGTTGAGAGCACCGGAAAGCTGGGCCCCAAATGGGAGGGCCCATACGAAGTTGTGGAAGCATTGGGAAAAGGAGCATACAAGCTCCGGAACCGAGATGGCCAAGACCTACCCCGGACATGGAATATCCGAAATCTCAAGAAATGTTACTTGTAATTAAAATGTAAGTTTTCCCATCTTTTGTGGCTGACCGCGGTTCAAAACCGGCAGCGGAAACTCATCCTAGCATATCTAAGTCATTTCCATGTACGTTGTTTTTAATTAAGGACATGCGAAGCCTGATCAGCTCCGCGGATTTTCTAAAATTTACTTAGTCATTTTTCTTTTATTACTCCTGTCATATACATTTATAACCCGAAAAACAATTCCGCGATTACAAAATTGCGTAAGAGGCATTGCAAGCCCGGCATGAGGACATTGTACCTCCAAATTATCTAAGGCATATAAGTGGTATTGCAAACCCATTGACCAAACCAAGCTATTCCCGGAAAACCTAAAGTACGGATACACAGAGATAGTAAACTAAGCCCGGCCATACAAGCTCCGGCAAAAAAAGAAATAGATACATGATATAAACAACCAAGTGTTAAACACATCAAAAATGGTTAAGTTGTATTCATAGTTAATTACAATATACGCGGATGCATTCATCCGGACTACATCAACAGAGGTTAAAGATAAAAGCTTCACAAGATTCACGGCAAGGTAGATATAGTCAAAATATCACCCGAACAAAAGCCGAAGAAAACAAGACAACTAACTCCCGGACTCCTTAGTTTCAAGGATGGAAGTATCAAACATGTCATCATGTTGGACACTACCATCCCCGGTCGGATCAGTCACCGGCCCGGATGGGGTAACAACATTCACAGGCTCAATAGCCGCAGCCTCAGCAACCGTAGGATCAGAACTGGATGAGGGTCCAGACTTGGAAGGAACAGGAAGGACAACAGCAAGGCCCTTGTCGCTGTAATCAAACTCCACCCCATACTTTTTGTTCTTTTGCTCTTTGTAAGCGGCAATAGCCCTGGGGCGGCGAGTGACAAGCCTGAGCATGGATTTTGGAAGGACATGCTCTTCCGCGACTGGAGGTTTGAAAGTAAATTCCTCAGATCCGGGACGACGGTCTTCCTCTAACACCAGCTGCGACATGAGATACTCAAGCGGGGCATCCTTACACGCCTCAAGAGATTCCAGCAGGGGGAACGACACATTTCCTAGTCTCTCCACTGAGTCCTCAAAGTGCTTCTTTGCCTCAGGGTCGTAAGCCTCCACGTCTTGGAGTTTAATACCTTTGGCCCCGTGAACAACCCCGGCTTCCAAACCCTGACGTACCCCCTCCGCTATTGCCGCGGAAATACAAGCTCCGAGCCTGGTCTTCAACTCAAAAGACTCCTTGAACTTACGGAAGGCGTAGCGGAAACCATGCCCAATGACCCAACGTCTGCCCTCAACAGCCCTCAAGCACTACGGAAAAAGGTCTGTATCAAATTCTTCATTAATAGCGACAGCCTTTTTTCCAACTCTGCTATACGCTCCTCAAAACTAGCGCGGGCAATACTCACACTCTCCTCAACATGTTTATCCATCTGCACTTGAACCTGTTGCTGCAAGGTGCTACAAATTATCTCCAGCCCGGACACCTTCTGAATCAACTCCTCATTCTTGGCAAGAAGCTCTACATTTTGTGCGGCCAACTCCGCATTCTTCTTACCGAACTCACCAACAAGGGCTACCGACGGAGACAATCTCTCACACTCAGCACGGAGTTCGGACAACTCCCTATCCTTAGCTTCCGCAGTCGCCTCAATTCGGATACGCGACTACGGAGAGCAGCAACCCCGGAAGATCCACCCTCCAACTCAGCAACCCTAGCCCTCAAATCAGACACCAACTTCTCCTTTCTCTCCAACCTTTTACCCAGCATATTTGTCGAGAAGAGAGCATGTTGTACTGATCCAGCAAGTCTTTGGCGGCCATATTCCGCAACACAGATACGTACCCAGGGGTAGCCACATGATGAACTCAAATAAGTACATTTTATTACTATCATTTATCCTATTAATTTGACTTGTTTTACTATATTATGTATGAGGATTGATACTTAATCATTTACTTTTGTAATTCTCAGTTGAAAACAAGCATTTGGTGAAACTTGGCGATTTTGGACTAATTATGGAGCAAAACATGCATAAAGTGAAGAGTCTACTGAAATGGACAAGATCAAGTCAAATCTGCTCCAGATGCGCCGCATCTCACTCATTACATGCGCCGCATCACTATCAATATTTCACCAGATACGATCCAAGATACAAGAGGACATGCGCCGCATCCAAAGATGAAGATACGCCGCATCTTCTGGCGGTGTACGAATATTCCTGAATATTATAATCTTGGACCCCACGAGAAGTTAAGTACATGCGCCGCATCTACTTACAAGATGCGCCGCATCTCACCCTCAGACAGAAACTATAAATACCCCAAAACCAGACGAATTTCGTACACCATATAATATAACCGAAGACCGAAGATCAGAAACCTAGGACGAATTCAGTCAAGGTAGCAGCACAAGACACACCCAAATCAAAGATACAAGAGCTGTAAGAAGGTGCTGCATGTGTTTAATTCATTAAGTAGTTTTGTTTTATTGTGTTAGTAAACTTTAATTCATCAAGATTGGTGGCTTGTGTAATGTGACAACGGAAAGATTGCACTCCCTTAAAACTGCTTTCTCATCAATTAAAGTTTATATGTTTGTGTCATTGGTGACTTTTATTAGTGCATTGATAACCTCTGTGTCTAGCTGAGCGTTGATCGGGTCGCCATGCCTCTGCCCTCGCCTGTTTATTAGATACCTATGCATTCTATGGTCTGTAGAAAAGTAGGAGAAAGATAAACGGGATAGTCATAAGTAATCATTAAGGGTTTACTCGCCGATAAGATTAGAACCAACGAGAAAGGACTTAATCTCGGTGCATTGCATCGAACTATACACTTCATATAACACTAGCAATAAAACAAGTGACAAACTACTTATCATAAGGACAGCCCTCTTATTGTCTCGAGTATTTATCTGTGTACGTGTGTGCTACTTGCTGATTCGTGCCTATTGGTTTAGTTTATTATTAATTTGCAACCAAATCGTGCCAGTCTCTCAGGCTGAACCCCCTTGCGTTAGATTAGGTTGTATAGCTAACTTAATATATTAAAATACTGATTAGAATAACTAGATAATACGTTCCACTCTTAGTGATCGACACTCTACTTACCATTATATTCATACTGACCGGGTACACTGCTCGTTAAGTGTGTGTGTTATTGATAAGTCGGCTAAATATAAATTTAAAACTTGAGTAGGCATTAAAACTGCTAAACCGCAACGACACATCACGCGCATCAAGTTTTTGGCGCCGCTGCCGGGGAGTGAATTGTTATTATCTGTTAATTTGATTAGTATTTTAATTAGGTTTTAAATTTTTATCTAACCGCTAATTTTGTTGTGTATTAGTTTAATTTGCATTCATTGTACTATTTTGCATATTTTCTGTTTTTGTGTGCTATTTGTTTGCTTTTATTTGTTTTTATTTTCGTGTGTTTTATTTGTTTTTATTTGTTTTAATTTTTCGTATTTTTTTTGTTTTCTGCTATCGTTGTGCTGAGCTAAATCGAACGATACGGCGCATCTGATTTATCAGATACGGCGTATTGCGTTCAAACTTTTATAAAATACAACGCGTTTAATTAATTCGATACGACGCATCTTTTCCCCAAGATACGGCGTATCTGTTTTTAATAGAAAATTTTTTCTAAGCGATAAAGTGATACGACGCATCTTTTCCCCAAGATACGGCGTATCTGTTTTTTATAATTTTTTTTTCTAAACGTTAACGCGATACGACGCATCTGCTTTAGCAGATACGGCGTATCTATTATTTTAATTAAAAACAGTTTGCGGATTATTAAACAGATACGGCGTATCGATTTTTATCGATACGGCGCATCTTCTGAATCAAAAATCTTATATTTTGAAACGTAACGAAAATACGGCGCATTAACTTTTGTTAATACGACGCATTTAATTTTTATAAGTATATCAATTTTTGATAATTAAAACAGATACGGCGCATTCTAATTTCTAAAGCGGCGTATCTAATTTTCTGAATAAAGTCTGATCTAATTTTAACGATTATAAGATACGGCGTATCCAACTTTTTGGATACGGCGCATCGTCTGCAGATATCAGCTATTTTGTATTCTTATATCCGTTTCTAAATTCATTAATTTCTCTTCTAGCGAACAAATCCTACTGATGATTTTACCTTGGATGACAGATTTTGCTATGGAAGACATGTCAGTTAACGGATATCTTGCTAAGGGATTCATGTTTTCAGATTCATTCAATGTGCTCATGATCGATGCAGACTTATTCTCTTGGGAGACCCCTCTTGAAGCTGCTTTTATGGAATTCATGCGTTTATGCAACATTGACAAAGGGGTATTCTCTTATGATGTATTTGTGAGGTACACTGGAGAAGAATTGTCGCTCTTATGGCCTATCATTGAAGCCAAAGGATTGAACTGGACTACTATCGAAGAAGATGATGGGAAATTCTATCTTGCATACATGGACTCGAGCAACAACAGCTGTGGTGGAGGCAATACCCAAATTTCTTACATGCCTTATTCCGAACAGTACTGGGGATTAAATGAAAACTATCTGGACAATGATGGAATTTATGCTGTGGCGGAGTTACTATTTCATGGCAGATTGGTAAGATTGATAGACCTCTCCCTCAATGATTGGCTAGAACTCAAATATGGTAGTCCGGAATTCGCCCCTGCAAATGAAGTCAAGCAGATTATGACTTCCTGGTTGACACGGAGTTTTAAGGAGCAATTTAACGAGGTCATGAAGATAAGAAGGAATATGATTGGAAAGGCTTGCTTTGACGTTAACCACGATCCTAACGATGTTGATTTTTCAAAGTGGTTGGCTAGTAAGTTTATTAACCATAAGAGTATGGATCGAGCTACTAAGGATGCATTATGGGTATATTGGATGAGAGGAGAAGATGAAGAAGTAGAAAGCGATTATGGGTCGTCACTTCATGATTCAACAATCAATGAAGGCATTGAAGAGTTATTCAGAATAGACATTGATGTGTTCGATTATGAGACACCCTTGTGCAAGCAGTTCAAGGAATTTAACTACCTTCTTCAAGTCGACGATGATGTGCTAACTGGAGATCTACCAGGATTTAAGACTTATGATGATTTCAAAAACACCTGGTGCTACGAATGGAATGACCAAGTACCATGGGTTTGGGATAAACCATGGGATGTTGAGCACATTAATCATACCTGTACACCCTTCGTTTTTAAGGACGGGAGTAGTGTTTGGCCGACCTGTGATTATAAAAGTGACGGAACCTGTAATGGGGGAAGTATAATTGGGATGAAACGGGTTGGAAACGATGTAACCTTTGAAGATTATGAGTGGTACGATAATGTTGAAGACTGCCCACAAAAAGCGGAGGCTTTGCAAGAAAAGGGTAGAATTGAACGCTTGAAAGGACTCAAAGGAACATCGAATACTACTTTCTGGGAATGGGTGCATGAACAATTTGATGATTTTACGAAGCTTAGTCGACGGTTACAATGGGATTTGGAAAGAGAATGGGAGGCGATTCAAGACAATAAGTCATTAATTGAAGAACTAGATGATTATTTGATTAAGGATCCTTATTTCGAGTTTGTTGATAAAGACAATGAAGAGTTTACCAAAAGGAAGTGTCGACTACTTGGGATTCCTTACAATGAGCCACCCATGATTATTTCTGAAAAATTTAAAATCATCAAATATTCTTTAGGTCTTGATGAAGAGTATACTGCGGCGAAGACAAAGAGTTATACTAGATTAAGTCGAACGGAAGAAAACGTCGCAGAGATATACGGGAAAATCTTTCGGATGAAGGAAGAAGGATGGACCGTGACAAGGACTAAATAAAGAGCTGAACGTGAGTCTAACTTGAAGACTCTGGAATAAAGACAAGTGCTTACCGGGAGACAACCCGGATTTATCTTTTTATTATTCTGTTTTTGTGTCGAGTCAGTCAGGCCGCTGAGGATACGGCGCATCTCAATCCTGAGATGCGACGCATCTCCTGCAAATGGTCATATCTTATTTTATTTTTCTGCATTTTTACTTTTCGAATTTGAAACTTTTTATCAGTTTATTTTAAATGCGGCGCATCCCTGGTTAAGGATGCGGCGCATCTTTTATTCTGATCCGTAATTATTCCAGGCTCGATACGGCGTATCTTCTTCCATAAGATACGGCGCATCGACTGACCTGATGATTTTCATTTTTAATTTTTAATTTTTATGCTTTATTTTTCCTAACTACTAATGAATTATGCAAGTTTGAACCTTTCTTACCTTAGGTGTGTTTTGAAGCCTTGGTGGTATTATAGATTCCTGCATTTCCTGTGGATACATCTAATATGAAGCTTAAACGTTCTAATCCACAAGAAAGATGATTTTTGCTCTTACACTAATGGAGGATCATACCGAGCAAATCTCAGGGGAGTTTTTCTGTTCTAATTCTTTTATTTTCCAGTTTTTAACCTTTATTACAAACAACGAGGACGTTGTTTAACTTAAGTGGGGGGATTGGAGAATTAGAACAACTTAACACTTACTTGTCCTTAACTTTTCAAAATATGCTTAAAATGTGCTTAATATATCGAAATTTAAAATTTTTAGCATGTTTTTGTTTAAGATCTAAGTTGCATAGCTGCACACATGACGTTATTTTCAAAAATTGTGATTTTTCAAAAATTCACAAATCTATGAGTGTGCCGGTGACTTGTAAACTTTAGAACTTGGCTTGTATACTATTCGAGACCACCATAATAAGTATTATTTTATATAATTGGAATGACTTGTCTAACTTGGTAAATTTCTAGGATTACACCCAAATAGCCTTTATATGTTATGTGATATTAGCTAACTACACTGGTTAGTTAACCCCCGTATAAACCCTTTTGTTACTCTCATTTTTAGAGTAAGATACCCCTAGAAAAACACTCAGAGCCATTCCTTTCGTTTCTTACACCAATGTTTAAAATGTTTCGTTACACCTTAAACCTTAGCCTACCCTGTAGATTAGAATCCGTGGTTGGTTAATTGCTATAGGCAAAGTGAGTTTCCTTACATTACCTGTGTTCGCGTGCGTAATTCATTATCTATGGTTAGGTCGGGAAATTGCACAATGCAATTGGAGTGAAAGTAAATATTGTATATCTATGAGTTTATTTTTCGTGTGTTTACTACTTTCACTATTACCGTTATTTCTGAAGTTATGAAAAGTATGGAAAAATTATCCAGAATTATCATTATAGTGATGTGGTGAAATTTTACACATCTTTAGTAAAAAAAAAAAAAAAAAAAAAAAAAAAAAAAAAAAAAATCGAAAAAATGAGAAAAGAAAAAGAAAAAAAGAAGAGTTGGATGTTTAATTAAACCAACGATGTAAAGTTATGTAAGTGGTCGATATCACCACTAGTTGTTGTACTATATATTTATGGATTGAATGGGAGTTGGCAGTTATGGGAACGTCAACTAAGGTTTATTCTTTGATTAAGATCTTGTTGAGTATAATTCGTGTCTACCTAAAGCGTGTGTTTCAAGTGTTAAAGCGTGAGTTATTCTATGATATGAGTCTTATTCATGGGATGGTTGGGATAGTGATTAACCACACTTAGGATTTTAATCTATTTGTTTTGTTTATTTTTCATTTTACACCAATTTATATCCCAAAATTTATCCATGCCCTGTATTATTCTTTATCCAACCAAACCTTTGATTTATTGAGATTAGGGATTTGAGCAATCTTAAGTATCGTAGTCGTGGATTCGGCTATGTATTTATGATTTTGTCGCCCTTTTTGATATATTATTATTGGTGGAAGTTTGGACCCATCTTTAGCCTATTCGAGTTAAGGATTTGAGCAATTGCAAGTATCGTGTTCGTGGATTCGATCATGTATTTGTGATTTTGTCGCCTTTTCTGGAATTTGAGATCGATGGAGATTAAGAATAATTAACCCTTAAGCCTAAAAACCCTTTTTACCGCTTTAGACTTGTTATTCCTTAGCTTTAGTGGTGGAGATGTGTATACCTGCCAAGCTTATGATAGAATATTCGTCGCGACTGGACAGTTAAACGATTAGATTTGCTTTTATCAGATTATTTTATTTTACTTCTAATTCGTTAAGTGTTTAGTTGTGTGATTATGATAAAACGAATACATGCTTAAATATAAAAATACATCCTAATGTCTTTTAGGATACATTTTCATAAGTTTTAATCTAAGGTTTACTTGGGGACAAGTAAAGTTCAAGTGGGGGGATATTTGATGAACTCAAATAAGTACATTTTATTACTATCATTTATCCTATTAATTTGACTTGTTTTACTATATTATGTATGAGGATTGATACTTAATCGTTTACTTTTGTAATTCTCAGTTGAAAACAAGCATTTGGTGAAACTTGGCGATTTTGGACTAATTATGGAGCAAAACATGCATAAAGTGAAGAGTCTACTGAAATGGACAAGATCAAGTCAAATCTGCTCCAGATGCGCCGCATCTCACTCATTACATGCGCCGCATCACTATCAATATTTCACCAGATACGATCCAAGATACAAGAGAACATGCGCCGCATCCAAAGATGAAGATACGCCGCATCTTCTGGCGGTGTACGAATATTCCTGAATATTATAATCTTGGACCCCACGCGAAGTTAAGTACATGCGCCGCATCTACTTACAAGATGCGCCGCATCTCACCCTCAGACAGAAACTATAAATACCCCAAAACCAGACGAATTTCGTACACCATATAATATAACCGAAGACCGAAGATCAGAAACCTAGGACGAATTCAGTCAAGGTAGCAGCACAAGACACACCCAAATCAAAGATACAAGAGCTGTAAGAAGGTGCTGCATGTGTTTAATTCATTAAGTAGTTTTGTTTTATTGTGTTAGTAAACTTTAATTCATCAAGATTGGTGGCTTGTGTAATGTGACAACGGAAAGATTGCACTCCCTTAAAACTGCTTTCTCATCAATTAAAGTTTATATGTTTGTGTCATTGGTGACTTTTATTAGTGCATTGATAACCTCTGTGTCTAGCTAAGCGTTGATCGGGTCGCCATGCCTCTGCCCTCGCCTGTTTATTAGATACCTATGCATTCTATGGTCTGTAGAAAAGTAGGAGAAAGATAAACGGGATAGTCATAAGTAATCATTAAGGGTTTACTCGCCGATAAGATTAGAACCAACGAGAAAGGACTTAATCTCGGTGCATTGCATCGAACTATACACTTCATATAACACTAGCAATAAAACAAGTGACAAACTACTTATCATAAGGACAGCCCTCTTATTGTCTCGAGTATTTATCTGTGTACGTGTGTGCTACTTGCTGATTCGTGCCTATTGGTTTAGTTTATTATTAATTTGCAACCAAATCGTGCCAGTCTCTCAGGCTGAACCCCCTTGCGTTAGATTAGGTTGTATAGCTAACTTAATATATTAAAATACTGATTAGAATAACTAAATAATACGTTCCACTCTTAGTGATCGACACTCTACTTACCATTATATTCATACTGACCGGGTACACTGCTCGTTAAGTGTGTGTGTTATTGATAAGTCGGCTAAATATAAATTTAAAACTTGAGTAGGCATTAAAACTGCTAAACCGCAACGACACATCACGCGCATCACCACATTATCAACAATGCTGCGGAAAATCCAAGGGTCGTCCATTTTAAACCCGTTAGTGGGCAGCCACTTGGGAACATAGATGGAAGAAGCCTCAGCGGTATCAACCGAAACAGACTGATAAAAATCGCCAGAAGAATCACCAAACTCCTCATTAGCCTCACCCTCGGCCTCAACATTCCCGGATACATCCTCAACATTGTCCGGGTGCAACCCCTCGCTCAATGGCCCTGAAGACTCAAGGTGCAGGGACTCAGTATGTTCCAGGTCAGGAGTTTCAGAAACCTTACCCTCAGAATCCACATGGGTAGGAGTAGCCGAAGAAGAAGTAAGAACGGTAGCGTTCTTCATGATATTGGCGTCCGTATGAGGACCGGAACGCTCCATATCAGACCCCGACTCATCTAGAAGCTCATAAACGGGAGGGACGTCCGCGGAAGGAGCACCTAAAATTTAGAGCGCATGTCAGTACAAACAGCATAAGCGGTAAAAAAAATATATATATACAAAAAAAGGGAGAAGAAATAAGTAACTCATACCTGATCCGGCCGCGGTCCCTTTGCGAACAAGTTTCTTCTTCTTCTTCTGAGGCTGCTCGGGCGCATTAATCACCACCCTCTTCTTCCCAGCCTTTTTCTCGGCCTTAGCCGCCTCTATCTCATCAACAACGGTGCGATCCACCACCTTCAGCACACCTTCTGAGGGATCCACAACACGCGGGGTCGTTTCAGCCCTTAGCGTAAGCTCCCCTTCCTTCAAGGTTCGTTCTACGGTTGTCACCTTGAACACGTCTGGTTGGGTGATAAAAGAGAACTAATCCATTTCTGCAACAGTCAAACTATGAGGTTAGACGCGGACAAACACAAATAGAAAGCAACAATAAAATAGATCTAACAACCCACCCGTATCATCCGGCCATAAAAAGGTCGGGCGGCTAGTATCATCATCCCAAGTCTGGCTTAACCCTATCACATTCAAAAAGACTTCCGGATATTTCTTAAACGCGGCCCTCCGGGTATCTAGGCGCCGCAGCAGTTCTAGATCCAGGCCCACATCGGAAGGAGGAGGGTCGCGGTCTATTGAAACCTTTTCATACCAAGGGATAGAAAGAGGAAAATGGTTTTCTTCACGAAAAAGAAACGGTCCTTCCAATTTTTTACCGAATCAAGCGCGGCAGTATAACAAACAGGGACTACTAACGACTTAGGCCCTTTCCTCTTCTCCAAGGTCATCCATCCGTTATTAAGTCCGGCATAATAAAACTTCCTAAAAAGGTCCACAGTAGGAGAACCACCATGGACGCGGCACAGGATTTCAAAGTGGCTAATCCTACAAGCCGCTAAAACAGACAACTGAGACAAATGGATTTGGAAGTACTCTAGAACGCGAAGCAAGAACAATGAAAGGGGAATCCTAAAATTACCTAACTCAAAAAACCTAGTATATACTCCTATTTTCCCCTCCGGAGCATCTCTAATAGTATCCAGGGGTCCGGGCGCTTGAGGCAAAAGATGGCCCGGAATATTATACTTCCTACAAAAATCATCTACATCTTCCTGAGAAAGCTTAGAAGTCACACTACTTATATGTTCCGGAGCCATTCTAAATAATCAAAAGACGAATTTGAAAGAAACCTAACCTGAAAATCTAAGTTCAGAGGTAAAGGAAGCAAAAGGAATAAAGGCGGAGCAAATCTTTTTCTAGAGAGAGGGAAAATAATTACTGTGTGTGAAAAAAGAATAACAGTGGTGTAAATCTTGGTATTAATAGCCACACACGCACGTGCTATCAGGTCTATCGGACGGCCACAAAATGGCCACATCCCCGGATACTTATTGAACGGTTAAAGATCTACCCAGATGAACCGTCACGATTGTCGCAGAAAATGAATGGTCAGCCGCAGAAACGTCACATCAATCAGTAAATAAGTGGGTGAAAAACGTTTCGCGACTACCAAGGACAGGCTGTCACCACTAACACGCGTGGAAAGTGGAATATCTAGTCAGCAATATGGGACACATGGCAATATCAACCGCGAATGTCATAAAAGTCTATTCAACAAGTCACGGCTTCTA
This sequence comes from Artemisia tridentata subsp. tridentata, assembly GCA_021014915.2. Taxonomy (NCBI): domain Eukaryota; kingdom Viridiplantae; phylum Streptophyta; class Magnoliopsida; order Asterales; family Asteraceae; genus Artemisia; species Artemisia tridentata. Next base: position 85,611,919 of record CP139505.1, read on the forward strand.
AAGCCGTGGAACTTCTAAATAAGTCTAGAACACTTGCCTTTAATCCAAACAAGTATACTAGACTAGGGGGACTTGATCGTGTATAGTATCCCCGGACCCTACATACTGGGCCGGGCATGCTTATACTTTGTGACTTTTATTGATGATACTTCTAGGTATTGTTATGTTTATTTATTGCATACTAAGGATGAAGCATTAGATAAATTTAAAGTATTTAAAACTGAGGTTGAATTGCAACAAGAGTCTTTAATCAAAAGATTAAGGACTGATAGGGGAGGTGAGTACATGGATACTCTGTATTTCCAGTCAGTTGGTATAATCCATGAAACGACTGCCCTCTATACTCCTCAGCAAAATGGTATTTCTGAAAGAAAAAACCGAGTGCTTAAGGAGATGGTTAATTCCATGTTGTCCTATTCTGGGCTGAGTCAAGGGTTCTGGGGTGAAGCTATGTTAACAGCTTGTGATATGTGTCTAAATACACATATGTTTTACCCTGTTTAAACCCACATAAACGTCCAAAAACACACAAATAACCATAAATGTTATAAATATCATTAAAAATGTGTTTTTATATGTTTCAGATGCAAAATGATTAAAATCAAGTGAAAACGAATAAAGTTTGCATAAATGGCAAGTCTAGTCCCTCGAATTTCAAAAGTTGTCAAAATTAGTCATCGGGTGTTTTAAAAATGGAAAATTATGTTTTATCTTCTTGTACTATTCACACTTGACAAGATTTGTCCTTTTGATAAACTTTTGGAAATTTACATATTTAACCCCTCAAAATCCAAAAATGACATAAATGGTCCCTGGAGGTTTAAAAAGTGGAAAATTACATCTATGATCCTTGGGTTATTCACATATGGCAATTATGGTACTTGTGATAATTTTGGAAACTTGACAGTTTCAGCCCCTCAACTATTCAGCAATTACAAGTTTGGTCCTTGTGTTTAACTAAAACCAAAATCCGGACCACCCTTAAAATAAATAAAACAAACCCATCCTAAACTAAACCCAACCCAAGCCCAATCCATAAACCAACCCGACCCAACCCTTTTTATTTAACCCAGAGTCAAACCCAGTCAAACCCTTCGTCTAAACCACCCAACCCGCCAAAACCAGACAGTCATCCCCCCACCTCACCAATACCACTCACCACCTCATCCCCCCTCCAATACACGTTACCTAACAATCCAAATGCAATTAATGCATCCTCCCCACTCCTAGTAGCTAAAACAGAAGAAAACACCATGTGTCCTGTTTTCCCGCCAAAAGCTAAAATGGACGATGGAGATCAAATTGAAGCAATTCAAGGGTGGGGATATGTTCAAGGATGTCGACTAGGGTTATCCCACTTTAATTATGTATATATAGAATGCAATGTAGCTCAAATAGAGTAAGTAGGTAAAAAGTAGAATAAATCGTATTTCAATTTCCAGTAGTGTAATTTGTAATATCAAGTTTCAATCAATCAATACAAAGTAAAATTAGTGTATTTGTTGTTGTTCTTTGATTATTTGTCAGTAGTTAATGATAATTTCAAATTTCTGATTTTCATATGTTCTGAGAATTTGAACTTTGATAAGTAGTATTTGAAATAACTTCCCAGTTGTTTCCATAAGCTTACATAAGCTTTTCATAGCTTTTTGATAAGTTTATTTTAGATATAATCAGTTCTAAATCAAGATTTGAAGAAAAGTCAAAGTTGGTCAACAAAAGCTCAAAATAAGCAGTTATGGGGTTAGAAGCTAATCTGGATGGCTTATCTGGTTTCTAGCTTGTTGACAACAAGCTAGGAGTTGTTTCTGGTCCTTGTTCTCTTGTTCCATAGCTTTTTCAGTTGTAAGCTTTTCTCAATATTAGCTTAATTTTGCATTTTACTGTATAAGTGCTTGTTAGTAGCTTTTTATTATTGTTATATGCTTATTGTTAGTTCTTAAGTTTATTTGATCAATAATATCAGTAGTTAATAGCTTTTTCTTTATATTACTTAAAAAACATATAAAAGACCAAAAACAGTTAAAAGTAGTATAGCTTAATATTGTGCTTATTTCTGTGTTAAACGTTGCTAATTATAGTTCATATAAGTTAGTTAATAAGTAAAATATAGACTTCTTAGCTTAAAATCTGTTTTTCCTTTGAAAATCCACCACAGTCCACTCATTAAGGACTGTTTGGTTTTAACTGTCATTAGGTCAAAACTAGTAGCTACTGTAGATTTGCCTTTTGCTTAACTTGAACCTAGCTTAAAGTAGCCATAATAAGCTGTTTTCAAGGTCTCTTAAGCATAGTAGATAGAAAATCATGTTTTTTGTTGCCTGTGTGAAATTCAACCCCTAGGAAGGCCAAATATGCCATTTTAAGCTATAAGCTCAATCTGTCCTTATTCTTGGCCTCTCTGAGTTCCATTTGGTCTATTTAGTGTAAACACTAAAGCTGGTTAGGTCCCATTTTGTCTGTGAAAAATTGTGCAGTTCTGCACAACACAGATACAAAGCAGCCTGCTCAATTTCTTGTACCTGATCTAGGGCCAAATTGAACATCAATTGGGTGTTTTGTGATAGGGCTTTTCATATTTTTAGATACTCAGTAGTATAGGGAAGATTTTGCCCCCATTAGGCTGCCTTTAAATAGCTTATTGAGTGCTTAATCTTGTCTGCAATTTGGGCTGATTTCTGAGTTTTCTGTATAAAGCTTTGCAACAGCCAACTGCTTATCTTGTTAATTCCTTGTGCTTATTTGTAGTTTTAAGTTTTTCTGTGCTTAATTAAGTTGTTTTAACCATTCCTGAGCTTTTGGGAATTTTTGGATAACTTTAGCTTATTTTTGGGCTTATTGCAAACTGCTTATCTGCCCAAATCAGCCTATTAAGCTTTGATAACTTTTCATTTTATTTTTCCTATCTTTTAATTTATATTTTAGAATTATCTGTAAAGTTTCATAATTTTCTGAATAGTTTTAATATTTTTAATCTTTTTTATTAGTTTATAATAGTAATTAAATCATAATAAATAGAATATTAATCAGAAAAATATAATTTTAATTTTCATAATTTTCTTTTGTCATTTTTAATCTAGGAAAAATATAAATATATTTTTAGACCTTAATAAAAACCAAAAATAGAAATATAGTGATAGCTTCTATTTAATAGAATTTATCTTTTTAAATTTTAATTAAGTAATTTTCATTTTTATAATTTTCTTAGCTTCTTTTTACTTAATAATATTTATAGAAAAAGTTTAAGAATTTTCTTTGTTCATTTAGTATTTTTTTTATAAATTTAAATAGTTTAATAAGTAATTAAAATAAATAATTAATAATAAATTAAATAAAAAGTGTAAAAAATATTATAATTTAAGTTTTTAAATAAGTTTTAAGTCATTTTACATTTTTAGGTTTTAAATTTTATAAATTTCAGTTTTTGTCCCATTTTAAATTTCCTGTTGCGCGTTTGTAATTTATTTTAATCGCGTTTAAGTTATAATTGTTTATCAATTGTTAATTAGATAAAAAAGCAAAATCAAAAATATTTGATTCATCAAATCACTCTAATCCAAAGCTTTTCACAGTTTGCCCATTCGCACCTCGTTGGGAAACGACCCAGGTGATCACTTGCCTGGTTTCACACTACACACGAGTATTCGTTCTGAGACTGTTTATATTTATATATACGTTTTCAGACGGATCAAATTTTGGCGCCGCTGCCGGGGAGGTGTGCTGCGACTGTTGTGTAAGTTTTAGCGATTAGTGATTCGAGATCCTTCTTCCAGAAGTTCCTATTTCCCAAAAACAATATAAAATACAAAAATATTTTTCTTTTCTTTTCTATATATATTATTATTATTATTATCATATAAAAAATAAAAACATCAAAAATATTTTCCGTTTTCTTTAATAAATAAACAATAATAAAATTTACCATCGAGAACCAAGACAGAGTACTACCTAACTGGGGGTACGACCATAATAAGTTCCCAAACATCAGATTTAAAACTTGCCTTTGTATCACTTGCGAATATCGGCTCACCTTTGATTGATAAACAAACTATAACGGAGGTTTAAGGATAGTCTGACATTAAATTGTCGGACTGAAAGAAGCGGTTTTTTAAGGAGCTTTAATTGCCCACCTTTGCTTCTCCACCACTCTGTGCGTTTATCTTTTAGAGAGCTACCGTACGCTTGTCAATTATTGGTTTAAGTTCACTTGTGTTTTGCTTCGTTCTTGATTTAATTAAAATATTTTACTTAGTGCATGCGCACTCGTTCTTCCACGTCATCAAGCCCTTTACGTGAACTCGTAGCTATTCCGAGAAGACGTAATCGTAGACGTGCTGCCCAAATAGTCGAACCCGAGATTCGTACTGTTCTCACTGATAATATGGCAGACGAACGCACAATGGCTGAAATGCTCCAGGCACCCACCGAGGGTTATGGAGATGCCATCGTTTTACCAGTCATCGATTCTGATCATTTTGATCTGAAAACACATTTGATTCAGCTCGTGTCCACAAACCAATTCCACGGGTTTGAACGAGAGGATCCATATGCACACATTCGTTGGTTCAACAAACTAACCTCTACAATCAATTACAAGAATGTGCCGCAAACAGTTATCAAATTGATGCTATTTCCATTCTCACTTGAGGGGGCAGCCCGGATTTGGCTGGATAAAGAACCCCCTCGATCCATTGAAACCTGGGAAGATCTCGTTAAGAAATTTGTCAATTATTTCTTCCCTCCATCAAAGACGACTAATCTAAAAAATGAAATTGCTGGATTTCGTCAAGGTTTTGATGAAAATTTCGGAGAGGCATGGGACAGATTTAAAGATCTCCTAAGAAAATGCCCTCATCACGATTTTACGGAGTTACAACAAATAAATACGTTTTATAATGGGTTGAACCAAAACGATCAAGATGCACTTAACGCAGCCGCCGGTGGCAATATCTTGAATCGTAAACCTAAAGAGGTGGTTGAAATTTGTGAAAATAAATCAAAAGTTCCTATTTCACGAAACAAAGTGAATGTTCCTGTCACTCCTCCTTCTTCATCCGGTAACTCATCGGAGTTAGCCTTTTTAACAGACTCAATGCGTTGCATGATGAAAGAAATAAAAGAATTAAAGAGTGAAGTTTATAAACCGGAACAAATCAAAGCAATAAACAAAGTGTGTGAAACTTGTGGTGGCCCACATGCGTATTATGATTGTCAAGCAACCGATGCTTCTCTTTACCCAGCTCCCGTAGCTGCAGTAAACCAAAATCAATACCAACCGCATGCTGAAACTCAGTACCGAGCACCGAATGCTATGGTCCCACCTGGTTTTCCACCCGTGCCAAATCAGAATAATCAAAACCGCTTTGTTCAAAATCAGGGACAAAATTTCCACAATTCCCAAAATTTCAATCAAAACCGAGGTCAGAATCAGGGTAATTTTAACCAAAACCGTGGTCCAAATTTTAATCAAAACCAAGGTTCAAACCGAAATCAGACGTCCTCAGATGAGTTGCTTAATCTATTCATGAAAACTCAAGAGGAAACAAATAAGACACAATATGAGATAAACCAGTTGTTGGTTGCCCAATTAAACCAGATCAAAAAGTCTTTAACTGATCTACCTTCTACCTCGGGAGGTCTCCCAAGTAACACTGTTTTCAACCCAAAAGGTGAACTCAAAGCTGTCACTACACGTAGTGGTAAAGCTCATGTTGAACTCAAGGTGAAAAAGGACCCGTTACTTCCCACTAACAATGGAAGTGCTAAATACGTCCAACCTTCGGTCATCCAAAATTCTACACCACCAATTGCTCCTCAACCGTCAAGAATCGATCCTACTCTTTCACGATTTACGGTTAAAAGTTTGTCAAACAAACTTAGTGAGCAAAGAACAGCCAGAGCTTATTCCAATATGATCAATGCTACTCCTGCCAGTGTACTTGATGACAGTGATGATGACGAAGATACCACTTTCGTCAAAACTATCACCACTAGGAGTGGTGCTGCTAATGAGGGGCCCGCTGGCCCTATTCCTCCTCTGCTGTTTGAAATGGAAAAAGAGACGGAGGATACAATGGACAAGGATCACATTCCAAGCCCATAAAGTACAGCACATGTCCATCCTCCGGTTGGCCCTAAAAAGAAATCCAAACCAGGAGTTGTCTTTGAATCTGTTGAGACTCCTGAAATCATTACCCCTAAATCCAAACCTTACATTCCTTACCCATCGCGCTTAAATGAACAAAAGCTCCGTGAGAAGGCTAGTCAACAAATGGACAAATTCTTTCAAATCTTTAAAGAATTACATTTTGACATAAGTCTTGCGGATGCTATCATTCTGATGCCCAAGTTTGCATCAACATTCAAACACTTGTTAAGCAACAAGGAAAAACTGATTGAAATGGCTAAAACTCCATTAAATGAGAACTGCTCAGCGGTTATCTTGAAAAAGCTTCCGGAGAAGCTTGGAGATCCTGGAAAATTTCTACTACCTTGTGTATTTCCAGGAATGGTTGAATGCTATGCCTTAGCAGATCTAGGTGCAAGCATCAACCTGATGCCTCATTCAGTATGGAAGAAACTTTCTCTTCCGGCTCTTACTCCTACCTGCATGACTCTTGAGCTTGCAGATCGAACCATATCTCATCCTCGCGGCATTGCCGAAGATATATTTGTGAAAATAGGAAAGTTCCATTTTCCAGCTGACTTTGTGGTTGTTGACTTCGACGCAGATCAAAAGGTTCCTCTCATTCTTGGAAGAGGATTCCTAAAAATGGGCCATGCTCTTATTGATGTATTTAAGCATGAGATCACCTTGCGTGTGGATAATGAAGCTGTTACTTTTAACCATGATCAAACTTCAAAGTACTCCTCAAATTATGATTCTAAATCGGTTAACCGAATAGATGTCATTGACATTGCTTCAGAGGAGTACTCTCAAGAGAGTTTTGGTTATTTTCATAATTCTGTGAGTGGTAATCCCACTCCATCTTCTCAACCTATCATTTCCGACTCTTCCCCTTCTCTCCCTCCGTTTGAGGGAAGTGATTCCAATTTGGAAGAGATCGAGGCTTTTCTCAAGTGTGATTCATTTCTGGAAGGAATTGATAATGCTGAGATTGATCTGGAGGGAGATATTCTTCTTCTTGAGAAATTGTTAAATCAGGACAATTCTTCTCCTCTCCCTCCCGTTGAACTTCATAAGAAAGAAATCAAGTCAGTTGAAAAAACTGATAAATTTCCTGAGATCCAGTTTAAGGACTTGCCTCCCCCACTTGCAATTCTTGAGGAGGAAGTTCTTATCTTAAGTGCTATTCTGATCTCTCTTCTTCCCTTCACCTACCCGGTGATTTCCCCTATCTTTCACTCATTCGGGAGTGAGGATATTACCTTTGACCCCGGCATTGTCCATCTAACATTGGTTTAAATGCCGGATTTATCTCATCGGTGTGGAACTTTCTTATGTTCAATTGGTTATCAAAACAATTTGAATGAAAGTCCGATGAAGATGGTTTCTTCCACTTGCTTCCCCATGAACCAATGAATGCGGGGTCGAGTCGAGCTAAGTGACTCGGTGAACAAAAATATTAGCCCACCATATGGGTTTTCACCCATATTTCTGACTTCTTTCTCTTTTCTAACACCCTAGTGTGGGGGAGATGCCCCACATGTTGTATATAATCTTTAAAAAAAAAAAAAAAAAAAAAAAAGAAAAAAAAAAGAGGTGTATATAATATAATGGCTATTTAATATTTCCCTTTCACGTTCTAAGTGTTGGTTTAACAACCGGTACTTTGAATATTGAGGGCAATATTCAGTTCTAAGTGGGGGGGGGGGGGGGAATTCTAGCGAATTTGATCAAATGTACCATCTAGTACCCCCATTTTTGGCAAAAATTTTAAAATTTTTTCTCACTTAGAACGCAATAAATGGTTATCAGTCTGCCATGTCTAACCCACATAAGGATTGGCTAATCCGAGAGCAAACGGCTCTTGGTAAAGATATATTAAATCCGTTTATGGCTTACAATTTGCCGAAAATTGTATGGTATTCGACTCACCATATCTTTATAAGTGAAGAGTTGGCTAGCCCGCAAGGTTATGGCTTGTGGTAAAGGCAGTTGGAAAACCATGATTGGTAATCAGCTCACCAAAGATAATAACTGTATTTTATCTAAGAGTTGGCTAGTCCAGAAGCAAACGACTTTTGGTAAAGACAAATCAAACCCGTTGACAGCTGATGGTTTGCTAAAAATCATTTGGTTATCATTGTACCAAAGTATCACATACTGAAACATTGGCTACTCCAGAAGTGATGGCTTTTGGTAAAGAGATAAAATCCATTAAAACTTCATAAAAAATTGCTAGGGACTAGCAATAGTTTAGTGTGGGGATTTGATATGTGTCTAAATACACATATGTTTTACCCTGTTTAAACCCACATAAACGTCCAAAAACACACAAATAACCATAAATGTTATAAATATCATTAAAAATGTGTTTTTATATGTTTCAGATGCAAAATGATTAAAATCAAGTGAAAACGAATAAAGTTTGCATAAATGGCAAGTCTAGTCCCTCGAATTTCAAAAGTTGTCAAAATTAGTCATCGGGTGTTTTAAAAATGGAAAATTATGTTTTATACCCTTGTACTATTCACACTTGACAAGATTTGTCCTTTTGATAAACTTTTGGAAATTTACATATTTAACCCCTCAAAATCCAAAAATGACATAAATGGTCCCTGGAGGTTTAAAAAGTGGAAAATTACATCTATGATCCTTGGGTTATTCACATATGGCAATTATGGTACTTGTGATAATTTTGGAAACTTGACAGTTTCAGCCCCTCAACTATTCAGCAATTACAAGTTTGGTCCTTGTGTTTAACTAAAACCAAAATCCGGACCACCCTTAAAATAAATAAAACAAACCCATCCTAAACTAAACCCAACCCAAGCCCAATCCATAAACCAACCCGACCCAACCCTTTTTATTTAACCCAGAGTCAAACCCAGTCAAACCCTTCGTCTAAACCACCCAACCCGCCAAAACCAGACAGTCATCCCCCCACCTCACCAATACCACTCACCACCTCATCCCCCCTCCAATACACGTTACCTAACAATCCAAATGCAATTAATGCATCCTCCCCACTCCTAGTAGCTAAAACAGAAGAAAACACCATGTGTCCTGTTTTCCCGCCAAAAGCTAAAATGGACGATGGAGATCAAATTGAAGCAATTCAAGGGTGGGGATATGTTCAAGGATGTCGACTAGGGTTATCCCACTTTAATTATGTATATATAGAATGCAATGTAGCTCAAATAGAGCAAGTAGGTAAAAAGTAGAATAAATCGTATTTCAATTTCCAGTAGTGTAATTTGTAATATCAAGTTTCAATCAATCAATACAAAGTAAAATTAGTGTATTTGTTGTTGTTCTTTGATTATTTGTCAGTAGTTAATGATAATTTCAAATTTCTGATTTTCATATGTTCTGAGAATTTGAACTTTGATAAGTAGTATTTGAAATAACTTCCCAGTTGTTTCCATAAGCTTACATAAGCTTTTCATAGCTTTTTGATAAGTTTATTTTAGATATAATCAGTTCTAAATCAAGATTTGAAGAAAAGTCAAAGTTGGTCAACAAAAGCTCAAAATAAGCAGTTATGGGGTTAGAAGCTAATCTGGATGGCTTATCTGGTTTCTAGCTTGTTGACAACAAGCTAGGAGTTGTTTCTGGTCCTTGTTCTCTTGTTCCATAGCTTTTTCAGTTGTAAGCTTTTCTCAATATTAGCTTAATTTTGCATTTTACTGTATAAGTGCTTGTTAGTAGCTTTTTATTATTGTTATATGCTTATTGTTAGTTCTTAAGTTTATTTGATCAATAATATCAGTAGTTAATAGCTTTTTCTTTATATTACTTAAAAAACATATAAAAGACCAAAAACAGTCAAAAGTAGTAGAGCTTAATATTGTGCTTATTCCTGTGTTAAAAGTTGCTAATTATAGTTCATATAAGTTAGTTAATAAGTAAAATATAGACTTCTTAGCTTAAAATCTGTTTTTCCTTTGAAAATCCACCACAGTCCACTCATTAAGGACTGTTTGGTTTTAACTATCATTAGGTCAAAACTAGTAGCTACTGTAGATTTGCCTTTTGCTTAACTTGAACCTAGCTTAAAGTAGCCATAATAATCTGTTTTCAAGGTCTCTTAAGCATAGTAGATAGAAAATCATGTTTTTTGTTGCCTGTGTGAAATTCAACCCCTAGGAAGGCCAAATATGCCATTTTAAGCTATAAGCTCAATCTGTCCTTATTCTTGGCCTCTCTGAGTTCCATTTGGTCTATTTAGTGTAAACACAAAAGCTGGTTAGGTCCCATTTTGTCTGTGCAAAATTGTGCAGTTCTGCACAACACAGATACATAGCAGCCTGCTCAATTTCTTGTACCTGATCTAGGGCCAAATTGAATATCAATTGGGTGTTTTGTGATAGGGCTTTTCATATTTTTAGATACTCAGTAGTATAGGGAAGATTTTGCCCCCATTAGGTTGCCTTTAAATAGCTTATTGAGTGCTTAATCTTGTCTGCAATTTGGGCTGATTTCTGAGTTTTCTGTATAAAGCTTTGCAACAGCCAACTGCTTATCTTGTTAATTCCTTGTGCTTATTTGTAGTTTTAAGTTTTTCTGTGCTTAATTAAGTTGTTTTAACCATTCCTGAGCTTTTGGGAATTTTTGGATAACTTTAGCTTATTTTTGGGCTTATTGCAAACTGCTTATCTGCCCAAATCAGCCTATTAAGCTTTGATAACTTTTCATTTTATTTTTCCTAGCTTTTTAATAATATTTTAGAATTATCTGTAAAGTTTCATAATTTTCTGAATAGTTTTAATATTTTTAATCTTTTTTATTAGTTTATAATAGTAATTAAATCATAATAAATAGAATATTAATCAGAAAAATATAATTTTAATTTTCATAATTTTCTTTTGTCATTTTTAATCTAGGAAAAATATAAATATATTTTTAGACCTTAAGAAAAACCAAAAATAGAAATATAGTGATAGCTTCTATTTAATAGAATTTATCTTTTTAAATTTTAATTAAGTAATTTTCATTTTTATAATTTTCTTAGCTTCTTTTTACTTAATAATATTTATAGAAAAAGTTTAAGAATTTTCTTTGTTCATTTAGTATTTTTTTTATAAATTTAAATAGTTTAATAAGTAATTAAAATAAATAATTAATAATAAATTAAATAAAAAGTGTAAAAAAATTATAATTTAAGTTTTTAAATAAGTTTTAAGTCATTTTACATTTTTAGGTTTTAAATTTCATAAATTTCAGTTTTTTTCCCATTTTAAATTTCCTGTTGCGTGTTTGTAATTTATTTTAATCGCGTTTAAGTTATAATTGTTTATCAATTGTTAATTAGATAAAAAAGCAAAATCAAAAATATCTGATTCATCAAATCACTCTAATCCAAAGCTTTTCACAGTTTGCCCATTCGCACCTCGTTGGGAAACGACCCAGGTGATCACTTGCCTGGTTTCACACTACACACGAGTATTCGTTCTGAGACTGTTTATATTTATATATACGTTTTCAGACGGATCAAATTTTGGCGCCGCTGCCGGGGAGGTGTGCTGCGACTGTTGTGTAAGTTTTAGCGATTAGTGATTCGAGACCCTTCTTCCAGAAGTTCCTATTTCCCAAAAACAATATAAAATACAAAAATATTTTTCTTTTCTTTTCTATATATATTATTATTATTATTATCATATAAAAAATAAAAACACCAAAAATATTTTCCGTTTTCTTTAATAAATAAACAATAATAAAATTTACCATCGAGAACCAAGACAGAGTACTACCTAACTGGGGGTACGACCATAATAAGTTCCCAAACATCAGATTTAAAACTTGCCTTTGTATCACTTGCGAATATCGGCTCACCTTTGATTGATAAACAAACTATAACGGAGGTTTAAGGATAGTCTGACATTAAATTGTCGGACTGAAAGAAGCGGTTTTTTAAGGAGCTTTAATTGCCCACCTTTGCTTCTCCGCCACTCTGTGCGTTTATCTTTTAGAGAGCTACCGTACGCTTGTCAATTATTGGTTTAAGTTCACTTGTGTTTTGCTTCGTTCTTGATTTAATTAAAATATTTTACTTAGTGCATGCGCACTCGTTCTTCCACGTCATCAAGCCCTTTACGTGAACTCGTAGCTATTCCGAGAAGACGTAATCGTAGACGTGCTGCCCAAATAGTCGAACCCGAGATTCGTACTGTTCTCACTGATAATATGGCAGACGAACGCACAATGGCTGAAATGCTCCAGGCACCCACCGAGGGTTATGGAGATGCCATCGTTTTACCAGTCATCGATTCTGATCATTTTGATCTGAAAACACATTTGATTCAGCTCGTGTCCACAAACCAATTCCACGGGTTTGAACGAGAGGATCCATATGCACACATTCGTTGGTTCAACAAACTAACCTCTACAATCAATTACAAGAATGTGCCTGATGAGGCGAAAAGTGTACCGCTTTTAAGGGGTCATTTAAGCCCGAAATCGTATTTATTTGATCAAATATTGCCCTAAATCGTTCCTTTTGTCATTTTAGGTACTTTTGAGGAGAAATCTGGAAAAGGAGGCATTTTGGACGTTTTTGGAGCATTAAAGTGAAGAAAACGGCAAAGTCTCAAGAATCGGCTAAAAGTTACTCTTGACGGCGTCACAATTAACATGGGACGGCGTCATGCCTTGGCAAGAAAAGTTGGATGTGAAATTTACTCATGACGGGCCAGTGAGTTTGCATGAGAATTCTGACGGCGTCACGCTTTAACTAAATCAAGGGCGTCACGGCTTAAATCATAAGGGGACGGCGTCACGTTCAGGATCCGACGGCGTCAAACATTGATAAGCCAGAATGGATTTTTGAAGAGCTAAAGAGGGACGGCGTCAAGATGGTCATCCGGGAACCCTAAAAGCGGCGAGGTGACGGCGTCACAATGCATAAGGTGACGCCGTCAGATGTCAAAGTCTATATATAGTTTTCTAATTTTTTGTCATTAAAAGAGAGCTTAGTGTGTGGAATTTTGGGATAAAACCCTAAGACGATTTTAGCTACTTTTTCAGGGCTTTTTGCCTTGAGATCTTCCATGTTTCATTGAAAGATAAGTTATCAATTAATCATTCAATATGTCTATGTGTTGTTTGATTCTATCTTATGCTTGTCTTTTGTTTAACATGTTAGGCTAATTTTATCTTGTGTTTGCTTAGATCTAATGAAACCTAGCTATTGATTATTGGTTGTTAGTGTGTTGTTAGTTGTATTGGATGATTGTTTATCTATGTTAGGCTTAAGAAAACTGGCTAACTTCCTATTCGGTAACTTGCTTGAACGTCTTAAGAAACATGAACCAAACGCGTACTAAAGGTTTTTATGGTTGTATTTAATGCATAAGCGAATTCTAGTGATCCCATGTTAGGAGCTTCCTAGCCGGCTCGACATAGGGTGAAGTAGGAGCTTGTAGAGTTTGGGGAAGTAAGTACGCCACCCCACGAATGGTATTAAGGAATACACCCGTCATCCACGCGACTAATACACACTAATTAACCGGTAAAAAATAGTTAGGGAGTAAGGAAATCTAAGTAAACACATTTCTCTACACATAAGTTTCTCACCACTTTTCATTTTTGTTATTTTATTTTATTTGCATTTGTAGTAATTTGGGTTAGTTGACTAGCAACTAATTCCGCCCACTCCTTCAAAACCCGAGATTTTACTTGCTTTTATAAAATATAAAAACATAAAAAAGAATCTTCCTCAACCCTTAGACCTAATTAGAGTAGCCTTTCACACCTAACGAACACTATTCCCTGTGGAGAACGATCAATCCCCCGTACTTACCACTACACTATACTACATCGGTCAGGTACACTGCCTGGTGGGGTTGTAAGCCTCTTGAGATCCCTCGAGAGGTAAAACCTGTTGTAAGGTTGCAAAACCCACGCATCAAGTTTTTGGCGCCGCTGCCGGGGAATAGTTATTGTTTAGGTTGAATTTTTATTTCTATTAGGTCTACTCACTAGATTCCTTTCTAGTGAGATTTTTTATTTTATTTTTCTAGGTTTTCTTTAGTCTATCTATTTTCTTCGTGTCTTTGTTCGTAACCATTACCGTCCGACATCATAGAAGATGGTAATATCCTTAACCCACACAACCCACCACCACAACAACCACCACCACCTCCTAGAGCCCGTACTTTAGGAGAGTATTCCCGTCCTAGCCACCACGGCTATCGAAACACCATTGAGCTCACACAAGGAGCCAATATCACACCCTTGCGATCCGACACCATCCGGTTGGTGCAAAGCGGATGCGCATTCCATGGACTTCGTTCTGAAGATCCTAATCAACATCTCAAGGACTTTCTTAAAATCGTTGATTCTATAGACCTTGATGTTGCCACTCGAGAGACGACCCGATTGCGTCTCTTCCAATTCTCTCTGCGGGACCAAGCTAGTCAGTGGCTAGAACGTCAACCCGCAGGATCCATCACCTCTTGGGATGATCTCACCACTCGTTTCCTTGCTCAGTTTTTCCCACCGGGAAGAACTACCAAGCTAAGGAATGATATCTTGATGTTCCAACAACGTCAAGGCGAAACTCTCTACGAGGCATGGACTCGATTCAAGGACTTACTCCAAAAAGTCCCTCACCATGGCATAGAACTTTGGCTCCAAGTCCAAATCTTCTATGACCATATCAATCTCTCCACAAGGCAAACCATTGACCAATCGGCCGGTGGCAAGCTACGTGATCTAAGTGCGGAACAATCATGGGCTCTCCTAGAGGATCTTGCTCTTTATGACAACGAAAGTTGGAGTGATCCCCGTGATTTGAATAAAACGGTCAAGGCAATATCTTTGCCTTTGAACAATTCAAGCACTTCCGACCGTAGGATCGTAGAACTTGAAGACCAAGTCAAGTTTCTCATGAAATCCTACGAGGCTCCTAAACCTTCAAGCCAAGTGAACAAAATCACTTCTTCATGTGAATTATGTAGTGGTCCCCACGACACTCGTGATTGCATGGAACTCCCCGAACAAGCTTTTGTGGACTACGCATCCTCGCGTACCGACGGAGCGGGAGACAAGTGGTACACTTTCAAGCCCGAGCCAAACCATTATGGTGATTCATACAACCCCTCATGGAAAAATCACCCGAACCTTAGGTGGAAACAAAACCAAAACTCACAACAAATCAATTCTTCCAACCCACCTAATCGTTTCCAATCAAGCGGTTCCAACTCGAACCGTACTTTCAACAACAATCCTTCCGGCAATGGTAGTACCAATAACTTTGAAGGATTGATGTCTCAATTTATGGCATCTCAAGAAGCTCGTTTAGCCAAGTTTGAAGCCGATTTCAAACAAAAACAAAGCGAGATGACCGACAAGATTGACACCTTGTTGAAAGCCCTCAATGACCGAGAAATGGGAGCACTCCCTAGCAACACGGTCAAGAACCCGAAACTAAACGTCAACGCTATTTCATCGGTTTCGTCCCCTAGTTCTTGTCCACAATATTATTCGGTCAATTCCATGAGCACGTGTTTCAAACAAACCCAAATCATTCCAAGTGACCAAGAAGTTATGACATCCAAATTGGTCAACAACATAGTTGAAACACCTCCCACTCAAAACCTTGACGATGAATTCAAGGAGCTCCACCTTGAAAGTCCGGTTGTTGATGAGAAGAAGCTCAAGTTAGGCGAAAAAGGGACCGCCTTTGTTCAAAACAAGCTACCTAAGAAGTTAGATGATCCGGGCTTATTTGTTCTACCTTGCAAGATCGGTAATTCGGAGGCTTATGATACATTAGCCGATCTTGGATCAAGCCTTAACCTACTTCCGTTACCTCTCTACACCTCTCTAAAACTTGGAAAACTTGAAGAAACCGAGGTGATAATAGGCTTAGCGGATGGAAGTGTTGCTTACCCGGTTGGAGTAGTTAAGGACGTGTTAGTGCACATTGGAAAACTAACCATTTTAGCCGATTTCCACGTCCTTGATATGGTTAGCGACCCTACATGCCCCTTGTTGATAGGTAGAGGATTTTTAGCGACCGCTAGTGCTATGATTGATTGTAAGGAATCCAAGATAGCGGTAGGAGAAGGGGATACTTGGTCAGTCTATGATGTTAAGAAACATGCCTATGATACTAGTGAGGAACCGACACCCCATTGGTTAGAATTAAATAGGAGACCATCTAGATATGGACCTTGGATTGATAGAGACTTCATAGGACCCCAACGCCCATTTTACCTAGAAGAGGACTTTGTTAACCGAACGCATTCGGTAGAGCAACTCTTGGCTAGGGACACCGAATTGGATCCATTTGAAGACCCTCTAGTTTTGATGAGGCGAAAAGTGTACCGCTTTTAAGGGGTCATTTAAGCCCGAAATCGTATTTATTTGATCAAATATTGCCCTAAATCGTTCCTTTTGTCATTTTAGGTACTTTTGAGGAGAAATCTGGAAAAGGAGGCATTTTGGACGTTTTTGGAGCATTAAAGTGAAGAAAACGGCAAAGTCTCAAGAATCGGCTAAAAGTTACTCTTGACGGCGTCACAATTAACATGGGACGGCGTCATGCCTTGGCAAGAAAAGTTGGATGTGAAATTTACTCATGACGGGCCAGTGAGTTTGCATGAGAATTCTGACGGCGTCACGCTTTAACTAAATCAAGGGCGTCACGGCTTAAATCATAAGGGGACGGCGTCACGTTCAGGATCCGACGGCGTCAAGCCTTGATAAGCCAGAATGGATTTTGGTAGAGCTAAAGAGGGACGGCGTCAAGATGGTCATCCGGGAACCCTAAAAGCGGCGAGGTGACGGCGTCACAATCCATAAGGTGACGCCGTCAGATGTCAAAGTCTATATATAGTTTTCTAATTTTTTGTCATTAGGGAGAGCTTAGTGTGTGGAATTTTGGGATAAAACCCTAAGACGATTTTAGCTACTTTTTCAGGGCTTTTTGCCTTGAGATCTTCCATGTTTCATTGAAAGATAAGTTATCAATTAATCATTCAATATGTCTATGTGTTGTTTGATTCTATCTTATGCTTGTCTTTTGTTTAACATGTTAGGCTAAATTTATCTTGTGTTTGCTTAGATCTAATGAAACCTAGCTATTGATTATTGGTTGTTAGTGTGTTATTAGTTGTATTGGATGATTGTTTATCTATGTTAGGCTTAAGAAAACTGGCTAACTTCCTATTCGGTAACTTGCTTGAACGTCTTAAGAAACATGAACCAAACGCGTACTAAAGGTTTTTATGGTTGTATTTAATGCACAAGCGAATTCTAGTGATCCCATGTTAGGAGCTTCCTAGCCGGCTCGACATAGGAGTGAAGTAGGAGCTTGTAGAGTTTGGGGAAGTAAGTACGCCACCCCACGAATGGTATTAAGGAATACACCCGTCATCCACGCGACTAATACACACTAACTAACCGGTAAAAGATAGTTAGGGAGTAAGGAAATCTAAGTAAACACATTTCTCTACACATAAGTTTCTCACCACTTTTCATTTTTGTTATTTTATTTTATTTGCATTTGTAGTAATTTGGGTTAGTTGACTAGCAACTAATTCCGCCCACTCCTTCAAAACCCGAGATTTTACTTGCTTTCATAAAATTATAAAAAAACATAAAAAGAATCTTCCTCAACCCTTAGACCTAATTAGAGTAGCCTTTCACACCTAACGAACACTATTCCCTGTGGAGAACGATCAATCCCCCGTACTTACCACTACACTATACTACATCGGTCAGGTACACTGCCTGGTGGGGTTGTAAGCCTCTTGAGATCCCTCGAGAGGTAAAACCTGTTGTAAGGTTGCAAAACCCACGCATCAAGTTTTTGGCGCCGCTGCCGGGGAATAGTTATTGTTTAGGTTGGATTTTTATTTTATTAGGTCTACTCACTAGATTCCTTTCTAGTGAGATTTTTATTTTATTTTTCTAGGTTTTCTTTAGTCTATCTTATTTCTTTGTGTGTTTGTTCGTAATTTCCATTGACTCTTCCGTTCACCATTATGGAGAACGCGAATCCACCATACTACCAGCCACGTAATTCACCCACTCCATATGACATCTTGATGTTTAAACAACATAAAGATGAACCTCTCTATGATGCATGGACTCGTTTTAAATATTTACTCCAAAAAGTCCCTCATCATAACTTCGATTTTTGGTCCCTAACTCAAATCTTTTACAATCATGTCGACCGACATGCCCAAAGGGACATTTACCATATTGCCGGCAGGGATATTAGGGAATTAAGTGCTGAGAAAGCATGGGAAGCTATTGAAGAGTGTGCCCAATATTATTATATAGTAGACAACCCAACAAACTTTAGTACAAGTCAATTGACCACAAATTTCAAGGATCATGAAACAAGTTTGTTTGGGGATGAATATGTTAGTGTTGAGATACCTAAGTGGTTGTCATGTAATGCCATAGTAAAAAACAAACACATAGGTGACCTTGATGTGATGGAGGATTTAGCCGAACATGATCACATTGATCAAAAAGACCTAGGTTTTATGATCGATGATGATGAATCTCAAGAAACACATGATGAATCTTTTGGGAAATTTGAATATAGCAGTCATAATATTGAGGATGATCCTTATGATTCGGATATAGAAGTTAAGATGCCTAGAGAAGCACTTGAGATACTTGGGAAAATGTTAGGGTTAGATCCTACTAAAACACATGATGAAGATATAGGTGATCTTGACATAAGGAATGATGAGGTAAGTAACATAAGCCCACCAAGTACCCCACAAGTCCTACCATCATTTGAGGCACACACACCACCCGTGACTTACCCGGAAGAAGTTGAGGAGACTATAGGAACCCCAATAGAGGTAGAGCCCTTGGACCAAACACAACTAGAAGAAATAGGTTTGAATGCTTTTAGTGATCACAACCTTTCTTTTAGTTCTATGGAAGTTCCTAGTTTTGATGAACCGGAGCCTAAACCAAAACCATTACCTAATCTTCCATCCTTAGATGTGAACTTAGGAATTAAATTAGGACCCGACCCACCCATCAAACCATATAGTCCGGGTAGTTTTATGTTGAAGGTAGTAGACTCTAAGCCTTGTAGAGAGGAAGCTAACATAGGAGTGAACCATAACCTTACATACTTACATCACCCATTCATGATTGATCATAAGAAACATTATGGGTTTAAACCGGGTTTATTAGGTCATGATGGATTCCCAACTAGGAGTCTCTCGAAGTTGATAGAAGATGATCCCTTTTTAGGAGGAAACTCAAAATCACCCATTGACCAAAGTGAACTAGGCAAGGTTATAATGAAAGGAGCACACCCCTTTGAGCATATAATTCATCCACCACTCTTTCCTCACGTGGCATACTCCTACCGAGCTGGTGTGTATCGCTACTATCACCCGCACTTAATCCTAAGTGTAGGGAAAACCTCTCCTTTATCCATTAAATAAGGGTAGAGTCAGGCTCATGACTCGAACAAAAACAAGCGCTTCTTGGGAGGCAACCCAAGCTTTATTTGCTTTGTGTGTTTATTTGTTTGTTTGTTTGTTTGATTTTATTTGTTTCCGTATGTATGTTTAATTTTTATTATTATTGATTCATGTTCAAAACTAATTTGTGAAAATGCTTTATTTTGTTTTTAACTTCGTCTTAACTACATATAAAGGTATTTTGCAAAAGATAAGTGTAAGGGAAATCTAAATCGGTTTATTAGAACACAAATGAACATGAATCATAATAATAATAAGTTAACATACATATTCGTATTTGTTTGAGTCAAATGCTTGTATCGAGTCATAATGATGTTTTGCAGGATTTCCAGGAAGTAAGGTAAAGGTTTTTCCAGAAATTTTCCGGAAACTTAAAATGAAAATTTTTGTCAGGTCATTTCTGACGGCGTCAGATTTAATTTCCAGAAATTTTTGAAAATTTTGTTTTCATAAAAAGTTTTTATTAAAATCTCCAACTTATAATCTCCAGGAATCTGCAAAGTTATCATTCCACAAGCATTATATCCTTATATATAGATTTTATCCCGCCGATGTTATGCAGGTTTTCGTGTTTGTTTTCTCAGGTTCAACAGGTTATTTTGGACAAGGAAATGTTTTGAATCAAGCTTATGGCGATGCATTAGTCATGGAGCTTCAACATTCTCTTTGGAGGAAGATTTAACCGTGTAATTTCATTATCCACCGAGCGAATCAGGGGAGTATTTGATTTCATTCTTTTACCTTTTACTTTTACATCTTGTTATTTGAACATTGGGGACAATGTTCATCTTAAGTGTAAGGGGGGTAAAAGTACGATTTTAGAGAATACAATTGCGCTTGATTTTTGTTTGTTTAATAGTAGATGTGTAATAAAACTGAGAGAAATACTTGTTAAGGTAATTTTAGTGCCAAATTTAAAATTTTTTACAACATATAGGAGTGAAACTTTGATCTTAATAAGCGTCTCATGGATAGGAGTTATATGACTAGCACAAAAACCGTACCACTAAAAAATTTTCCACCCCCAAATATGTGAGGTTCGCCCCTAGAATTGGTAGGAAAAGCATTTATGCTATGATGTGTGTGCCGGTAGCACTTAGATTCTAGAACTTGCGTTAGGACCATTCCGAGGCCACAAGTGAGACTACATTCGTGTAGTTAGATTTACTACATGATAAGAGGCATTAGGATTAACCCATTGTTTTACACCTGTGTTTTTGTTATAATTACATTGGCTACATTGGTCAAGTAATTCTCCCACACCCTTTGCGTTGTACTCATTTTTAGTACACGATACCCCTAGTACACCCTCAGAGCCTATCTTTTCGTTTCGACCTTTAAGCATTTTACTTAAAGGAAGAATTTGTTACACCCCACTTAAATGTACACCCAAATCGCCTTAGCCTACCTTGTATGCACTCATCTTTAGTGCATTATTGTTACAACATTTGTTTAAACCCAAGTTAATTATCTAGTTGATTACATGGTTGCTAAGTCGAGTCATATCCTTGTACATATTGTTTTGGGACGATTGGGACTCGTGGGTAAAGTACTAGTGTAATGGAGTAATGGGGAAGAACATCATTTATTACCCCCATATGTGCTAAATGTTTTAAAAGTACTCCAAGTTTTTCAATTATCTTAATTCGAGTCATTAGAATAGTTATTTGTAAAGTTATGTAAAAGTTCAAGTGTAAGGGGATGCAACGCCCCTATGATGTATTATTTTGGATGGTAGGGTAAAAGTGTATGCAAAAAAAAAAAAAAAAAAAAAAAAAAAAAAAAAAAAAAAAAAAAATCAAGAAAAATACAAAAAAATGAGAAAAAAAAAAAGAAAAATAGAAAAAAACATACGGACTACCATCCCGTTTCATTTTATGTTTATTTTATGTTTATGTTTTGTTATTTTCTTTCATTAGCTTAAGATCGAGTCTAGTCTTGGCTTAGCAACGTTGTATAGTACATGTAATTGATCAAGATCTTTAACTCGCCACCAGTAAAATATCCTTTATCCAACAAAACCGTGTTTTCCTTTTCCCTACACCTAACGTTATAACCCATTTAAAAGCCCTCTTTGATAGTTTATCTTAGGTGCTTACGCCTAGTGGAGGAGGTTTTCGATCCTTTCCCAAGCCTATGGTAATCTATTTGCTATGACAGGTAGTGAGAGATATTTTCCGTTTTCATTTATGAGATTTATTTTGATGACACTTGAGAGATGTGAGTATCTAAACACTACTTGTGAGGTGCTAGTATGTAATCTCCGTGCTTATTATGATTGAAGTGGAACGATTATTTGTTGTAATTACTTTTATGTTTGCATTAAATGACCCCTAACTTGTATTTTGATTGGAATAAAAGCGCATTTGCTTGAGGACAAGCAAATCTCAAGTGTAAGGGTATTTGATGAGGCGAAAAGTGTACCGCTTTTAAGGGGTCATTTAAGCCCGAAATCGTATTTATTTGATCAAATATTGCCCTAAATCGTTCCTTTTGTCATTTTAGGTACTTTTGAGGAGAAATCTGGAAAAGGAGGCATTTTGGACGTTTTTGGAGCATTAAAGTGAAGAAAACGGCAAAGTCTCAAGAATCGGCTAAAAGTTACTCTTGACGGCGTCACAATTAACATGGGACGGCGTCATGCCTTGGCAAGAAAAGTTGGATGTGAAATTTACTCATGACGGGCCAGTGAGTTTGCATGAGAATTCTGACGGCGTCACGCTTTAACTAAATCAAGGGCGTCACGGCTTAAATCATAAGGGGACGGCGTCACGTTCAGGATCCGACGGCGTCAAGCCTTGATAAGCCAGAATGGATTTTGGTAGAGCTAAAGAGGGACGGCGTCAAGATGGTCATCCGGGAACCCTAAAAGCGGCGAGGTGACGGCGTCACAATCCATAAGGTGACGCCGTCAGATGTCAAAGTCTATATATAGTTTTCTAATTTTTTGTCATTAGGGAGAGCTTAGTGTGTGGAATTTTGGGATAAAACCCTAAGACGATTTTAGCTACTTTTTCAGGGCTTTTTGCCTTGAGATCTTCCATGTTTCATTGAAAGATAAGTTATCAATTAATCATTCAATATGTCTATGTGTTGTTTGATTCTATCTTATGCTTGTCTTTTGTTTAACATGTTAGGCTAAATTTATCTTGTGTTTGCTTAGATCTAATGAAACCTAGCTATTGATTATTGGTTGTTAGTGTGTTATTAGTTGTATTGGATGATTGTTTATCTATGTTAGGCTTAAGAAAACTGGCTAACTTCCTATTCGGTAACTTGCTTGAACGTCTTAAGAAACATGAACCAAACGCGTACTAAAGGTTTTTATGGTTGTATTTAATGCACAAGCGAATTCTAGTGATCCCATGTTAGGAGCTTCCTAGCCGGCTCGACATAGGAGTGAAGTAGGAGCTTGTAGAGTTTGGGGAAGTAAGTACGCCACCCCACGAATGGTATTAAGGAATACACCCGTCATCCACGCGACTAATACACACTAACTAACCGGTAAAAGATAGTTAGGGAGTAAGGAAATCTAAGTAAACACATTTCTCTACACATAAGTTTCTCACCACTTTTCATTTTTGTTATTTTATTTTATTTGCATTTGTAGTAATTTGGGTTAGTTGACTAGCAACTAATTCCGCCCACTCCTTCAAAACCCGAGATTTTACTTGCTTTCATAAAATTATAAAAAAACATAAAAAGAATCTTCCTCAACCCTTAGACCTAATTAGAGTAGCCTTTCACACCTAACGAACACTATTCCCTGTGGAGAACGATCAATCCCCCGTACTTACCACTACACTATACTACATCGGTCAGGTACACTGCCTGGTGGGGTTGTAAGCCTCTTGAGATCCCTCGAGAGGTAAAACCTGTTGTAAGGTTGCAAAACCCACGCATCAGAAGACCCTCTAGTTTTTAGAAGGATGATTGATTTCCTAGGAGTTTTGCCAATTAACCTAGGAATGAATAAGTGGATTTGTGAGGAAGATGATCATAAGTGGAATTGGGATAAACCACCCAATGATGGAGATGGGTCATGGCATATCAAGATGACATTGTATGACCCGGATGGAGAGAAGTTTGAAAAGACATATCGTACTAAGCGGACCAATAGGAAACTTCAATCCAAGCTTAACCCTAAAGACGTCCTTGATGACGAGCTTACTTACATAGGGTAGCGTGACTTTGAGTCTAGCTACAAGACTCGTTAATAAAGAAAGGCGCTTCTTGGGAGGCAACCCAAGCTTTATTTATTTTATTTGCTTTGTGTGTTCATTTGTTTGTGTGTTTGTTTTATTTGTTTCGTATGTGTGTGTAATTTTTATTCTTATTGATTCATGTTAAAAACTAAATTGTGAAAATGCTTTATTTTGTTTTTAACTTCGTCTTAACTACATATAAAGGTATTTTGCAAAAGATAAGTGTAAGGGAAATCTAAATCGGTTTATTAGAACACAAATGAACATGAATCATAATAATAATAAGTTAGCATACATATTCGTATTTGTTTGAGTCAAATGCTTGTATCGAGTCATAATGATGTTTTGCAGAATTTCCAGGAAGTAAGGTAAAGGTTTTTCCAGAAATTTTCCGGAAACTTAAAATGAAAATTTTTGTCAGGTCATTTCTGACGGCGTCAGGGGTTATAACCTGACGGCGTCAGATTTAATTTCCAGAAATTTTTGAAAATTTTGTTTTCATAAAAAGTTTTTATTAAAATCTCCAACTTATAATCTCCAGGAATCTGCAAAGTTATCATTCCACAAGCATTATATCCTTATATATAGATTTTATCCCGCCGATGTTATGCAGGTTTTCGTGTTTGTTTTCTCAGGTTCAACAGGTTATTTTGGACAAGGAAATGTTTTGAATCAAGCTTATGGCGATGCATTAGTCATGGAGCTTCAACATTCTCTTTGGAGGAAGATTTAACCGTGTAATTTCATTATCCAACGAGCGAATCAGGGGAGTATTTGATTTCATTCTTTTACTTTATGCTTTTACATTTGTCATTTGAACATTGGGGACAATGTTCATCTTAAGTGTAAGGGGAGGGTAAAAGTACGATTTTTGAGAATACAATTGCGCTTGATTTTTGTTTGTTTGATGGTAGATGTGTAATAAAACTGAGAGAAATACTTGTTAAGGTAATTTTAGTGCCAAATTTAAAATTTTTTACAACATATAGGAGTGAAACTTTGATCTTAATGAGCGTCTCATGGATAGGAGTTATATGACTAGCACAAAAACCGTACCACTAAAAAATTTTCCACCCCCAAATATGTGAGGTTCGCCCCTAGAATTGGTAGGAAAAGCATTTATGCTATGATGTGTGTACCGGTAGCACTTAGATTCTAGAACTTGCGTTAGGACCATTCCGATGCCACAAGTGAGACTACATTCGTGTAGTTAGATTTACTACATGATAAGAGGCATTAGGATTAACCCATTGTTTTACACCTGTGTTTTTGTTATAATTACATTGGCTACATTGGTCAAGTAATTCTCCCACACCCTTTGCGTTGTACTCATTTTTAGTACACGATACCCCTAGTACACCCCTCAGAGCCTATCTTTTCGTTTCGACCTTTAAGCATTTTACTTAAAGGAAGAATTTGTTACACCCCACTTAAATGTACACCCAAATCGCCTTAGCCTACCTTGTATGCACTCATCTTTAGTGCATTATTGTGACAACATTTGTTTAAACCCAAGTTAATTATCTAGTTGATTACATGGTTGCTAAGTCGAGTCATATCCTTGTACATATTGTTTTGGGACGATTGGGACTCATGGGTAAAGTACTAGTGTAATGGAGTAATGGGGAAGAACATCATTTATTACCCCCATATGTGCTAAATGTTTTAAAAGTACTCCAAGTTTTTCAATTATCTTAATTCGAGTCATTAGATTAGTATTTGTAAAGTTATGTAAAAGTTCAAGTGTAAGGGGATGCAACGCCCCTATGATGTATTATTTTGGATGGTAGGGTAAAAGTGTATGCAAAAAAAAAAAAAAAAAAAAAAAAAAAAAAAAAAAAAAAAAAAAATCGAAAAATCAAGAAAAATACAAAAAAAATGAGAAAAAGAAAAGTAGAAAAAACATACGGACTACCATCCCGTTTCATTTTATGTTTATGTTTTGTTATTTTCTTTCATTAGCTTAAGATCGAGTCTAGTCTTGGCTTAGCAACGTTGTATAGTACATGTGATTGATCAAGATCTTTAACTCGCCACCAGTAAAATATCCTTTATCCAACAAAACCGTGTTTTCCTTTTCCCTACACCTAACGTTATAACCCATTTAAAAGCCCTCTTTGATAGTTTATCTTAGGTGCTTACGCCTAGTGGAGGAGGTTTTCGATCCTTTCCCAAGCCTATGGTAATCTATTTGCTATGACAGGTAGTGAGAGATATTTTCCGTTTTCATTTATGAGATTTATTTTGATGACACTTGAGAGATGTGAGTATCTAAACACTACTTGTGAGGTGCTAGTATGTAATCTCCGTGCTTATTATGATTGAAGTGGAACGAATATTTGTTGTAATTACTTTTATGTTTGCATTAAATGACCCCTAACTTGTATTTTGATTAGAATAAAAGCGCATTTGCTTGAGGACAAGCAAATCTCAAGTGTAAGGGTATTTGATGAGGCGAAAAGTGTACCGCTTTTAAGGGGTCATTTAAGCCCGAAATCGTATTTATTTGATCAAATATTGCCCTAAATCGTTCCTTTTGTCATTTTAGGTACTTTTGAGGAGAAATCTGGAAAAGGAGGCATTTTGGACGTTTTTGGAGCATTAAAGTGAAGAAAACGGCAAAGTCTCAAGAATCGGCTAAAAGTTACTCTTGACGGCGTCACAATTAACATGGGACGGCGTCATGCCTTGGCAAGAAAAGTTGGATGTGAAATTTACTCATGACGGGCCAGTGAGTTTGCATGAGAATTCTGACGGAGTCACGCTTTAACTAAATCAAGGGCGTCACGGCTTAAATCATAAGGGGACGGCGTCACGTTCAGGATCCGACGGCGTCAAACATTGATAAGCCAGAATGGATTTTTGAAGAGCTAAAGAGGGACGGCGTCAAGATGGTCATCCGGGAACCCTAAAAGCGGCGAGGTGACGGCGTCACAATGCATAAGGTGACGCCGTCAGATGTCAAAGTCTATATATAGTTTTCTAATTTTTTGTCATTAAAAGAGAGCTTAGTGTGTGGAATTTTGGGATAAAACCCTAAGACGATTTTAGCTACTTTTTCAGGGCTTTTTGCCTTGAGATCTTCCATGTTTCATTGAAAGATAAGTTATCAATTAATCATTCAATATGTCTTTGTGTTGTTTGATTCTATCTTATGCTTGTCTTTTGTTTAACATGTTAGGCTAATTTTATCTTGTGTTTGCTTAGATCTAATGAAACCTAGCTATTGATTATTGGTTGTTAGTGTGTTGTTAGTTGTATTGGATGATTGTTTATCTATGTTAGGCTTAAGAAAACTGGCTAACTTCCTATTCGGTAACTTGCTTGAACGTCTTAAGAAACATGAACCAAACGCGTACTAAAGGTTTTTATGGTTGTATTTAATGCATAAGCGAATTCTAGTGATCCCATGTTAGGAGCTTCCTAGCCGGCTCGACATAGGAGTGAAGTAGGAGCTTGTAGAGTTTGGGGAAGTAAGTACGCCACCCCACGAATGGTATTAAGGAATACACCCGTCATCCACGCGACTAATACACACTAATTAACCGGTAAAAAATAGTTAGGGAGTAAGGAAATCTAAGTAAACACATTTCTCTACACATAAGTTTCTCACCACTTTTCATTTTTGTTATTTTATTTTATTTGCATTTGTAGTAATTTGGGTTAGTTGACTAGCAACTAATTCCGCCCACTCCTTCAAAACCCGAGATTTTACTTGCTTTTATAAAATATAAAAACATAAAAAAGAATCTTCCTCAACCCTTAGACCTAATTAGAGTAGCCTTTCACACCTAACGAACACTATTCCCTGTGGAGAACGATCAATCCCCCGTACTTACCACTACACTATACTACATCGGTCAGGTACACTGCTTGGTGGGGTTGTAAGCCTCTTGAGATCCCTCGAGAGGTAAAACCTGTTGTAAGGTTGCAAAACCCACGCATCAAGTTTTTGGCGCCGCTGCCGGGGAATAGTTATTGTTTAGGTTGAATTTTTATTTCTATTAGGTCTACTCACTAGATTCCTTTCTAGTGAGATTTTTTATTTTATTTTTCTAGGTTTTCTTTAGTCTATCTATTTTCTTCGTGTCTTTGTTCGTAACCATTACCGTCCGACATCATGGAAGATGGTAATATCCTTAACCCACACAACCCACCACCACAACAACCACCACCACCTCCTAGAGCCCGTACTTTAGGAGAGTATTCCCGTCCTAGCCACCACGGCTATCGAAACACCATTGAGCTCACACAAGGAGCCAATATCACACCCTTGCGATCCGACACCATCCGGTTGGTGCAAAGCGGATGCGCATTCCATGGACTTCGTTCTGAAGATCCTAATCAACATCTCAAGGACTTTCTTAAAATCGTTGATTCTATAGACCTTGATGTTGCCACTCGAGAGACGACCCGATTGCGTCTCTTCCAATTCTCTCTGCGGGACCAAGCTAGTCAGTGGCTAGAACGTCAACCCGCAGGATCCATCACCTCTTGGGATGATCTCACCACTCGTTTCCTTGCTCAGTTTTTCCCACCGGGAAGAACTACCAAGCTAAGGAATGATATCTTGATGTTCCAACAACGTCAAGGCGAAACTCTCTACGAGGCATGGACTCGATTCAAGGACTTACTCCAAAAAGTCCCTCACCATGGCATAGAACTTTGGCTCCAAGTCCAAATCTTCTATGACCATATCAATCTCTCCACAAGGCAAACCATTGACCAATCGGCCGGTGGCAAGCTACGTGATCTAAGTGCGGAACAATCATGGGCTCTCCTAGAGGATCTTGCTCTTTATGACAACGAAAGTTGGAGTGATCCCCGTGATTTGAATAAAACGGTCAAGGCAATATCTTTGCCTTTGAACAATTCAAGCACTTCCGACCGTAGGATCGTAGAACTTGAAGACCAAGTCAAGTTTCTCATGAAATCCTACGAGGCTCCTAAACCTTCAAGCCAAGTGAACAAAATCACTTCTTCATGTGAATTATGTAGTGGTCCCCACGACACTCGTGATTGCATGGAACTCCCCGAACAAGCTTTTGTGGACTACGCATCCTCGCGTACCGACGGAGCGGGAGACAAGTGGTACACTTTCAAGCCCGAGCCAAACCATTATGGTGATTCATACAACCCCTCATGGAAAAATCACCCGAACCTTAGGTGGAAACAAAACCAAAACTCACAACAAATCAATTCTTCCAACCCACCTAATCGTTTCCAATCAAGCGGTTCCAACTCGAACCGTACTTTCAACAACAATCCTTCCGGCAATGGTAGTACCAATAACTTTGAAGGATTGATGTCTCAATTTATGGCATCTCAAGAAGCTCGTTTAGCCAAGTTTGAAGCCGATTTCAAACAAAAACAAAGCGAGATGACCGACAAGATTGACACCTTGTTGAAAGCCCTCAATGACCGAGAAATGGGAGCACTCCCTAGCAACACGGTCAAGAACCCGAAACTAAACGTCAACGCTATTTCATCGGTTTCGTCCCCTAGTTCTTGTCCACAATATTATTCGGTCAATTCCATGAGCACGTGTTTCAAACAAACCCAAATCATTCCAAGTGACCAAGAAGTTATGACATCCAAATTGGTCAACAACATAGTTGAAACACCTCCCACTCAAAACCTTGACGATGAATTCAAGGAGCTCCACCTTGAAAGTCCGGTTGTTGATGAGAAGAAGCTCAAGTTAGGCGAAAAAGGGACCGCCTTTGTTCAAAACAAGCTACCTAAGAAGTTAGATGATCCGGGCTTATTTGTTCTACCTTGCAAGATCGGTAATTCGGAGGCTTATGATACATTAGCCGATCTTGGATCAAGCCTTAACCTACTTCCGTTACCTCTCTACACCTCTCTAAAACTTGGAAAACTTGAAGAAACCGAGGTGATAATAGGCTTAGCGGATGGAAGTGTTGCTTACCCGGTTGGAGTAGTTAAGGACGTGTTAGTGCACATTGGAAAACTAACCATTTTAGCCGATTTCCACGTCCTTGATATGGTTAGCGACCCTACATGCCCCTTGTTGATAGGTAGAGGATTTTTAGCGACCGCTAGTGCTATGATTGATTGTAAGGAATCCAAGATAGCGGTAGGAGAAGGGGATACTTGGTCAGTCTATGATGTTAAGAAACATGCCTATGATACTAGTGAGGAACCGACACCCCATTGGTTAGAATTAAATAGGAGACCATCTAGATATGGACCTTGGATCGATAGAGACTTCATAGGACCCCAACGCCCATTTTACCTAGAAGAGGACTTTGTTAACCGAACGCATTCGGTAGAGCAACTCTTGGCTAGGGACACCGAATTGGATCCATTTGAAGACCCTCTAGTTTTTAGAAAGATGATTGATGAGGCGAAAAGTGTACCGCTTTTAAGGGGTCATTTAAGCCCGAAATCGTATTTATTTGATCAAATATTGCCCTAAATCGTTCCTTTTGTCATTTTAGGTACTTTTGAGGAGAAATCTGGAAAAGGAGGCATTTTGGACGTTTTTGGAGCATTAAAGTGAAGAAAACGGCAAAGTCTCAAGAATCGGCTAAAAGTTACTCTTGACGGCGTCACAATTAACATGGGACGGCGTCATGCCTTGGCAAGAAAAGTTGGATGTGAAATTTACTCATGACGGGCCAGTGAGTTTGCATGAGAATTCTGACGGCGTCACGCTTTAACTAAATCAAGGGCGTCACGGCTTAAATCATAAGGGGACGGCGTCACGTTCAGGATCCGACGGCGTCAAGCCTTGATAAGCCAGAATGGATTTTGGTAGAGCTAAAGAGGGACGGCGTCAAGATGGTCATCCGGGAACCCTAAAAGCGGCGAGGTGACGGCGTCACAATCCATAAGGTGACGCCGTCAGATGTCAAAGTCTATATATAGTTTTCTAATTTTTTGTCATTAGGGAGAGCTTAGTGTGTGGAATTTTGGGATAAAACCCTAAGACGATTTTAGCTACTTTTTCAGGGCTTTTTGCCTTGAGATCTTCCATGTTTCATTGAAAGATAAGTTATCAATTAATCATTCAATATGTCTATGTGTTGTTTGATTCTATCTTATGCTTGTCTTTTGTTTAACATGTTAGGCTAAATTTATCTTGTGTTTGCTTAGATCTAATGAAACCTAGCTATTGATTATTGGTTGTTAGTGTGTTATTAGTTGTATTGGATGATTGTTTATCTATGTTAGGCTTAAGAAAACTGGCTAACTTCCTATTCGGTAACTTGCTTGAACGTCTTAAGAAACATGAACCAAACGCGTACTAAAGGTTTTTATGGTTGTATTTAATGCACAAGCGAATTCTAGTGAT
Organism: Artemisia tridentata subsp. tridentata; assembly: GCA_021014915.2. Lineage (NCBI taxonomy): Eukaryota > Viridiplantae > Streptophyta > Magnoliopsida > Asterales > Asteraceae > Artemisia > Artemisia tridentata. The sequence continues at coordinate 85,643,038 of CP139505.1, forward strand.
CCCATGTTAGGAGCTTCCTAGCCGGCTCGACATAGGAGTGAAGTAGGAGCTTGTAGAGTTTGGGGAAGTAAGTACGCCACCCCACGAATGGTATTAAGGAATACACCCGTCATCCACGCGACTAATACACACTAACTAACCGGTAAAAGATAGTTAGGGAGTAAGGAAATCTAAGTAAACACATTTCTCTACACATAAGTTTCTCACCACTTTTCATTTTTGTTATTTTATTTTATTTGCATTTGTAGTAATTTGGGTTAGTTGACTAGCAACTAATTCCGCCCACTCCTTCAAAACCCGAGATTTTACTTGCTTTCATAAAATTATAAAAAAACATAAAAAGAATCTTCCTCAACCCTTAGACCTAATTAGAGTAGCCTTTCACACCTAACGAACACTATTCCCTGTGGAGAACGATCAATCCCCCGTACTTACCACTACACTATACTACATCGGTCAGGTACACTGCCTGGTGGGGTTGTAAGCCTCTTGAGATCCCTCGAGAGGTAAAACCTGTTGTAAGGTTGCAAAACCCACGCATCAAGTTTTTGGCGCCGCTGCCGGGGAATAGTTATTGTTTAGGTTGGATTTTTATTTTATTAGGTCTACTCACTAGATTCCTTTCTAGTGAGATTTTTATTTTATTTTTCTAGGTTTTCTTTAGTCTATCTTATTTCTTTGTGTGTTTGTTCGTAATTTCCATTGACTCTTCCGTTCACCATTATGGAGAACGCGAATCCACCATACTACCAGCCACGTAATTCACCCACTCCATATGACATCTTGATGTTTAAACAACATAAAGATGAACCTCTCTATGATGCATGGACTCGTTTTAAATATTTACTCCAAAAAGTCCCTCATCATAACTTCGATTTTTGGTCCCTAACTCAAATCTTTTACAATCATGTCGACCGACATGCCCAAAGGGACATTTACCATATTGCCGGCAGGGATATTAGGGAATTAAGTGCTGAGAAAGCATGGGAAGCTATTGAAGAGTGTGCCCAATATTATTATATAGTAGACAACCCAACAAACTTTAGTACAAGTCAATTGACCACAAATTTCAAGGATCATGAAACAAGTTTGTTTGGGGATGAATATGTTAGTGTTGAGATACCTAAGTGGTTGTCATGTAATGCCATAGTAAAAAACAAACACATAGGTGACCTTGATGTGATGGAGGATTTAGCCGAACATGATCACATTGATCAAAAAGACCTAGGTTTTATGATCGATGATGATGAATCTCAAGAAACACATGATGAATCTTTTGGGAAATTTGAATATAGCAGTCATAATATTGAGGATGATCCTTATGATTCGGATATAGAAGTTAAGATGCCTAGAGAAGCACTTGAGATACTTGGGAAAATGTTAGGGTTAGATCCTACTAAAACACATGATGAAGATATAGGTGATCTTGACATAAGGAATGATGAGGTAAGTAACATAAGCCCACCAAGTACCCCACAAGTCCTACCATCATTTGAGGCACACACACCACCCGTGACTTACCCGGAAGAAGTTGAGGAGACTATAGGAACCCCAATAGAGGTAGAGCCCTTGGACCAAACACAACTAGAAGAAATAGGTTTGAATGCTTTTAGTGATCACAACCTTTCTTTTAGTTCTATGGAAGTTCCTAGTTTTGATGAACCGGAGCCTAAACCAAAACCATTACCTAATCTTCCATCCTTAGATGTGAACTTAGGAATTAAATTAGGACCCGACCCACCCATCAAACCATATAGTCCGGGTAGTTTTATGTTGAAGGTAGTAGACTCTAAGCCTTGTAGAGAGGAAGCTAACATAGGAGTGAACCATAACCTTACATACTTACATCACCCATTCATGATTGATCATAAGAAACATTATGGGTTTAAACCGGGTTTATTAGGTCATGATGGATTCCCAACTAGGAGTCTCTCGAAGTTGATAGAAGATGATCCCTTTTTAGGAGGAAACTCAAAATCACCCATTGACCAAAGTGAACTAGGCAAGGTTATAATGAAAGGAGCACACCCCTTTGAGCATATAATTCATCCACCACTCTTTCCTCACGTGGCATACTCCTACCGAGCTGGTGTGTATCGCTACTATCACCCGCACTTAATCCTAAGTGTAGGGAAAACCTCTCCTTTATCCATTAAATAAGGGTAGAGTCAGGCTCATGACTCGAACAAAAACAAGCGCTTCTTGGGAGGCAACCCAAGCTTTATTTGCTTTGTGTGTTTATTTGTTTGTTTGTTTGTTTGATTTTATTTGTTTCCGTATGTATGTTTAATTTTTATTATTATTGATTCATGTTCAAAACTAAATTGTGAAAATGCTTTATTTTGTTTTTAACTTCGTCTTAACTACATATAAAGGTATTTTGCAAAAGATAAGTGTAAGGGAAATCTAAATCGGTTTATTAGAACACAAATGAACATGAATCATAATAATAATAAATTAACATACATATTCGTATTTGTTTGAGTCAAATGCTTGTATCGAGTCATAATGATGTTTTGCAGGATTTCCAGGAAGTAAGGTAAAGGTTTTTCCAGAAATTTTCCGGAAACTTAAAATGAAAATTTTTGTCAGGTCATTTCTGACGGCGTCAGATTTAATTTCCAGAAATTTTTGAAAATTTTGTTTTCATAAAAAGTTTTTATTAAAATCTCCAACTTATAATCTCCAGGAATCTGCAAAGTTATCATTCCACAAGCATTATATCCTTATATATAGATTTTATCCCGCCGATGTTATGCAGGTTTTCGTGTTTGTTTTCTCAGGTTCAACAGGTTATTTTGGACAAGGAAATGTTTTGAATCAAGCTTATGGCGATGCATTAGTCATGGAGCTTCAACATTCTCTTTGGAGGAAGATTTAACCGTGTAATTTCATTATCCACCGAGCGAATCAGGGGAGTATTTGATTTCATTCTTTTACCTTTTACTTTTACATCTTGTTATTTGAACATTGGGGACAATGTTCATCTTAAGTGTAAGGGGGGTAAAAGTACGATTTTAGAGAATACAATTGCGCTTGATTTTTGTTTGTTTAATAGTAGATGTGTAATAAAACTGAGAGAAATACTTGTTAAGGTAATTTTAGTGCCAAATTTAAAATTTTTTACAACATATAGGAGTGAAACTTTGATCTTAATAAGCGTCTCATGGATAGGAGTTATATGACTAGCACAAAAACCGTACCACTAAAAAATTTTCCACCCCCAAATATGTGAGGTTCGCCCCTAGAATTGGTAGGAAAAGCATTTATGCTATGATGTGTGTGCCGGTAGCACTTAGATTCTAGAACTTGCGTTAGGACCATTCCGAGGCCACAAGTGAGACTACATTCGTGTAGTTAGATTTACTACATGATAAGAGGCATTAGGATTAACCCATTGTTTTACACCTGTGTTTTTGTTATAATTACATTGGCTACATTGGTCAAGTAATTCTCCCACACCCTTTGCGTTGTACTCATTTTTAGTACACGATACCCCTAGTACACCCCTCAGAGCCTATCTTTTCGTTTCGACCTTTAAGCATTTTACTTAAAGGAAGAATTTGTTACACCCCACTTAAATGTACACCCAAATCGCCTTAGCCTACCTTGTATGCACTCATCTTTAGTGCATTATTGTTACAACATTTGTTTAAACCCAAGTTAATTATCTAGTTGATTACATGGTTGCTAAGTCGAGTCATATCCTTGTACATATTGTTTTGGGACGATTGGGACTCGTGGGTAAAGTACTAGTGTAATGGAGTAATGGGGAAGAACATCATTTATTACCCCCATATGTGCTAAATGTTTTAAAAGTACTCCAAGTTTTTCAATTATCTTAATTCGAGTCATTAGAATAGTTATTTGTAAAGTTATGTAAAAGTTCAAGTGTAAGGGGATGCAACGCCCCTATGATGTATTATTTTGGATGGTAGGGTAAAAGTGTATGCAAAAAAAAAAAAAAAAAAAAAAAAAAAAAAAAAAAAAAAAAAAAAATCAAGAAAAATACAAAAAAATGAGAAAAAAAAAAAGAAAAATAGAAAAAACATACGGACTACCATCCCGTTTCATTTTATGTTTATTTTATGTTTATGTTTTGTTATTTTCTTTCATTAGCTTAAGATCGAGTCTAGTCTTGGCTTAGCAACGTTGTATAGTACATGTAATTGATCAAGATCTTTAACTCGCCACCAGTAAAATATCCTTTATCCAACAAAACCGTGTTTTCCTTTTCCCTACACCTAACGTTATAACCCATTTAAAAGCCCTCTTTGATAGTTTATCTTAGGTGCTTACGCCTAGTGGAGGAGGTTTTCGATCCTTTCCCAAGCCTATGGTAATCTATTTGCTATGACAGGTAGTGAGAGATATTTTCCGTTTTCATTTATGAGATTTATTTTGATGACACTTGAGAGATGTGAGTATCTAAACACTACTTGTGAGGTGCTAGTATGTAATCTCCGTGCTTATTATGATTGAAGTGGAACGATTATTTGTTGTAATTACTTTTATGTTTGCATTAAATGACCCCTAACTTGTATTTTGATTGGAATAAAAGCGCATTTGCTTGAGGACAAGCAAATCTCAAGTGTAAGGGTATTTGATGAGGCGAAAAGTGTACCGCTTTTAAGGGGTCATTTAAGCCCGAAATCGTATTTATTTGATCAAATATTGCCCTAAATCGTTCCTTTTGTCATTTTAGGTACTTTTGAGGAGAAATCTGGAAAAGGAGGCATTTTGGACGTTTTTGGAGCATTAAAGTGAAGAAAACGGCAAAGTCTCAAGAATCGGCTAAAAGTTACTCTTGACGGCGTCACAATTAACATGGGACGGCGTCATGCCTTGGCAAGAAAAGTTGGATGTGAAATTTACTCATGACGGGCCAGTGAGTTTGCATGAGAATTCTGACGGCGTCACGCTTTAACTAAATCAAGGGCGTCACGGCTTAAATCATAAGGGGACGGCGTCACGTTCAGGATCCGACGGCGTCAAGCCTTGATAAGCCAGAATGGATTTTGGTAGAGCTAAAGAGGGACGGCGTCAAGATGGTCATCCGGGAACCCTAAAAGCGGCGAGGTGACGGCGTCACAATCCATAAGGTGACGCCGTCAGATGTCAAAGTCTATATATAGTTTTCTAATTTTTTGTCATTAGGGAGAGCTTAGTGTGTGGAATTTTGGGATAAAACCCTAAGACGATTTTAGCTACTTTTTCAGGGCTTTTTTCCTTGAGATCTTCCATGTTTCATTGAAAGATAAGTTATCAATTAATCATTCAATATGTCTATGTGTTGTTTGATTCTATCTTATGCTTGTCTTTTGTTTAACATGTTAGGCTAAATTTATCTTGTGTTTGCTTAGATCTAATGAAACCTAGCTATTGATTATTGGTTGTTAGTGTGTTATTAGTTGTATTGGATGATTGTTTATCTATGTTAGGCTTAAGAAAACTGGCTAACTTCCTATTCGGTAACTTGCTTGAACGTCTTAAGAAACATGAACCAAACGCGTACTAAAGGTTTTTATGGTTGTATTTAATGCACAAGCGAATTCTAGTGATCCCATGTTAGGAGCTTCCTAGCCGGCTCGACATAGGAGTGAAGTAGGAGCTTGTAGAGTTTGGGGAAGTAAGTACGCCACCCCACGAATGGTATTAAGGAATACACCCGTCATCCACGCGACTAATACACACTAACTAACCGGTAAAAGATAGTTAGGGAGTAAGGAAATCTAAGTAAACACATTTCTCTACACATAAGTTTCTCACCACTTTTCATTTTTGTTATTTTATTTTATTTGCATTTGTAGTAATTTGGGTTAGTTGACTAGCAACTAATTCCGCCCACTCCTTCAAAACCCGAGATTTTACTTGCTTTCATAAAATTATAAAAAAACATAAAAAGAATCTTCCTCAACCCTTAGACCTAATTAGAGTAGCCTTTCACACCTAACGAACACTATTCCCTGTGGAGAACGATCAATCCCCCGTACTTACCACTACACTATACTACATCGGTCAGGTACACTGCCTGGTGGGGTTGTAAGCCTCTTGAGATCCCTCGAGAGGTAAAACCTGTTGTAAGGTTGCAAAACCCACGCATCAGAAGACCCTCTAGTTTTTAGAAGGATGATTGATTTCCTAGGAGTTTTGCCAATTAACCTAGGAATGAATAAGTGGATTTGTGAGGAAGATGATCATAAGTGGAATTGGGATAAACCACCCAATGATGGAGATGGGTCATGGCATATCAAGATGACATTGTATGACCCGGATGGAGAGAAGTTTGAAAAGACATATCGTACTAAGCGGACCAATAGGAAACTTCAATCCAAGCTTAACCCTAAAGACGTCCTTGATGACGAGCTTACTTACATAGGGTAGCGTGACTTTGAGTCTAGCTACAAGACTCGTTAATAAAGAAAGGCGCTTCTTGGGAGGCAACCCAAGCTTTATTTATTTTATTTGCTTTGTGTGTTCATTTGTTTGTGTGTTTGTTTTATTTGTTTCGTATGTGTGTGTAATTTTTATTCTTATTGATTCATGTTAAAAACTAAATTGTGAAAATGCTTTATTTTGTTTTTAACTTCGTCTTAACTACATATAAAGGTATTTTGCAAAAGATAAGTGTAAGGGAAATCTAAATCGGTTTATTAGAACACAAATGAACATGAATCATAATAATAATAAGTTAGCATACATATTCGTATTTGTTTGAGTCAAATGCTTGTATCGAGTCATAATGATGTTTTGCAGAATTTCCAGGAAGTAAGGTAAAGGTTTTTCCAGAAATTTTCCGGAAACTTAAAATGAAAATTTTTGTCAGGTCATTTCTGACGGCGTCAGGGGTTATAACCTGACGGCGTCAGATTTAATTTCCAGAAATTTTTGAAAATTTTGTTTTCATAAAAAGTTTTTATTAAAATCTCCAACTTATAATCTCCAGGAATCTGCAAAGTTATCATTCCACAAGCATTATATCCTTATATATAGATTTTATCCCGCCGATGTTATGCAGGTTTTCGTGTTTGTTTTCTCAGGTTCAACAGGTTATTTTGGACAAGGAAATGTTTTGAATCAAGCTTATGGCGATGCATTAGTCATGGAGCTTCAACATTCTCTTTGGAGGAAGATTTAACCGTGTAATTTCATTATCCAACGAGCGAATCAGGGGAGTATTTGATTTCATTCTTTTACTTTATGCTTTTACATTTGTCATTTGAACATTGGGGACAATGTTCATCTTAAGTGTAAGGGGAGGGTAAAAGTACGATTTTTGAGAATACAATTGCGCTTGATTTTTGTTTGTTTGATGGTAGATGTGTAATAAAACTGAGAGAAATACTTGTTAAGGTAATTTTAGTGCCAAATTTAAAATTTTTTACAACATATAGGAGTGAAACTTTGATCTTAATGAGCGTCTCATGGATAGGAGTTATATGACTAGCACAAAAACCGTACCACTAAAAAATTTTCCACCCCCAAATATGTGAGGTTCGCCCCTAGAATTGGTAGGAAAAGCATTTATGCTATGATGTGTGTACCGGTAGCACTTAGATTCTAGAACTTGCGTTAGGACCATTCCGATGCCACAAGTGAGACTACATTCGTGTAGTTAGATTTACTACATGATAAGAGGCATTAGGATTAACCCATTGTTTTACACCTGTGTTTTTGTTATAATTACATTGGCTACATTGGTCAAGTAATTCTCCCACACCCTTTGCGTTGTACTCATTTTTAGTACACGATACCCCTAGTACACCCCTCAGAGCCTATCTTTTCGTTTCGACCTTTAAGCATTTTACTTAAAGGAAGAATTTGTTACACCCCACTTAAATGTACACCCAAATCGCCTTAGCCTACCTTGTATGCACTCATCTTTAGTGCATTATTGTGACAACATTTGTTTAAACCCAAGTTAATTATCTAGTTGATTACATGGTTGCTAAGTCGAGTCATATCCTTGTACATATTGTTTTGGGACGATTGGGACTCATGGGTAAAGTACTAGTGTAATGGAGTAATGGGGAAGAACATCATTTATTACCCCCATATGTGCTAAATGTTTTAAAAGTACTCCAAGTTTTTCAATTATCTTAATTCGAGTCATTAGATTAGTATTTGTAAAGTTATGTAAAAGTTCAAGTGTAAGGGGATGCAACGCCCCTATGATGTATTATTTTGGATGGTAGGGTAAAAGTGTATGCAAAAAAAAAAAAAAAAAAAAAAAAAAAAAAAAAAAAAAAAAAAAAAAAAAATCGAAAAATCAAGAAAAATACAAAAAAAATGAGAAAAAGAAAAGTAGAAAAAACATACGGACTACCATCCCGTTTCATTTTATGTTTATTTTATGTTTATGTTTTGTTATTTTCTTTCATTAGCTTAAGATCGAGTCTAGTCTTGGCTTAGCAACGTTGTATAGTACATGTGATTGATCAAGATCTTTAACTCGCCACCAGTAAAATATCCTTTATCCAACAAAACCGTGTTTTCCTTTTCCCTACACCTAACGTTATAACCCATTTAAAAGCCCTCTTTGATAGTTTATCTTAGGTGCTTACGCCTAGTGGAGGAGGTTTTCGATCCTTTCCCAAGCCTATGGTAATCTATTTGCTATGACAGGTAGTGAGAGATATTTTCCGTTTTCATTTATGAGATTTATTTTGATGACACTTGAGAGATGTGAGTATCTAAACACTACTTGTGAGGTGCTAGTATGTAATCTCCGTGCTTATTATGATTGAAGTGGAACGAATATTTGTTGTAATTACTTTTATGTTTGCATTAAATGACCCCTAACTTGTATTTTGATTAGAATAAAAGCGCATTTGCTTGAGGACAAGCAAATCTCAAGTGTAAGGGTATTTGATGAGGCGAAAAGTGTACCGCTTTTAAGGGGTCATTTAAGCCCGAAATCGTATTTATTTGATCAAATATTGCCCTAAATCGTTCCTTTTGTCATTTTAGGTACTTTTGAGGAGAAATCTGGAAAAGGAGGCATTTTGGACGTTTTTGGAGCATTAAAGTGAAGAAAACGGCAAAGTCTCAAGAATCGGCTAAAAGTTACTCTTGACGGCGTCACAATTAACATGGGACGGCGTCATGCCTTGGCAAGAAAAGTTGGATGTGAAATTTACTCATGACGGGCCAGTGAGTTTGCATGAGAATTCTGACGGAGTCACGCTTTAACTAAATCAAGGGCGTCACGGCTTAAATCATAAGGGGACGGCGTCACGTTCAGGATCCGACGGCGTCAAACATTGATAAGCCAGAATGGATTTTGAAGAGCTAAAGAGGGACGGCGTCAAGATGGTCATCCGGGAACCCTAAAAGCGGCGAGGTGACGGCGTCACAATGCATAAGGTGACGCCGTCAGATGTCAAAGTCTATATATAGTTTTCTAATTTTTTGTCATTAAAAGAGAGCTTAGTGTGTGGAATTTTGGGATAAAACCCTAAGACGATTTTAGCTACTTTTTCAGGGCTTTTTGCCTTGAGATCTTCCATGTTTCATTGAAAGATAAGTTATCAATTAATCATTCAATATGTCTATGTGTTGTTTGATTCTATCTTATGCTTGTCTTTTGTTTAACATGTTAGGCTAATTTTATCTTGTGTTTGCTTAGATCTAATGAAACCTAGCTATTGATTATTGGTTGTTAGTGTGTTGTTAGTTGTATTGGATGATTGTTTATCTATGTTAGGCTTAAGAAAACTGGCTAACTTCCTATTCGGTAACTTGCTTGAACGTCTTAAGAAACATGAACCAAACGCGTACTAAAGGTTTTTATGGTTGTATTTAATGCATAAGCGAATTCTAGTGATCCCATGTTAGGAGCTTCCTAGCCGGCTCGACATAGGAGTGAAGTAGGAGCTTGTAGAGTTTGGGGAAGTAAGTACGCCACCCCACGAATGGTATTAAGGAATACACCCGTCATCCACGCGACTAATACACACTAATTAACCGGTAAAAAATAGTTAGGGAGTAAGGAAATCTAAGTAAACACATTTCTCTACACATAAGTTTCTCACCACTTTTCATTTTTGTTATTTTATTTTATTTGCATTTGTAGTAATTTGGGTTAGTTGACTAGCAACTAATTCCGCCCACTCCTTCAAAACCCGAGATTTTACTTGCTTTTATAAAATATAAAAACATAAAAAAGAATCTTCCTCAACCCTTAGACCTAATTAGAGTAGCCTTTCACACCTAACGAACACTATTCCCTGTGGAGAACGATCAATCCCCCGTACTTACCACTACACTATACTACATCGGTCAGGTACACTGCCTGGTGGGGTTGTAAGCCTCTTGAGATCCCTCGAGAGGTAAAACCTGTTGTAAGGTTGCAAAACCCACGCATCAGTGCCGCAAACAGTTATCAAATTGATGCTATTTCCATTCTCACTTGAGGGGGCAGCCCGGATTTGGCTGGATAAAGAACCCCCTCGATCCATTGAAACCTGGGAAGATCTCGTTAAGAAATTTGTCAATTATTTCTTCCCTCCATCAAAGACGACTAATCTAAAAAATGAAATTGCTGGATTTCGTCAAGGTTTTGATGAAAATTTCGGAGAGGCATGGGACAGATTTAAAGATCTCCTAAGAAAATGCCCTCATCACGATTTTACGGAGTTACAACAGATAAATACGTTTTATAATGGGTTGAACCAAAACGATCAAGACGCACTTAACGCAGCCGCCGGTGGCAATATCTTGAATCGTAAACCTAAAGAGGTGGTTGAAATTTGTGAAAATAAATCAAAAGTTCCTATTTCACGAAACAAAGTGAATGTTCCTGTCACTCCTCCTTCTTCATCCGGTAACTCATCGGAGTTAGCCTTTTTAACAGACTCAATGCGTTGCATGATGAAAGAAATAAAAGAATTAAAGAGTGAAGTTTATAAACCGGAACAAATCAAAGCAATAAACAAAGTGTGTGAAACTTGTGGTGGCCCACATGCGTATTATGATTGTCAAGCAACCGATGCTTCTCTTTACCCAGCTCCCGTAGCTGCAGTAAACCAAAATCAATACCAACCGCATGCTGAAACTCAGTACCGAGCACCGAATGCTATGGTCCCACCTGGTTTTCCACCCGTGCCAAATCAGAATAATCAAAACCGCTTTGTTCAAAATCAGGGACAAAATTTCCACAATTCCCAAAATTTCAATCAAAACCGAGGTCAGAATCAGGGTAATTTTAACCAAAACCGTGGTCCAAATTTTAATCAAAACCAAGGTTCAAACCGAAATCAGACGTCCTCAGATGAGTTGCTTAAGCAATTCATGAAAACTCAAGAGGAAACAAATAAGACACAATATGAGACAAACCAGTTGTTGGTTGCCCAATTAAACCAGATCAAAAAGTCTTTAACTGATCTACCTTCTAGCTCGGGAGGTCTCCCAAGTAACACTGTTGTCAACCCAAGAGGTGAACTCAAAGCTGTCACTACACGTAGTGGTAAAGCTCATGTTGAACTCAAGGTGAAAAAGGACCCGGTACTTCCCACTAACAATGGAAGTGCTAAATACGTCCAACCTTCGGTCATCCAAAATTCTACACCACCAATTGCTCCCCAACCGTCAAGAATCGATCCTACTCTTTCACGATTTACGGTTAAAAGTTTGTCAAACAAACTTAGTGAGCAAAGAACAGCCAGAGCTTATTCCAATATGATCAATGCTACTCCTGCCAGTGTACTTGATGACAGTGATGATGACGAAGATACCACTTTCGTCAAAACTATCACCACTAGGAGTGGTGCTGCTTATGAGGGGCCCGCTGGCCCTATTCCTCCTCCGCTGTTTGAAATGGAAAAAGAGACGGAGGATACAATGGACAAGGATCACATTCCAAGCCCACAAAGTACAGCACATGTCCATCCTCCGGTTGGCCCTAAAAAGAAATCCAAACCAGGAATTGTCTTTGAATCTGTTGAGACTCCTGAAGTCATTACCCCTAAATCCAAACCTTACATTCCTTACCCATCGCGCTTAAATGAACAAAAGCTCCGTGAGAAGGCTAGTCAACAAATGGACAAATTCTTTCAAATCTTTAAAGAATTACATTTTGACATAAGTCTTGCGGATGCTATCATTCTGATGCCCAAGTTTGCATCAACATTCAAACACTTGTTAAGCAACAAGGAAAAACTGATTGAAATGGCTAAAACTCCATTAAATGAGAACTGCTCAGCGGTTATCTTGAAAAAGCTTCCGGAGAAGCTTGGAGATCCTGGAAAATTTCTACTACCTTGTGTATTTCCAGGAATGGTTGAATGCTATGCCTTAGCAGATCTAGGTGCAAGCATCAACCTGATGCCTCATTCAGTATGGAAGAAACTTTCTCTTCCGGCTCTTACTCCTACCTGCATGACTCTTGAGCTTGCAGATCGAACCATATCTCATCCTCGCGGCATTGCCGAAGATGTATTTGTGAAAATAGGAAAGTTCCATTTTCCAGCTGACTTTGTGGTTGTTGACTTCGACGCAGATCAAAAGGTTCCTCTCATTCTTGGAAGAGGATTCCTAAAAATGGGCCATGCTCTTATTGATGTATTTAAGCATGAGATCACCTTGCGTGTGGATAATGAAGCTGTTACTTTTAACCATGATCAAACTTCGAAGTACTCCTCAAATTATGATTCTAAATCGGTTAACCGAATAGATGTCATTGACATTGCTTCAGAGGAGTACTCTCAAGAGAGTTTTGGTTATTTTCATAATTCTGTGAGTGGTAATCCCACTCCATCTTCTCAACCTATCATTTCCGACTCTTCCCCTTCTCTCCCTCCGTTTGAGGGAAGTGATTCCAATTTGGAAGAGATCGAGGCTTTTCTCAAGTGTGATTCATTTCTGGAAGGAATTGATAACGCTGAGATTGATCTGGAGGGAGATATTCTTCTTCTTGAGAAATTGTTAAATCAGGACAATTCTTCTCCTCTCCTTCCCGTTGAACTTCATAAGAAAGAAATCAAGTCAGTTGAAAAAACTGATAAATTTCCTGAGATCCAGTTTAAGGACTTGCCTCCCCCACTTGCAATTCTTGAGGAGGAAGTTCTTATCTTAAGTGCTATTCTGATCTCTCTTCTTCCCTTCACCTACCCGGTGATTTCCCCTATCTTTCACTCATTCGGGAGTGAGGATATTACCTTTGACCCCGGCATTGTCCATCTAACATTGGTTTAAATGCAGGATTTATCTCATCGGTGTGGAACTTTCTTATGTTCAGTTGGTTATCAAAACAATTTGAATGAAAGTCCGATGAAGATGGTTTCTTCCACTTGCTTCCCCATGAACCAATGAATGCGAGGTCGAGTCGAGCTAAGTGACTCGGTGAACAAAAATATTAGCCCACCATATGGGTTTTCACCCATATTTCTGACTTCTTTCTCTTTTCTAACACCCTAGTGTGGGGGAGATGCCCCACATGTTGTATATAATCTTTAAAAAAAAAAAAAAAAAAAAAAAAAAAAAAAAAAAAAAAGAAAAAAAAAAAGAAAGAGGTGTATATAATATAATGGCTATTTAATATTTCCCTTTCACGTTCTAAGTGTTGGTTTAACAACCGGTACTTTGAATATTGAGGGCAATATTCAGTTCTAAGTGGGGGGGGGGGGGGGGGAATTCTAGCGAATTTGATCAAATGTACCATCTAGTACCCCCATTTTTGGCAAAAATTTTAAAATTTTTTCTCACTTAGAACGCAATAAATGGTTATCAGTCCGCCATGTCTAACCCAAATAAGGATTGGCTAATCCGAGAGCAAACGGCTCTTGGTAAAGATATATCAAATCCGTTTATGGCTTACAATTTGCCGAAAATTGTATGGTATTCGACTCACCATATCTTTATAAGTGAAGAGTTGGCTAGCCCGCAAGGTTATGGCTTGTGGTAAAGGCAGTTGGAAAACCATGATTGGTAATCAGCTCACCAAAGATAATAACTGTATTTTATCTAAGAGTTGGCTAGTCCAGAAGCAAACGGCTTTTGGTAAAGACAAATCAAACCCGTTAACAGCTGATGGTTTGCTCAAAATCATTTGGTTATCATTGTACCAAAGTATCACATAATGAAACATTGGCTACTCCAGAAGTAATGGCTTTTGGTAAAGAGATAAAATCCATTAAAACTTCATAAAAAATTGCTAGGGACTAGCAATAGTTTAGTGTGGGGATTTGATATGTGTCTAAATACACATATGTTTTACCCTGTTTAAACCCACATAAACGTCCAAAAACACACAAATAACCATAAATGTTATAAATATCATTAAAAATGTGTTTTTATATGTTTCAGATGCAAAATGATTAAAATCAAGTGAAAACGAATAAAGTTTGCATAAATGGCAAGTCTAGTCCCTCGAATTTCAAAAGTTGTCAAAATTAGTCATCGGGTGTTTTAAAAATGGAAAATTATGTTTTATACCCTTGTACTATTCACACTTGACAAGATTGGTCCTTTTGATAAACTTTTGGAAATTTACATATTTAACCCCTCAAAATCCAAAAATGACATAAATGGTCCCTGGAGGTTTAAAAAGTGGAAAATTACATCTATGATCCTTGGGTTATTCACATATGGCAATTATGGTACTTGTGATAATTTTGGAAACTTGACAGTTTCAGCCCCTCAACTATTCAACAATTACAAGTTTGGTCCTTGTGTTTAACTAAAACCAAAATCCGGACCACCCTTAAAATAAATAAAACAAACCCATCCTAAATTAAACCCAACCCAAGCCCAATCCATAAACCAACCCGACCCAACCCTTTTTATTTAACCCAGAGTCAAACCCAGTCAAACCCTTCGTCTAAACCACCCAACCCGCCAAAACCAGACAGTCATCCCCCCACCTCACCAATACCACTCACCACCTCATCCCCCTCCAATACACGTTACCTAACAATCCAAATGCAATTAATGCATCCTCCCCACTCCCACTAGCTAAAACAGATGAAAACACCATGTGTCCTGTTTTCCCGCCAAAAGCTAAAATGGACGATGGAGATCAAATTGAAGCAATTCAAGGGTGGGGATATGTTCAAGGATGTCGACTAGGGTTATCCCACTTTAATTATGTATATATAGAATGCAATGTAGCTCAAATAGAGTAAGTAGGTAAAAAGTAGAATAAATCGTATTTCAATTTCCAGTAGTGTAATTTGTAATATCAAGTTTCAATCAATCAATACTGATGCGCGTGATGTGTCGTTGCGGTTTAGCAGTTTTAATGCCTACTCAAGTTTTAAATTTATATTTAGCCGACTTATCAATAACACACACACTTAACGAGCAGTGTACCCGGTCAGTATGAATATAATGGTAAGTAGAGTGTCGATCACTAAGAGTGGAACGTATTATCTCGTTATTCTAATCAGTATTTTAATATCCTAACGCAAGGGGGTTTCAGCCTGAGAGATTGGCACGATTTTGTTTGCAATTAAATAATAAACTAAACTAATAGGCACGAATCAGCAAGTAGCACACACGTACACAGATAAATACTCGAGACAATAAGAGGGCCGTCCTTATAATTAAGTAGTTTGTCACTTGTTTTATTGATAGCTTTATATGAAGTGTATGTAGTTAATCCTTTCTCGTTGGTCCTAAGCTTATCGGCGAGTAAACCCTTAATGATGACTTATGTCTAAAAGTTATTCCTAAGTGATCAATTTAGTAATAACCGTGGGAGTGCAACCTTTCCGTTGCCACATTACACAAGCCACTAATAAACACAGAGGTGATCAATGCACTAATAAGTAGTAACCAAAGACATCAACATATAAACTTTAATCGATGGGAAAGCAATTTTAAGGGGAGTTGAAGTGAATGATAACATAACACAAGCCCATCAATCCTGATGAATTAAAGTTTGCTAACACAATAAAACAAAACTACTTAATGAATTAAACACATGCAGCACCTTCTTACAGCTCTTGTATCTTCGTTTGGTGTGTCTTGTGCTGCCTTCTTGACTGAATTCGTCCTAGGGTTCTTCTGCTTCGTTCTTCGAAACTATGATAATGCCCCCCGAAATTCGTCTGGCCTTGGGGTATTTATAGTTTCTGTCTGAGGGAAGATGCGGCGCATCTAGTAAGTAGATGCGGCGCATTGACTTAACTTCGCGTGGGGTCCAAGATTATAATATTCAGGAATATTCGTACACCGCCAGAAGATGCGGCGTAACTCCATGATTAGATGCGGCGCATGTCCTCTTGTATCTTGGATCGTATCTGGTGAAATAATGATAGAGATGCGGCGCATGTCATGAGTGAGATGCGGCGCATCTGGAGCAGATTTAACTTGATCTTGTCCATTTCAGTAGACTCTTCACTTTATGCATGTTTTGCTCCATTATTAGTCCAAAATCGCCAAGTTTCACCAAATGCTTGTTTTTACCTGAGAATTACAAAAGTAAACGATTAAGTATCAATCCTCATACATAATATAGTAAAACAAGTCAAATTAATAGGATAAATGATAGTAATAAAATGTACTTATTTGAGTTCATCAAATATCCCCCCACTTGAACTTTACTTGTCCCCAAGTAAACCTTAGAATTTCTCTTATGAAAATGTATCCTAAAAGATGTTAGGATTTATTTTTATATCAAGCATGTATTCGTTTAATTCATAATCACACAACTAAACACTTTAACGAATTAGAAGTATAATAAAATAATTTGATAAAAGCAAATCTAATCGTTTAACTGTCCAGTCGCGACGAATATTCTATCATAAGCTTGGCAAGTATACACATCTCCCCCACTAAAGCCAAGGAATAACAAGTCTAAAGCGGTAAAAAGGGTTTTTAGGCTTAAGGGTTAATTATTGATGCGTGGGTTTTGCAACCTTACAACAGGTTTTACCTCTCGAGGGATCTCAAGAGGCTTACAACCCCACCAGGCAGTGTACCTGACCGATGTAGTATAGTGTAGTGGTAAGTACGGGGGATTGATCGTTCTCCACAGGGAATAGTGTTCGTTAGGTATGAAAGGCTACTCTAATTAGGTCTAAGGGTTGAGGAAGATTCTTTTTATGTTTTTATAATTTTTTATGAAAGCAAGTAAAATCTCGGGTTTGAAAGAGTGGGCGGAATTAGTTGCTAGTCAACTAACCCAAATTTACTACGGATGCAAATAAAATAAAATAACAAAAATGAAAAGTTTGGTGGAAACTTATATGTAGAGAAATGTGTTTACTTAGATTTCCTTACTCCCTAGCTATCTTTTACCGGTTGATTAGTGTGTATTAGTCGCGTGGATGACGGGTGTATTCCTTAATACCAATCGTGGGGTGGCGTACGTACTTCCCCAACTCTACAAGCTCCTACTTCACTCCTATGTCGAGCCGGCTAGGAAGCTCCTAACATGGGATCACTAGAATTCGCTTGTGCATTAAATACAATCATAAAAACCTTTAGTACGCATTTGGTTCATGTTTCTTAAGACGTTCAAGCAAGTTACCGAATAGGAAGTTAGCCAGTTTTCTTAAGCCTAACATAGATAAACAATCATCCAATACAACTAACAACACACTAATAACCAATAATCAATAGCTAGGTTTCATTAGATCTAAGCAAACACAAGATAAATTTAGCCTAACATGTTAATCAAAAGACAAGAATAAGATAAAATCAAACAACACATAGACATATTGAATGATTAATTGATAACTTATCTTCAATGTAACATGGAAGATCTCAAGGCAAAAAGCCTTGAAAAAGAAGCTAAAATCGTCTTAGGGTTTACTCCCAAAATTCCACACACTAAGCTCTCTCTTAATGACAAAAAATTAGAAAACTATATATAGATTTTTGGATCTGACGGCGTCACGTTATGGAGTGTGACGCCGTCACCTCGCCGCTTCTAGGGTTCCCGGATGACCTTCTTGACGCCGTCCCTCTTTAGCTCTTCAAAAATCCATTCTGGCTTATCAAGGCTTGACGCCGTCGAACCTTGAACGTGACGCCGTCCCCTTTTGATTTAAGCCGTGACGCCCTTGATCAAGTTAAAGCGTGACGCCGTCAGAATTCACATGCTATTTTCACTGGCTTATCATGAGTAAATTTCACGTCCAACTTTTCTTGCCAAGGCATGACGCCGTCTGGGGTTAATTGTGACGCCGTCAAAGGTAACTTTTAGCCGATTTTTGAGACTTTGCCGTTTTCTTCACTTTTATGCTCCAAAAACGTCCAAAATGCCTCCTTTTCCAGATTTCTCCTCAAAAGTACCTAAAATGACAAAAGGAACGATTTAGGGCGATATTTGATCAAATAAATATGATTTAGGGCTTAAATAACCCCTTAAAAGCGGTACACTTTTCGCTTCATCAAATACCCTTACACTTGAGATTTGCTTGTCCTCAAGCAAATGCGCTTTTATTCTAATCAAAATACAAGTTAGGGGTCATTTAATGCAAACATAAAAGTAATTACAACAAATAATCGTTCCACTTCAATCATAATAATCACGGAGATTACAAACTAGCACCTCACAAGTAGTGTTTAGATACTCACATCTCTCAAGTGTCATCAAAATAAATCTCATAAATGAAAACGGATAATATCTCTCACTACCTGTCATAGCAAATAGATTACCATAGGCTTGGGAAAGGATCGAAAACCTCCTCCACTAAGCGTAAGCACCAAAGATAAACTATCAAAGAGGTCTTTTAAATGGGTTATAACGTTAGGTGTAGGGAAAAGGAAAACACGGTTTTGTTGGATAAAGGATATTTTACTAGTGGCGAGTTAAAGATCTTGATCAATTACATGTACTATACAATGTTGCTAAGCCAAGACTAGACTCGATCTTAAGCTAGAAACGAAATAACAAAATAACAAAAACATAAAACAAACATAAAATGAAACGGGATGGTAGTCCGTATGTTTTTTCTATTTTTCATTTTCTCATTTTTTTTTTTTTTTTTTTTTTTTTTTTTTTTTTTTTTTTTTTTTTTTTGCATACACTTTTGCCCTACCATCCAAAATAATACATCATAGGGGCATTGCATTCCCCTTACACTTGAACTTTTACATAACTTTACAAATAACTATTCTAATGACTCGAATTAAGATAATTGAAAAACTTGGAGTACTTTTAAAATTATTATCACATATGGGGGTAATAAATGATGTTCTTCCCCATTACTCCATTACACTAGTACTTTACCCATGAGTCCCAATCGTCCCAAAACAATATGTACAAGGATATGACTCGACTTAGCAACCATGTAATCAACTAGATAATTAACTTGGGTTTAAACAAATGTTGTAACAATAATGCACTAAAAATGAGTGCATACAAGGTAGGCTAAGGCGATTTGGGTGTACATTTTAGTGGGGTGTAACAAATTCTTCCTTTAAGTAAAATGCTTAAAGGTTGAAACGAAAAGATAGGCTCTGAGGGGTGTACTAGGGGTATCGTGTACTAAAAATGAGTACAACGCAAAGGGTGTGGGAGAATTACTTGACCAATGTAGCCAAAGTAATTATAACAAAAACACAGGTGTAAAACAATGGGTTAATCCTAATGCCTCTTATCATGTAGTAAATCTAACTACACGAATGTAGTCTCACTTGTGGCCTTGGAATGGTCCTAACGCAAGTTCTAGAATCTAAGTGCTACCGGTACACACATCATAGCATAAATGCTTTTCCTACCAATTCTAGGGGCGAACCTCACATATTTGGGGTGGAAAATTTTTTAGTGGTACGGTTTTTGTGCTAGTCATATAACTCCTATCCGTGAGACGCTCATTAAGATCAAAGTTTCACTCCTAAATGTTGTAAAAAATTTTAAATTTGGCACTAAAATTACCCTAACAGGTATTTCTCTCAGTTTTATTACACATCTACTATTAAACAAACAAAAATCAAGCGCAATTGTATTCTCTAAAATCGTACTTTTACCCTCCCCTTACACTTAAGATGAACATTGTCCCCAATGTTCAAATAACAAGATGTAAAAGAAAAAAGTAAAAGAATGAAATCAAATACTCCCCTGATTCGCTCGGTGGATAATGAAATTACACGGTTAAATCTTCTTCCAAAGTAATGTCGAAGCTCCATGACTAATGCATCGCCATAAGCTTGATTCAAAACATTTCCTTGTCCAAAATAACCTGTTAAACCTGAGAAAACAAACACGAAAACCTGCATAACATCGGCGGGATAAATCTATATATAAGGATATAATGCTTGTGGAATGATAATTTTGCAGATTCCTGGAGATTATAAGTTGGAGATTTAATAAAAACTTTTTATGAAAACAAAACTTTCAAAAATTTCTGGAAATTAAATCTGACGCCGTCAGGTTATAAACCCTGACGCCGTCAGAAATGACCTGACAAAAATTTTCATTTTAAGTTTCCGGAAAATTTCTGGAAAAACCTTTACCTTACTTCCTGGAAATCCTGCAAAACATCATTATGACTCGATACAAGCATTTGACTCAAACAAATACGAATATGTATGCTAATTTAATATTATTACGATTCATGTTCATTTGTGTTCTAACAAACCGTTTTGGATTTCCCTTACACTTATCTTTTGCAAAATACCTTTATATGTAGTTAAGACGAAGTTAAAAACAACATAAAGCATTTTCACAATTTACTTTTGAACATGAATCAATAATGATAAAAATTAAACAAACATACGGAAACAAATAAAATCAAACAAACAAATAAATAAACACACAAAGCAAATAAAACAAATAAAGCTTGGGTTGCCTCCCAAGAAGCGCTTTTCTTTATTAACGAGTCTTGTAGCTAGACTCAAAGTCACGGGGTCTACGTTTTTCCGTTTTGCTTCTCAATTGCCCCTCTAATCATCCTAACAACCTCCATATCAATTTTGTATTTAGGTCCAAGGTTTAAGCAATCTTTATAATAAAGGCTTCTCTTATTCCAAACATAGTCCATGCCTTTTTCTTTATCCTCTTCATTGATGTCCTCAATCGCACCAATGTTGTCCATGTCAAATCGAGGCACAAAACGAAATTCATTAACCCGATAAGGCATCCTATATGTGATCCTATCTATGTGATTAGAAAACTGAACCGTGCCTTTCAAACGGTCATACCTTAAATTGGATGCTTCGATAAATGGCTTACCTAACACAACGCGAGATAGGCGGCAGTCAACAACACTTGCCATATCTTCTAAAATCATGAAGTTGGTGACAAAGGTAAAGTTCCCAACAAGGATATGTATATCCTTAATCCTTCCAACGAAGTTGCAAACTCCGCCTGGACACTTGGGGTCCATCCTAGGCTCAAGTGGTGTGTTTATGATTTGGCTATAAAGGCCTGAGGACATAACGTTGATTGGGGATTCACAGTCAATGTAAGCATGCTCAACGTATTGGTACCCAATCATACATGGTATCTTCACATTCCCGGGATCACCTCTCTTAATCTTTGGGTCAATTCTAACAAAAGGTGGTCGAGGGTTATCAACTAGGTTGTTATAGTAAGCAATCTCCTCCTTAGTGGGGTATTCATTGAAACAATCATCCAACCTAGGATCTACCTTCACTTCCTCAATTTTCTCAATCAACTTATCAACCGTAAGATTATTACGTTCTAAGTAATTATCTGAGTATATGGCGGTCCCTAAGTTGTTCAAGGCATAATCAAGCTCTATATCAATCATTCTACTGAGCTCCCTGAGCTCACTAATCTCATTCTCAAGCTGGCTACGCAACAAAGCCACTTCACCAGGTGTAAGGGGTGGATTCGCGTTTTCCATAATGGCAAACTGAATAGTCAATGAAAATCTGTTACGAACAAAAGCACAAAGAAAATAGATAGACTAAAGAATACCTAGAAAAATAAAACAAAAATCTCACTAGAAAGGAATCTAGTGAGTAGACCTATAAAATAAGAATTCAACCTAAACAATAACTATTCCCCGGCAGCGGCGCCAAAAACTTGATGCGTGGGTTTTGCAACCTTACAACAGGTTTTACCTCTCGAGGGATCTCAAGAGGCTTACAACCCCACCAGGCAGTGTACCTGACCGATGTAGTATAGTGTAGTGGTAAGTACGGGGGATTGATCGTTCTCCACAGGGAATAGTGTTCGTTAGGTATGAAAGGCTACTCTAATTAGGTCTAAGGGTTGAGGAAGATTCTTTTTATGTTTTTATAATTTTTTATGAAAGCAAGTAAAATCTCGGGTTTGAAAGAGTGGGCGGAATTAGTTGCTAGTCAACTAACCCAAATTTACTACGGATGCAAATAAAATAAAATAACAAAAATGAAAAGTTTGGTGGAAACTTATATGTAGAGAAATGTGTTTACTTAGATTTCCTTACTCCCTAGCTATCTTTTACCGGTTGATTAGTGTGTATTAGTCGCGTGGATGACGGGTGTATTCCTTAATACCAATCGTGGGGTGGCGTACGTACTTCCCCAACTCTACAAACTCCTACTTCACTCCTATGTCGAGCCGGCTAGGAAGCTCCTAACATGGGATCACTAGAATTCGCTTGTGCATTAAATACAACCATAAAAACCTTTAGTACGCATTTGGTTCATGTTTCTTAAGACGTTCAAGCAAGTTACCGAATAGGAAGTTAGCCAGTTTTCTTAAGCCTAACATAGATAAACAATCATCCAATACAACTAACAACACACTAATAACCAATAATCAATAGCTAGGTTTCATTAGATCTAAGCAAACACAAGATAAATTTAGCCTAACATGTTAATCAAAAGACAAGAATAAGATAAAATCAAACAACACATAGACATATTGAATGATTAATTGATAACTTATCTTCAATGTAACATGGAAGATCTCAAGGCAAAAAGCCTTGAAAAAGAAGCTAAAATCGTCTTAGGGTTTACTCCCAAAATTCCACACACTAAGCTCTCTCTTAATGACAAAAAATTAGAAAACTATATATAGATTTTTGGATCTGACGGCGTCACGTTATGGAGTGTGACGTCGTCACCTCGCCGCTTCTAGGGTTCCCGGATGACCTTCTTGACGCCGTCCCTCTTTAGCTCTTCAAAAATCCATTCTGGCTTATCAAGGCTTGACGCCGTCGAACCTTGAACGTGACGCCGTCCCCTTTTGATTTAAGTCGTGACGCCCTTGATCAAGTTAAAGCGTGACGCCGTCAGAATTCACATGCTATTTTCACTGGCTTATCATGAGTAAATTTCACGTCCAACTTTTCTTGCCAAGGCATGACGCCGTCTGGGGTTAATTGTGACGCCGTCAAAGGTAACTTTTAGCCGATTTTTGAGACTTTGCCGTTTTCTTCACTTTTATGCTCCAAAGACGTCCAAAATGCCTCCTTTTCCAGATTTCTCCTCAAAAGTACCTAAAATGACAAAAGGAACGATTTAGGGCGATATTTGATCAAATAAATACGATTTAGGGCTTAAATGACCCCTTAAAAGCGGTACACTTTTCGCTTCATCAATTATTCTCTTTTCACTATCGATCTCAAATTCCAGAAAAGGCGACAAAATCACAAATACATGATCGAATCCACGAACACGATACTTGCAATTGCTCAAATCCTTAACTCGAATAGGCTAAAGATAGGTCCAAACTTCACCAATAATAATATATCAAAAAGGGCGACAAAATCATAAATACATAGCCGAATCCATGACTACGATACTTAAGATTGCTCAAATCCCTAATCTCAATAAATCAAAGGTTTGGTTGGATAAAGAATAATATAGGGTATGGATAATATTTGGGATATAAATTGGTGTAAAAATAAAAATAAACAAAACAAATAAATTAAAATCCTAAGTGTGGTTAATCACTATCCCAACCATCCCATGAATAAGACTCATATCATTGAATAACTCACGCTTTAACACTTGAAACACACGCTTTAGGTAGACACGAATTATACTCAACAAGATCTTAATCAAAGAATAAACCTTAATTGGCGTTCCCATAACTGCCAATTCCCATTCAATCCATAGATATAGTACAACAAATAGTGGCCATATGAACCACTTACATAACTTTACATCGTTGGCTTAAAATAAACATCCAACTCTTTTTCTCTTTTTTTTTTCTTTTCTCATTTTTTCGATTTTTTTTTTTTTTTTTTTTTTTTTTTTTTTTTTTTTTAATTTGAAACATAAGCATAGATGTGTAAAATTTCACCACATCACTATAACTTTCTTTCCGGATAATTTTTTCATACTTTTCATACTTTCAGAAATAACGGTAATAGCGAAAGTAGTAAACACACGAAAAATAAACTCAAAGATATACAATATTTACTTTCACTCCAATTGCATTGTGCAATTTCCCGACCTAACCAAAGATAATGAATTACGCACGCGAACACAGGTAATATAAGGAAACACACTTTGCCTATAGCAATTAACCAACCACGGACTTTAATCTACAGGGTAGGCTAAGGTGTAAGGGTGTAACGAAACATTTTAAACATAGGTGTAAGAAACGAAAGGAATGGCTCTGAGTGTTTTTTCTAGGGGTATCTTACTCTAAAAATGAGAGTAACAAAAGGGTTTATACGGGGGTTAACTAACCAGTGTAGTTAGCTAATAACACATAACATATAAAGGCTATTTGGGTGTAATCCTAGAAATTTACCAATTTAGACAAGTCATTCCAATTATATAAATAATACTTATTATGGTGGTCTCGAATAGTATACAAGCCAAGTTCTAAAGTTTACAAGTCACCGGCACACTCATAGATTTGTGAATTTTGAAAAATCACAATTTTTAAAAAATAACGTCATGTGTGCAGCTATGCAACTTAGATCTTAAACAAAAACATGCTAAAAAATTTTAAGTTTGAATTATTAAGCACATTTTAAGCATAATTTTTGAAAAAGTTTAGGACAAGTAAGTGTTAAGTGTTCTAATTCTCCAATCCCCCCACTTAAGTTAAACAACGTCCTCGTTATTTGTATAAAAAGGTTAAAAACTGGAAAATAAAAAGAATTAGAACAGGAAAACTCCCCTGAGATTTGCTCGGTATGATCCTCCATTAGTATAAGAGCAAAAATCAACTTCTTGTGGATTAGAACGTTAAAGCTTCATACTTGATGTATCCACAGGAAATTCAGGAAACTATAATACCACCAAAGCTTCAAAACACACCTAAGATAAGAAAGGTTCAAACTTGCATAATACATTAGTAGTCAGATAAAAATAAAACATAAAAATTAAAACTGAAAATCATCAGGTCAGTCGATGCGCCGTATCTTATTGAAGAAGATACGCCGTATCGAGCCTGGAATTAATACGGATCAGAATAAAGATGCGCCGCATCCTTAACCAGGGATGCGCCGCATTAAAATAAACTGATAAATAGTTTTAAAGTCGGAAAAAAAAATGCAGAAAATTAAAATAAGATATGACCATTGCAGGAGATGCGTCGCATCTCAGGATGGAGATGCGCCGTATCCTCATGCGGCCTGAACTGACTCGACACAAAAACAGAATAATAAAAGATAAATCCGGGTTGTCTCCCGGCCAGCACTTGTCTTTATTCCAGAGTCTTCAAGTTAGACTCACGTTCAGCTCTTTAATATCGATCATTGAAGGAGTCGGAAACATCGCGCTCCCTCATCGCCAATTCAGTAATATTGAACACTCCTTGCTCGTCCTTAATTTCCACGCCGTTCTTCTTTAATATCTGTATAAACAAAGTCCTGTCCCTTTCGGGCAGAGATGACAAAATGATAGACGGGAAATTCTTATTATCATATAGGCACAAATAAGCAAGGTGGGGTGGTAGTTCAATAAACACATCATTGTTCAAATTCGTTTTCTCAACTATTCTCCTACGTTTATTAATTACTACACAATCATACCACTCATCATCAGAATCATTAACAACATTGCGTCTAAGTTCGGTAGGTACATTAAGGTCAATGAATTCCTCAAAGTTCTCATGATTAGGATTAGTTGAGTTGTTTTGAATCAATGTTTCTCCCATAAGTCTAGCTTCAAGATCGAGGTCCATACGCTCTCTTAATCCTAGCACATAAACACCTCTAATTATGCTTTTAACCGGATCTTGGCACTTATAGACTAGTTTATTATTCCCTACCCTTAATGAGATTTTTCTCTTAAACACATCAATCTTAGCATGGGCAGTAGACAAGAAAGGTCTTCCGAGGATTAAAGGAATCTTAACATCCTCGGGCATGTCTAGTATAACAAAGTCTACGGGAAAAATAAACTGCTCAATCTTAACTAGCACATTATTAGCAATCCCTTCAGGTCGTTTTACCGTTTTATCAGCCAATTCAATAAGTAACTTAGTTGGTGCTAATTTTCCTAGTCCTAGGGTAGTGAACGTCTTAAGAGGCATAACACTAACACTAGCTCCTAAGTCAGCTAATACATTATTGAAAGATATATTATTAATAGAACAAGGTAGAGTAAAACTTCCTGGGTCTCTTTCTTTATGAGGCAAGGCGTTTGAGTCGGTTGCAGGGCTCTCTTCTTTCATTGTTGCCTTGATCTCCTCTTCAATCTTTGTCTTCTCTTTTAGTAGTCTCCTTAAGCTGATTGAAGAATTAAAGAAAAATTCGGGTCTTGCACCATCATTACCATTCATCGATCTTCTAGGTATATTAGGAGTGACTTCTTCAGTCGTGCTTATGGCCTTGACATGATCTCTTGGGTTGGTTTCAGTTGAGCTCGGTAAACTTCCATATCCCCTTTCTTGAAGAACTTTGCTCATTTGACCAATTTGTTGTTCTAATGCTTTGATCGAAGCTCCTTGATTTCTTGTAGTAGTGTCCGTTGAAGCTCGAATTTCTTTGATCATAGCAGTATTCTCTTCATGTCTTTTAGCAGCATCGGTCATAATTTGCTTTAAAGTATCATCTAAAGTCTGCCTCCTTTCTTGATAAGCGGGATTGAAGTTGTTCCTTTGATATAATCCCGGTGTAGCTTCCCTAAATCTCCCCGAAGGTCGGAATGGTTGTCCAAATTGGGTGTAATATGCTTCTTCAAACGTCTCACTTTCATTCTTATTCGGGCAATCTTTAGTGTAGTGAGGTCCTTCGCACTTTTCACATCCAACTTGGGCAGCATACGCTCTTTCATCACGCTTCTTCATTTCTCTACTAATTTTATCCAATTGAGCTTGAATAGCAGCAATCCCGTCAAAATTAGTGCTGCTATTAGATCTAGTAGAGGTCCCATCGTGCCATTTTTGAGAATGATCGGCAGCTTCCTGGATTGCTTTCCTAGCATTAGTTGCACTCATTTGAGGTACAGCTCCCTTAGCATCCAAAATCTGTCTTGTAGGCACGTCCAATCCTTGATAAAACAATATTATCTCCTGCATAGGGGTTAGATAGTGTTGAGGACATTTTACCAATAAATCTTTAAATCGTTCCCAAGCTTGATAAAGAGTTTCATCAGGCTCTTGCTTGAAACTATTGATAGCCTCCATCTTTTTAGCAGTCTTAGCAGGTGGACAATATCTCTTCAGGAATTTGCTCTTCAAATCTCCCCATGTAGTGATTGAACTCGCAGGTTCATTCCTTAGCCACTTGTTAGCAACTCCTTTTAGTGATAGTGGAAAGATTCTTAGCATGATTTGATCGTCAGTCACTCCTTCTGAAGTAAACAAATCTGCAATCTCCAGGACCTTTTCAACATGCTCATTAGCATCCTCATGTTCCGTCCCACTGAAAGCATTCTCTCTAAGTTCCTTGAGAAACTGACCCTTCAATTCAAATTTTGACTTATCATCAAACTTAGGTCTAGTAACTCCTGAAGTGTAATCAGCACGGGTACTGTTCATGTATTCCTCCATAGTAGTGTTTTCGCCCATTGTTTCTGTTTCAACTTCCTCTTTTTCTTCAGAAAAGTAATCAAGCTCGAGTGAACTTGAAAGATCAAAGCTTCTTGTGTTGAAAAGCCTTTTAAGCGAATGTAGGGCTCGTTTAGGATCTTCGAAAGGTTGAATCAAGTTCTTCGTAGAACTCCTGGTCATGCACTTCCTGAAATCAACACAAAAATATCAGTAGGGTATGCTCGAGAAAGTAATATATCAGATAATTAATAACGAAAACGGAATACAAAAAAATTAAAGTTACTGATATCTGCAGACGATGCGCCGTATCCAAATAGTTGGATACGCCGTATCTTATAATCGTTAAAATTTAATCAGACTTTATTCAGGAAAATAGATACGCCGCTTTGAATTTATGAATGCGCCGTATCGAATTAATTAATCAAAAATCGATATTTATTTAAAATTAAATACGTCGCATTAACGAAAGTTAATGCGCCGTACTTTCGTTATGTTTAAAAACACGGGATTTTTGATTCAGAGGATACACCGTATCGACAGAGATCGATGCGCCGTATCTGTTTAATAATTCGCAAACTGTTTTTAATTAAAATAATAGATACGCCGTACCTGCGAAAGCAGATGCGTCGTATGGCGTTAACGTTTAGAAAATTTTTTTTTATCAAAAACAGATGCGCCGTATCTGCTAAAGCAGATGCGTCGTATTACTTTATCGCTTAGAAAAAAAATTTTCTTATTAAAAACAGATACGCCGTATCTTGGGGAAAAGATGCGTCGTATCGAATTAATTAAACGCGTTGTATTTTTAAAAATTAAACGCAATACGCCGTATCTGAGAGATCAGATGCGCCGTATCGTTTGATTTAGCACAGTACAACGATAGCAGAACAGAAAATACGAAAAATAAAAACAAAAAATTAAACACACAAACAAAAATAAACACACAAAATAAAAGAAAACAATTAACACACAATACAACAAATATGCAAAATAATACAATGATGCAATTAATCTAATAAAAAGAAAAACCTAATTAAAATACTAATCAAATTAACAGATAA
Source organism: Artemisia tridentata subsp. tridentata (assembly GCA_021014915.2). Lineage (NCBI taxonomy): Eukaryota > Viridiplantae > Streptophyta > Magnoliopsida > Asterales > Asteraceae > Artemisia > Artemisia tridentata. The sequence continues at coordinate 85,671,904 of CP139505.1, forward strand.
TAACAATTCACTCCCCGGCAACGGCGCCAAAAACTTGATGCGCGTGATGTGTCGTTGCGGTTTAGCAGTTTTAATGCCTACTCAAGTTTTAAATTTATATTTAGCCGACTTATCAATAACACACACACTTAACGAGCAGTGTACCCGGTCAGTATGAATATAATGGTAAGTAGAGTGTCTTACAGCTCTTGTATCTTCGTTTGGTGTGTCTTGTGCTGCCTTCTTGACTGAATTCGTCCTAGGGTTCTTCTGCTTCGGTCTTCGAAACTATGATAATGCCCCCGAAATTCGTCTGGCCTTGGGGTATTTATAGTTTCTGTCTGAGGGAAGATGCGGCGCATCTAGTAAGTAGATGCGGCGCATTGACTTAACTTCGCGTGGGGTCCAAGATTATAATATTCAGGAATATTCGTACACCGCCAGAAGATGCGGCGTAACTCCATGATTAGATGCGGCGCATGTACTCTTGTATCTTGGATCGTATCTGGTGAAATAATGATAGAGATGCGGCGCATGTCATGAGTGAGATGCGGCGCATCTGGAGCAGATTTAACTTGATCTTGTCCATTTCAGTAGACTCTTCACTTTATGCATGTTTTGCTCCATTATTAGTCCAAAATCGCCAAGTTTCACCAAATGCTTGTTTTTACCTGAGAATTACAAAAGTAAACGATTAAGTATCAATCCTCATACATAATATAGTAAAACAAGTCAAATTAATAGGATAAATGATAGTAATAAAATGTACTTATTTGAGTTCATCAAATACAAAGTAAAATTAGTGTATTTGTTGTTGTTCTTTGATTATTTGTCAGTAGTTAATGATAATTTCAAATTTCTGATTTTCATATGTTCTGAGAATTTGAACTTTGATAAGTAGTATTTGAAATAACTTCCCAGTTGTTTCCATAAGCTTACATAAGCTTTTCATAGCTTTTTGATAAGTTTATTTTAGATATAATCAGTTCTAAATCAAGATTTGAAGAAAAGTCAAAGTTGGTCAACAAAAGCTCAAAATAAGCAGTTATGGGGTTAGAAGCTAATCTGGATGGCTTATCTGGTTTCTAGCTTGTTGACAACAAGCTAGGAGTTGTTTCTGGTCCTTGTTCTCTTGTTCCATAGCTTTTTCAGTTGTAAGCTTTTCTCAATATTAGCTTAATTTTGCATTTTACTGTACAAGTGCTTGTTAGTAGCTTTTTATTATTGTTATATGCTTATTGTTAGTTCTTAAGTATATTTGATCAATAATATCAGTAGTTAATAGCTTTTTCTTTATATTACTTAAAAAACATATAAAAGACCAAAAACAGTCAAAAGTAGTATAGCTTAATATTGTGCTTATTTCTGTGTTAAAAGTTGCTAATTATAGTTCATATAAGTTAGTTAATAAGTAAAATATAGACTTCTTAGCTTAAAATATGTTTTTCCTTTGAAAATCCACCACAGTCCACTCATTAAGGACTGTTTGGTTTTAACTGTCATTAGGTCAAAACTAGTAGCTACTGTAGATTTTCCTTTTGCTTAACTTGAACCTAGCTTAAAGTAGCCATAATAATCTGTTTTCAAGGTCTCTTAAGCATAGTAGATAGAAAATCATGTTTTTTGTTGCCTGTGTGAAATTCAACCCCTAGGAAGGCCAAATATGCCATTTTAAGCTATAAGCTCAATCTGTCCTTATTCTTGGCCTCTCTGAGTTCCATTTGGTCTATTTAGTGTAAACACAAAAGCTGGTTAGGTCCCATTTTGTCTGTGCAAAATTGTGCAGTTCTGCACAACACAGATACATAGCAGCCTGCTCAATTTCTTGTACCTGATCTAGGGCCAAATTGAACATCAATTGGGTGTTTTGTGATAGGGCTTTTCATATTTTTAGATACTCAGTAGTATAGGGAAGATTTTTCCCCCATTAGGTTGCCTTTAAATAGCTTATTGAGTGCTTAATCTTGTCTGCAATTTGGGCTGATTTCTGAGTTTTCTGTATAAAGCTTTGCAACAGCCAACTGCTTATCTTGTTAATTCCTTGTGATTATTTGTAGTTTTCAGTTGTTTTGTGCTTAATTAAGTTGTTTTAACCATTCCTGAGCTTTTGGGAATTTTTGGATAACTTTAGCTTATTTTTGGGCTTATTGCAAACTGCTTATCTGCCCAAATCAGCCTATTAAGCTTAGATAACTTTTCATTTTATTTTTCCTATCTTTTAATTTATATTTTAGAATTATCTGTAAAGTTTCATAATTTTCTGAATAGTTTTAATATTTTTAATCTTTTTTATTAGTTTATAATAGTAATTAAATCATAATAAATAGAATATTAATCAGAAAAATATAATTTTAATTTTCATAATTTTATTTTGTCATTTTTAATCTAGGAAAAATATAAATATATTTTTAGACCTTAAGAAAAACCAAAAATAGAAATATAGTGATAGCTTTTATTTAATAGAATTTATCTTTTTAAATTTTAATTAAGTAATTTTCATTTTTATAATTTTCTTAGCTTCTTTTTACTTAATAATATTTATAGAAAAAGTTTTAGAATTTTCTTTGTTCATTTAGTATTTTTTTTATAAATTTAAATAGTTTAATAAGTAATTAAAATAAATAATTAATAATAAATTAAATAAAAAGTGTAAAAAAATTATAATTTAAGTTTTTAAATAAGTTTTAAGTCATTTTACATTTTTAGGTTTTAAATTTCATAAATTTCAGTTTTTGTCCCATTTTAAATTTCCGGTTGCGCGTTTGTAATTTATTTTAATCGCGTTTAAGTTATAATTGTTTATCAATTGTTAATTAGATAAAAAAGCAAAATCAAAAATATCAGATTCATCAAATCACTCTAATCCAAAGCTTTTCACAGTTTGCCCATTCGCACCTCGTTGGGAAACGACCTAGGTGATCACTTGCCTGGTTTCACACTACACACGAGTATTCGTTCTGAGACTGTTTATATTTATATATACGTTTTCAGACGGAACAAATTTTGGCGCCGCTGCCGGGGAGGTGTGCTGCGACTGTTGTGTAAGTTTTAGCGATTAGTGATTCGAGACCCTTCTTTCAGAAGTTCCTATTTCCCAAAAACAATATAAAATACAAAAATATTTTTCTTTTCTTTTCTATATATATTATTATTATTATTATTATCATATAAAAAATAAAAACATCAAAAATATTTTCCGTTTTCTTTAATAAATAAACAATAATAAAATTTACCATCGAGAACCAAGACAGAGTACTACCTAACTGGGGGTACGACCATAATAAGTTCCCAAACATCAGATTTAAAACTTGCCTTTGTATCACTTGCGAATATCGGCTCACCTTTGATTGATAAACAAACTATAACGGAGGTTTAAGGATAGTCTGACATTAAATTGTCGGACTGAAAGAAGCGGGTTTTTAAGGAGCTTTAATTGCCCACCTTTGCTTCTCCGCCACTCTGTGCGTTTATCTTTTAGAGAGCTACCGTACGCTTGTTAATTATTGGTTTAAGTTCACTTGTGTTTTGCTTCGTTCTTGATTTAATTAAAATATTTTACTTAGTGCATGCGCACTCGTTCTTCCACGTCATCAAGCCCTTTACGTGAACTCGTAGCTATTCCGAGAAGACGTAATCGTAGACGTGCTGCCCAAATAGTCGAACCCGAGATTCGTACTGTTCTCACTGATAATATGGCAGATGAACGCACAATGGCTGAAATGCTCCAGGCACCCACCGAGGGTTATGGAGATGCCATCGTTTTACCAGTCATCGATTCTGATCATTTTGATCTGAAAACACATTTGATTCAGCTCGTGTCCACAAACCAATTCCACGGGTTTGAACGAGAGGATCCATATGCACACATTCGTTGGTTCAACAAACTAACCTCTACAATCAATTACAAGAATGTGCCGCAAACAGTTATCAAATTGATGCTATTTCCATTCTCACTTGAGGGGGCAGCCCGGATTTGGCTGGATAAAGAACCCCCTCGATCCATTGAAACCTGGGAAGATCTCGTTAAGAAATTTGTCAATTATTTCTTCCCTCCATCAAAGACGACTAATCTAAAAAATGAAATTGCTGGATTTCGTCAAGGTTTTGATGAAAATTTCGGAGAGGCATGGGACAGATTTAAAGATCTCCTAAGAAAATGCCCACATCACGATTTCACGGAGTTACAACAGATAAATACGTTTTATAATGGGTTGACCCAAAACGATCAAGATGCACTTAACGCAGCCGCCGGTGGCAATATCTTGAATCGTAAATAAATCAAAAGTTCCTATTTCTCGAAACAAAGTGAATGTTCCTGTCACTCCTGCTTCTTCATCCGGTAACTCATCAGAGTTAGCCTTTCTAACGGACTCAATGCGTTGTATGATGAAGGAAATGAAAGAATTGAAGAGTGAAATTCATAAACCGGAACAAATCAAAGCAATAAACAAAGTGTGTGAAACTTGTGGTGGCCCACATGCGTATTATGATTGTCAAGCAACCGATGCTTCTCTTTACCCAGCTCCCGTAGCTGCAGTAAACCAAAATCAATACCGTCCGCATGCTGAGACTCAGTACCGAGCACCAAATGCTATGGTCCCACCTGGTTTTCCACCCGTGCCAAATCAGAATAATCAAAACCGCTTTGTTCAAAATCAGGGACAAAATTTCCACAATTCCCAAAATTTCAATCAAAACCGAGGTCAGAATCAGGGTAATTTTAACCAAAACCGTGGTCCAAATTTTAATCAAAACCAAGGTTCAAACCGAAATCAGACGTCCTCAGATGAGTTGCTTAAGCAATTCATGAAAACTCAAGAGGAAACAAATAAGACACAATATAAGACAAACCAGTTGTTGGTTGCCCAATTAAACCAGATCAAAAAGTCTTTAACTGATCTACCTTCTACCTCGGGAGGTCTCCCAAGTAACACTGTTGTCAACCCAAGAGGTGAACTCAAAGCTGTCACTACACGTAGTGGTAAAGCTCATGTTGAACTCAAGGTGAAAAAGGACCCGGTACTTCCCACTAACAATGGAAGTGCTAAATACGTCCAACCTTCGGTCATCCAAAATTCTACACCACCAATTGCTCCCCAACCGTCAAGAATCGATCCTACTCTTTCACGATTTACGGTTAAAAGTTTGTCAAACAAACTTAGTGAGCAAAGAACAGCCAGAGCTTATTCCAATATGATCAATGCTACTCCTGCCAGTGTACTTGATGACAGTGATGATGACGAAGATACCACTTTCGTCAAAACTATCACCACTAGGAGTGGTGCTGCTTATGAGGGGCCCGCTGGCCCTATTCCTCCTCCGCTGTTTGAAATGGAAAAAGAGACGGAGGATACAATGGACAAGGATCACATTCCAAGCCCACAAAGTACAGCACATGTCCATCCTCCGGTTGGCCCTAAAAAGAAATCCAAACCAGGAGTTGTCTTTGAATCTGTTGAGACTCCTGAAGTCATTGCCCCTAAATCCAAACCTTACATTCCTTACCCATCGCGCTTAAATGAACAAAAGCTCTGTGAGAAGGCTAGTCAACAAATGGACAAATTCTTTCAAATCTTTAAAGAATTACATTTTGACATAAGTCTTGCGGATGCTATCATTCTGATGCCCAAGTTTGCATCAACATTCAAACACTTGTTAAGCAACAAGGAAAAACTGATTGAAATGGCTAAAACTCCATTAAATGAGAACTACTCAGCGGTTATCTTGAAAAAGCTTCCGGAGAAGCTTGGAGATCCTGGAAAATTTCTACTACCTTGTGTATTTCCAGGAATGGTTGAATGCTATGCCTTAGCAGATCTAGGTGCAAGCATCAACCTGATGCCTCATTAAGTATGGAAGAAACTTTCTCTTCCGGCTCTTACTCCTACCTGCATGACTCTTGAGCTTGCAGATCGAACCATATCTCATCCTCGCGGCATTGCCGAAGATGTATTTGTGAAAATAGGAAAGTTCCATTTTCCAGCTGACTTTGTGGTTGTTGACTTCGACGCAGATCAAAAGGTTCCTCTCATTCTTGGAAGAGGATTCCTAAAAATGGGCCATGCTCTTATTGATGTATTTAAGCATGAGATCACCTTGCGTGTGGATAATGAAGCTGTTACTTTTAACCATGATCAAACTTTGAAGTACTCCTCAAATTGTGATAGGGATTTTCATATTTTTAGATACTCAGTAGTATAGGGAAGATTTTGCCCCCATTAGGTTGCCTTTAAATAGCTTATTGAGTGCTTAATCTTGTCTGCAATTTGGGCTGATTTCTGAGTTTTCTGTATAAAGCTTTGCAACAGCCAAACTGCTTATCTTGTTAATTCTTTGTGCTTATTTGTAGTTTTAAGTTTTTCTGTGCTTAATTAAGTTGTTTAACCATTCCTGAGCTTTTGGGAATTTTTGGATAACTTTAGCTTATTTTTGGGCTTATTGCAAACTGCTTATCTGCCCAAATTAGCCTATTAAGCTTTGATAACTTTTGATTTTAATTTTTCTAGCTTTTGAATAATATTTTAGAATTATCTGTAAAGTTTCATAATTTTCTGAATAGTTTTAATATTTTTAATCTTTTTTATTAGTTTATAATAGTAATTAAATCATAATAAATAGAATATTAATCAGAAAAATATAATTTTAATTTTAATAATTTTCTTTTGTCATTTTTAATCTAGGAAAAATATAAATATATTTTTAGACCTTAAGAAAAACCAAAAATAGAAATATAGTGATAGCTTCTATTTAATAGAATTTATCTTTTTAAATTTTAATTAAGTAATTTTCATTTTTATAATTTTCTTAGCTTCTTTTTACTTAATAATATTTATAGAAAAAGTTTAAGAATTTTCTTTGTTCATTTAGTATTTTTTTTATAAATTTAAATAGTTTAATAAGTAATTAAAATAAATAATTAATAATAAATTAAATAAAAAGTGTAAAAAAATTATAATTTAAGTTTTTAAATAAGTTTTAAGTCATTTTACATTTTTAGGTTTTAAATTTCATAAATTTCAGTTTTTGTCCCATTTTAAATTTCCTGTTGCGCGTTTGTAATTTATTTTAATCGCGTTTAAGTTATAATTGTTTATCAATTGTTAATTAGATAAAAAAGCAAAATCAAAAATATCTGATTCATCAAATCACTCTAATCCAAAGCTTTTCACAGTTTGCCCATTCGCACCTCGTTGGGAAACGACCCAGGTGATCACTTGCCTGGTTTCACACTACACACGAGTATTCGTTCTGAGACTGTTTATATTTATATATACGTTTTCAGACGGAACAGCTTGCTATTTATTAAATAGGGTTCCCAACAAAAGGAACAAAATAACCCCTTATGAACTCTGGACTAAAAAGAAACCCAACCTGAATTATCTCAGGGTGTGGGGTTGTAGGGCTGTTGTGAAACTCCCTGATCCAAAAATAAAAACTTTTGGTGAAAGAGGCATTGAATGCATCTTTGTTGGATATGCTGAGCATTCCAAGGCATATAGGTTCTATGTTATTGAACCTAATGAATCTGTTTCAATTAACTCAATAATTGAATCAAGGGATGCAATCTTTGATGAGAATAAATTCTCATCAGTCCCTAGACCAAGTCAGACGATTCCTAATGGAACCAATGATGTTGGTGTATCAGAAATCTCTGATGAGGTTCCTGATGAGGTTGTGGTTCAACAACCTGAACCTGAGCTCAGAAGGAGCACAAGGGTCAGGACTCCAAAATCATTTGGACCTGAGTTTCAATTATACTTAATTGAAGGAATAAGGGATGAGGTCTTTGACCAAAACTCCTATTGCTTTAATGTTGAGGATGATCCCAAAATATTTGATGAAGCAATGAAGTCCCAGGATGTTGCTTTCTGGAAAGAAGCAATAAATGATGAGATGGACTCCATCATGGGCAACAACACTTGGGTGTTGGCTGATCTACCACCTGGTTGCAAACCTTTAGGTTGCAAATGGATTTTCAAAAAGAAAATGAAGGTAGATGGAACTATTGAAAAGTTCAAGGCTATACTAGTCATTCAAGGCTTTAAACAAAAGTCAGGGATAGACTATTTTGATACTTATGCCCCTGTGGCTCGTATCAGTACCATAAGATTGCTGATTGCTTTGGCATCTATTCACAATCTGATTATACATCAGATGGACGTGAAGACAGCATTCTTGAATGGTGAATTGGATGAGGAGGTTTACATGAACCAACCTCAGGGCTTCATCATGCCTGGCAATGAAAACAAGGTGTGCAAACTGATTAAGTCCTTATATGGACTAAAACAGGCACCTAAGCAATTGCATCAAAAATTTGATGAAGTGGTTTTGTCTAGTGGTTATTCACTTAACCAGTCTGACAAATGTGTATATAGCAAATTTGATGAATCTGGTAAAGGAGTCATCATTTGTCTATATGTTGATGACATGTTGATCTTTGGCACTAACCAAAATCAAGTTGACCTAGCAAAGGAATTTTTGTCATCAAGGTTCTCCATGAAAGATATGGGGGAGGCTGATGTTATCCTTGGAATAAGGATTAAACATGAAAGTAACAAGATTTCTATCTCTCAGTCTCATTACATTGAGAAGGTGTTGAGGAAATTTAATTACTTTGATTGTACTCCAGTGAGTACTCATATGGATACAAGTGAGAAGCTCTTGCCTAATACTGGTAAGGTTGTATCTCAACTTGAGTATTCTAGGGTGATTGGCTGCTTAATGTATGCCATGACTTGTACAAGACCTGATATTGCATTTGTTGTGGGTAAACTGAGCAGGTATACTAGTAATCCTAGTGCTCATCATTGGCAAGCAATTCAGAGGGTACTGAAGTATTTGAAGAGAACTATGGATTATAGTCTCTCATATACTGGTTATCCTTCAGTATTAGAAGGATACACTGATGCAAGTTGGATCAGTAACACTGAAGACAATTCATCTACTAGTGGCTGGGTATTCCTACTTGGTGGAGGTGCAATTTCTTGGGCATCCAAGAAGCAAACTTGCATCACCAGTTCAACCATGGAATCTGAATTTGTGTCCTTAGCTGCTGCTGGTAAAAAAGCTGAATGGTTGAAAAACTTGCTTCTTGAGATTCCATTGTGGCCTAAACCTATAGCACCTATTTCTATCAGTTGTGATAGTGCTGCTACATTGGCAAAGGCTTATAGCCAAATGTACAATGCGAAGTCTAGACACTTAGGTGTCAGGCATATCATGATTCGTGAGCTTATCATGAATGGGGTGGTATCTATAGAGTTTGTTAGATCTCAACAAAACTTAGCTGATCACTTGACGAAGGGTTTGGCTAGAGACTTGGTTTTAAAGTCTGCTAAAGGGATGGGTTTAAGTCCAACTTAGTCACTGAATGCTAAGATACCCAACTCCCTCCTGAGGAAACTTGGGAGTTGAGTTCAATGTGAAAAGTTGAACATTTAGTGGACTGGAGCACATGTTTTATTAACATCCTAAGGTTGTGCTCAGAACCTGCTGGAAAGGAGGATGAAGTATTTACTTCTCAATGGTTAATTTCTTTGAAAAAGTGCTTAGCAGGAGCATGAATAAAGAGGAACCACCTATGTAAATGTTGAAGTTTTGCCGCTTCAGGAAGCTTTGGACTTTTAGCTTTTACAACATTTATGAATTGGATATGGACACATGGCTTGTATAGTGTCAGGAGTATTTAAGTGTTTGAAAATGTATGTGTATTTTATCTTCAGGTATTCAAATGGGTTGAAGGGTTCAATTCTTAGAACACCCTGATTCTCGAATATTTGAACGTGTAATGTACTAAGATGAGAATTCAATCTTCAAGATATTTTCATTTATGCATATGTTTTGTTTTGTGTTTAATCTACATGCAAAGGAAGTGAACTAAATTTGGGGAGGATTGTTGGAAAATTTAGTACACTTGAGGGATGAGTTCACACCTGGTAATGGGTTGGAGGTACGGAGTGTACACCCATTTGGTCCCTGAACACCCTGACTCAATAGTGGTTATGCAGAGTTTCTACCAGTAGTAATGATTCTACTGCTAGTAATTCTACTGCTTGTATAAGTCTGTTCCTGCTGGTAGGCTAAGTCTGTTCCTGCTGGTAGGCTTATTGTTCCTGCTGGTAAGCTTATAACCACTGATTCCTACTATTATGGAAACTATTATGGTATAATTAATGGGCCGTTAATTATACATAATTCCATGGGCTAGGGTTTGAGTAAACTCTATTATAAATAGAGATCATAACTTTACTGCATAGATATACAGAACACAAACCCTAAACACTTGAATATGTTTTGGTTCTTGATTTGTGCCTAAAACAAGAACATCACTTGGTCTTATCCCATAGAGATATTCGTGTAACCCAGGCATAGGGTCGAATAGTTTCTATTGGAAAGTGATTACACGATTTTAAGTGAATATCCGATACCTTGATTATTGATTATCTTAACCCTGATTTGGGAACACGACACAAAACAACCAACAGTTTACGACTTTTACCGCGCTTAAGCCTGCCGACACACAGACTCGAACAAAGTAAACCCGGAATGACCATCTAAATTATTCAAGAAAGAAGAACAAACCCTTTGGATGTAACATTCCGGCATGAGAGAATGCAATACACCGAGGTGTTCATTCACCATTTTCCTGCGGTTTTTCTCGACAGCAATGTGATTCATTCTTTGTCTTTCTTTTTCTTCCTTGCTCTTACAAACCTTTTGTTTTTTTATCCTCCTTCTTCTACCACCTTCTAACACCACATTTTGGTTGTTTTCTTGGCTGTTTTCCCGTTGTACCACCTTCGCTGGAGAAGAAAAAGAGGTGGTTTCATGGCAGCTATTGGTGTCATGTCCCATCTCTTTGTCTCTTTCAATCTTTTTTTACTTTATATATTACCATTCAAGATTGTGTTTTCAAAATATACTACTCCCTCCTTTCATTTGCTACTGTACTTTTTTGTTTTTCTTTAGTTTTCTTTTTTCTCGTTTTGAGTGGCAATTGTTTCATTTGCTACTTACCTACATAAAAAACTATTTTTTTAAAAAAAATTTGCAAAATAAGCATTCTCCATTCAAAAATTTTACAATGTTAATTTCTCACATATAACACAATTTAAACACAACATCTATATTATTTTCAAATTTTTTTCCCCATCCTTATAAAATGGCATTCTCTTATACTAACTATTATTATAAATAATTCTTTCATCACCTACAAAATGCACACACACTATATCTACAAAACCAAATTTTATCGAAACATGAAGACTCAAATGGTGATGCAACTCAATCGGATGCTAGTTGTCCACCCGGTTTTGAATTTCTTAAAATGCAAAAGCAGAAGCAACAACAACAGGTTCCACCTTCCCCAACAATTAGTAATTGTTCTACTTCTTTTGCTGGATACCACAAGAAGGATTTCAAAGCGACATCGTTACTTTATGAAATAAACCGTTTGATTGAAGTTGGGGGGACTTTGGGGTACGATGTTAGAGGTTAGGGGCGGAACTACATGTAACCCTACCCCTGAACTTTTACCCGGGTAGTGGAATTTTTGGGCATTTTTTACGTTTTTTGGCGATTTTTTGGCGATTTCGCTACCCCTGAAACAAATTTTCGCTACCCCTAAACAAATTTTCGTATTTCGCTACCCCTGAACTTGGCTCCTAGTTCCGCCACTGTTAGGGGTTGCCTAAAAACTCTCAAAACATATGTTGAACGAATCAGGGGTGGCCATTTTTGATAGATGAATATTCTATCAATTAATATTTGTGGTACCAAGAAACGAAGGAAACGGACGTGGATCAAAGAGTTGTGCTTTAAACATCATATTAGTTTCCTTGACGATGAAAATCAGAAACATGAAGACTCAAATGGTGATGCAACTCAATCGGATACTAGTTGTCCACTCGGTTTTGAATTTCTTAAAATGCAAAAACAGAAGCAACAACACAGGTTCCACCTTCCTCAACAATTAGTAATTGTTCTACTTCTTTTGCTAGATACCACAAGAAGGATTTCAAAGCAACATCGCTACTTTATGAAATAACCCATTTTATAAACCGGTCGGTGTTTGGGTTGAGTAGTATTAAACATGTCAACTCGTGAACCCGTTTAATTATATAAGACTGCAAAAAATAAAATATATAGCTTTGCTTTTAGTTGGATTTGGATTAAAGCATTTTGTTATGTACATAATAAGACAATGAATTAGGATCATGACTCATGTCATTGAAATTGTTTTATATTTATTTGTATGTTGCGTATATCATTTTTGGATTTAAACTTGTTGAATCGACAAATCACCAACCTTTCTTCATCGCTTGATCTGTTTACTTAAATAGGTTAAACGGGTCACAAACGGGTTACACGTGTTATGCAGGTTAGGATTGAGTTTCTTTACACGATTAATAAACGGTTCGTGTTTGGGTTAGGATTGAGTTTCTTGACACGATTAATAAATGGTTCGTGTTTGGGTAGAGACTATACTAACTCGCCAACCCACGAACCCGAATAAGCCAACCCAAACATGACTAGATCGGCACCCTCACACTTACCATTGCATTCAAACTTTTTTTTTTTTTTTTTTTTTTTTTTTTTTTTTTTTTTTTTTTTAATGTACCCGCAATATTAGCTCAACGGATGAGGACATGTAGGCTAATGCGACACTCATATGTCTATATCATGTCCATGTCACCATGTGTCCTTTATTTATATTGCAATTTACCGATAGTCATGTGTCCTTTATAATGTTACGTATGTGAGCCCTTTAATTATGTTATTACACGATTTACCTTTCTCATATTAGTACGAAAGCCCACATAGAGTCGAATCGGTCGATTAAACTCGATAGAAATATATTGTTGACCCGCCCCGGATTCCACCATTGTGATTCCCCTGGCACAAGGGACACATTATCTCCATTTTCGATGTATTCATAAAAATAAGGTTTTAAACCCATGTGATTTCCCTCCAACCACTATATCTAAGGTCAGGAAAACTTGCATCGAGCTCATTTGGACGAACTAACAACCTACCGTACCATTCATGTGTGGGATCCAGACTCAAGAGATGGTCTGGTTTGACTTGTTAATGTCAATAATGTGTTTCATGTTTTATAGTGGAAGATCCCAATCAACATATAAGGAAACAATGCACAAGCATTAGCAGGTGTGGTGTGGCCTTCCTTGGACCAGGGTCCAACCTGTGAGACACACTGCCACGGTATACAGTCATGTGACTTATTGAGTTATCGGTCTCAATTTTCAGTCAAAAACATGGTAAACTGAGCATGAAATGAAATGATTTTATAGTTGAGAACATGAAACAATGTTGTCGCATATCACAACAAAAGCATAAAAAGACATCAAACTTGACAAAACCTCCAAATCCGAGGATTATTAACAACAAAATTCAGAAAACTAAGTCAACCATGGTTTAATAGTAAAAAAAGCTGAAATAAGCAGCAAACACAAACAAACTGCAACCAAGAAGGTGGATCCGAGTTTTTCCACTTATTGAAGGATTTGAAAAATATAGAACTTACTCAATGTCAACAATCCAGTCGCCATAAATACCATTAATCTTCTTTGGAAACTTCCACGTCGTCTGACCTGATCTCTGCTCAGCACCTTGCAGCTGTGCAGCACCACCTGCGACAGCAACTGATGAGCCAGGGGCTGCTACAGTGTTTGGAACATTCAATCCTTGGTTTGTGGGGTTGACAAGCGCACCACCATATCGCCGCAGTTCTGTCAATAGAAGTATTAGTTTATACTTTTAGATATTCTTGTACACAGTTATGGTACTTGTAATGTTTCACAGTATGGCTTTTCATTCCAAAGTAATATACAAATTATTCTGAAATTTGAAGGTATTCATTTGACGGTCAAAGTCAAAAGTATGACCATGAAAACTACAAGTTCATGATCATACAATAAAATGAGGAACACAACTTTTTGGACATTGTGTCGATATTTATATGTATCGGTTTAACCTCTCTAAAACTCTTACGTGCTTGGATCCCTATTAGTTCTCATTGTTTGACTTTAGATGTCAAACTTGTATGAGCTAAACTGATAAATGCGATACATCTTTTTACATGTTCTCAAACAAATAGGGGTAGCGTCAAGCTTGTTGCTACTTTGCTGCTTCTTTTTTCCTTTACAATAAATAACAGTTTTTTAAATTTAAAGCAACTCACTGGTATCAAAATTAAAATTGTAATGTGATAATCAATTTAGCAAGATATAGAATTACATAAACTATGAGAAATATCCACTTTTATCTCAAGGGTAAGACAAGAATAACCTAGTGCTATTGGATTAAAACTCTATACTTATTACCAAGTTAAACCATTTTTTAAGCCATCGACTTATATCTTAAGGACAAGATAAAATAATCTAGTGCTATGCTATCGGGTTAAAACTCTATACTTATACCAAGTTATACCCTTTTTAAGGCTTCGGGTTGATTCATAAAGACTTATCAATCAGTCTTCCATTGTTCCTAAACTATGTCAATATTGCTTTTCTTATGTTCCTAGGCCCCTATACCTCCCTTACGAAGTTATCAAAAAATTTAACTAATTTATTTACAGCGTAAAATCTGGAATCTCAACAGAACTGAGACAATGTTAGTAGGCTAAACTACTACATCAACAATAACAAAATTCTAATATAACACTGCAAAGAACAAAAGAGCATAACTATTTTCAACAAGCCTTTCAGCACATGTAATGGTAAACAACAAAGAAGCATAACAGAATACAAGAAAAATCACTTAGTTATCTTTCATTGTTAACTGCAAGTCTTTCAGTTAACTTGTAATTAGTGGGGAATAAAAGGAGGTGGACAACCTTTACTTTCATGGCATGAAATGTATCGACTATAAAACATGAATATCTAAGTCAAAGTATCTGTTACAAAACCGTTAGACGGATAATTGCCAAAATTTCAAACAAAGTAACAATCTTTATAACTAGATCTTAGTCAATAACTGAAGATAGATAATCAAACCATTCAATGTAACTGTAAGTTGTGGTTCCCAACATATAACTGAGAAGGAAAATTAAGATTAATAATTAATACTATATGAATTAAATAAATTTAATGAACTATACCTGCTTCACCGTGAGCAAAGTCACACTTGCTCCCATACAGGCAGTTGCCTGAATACTCCCATTTCATACAGATCCTTGTTCGCCAATTCGGAGGCTTCACAGTTGCATCAGCCTCTGCTGCTGGCAGTGGCTGTGGTGCTACTGGTGTTGTTGGTGCTGCAGATTGTGGCCATGCTGGCAGTGCCGCTAGTACCGGTGGTGGTGCTACTGGTGGCAGTGCTGCAGTGTCTCTCCCGTCCCTTTTAACAGAACTATATCTGCCACCCGAAACTACTATTGTTGTTCTTTCACGATACTTGGATTCTAAGTCGTGAACATAAGGACAGCCGTCACCAAAAGGGCAGCCCTCTTCACTATAGAACTTCTTGCAGTGTTTCAAGGATCTATAATTAACCGTCCCAAATTGCGGAAACGATTCCCTTAGCTTATCCAAAAGATGTTTATGCTCATTGGCAAGCCCAAAGTCTTCATAATTCTCCTGAAGACTTCTGAGTTCTGAACTCCTATGTGCAAAATTACAGTTGGTGGCATTCTGGCAAGTTCCTGATCCGAATTCAACACACCATTTTGTCTTGAACAACAATTTCTGGATGGCGATTGATTCACCGTAACTCAAATTGGAAGTAGTACCACCAGACGCCTTATCATACTCATTTCCTGTTGCTGAAACCGGCTTATCATCTCCACCAATTATGTGAATGACATTTCCATCATCTCGGAAACTGTCCATTTTGGGTGCGGCGGCGGATATTTTTAATAAAAGTTTATACTAAACGAAGTAGGCAAACCCTAGGCTAAACAGGGGTTTAAATAGGTAGTAAAACCTCCAAAAACGACGTCGCACACTAGATTTATTGTTTCTTGCCATTAATTAAAAACAGCTAAGATCCGAGACAGCACAAATATAGGCTTAAATGTTGTTCAATGAACCATTGCTACAAACTATACGATTAGATAAATGCATATAGAAATCCCGAACATCCAAGTATCACTTGCATTCTAATGCAAACAGAAAAACCCAAAATTCCATAGAGTTACAAAAAGCACAAAAAGAAAGGCATGACATCTTAACATTTAATATTCTCAAATTCTAAACAACAGAGGTAGCACAACAAAGATCCAATATAATTACCATCACAACAACCGTGACATCTTAACATTTAACATTTAAGGCAAAAGTTCAGATTTTGGAGCAAATATCACTTGCATCAAGGGGGTTCTGTCAGCATACTGCCGATTTACATGGAAAAACTGAGAACGACCAGGCCCTGTGGTAAATAAACCATATAGGATTATATGATAATTGTACGATTATTACCAGTTGAGCCCACGAAGAATTGATTCTGTTTGCTTTGCTCCCGAAAATGTATATAGTTGTTTTATGTCAAAGCTCCATTCAGATTGCAAAAAACGAAACTAGTCCCTTCACTTAAGGACAGGGGAACCAGAGGTAACAAGCAGATTAGGACCCTTACTCTATAAGCTAAATCAGGATCCCAACCCACAAGGGTGTTCTAAAACCTATACATCGATGAACCAAAGGTAGTTGTAATACTTTTAATCTCCATGGCCTGAAACGTGACATGTCCCAGAACATCAATGGAGTCAAGTACAAAATAGCATTTAGCAGCAGCTTACACTCGAGTATATATTCTGACTCTCAAACTAGTCAATGACAAACTAAACTAGCTCGAATCCAATACCTCCAAATTCAAAACGTCTTAATTGGTAGAAAAAGAAAAGGTGTAACTTGTAGGTTATCATGAAAGCTAAGCTCTATGACCACAATCAAGGCCAATAACTGAGGATCCCACATTCCACCAACCCCAAAACAAGCCAACTATATCAGAACATTCTGCTTTCAAACACACAAAGGGTCTCTTCAACCCTTCTACCAACACATTCCGAATGAGGACAAGATCTCAAACATGGTTCCACAAATAAATCAGGGGTGTTCAGATTGAAATGAAACCAATAATTATATCATATTGCCACTCGAAATGTTGGGTAGGCAACTTAGTGAAGCTTGGGGGGAAATAATACAGCACAAAATCTCGTTCCTTTCTAACAGGATACCCGAAATCCCCATCCCAACATCAACCCTCAATACACAATGTATGCTCTGAAGTTCCAAATCACTGTTTCAACAGTATCATCATATTAAGGGCTCTATATAAGCTTTACATAACTACACTCAAAAACTACACAAAGGGTCCAGAACCAAACCTTCCAAAAATGTTCGACTGAATCATACGAACATTGTACAGTTTCGTGAGCAATCCCATAATACGCTAATTGTTATGACCATTTCATGCATCTAAATTCTAAAACAAGAGGCAAAGTGGACAGCTACATTTTTATTTCCAGTACTAACTATAAACAAGTCACACAGACATGAACACATAAAACAAAAACACTACCAACCACTGCATTTTTTCCTTAATTGGTGCAAATGCTCCGCTAAGTGACTGTTTGGGATTGCATCTAACCAAATAAGCAGTTTTAGTATGCAATCCCAAACACCCACAAAACTGCCCATACATTGTCTCTAAACGTAAATGTAGATAATAACTACAAAATAGTTTTTTTTTTTTTTTTTTTTCCTCCCGCCGCAATGCACAGTCATAATATATCTCGTTATTATCATAACACATACAGCCGTTATTGGATTACTGCTAAAATTTGTATTTACATTCTCTTAAGATAGCCTACCACAAAGCTACATGTAATATGACAACTGAATCACTGAAAAATGAAAACTTATCTCATCTGCTACTACTACTGACTTCAACATAAATTTAACAAAATTGTGAGCTTTGAAGTCCACTTTCTGCATAGTTATTGTAGGACAATTCATCGTCTAGGCTTCTTTAACGGGATTACTCCATTTTTTAGTGCAACACAATATACACATGTCGCACTTTTTACCATGCCTTGTCGATTCATGGCCTTAATCAAGACATCAAAGGCGACTCTGTCAAGCATTTCACCTCTTCCTTTGCATACCGAAACAAAAAGTGACATGGCTTTCTCATCCTTTCCTTCAATACAAAGGCCTCTAATGACGATGTTCAATGTGAATGATCTTGGATACAACCCCATCCTTATCATATCACACAAATTAGCATAAGCCTTGTCCATCTCATTCCCGTTACAAAAGGCTTCAATCATTAACTCATAAGCACATGGGTCAATATCGCAGCCTCTCTTACACATCTCATCGAACACCTGATAAGCATTTTCCAAAAACTCTTTTTCATCTCTAGATCTCCTACATACGCCTCTTAACAAAGTATTCATCATTCGCTCATCAACCTCAAATCCCACATCTAACATCTCATTAAAAACCACAACCCCCGCCCTAAACTCACCCCATTGTAACAACCCATGTAACAATGTACTATAACTAACATAATCCGGAACACAATTCCGCTCTTTCATTCGCTCCAACAAACCAAACCCCTCCATTGGTCTACCTTCCTTAAAGTAGCCATTCAAAACGGTATTATAACTCACTACACTCGGACTCAACCCCATTTCAATTGCTTCATTTAGAAACTCTAACGCCTCGTCCGACCTACCCACTTTGCAAAAACCATCCATAACCGCAGTATAACTATAAACATCCGGCCGCAAAGAACATTTCTTAATATTCAATAACATTTCATAAGCTTCTTCTACTCTACCAACATAACACAACCCTTTTAACAAACAATTATATGTATTGATATTAGGATCACATTGTACCATACTCATCATGTCAAACACTTGAAAAGCTTCCTTTAGCTTACCTTTTTTGCAAAAAGAATTAATAACTTGTGTAAAGGTTTTAACTTTATTATTATCAAACACAAACCCATTATTGATCATATGTTCCAAGACTTTTTTAGCTTCCATTGGGTCATCTTTTTTGCAGAAATAGTTTACAAGTATAGAAAAAGTCAACCCATTAGCACAAAAGTCAAACTTTGATAAACTAGAATATAATTTATATGCATATTCTAACTCATCATTTAGAAACAAACCCATAAACAAATGGTTAAACTCTGTTAAGGTCTTAATGTTTCCAGCTTTAAGCCTGTGTGCTAAACCTTGAACTGGGTTATGTTTTAATAATTGTGGTGATGGTGTTGGTGGTGTTGCTGTTGCAGAGATGATAAAGTGGGTTGGTCTGTTTTTGGGATTTAAATTGTGATAAGGTGAAGGAAGTTGAAAAGGAAAATGGTGTTGGATGGAATTCATGTAGGACAACACAGTGAAAAGGTTTTAAGATCGTGTCTTGAAATAAGAGTTGGTGTTAACGAGGCATTCGGTTGGGTTATTTGAAAGATTTATTTATCGTGGGTATTAGGCGGGTAGTTAGACACGCGGTACTCGAAATGAGCGGTTACACGCGGTTTCGGTCATGGTTAACATTTTAGAAGCTTAATCGAGTTTAATGTATAAACAATAACATGTTTTAGAACCTAAAATGTGATTTTAGTAAAATTAAATAACATTGAATATATTAAAGTTATTCAGTCACAATAATTGTATTCAAATAAGCATACATAACACATAAACAAAAAATATTTGTTCGACATTATAAGTTACGACCACATTAAACAATTTTCACACATAGATGTTTAGCGAATGTTTACATTAGGAACAAAAAAGTCGTTATACAATAAAAGTAATGCAGTAATATAATCAAATCTTCTACAAATAGTTGAAGACGGAAGCAGCCTCTCTACCATAGGTAGGGGTAAGGCTGTCTACGTCTCAACCTCCCCCATACACCGTTGAAGACGGTATTGGGACCCATAACCCATGAAAGACGGTATTGGGAGTTACCTTTTTTTTTTTTTTTTTTTTTTCTTCTTTTAGTTAAAAATCTTCATGTATATTATACACGGTTCGGTTATGTTAACAGCGGATATCCAAAAATAAAAAACGAAACCGAACCATGATAAACGGGTTTCTTCGGTTTTGGTTTTTTTCTGTTTTGTTTTTTTTTGGGTTTTGGATTGAGTGGTTCGGCTCGGTTTTTTGGTTTCACGGGTTTTTGAACACCTTTAGTTTTTACCTTGGAACAATCATATAAAATTGATTACTATGATGGTGAAGCACCACCTGATGGTAGCTTCCACCACACGTGAACCCCATAGCACTAAAACCACCACCACACACGATGGTGGTTTTTTTCTCATTTTTGGTGGTCTCAACCACTGAACGGATATCAAGCCAAAAAGCCATCAAAGGGTCAAAAGGTGAGGCCCCATAACAGTTACTTTGAATAAATATCCC
Organism: Artemisia tridentata subsp. tridentata; assembly: GCA_021014915.2. Taxonomy (NCBI): domain Eukaryota; kingdom Viridiplantae; phylum Streptophyta; class Magnoliopsida; order Asterales; family Asteraceae; genus Artemisia; species Artemisia tridentata. The sequence continues at coordinate 85,692,287 of CP139505.1, forward strand.
GTAACCCATCATTTTTATTCATAATTTCAAACATCATATTTCTCAATATCTACACAACTGAAACAAAATATTTATCATTTCTCATATCCGAATGGACTCCAAATCATTCATGTTCACAGACTCATTGGAAGAAGAACAAGTAAATAGTATGAATTTGTCATTTTCAAAAGGGCTAATTGTCTAAAAATGTAGTATACTTGCAACTTTGCGTAATTAAATTTACCGTTGTTCAAATATGATTATTTCGTGCATATCTTTTCAAATTTTGATTATTTTGTGTAACAGTTTACCTGTTATATCAGTCGATTCTATGTGTATTAGGTCACCCTCCATGTCACTTGTCATGCCATGCCTTGTCATTTTTATTTTATATAGAGTAAATTGCAAAAATCGTCCGTGTGGTTAGTCCATTGCATGTTTAATCCCTTTGTCTTCTTCCCCTTGAATTTTAAGTGCTCGTTTCTGCAATTTATTTATTAAAACAACGCAATGCGATAATAAGTAACTCATGTAAATATGAAACAAGAATTTTTATCATAAATATAACATAGTTAATCAACCGTCAAATATATTATATTAACACGAGTCTTCAATCTCTTATCGAGTAAGAGGCAGTAAGACAAGTCCCCCACCTCTTACTGAGTAATATGTTATATGCCTAACTGGGTCTGACTCAAAAAAAAAAAAAAAAAAAAAAAAAACAAGCATCCCCGATAAGAGTAAGAGGGATAGTAAGATTTTTTTATTAAAAAAAAAAAAAAAAAAAACATTACTTTAATTAAAACCTTACTGTTTCTCTACCCACAATGATTTTCACACTCAAACTATTTCAAAACCGACAAACAACTTACTCTCAAATTAAACCCGAATCACCAATTCGACGACCTCTTCATTCTCGACGGTCACCATCGTCATCACTAACTTTACTACCAGTTACCGTCGAGTGCCACCATCGCGATCTCCATTCAACGCCATTATGACCACCATAAACGCACATGACACACAATGGCTGCCTGGGTTGTTCATCTACTATTGTCACCCACGTCAACAACCATAGAAATCCACACCAACCAATGCCGAACGCCTATAGATTCGAGTGGTACAGGCGGTTGTATGTTTGTAAAGGCAACATCTTGTGGTTTTTGATTTACTGACTTTTGTTTTAATGGGGTTTATTCTTGATGTTGGGATAACAGGGTGGACTGGTAGTACAGAAGAGAGACAGTGGAAAACAAATAGGTTTGCGGGTTTTGATTGATGTTGGTATTTATGTTATATAGTAGAGTAGATGAATGTGGGATTCTGGGAAACTTGATGCGAGATTTGCAAGAACTCAAAAAGAAGTTTTGCAATATTACAGGCAGCGTATCTAATCGCTGTAGTGTGCAGTGTAGTATAGGTAAGACTCGGAGGAAAGTTCGTTCTCTAGGGGAATAGTGTCGTTAGGTCAAGATGTATGACGAAATAGGTCTAGAGGTGAGGGATGATTCTTTTGTGTTTTTATATTTTTATAAAAGCAGTTAAAATCTCGGGTTTTGAAAGAGTGGGCGGAATTAGTTGCTAGTCAACTAACCCAAAACTAATAATAACTTGAAATTAAACTAATTAAAAAGAAAAAGTACAATTGGTGACTTCTTATGATAGGGAAAAGCGTGTTCACTTAGATTTAATTACTCCCTAGTTATCTCCTACTGATCTGTCGAATTGTCACGTCCTTGTTTTAGTTGAAGCGCTGTATTCCTTAATATTGGTCGTGGGGAGGTGCCGAAGTCCCCAACTCTATGAATCTTAGTCTCCCCTAAAAACCTTAAAGTCTATTAAGTTTTCTAGGATCCACAAGCCGCAATTCATGCAATAAATACAACGAGAAAAACCGATAGTGCACTCTACGGTTGCGTTTCTAAGACGTTCAAGCTAGTTACATATAAGAGGTCAGCCAGTTTTCTTAGCCTAACGCGAAGCAATCAACTAAACAAGAGACGACAAATCAATATTCAACAACTAGGTTTCATTAGATCTAAGCAAACACTAAATAATTTAAGCTATCATGTTAAAGAGAAGAGAAGATAAACAATTAATCAAACAACACATAGACATATTGAATGATTAAACGAATAACTTATCTTCAATGAAACATATATTTTGGGGGCTGAAGAACCCTTACTAAAGCTGCCAAATTCGTCCACAAAACCCTACTCCAAAATGTTACACGAATTAATGAAAACATATGAAAGTATATATAGGATTACAACTATGACGGCGTCAGCTTATAGGTTCTGACGCCGTCAGCTCGCCGTGATTAGGTTTTCGTCTTGTGCAAGTCGCCGTTATGACGGCGTCACCTTGTAACCTCTGACGCCGTCATGTTATGTCTGACGCTATCCTTTAATAAGTGTCTGGGCCGTCTCTTGTTAGCTTAACACGTGACTCTCATCTTCAATTAACACCTGACGCTGTCAGGTTGTAGATCTTCAGAATTCATCTGAGGCGTCTCTTGTTAATCTTGAACCAAAAGTTAAGGATCATTTAACATTAATATAAAAGTAATTACAACATATAATCGTTTCACGTTAGTCAAAATAAGCACGGAAATTATATACTAGCACCTCACATAAAGTGTTTGGATTCTCACATCTCTCGGGTGTATAGAGTTATATAACATAAGGAAACGGGAAAATAAAACACTCTCTACCTGTCATAGCACATAGATTACCATAGGCTTGAGAACGGATCAAACCTCCACCACTTTGGCGTAAGTACCTAGGATAAACTATCAAAGAGGTTTTTTCAAGGGTTGTAACGTTAGGTGTAAGGGTATAGAAAAACACGGTTTTGTTAGATAAGAGAAATTTACTGGTGGCAAGTCAATCATCTTAGTTAATTACATGTACAATGAGACTTTGCTAAGCCAAGACTCGACTCGCTTCGCTTCTTTTTTGTATTTTTCTTGACACTATTTTGACTTGAACTAAAATGAAAGACGGGATGGTAGTCCGTATGTTTTTTCTCTTGTCTTTTTCTACTTTTTTTTTAATCATTTTTTTTCTTTTTTTTTTTTTCTCTTTTTTTTTCTTTATATATATATATATATATATATATATATATATATATATATATATATATATATATATATATATATATATATATATATATACTAGATTTCGAAGCCCGCCCGATGGGCGGGCATGACTTATAATTATTCTTTTGATGGTATTAGTTAACGGAAATTCATTTTTAAGGAAAGGGAGCTTGATTATTATTTTCATGAGCTTAATTATTATTTTGATGGTATTAGTTAACATGAAATATTTTTTTAAGGAAGGCGAGCTTGACGTACATTTTAATTGTTAATTGGGTTAATATTTTTATTTAGAAGACATAATTTTTTTGACTTTTAAATATGAATTAAAAAAAATTATAATTATTCTTTTTATGGTGTTAGTTAACGGAAATTTATTTTTAAGGTTAATGGGGTTAATATTTTTATTTAGAAGACATAATTTTTTTGACTTTTAAATATGGATTAAAAAATTTTTTTTTTTTTTTTGGAAGTTATTAGTTAAAGGATAAGAACATATAAATGTTTTAGTTTCTCTTTATATTTCTTAAAGATCGAACGGTTTAAAAGTATATATATATATATTATATATATATATATATATATATATATATATATATATATATATATATATATATACTAGTTTTCAAAGCCCGCCCGATGGGCGGGCATGACTTGTAATTTTACATTTTAATTTGATCATGTATTGGTAAAGAGACATGCATATATGCATTTTAATTTATTTGTTTTTTAGATTAATTTTAGATTTTAACTTAGTCATGTTGTTTGGATAGTATTATGTCACGGAAATTAATTTGTGTATACAATTTAATTATATTTACAATATGATTATTGTTAATTTTTTAATTATTATTTTGGTTGGTTTTGTTGTGTAAATTTATATTGTATTTTAGTCATAATTTAAGACGGGCGGGCATGAGTTATAAATATCGTTTGAAGGTATTAGTTAACGAATAATAAGATATAAAAGAATGGTTTTTTTCTTTTAAGCGTTAACAATGGAAATTAGTTGGTCGTTATTAATTATTGAATAGTTAAAAGGTACCATTTTTTTCTTAAATTCCTTTTGCTTAGAATAGCTATACAAACATCCATGCACAATTTGAACAAAGTCCTTCAAGCAATTTGAGGATATTTGAATCATCAACCTGTCAGCTATATAATTGTAACAGTTTTATAGTAAATAAAATATAGCAAGATAAAGCTAAAAACAATTCATTGTGGAGTAAATTTTACAAAATTTATTAATTAGAAGATTAACAAATTAGGAAAATAGGACCCATTTGGCATATAAATGGGTCATTGGGGATCCCATATCCTCGTAAGTGTTCACACAAGGTGATAACAAATCATATTAGTCGTGAACTCACCATTCTCTGTGATATACATCGGTGTATTATTGTATATGTGCTTGAGATAAGTCACCATCAACATAAAAGTGTATTTTCTCTTAGTTACTCGCATTGTTTTGTTTCTTGCTCGCTTTGCCACATTACCAATTCACTTCGTAGATCGCTTCGCTTTGCCATTATTTGAGTAGTTGATAATGAACTACGTGGGTAACAACAAATGGAAAGAAACACATATGGCGGCCGGCCGCAACGTGGTTTTTTTTCGTCATAGTTTCAAACGGCTAACAGTATTATGCATAAAACAAAAATGTACAGATGCAAGATCGCATATATGAGATATTATAAAATCATTTTATTTATGGTTGTTGATCGCAATCTTCCATACTCACAGCGAGTCCATCGTGTTCATCCAAACACTATTTTTTTGGTACAAATCCAAACATTCTAAATAACACTCAAAAACAGCTTATCACCCCAATTTTTTTAAAACATGAGCAGATTCAAACACTATCATATTGAGCTCATTACGGCTGGTTCAATACTTACAGTTACCACAGATACTAAGGCCGCGTTTGGAATTGCTCACCACTGGTTCATAAATCTAGCTGTAGCTATTGAAATAATCTATCTTATGCTTTTCTGCTATTTTCTAGTTGTAAGCAAAGCAACACTCTAATCAGTCATCTGATTTCTTTCTTCAAATACCTATAATTAGAACCATAAGTTGGGAGCATAAACACACTATCAAGTATTTTGACATAGGTAAACAACTTATGGTCATCACTTTATTTAACCTCTTTATCAAAAGCTGCTTCACATAAGCACTTTCGGCCTATATAATCACAGTTTTTCAAACACCAAAAAATAAAGCTTTTCAACTTATTGCACTTAATACATCAGAAAACCCAAACATTATCTCGTACATTGTATGCTTGCGTGGATGCATAAACAAACCGATAATAATAGCACCCCACAGTTAAATAAACTACAATGCACAAACCCACCTCTTTAAAAACAGAAAGATGTTAAAACATTTTTTTTGCTCTTCCACCATATCGTTCCATTATACATCTCCAAATATCCAACAACAACAACAGCAACAGATGACCGCCCTCACCACCTGCCCCTGCATATACATAAACATATTTAAGAATGATCACGTTTTAGCAAGTAATTAAAATTCTAATACTGGAGACTATCTATTTATGGTACTAATAAATATGTAAAATTGTTTATATGTGCTACTTATAAAGAACCTATAAATTGACAAGTGACTACCTGAAGCACAGCCATGTGCCGTAATGCTTTCAACACCGAACGGAACCGAATTGCAACCTGCTAGCGCGTCCAAAAAGTTTGAGCCAATTCAATTCAGCAGCACATTTGACCTCAAGTGCATATGTGTTTACTAATATTTTTCCTGCCACAGGAAAAAAGTGCATGCAATTGTGATAACCATTTGTTAATATTGATAATTATTAAGAGCCCGCACTATCCGCTGGAAAAAACAGGCAGTAATTTACGTTTTTTTATTACGATTGTTGATTATAGATGACTAACCTCTGTGAATCTTAAGCCATTAATTCCATGTTCTAACCCCATGTCTGTAATCATATCATCATGCCCAATCTTTGTTGCATTTCCGGGCCTATGGTCCGAGAGCCTAAATTCAACCTTTTTATAGCTCAACAACCTTATTCCTTTCCCAAATGAAAATATGCGATCACACCTGAAATGAAGCGAAGACATCAGAAATAACAAAAAATCAAATAATCATTAGAGTATCAGCAAGATTTGGCACAACAGCAAGTAGTCACTTTAGTATAATTTAAACAATGACTCAAACCTTATCACAGCGAATTTCACGATCTTGGAATTAGTGAAGTACTCCACTATGCAAAAGCTTATTATGTGCAAACAGTTTTAATAATTTCTACCAAAAAGATGAAGCTTTCACAAATGCAACAAATAACATATGATCTGGTAGCTGAATATACCTTGAGTCCTTTGTTCTTTTACTCTACTGTACTTTTTCAGAAGCAGGCTAGGGTTACGGATCAAATAGAAGTAGGCTAATGAAGAGGGCTTTAGTAGCCCACAATTTTTGGTGGGAAAAGCCCGGAGCAAAACGACGTTGTATTCTATGACTTATAATATATAGTATAATATATTAAGTAGAATGGTTCGTTTATGCTTATTGAACTAACATATGAAAATAAGTAGCACAAAATGCATACCTTTGGTGTATGAACTCCAGTGCTCGAGTCCAAGACGCACATAATCTTTGAATATATTTGAATGTTCTTCATAACTGATGTCTCAGCATCTCTGCTCCTTTTTCTTTGTGAAAACCCAAGGCTGCAGATAAAATTAACGTGAGAACTTAACAAAAAAAAAAAAAAAAAATTGTGAATCACATTAACATGTTTGTCAGTTGTTCTTTCTCATTGTATGTAACAGTTCTCTTGTCAGTTGGATTAAATGAAGGAAAGTGGACTTTTGCAACTCCATATCACGCCTAAAAGTGAATATAACAATGTTGTCGCCAAAAAAATATCTTAAATCACAAAGCCTACGTCGTCGTTTTGCTTGGCAATTTTCACGGCAAGAATGGTCCAGTAAGTCTGCTGCGTTTTACCATTTCCATTTTTTTACCCATTCGACCCATGAAGCAAGATAACCAAATTGACCCATTGATAAGTCAATGAGTAAAAAATGGGACCTCAAGTGTAATAGAGTACTGCACACATACATATTAGCAGATCTGCAGATGTATTTAAAGTTAGTTTCTCATGGGGTGAATTTTCATAAAGTTCTGTTTAGCTAAAGGTGAGCCTGCACATGTGTGAGGTTGCTTCTTTGTGACCAGAAGGTCAAAAGTCAGAGTCCCGTAGAGTCAGAGAGCAAAGGAGATATTTCACTTAAACTCCCATGAAACAAAAACTTGAGAAATAACCAAATTTACATAGAACTATATAGGAATATAAAAGATCACCTGAAACAGAGTCAATTGCGCTGAAAGGGTGGTTGCTTCTGTTTGTAGGGTCTGAACTTTTCTCTCAAGCTCAGATATATAGCGGGCCTTTCTCTCTTTTGAACGTGCAGCAGATTGTCGATTGGCCAAAATCCTATATGCTAGAAAGCATAAGATGATCTGAAACTTTCAATGACCATATTGATAATATACATAATATCTTTACATCAACTGTACAAACATACGGAAACTCGTAAGTTAACTTACCTTCAGATGGCAGCTGCATTCGTAGATTATTTTAACACGACTCGGGATATATTCTTTATAAGGATTCAGAATTGCAATAGCAAGTTGTTATCAGTAACTGCAATTTAAAACTGTCATAAACATAATACATCAGCAACATAAGGCATAAAAAAATCCATATACTTATTTATTTGGCATATTTACCTGTCCATAATTGACAAACAGGGCAGCAGACCATTTTCAGTAACCTAAAGCCATGAAATAACAAATAAGTAGTTATTTTAAAAAGCTGTAAGCTAACAAAATAGCAAAATAATTTCTATGCTGTATCGATTATACTAAGAGAGTACGAAAATTATCAATGAAAGGCTCTTACGGGTATAAAATTGCCGTGACCTGTCGAATTGTTAGCCCTAATAATGACCTGCATACAGAAATGGCGAAACTCAAATCAATGAACAACACCTAACCAATATGGTGATAAAGCAAAATGGGAAACTAACCGTTGGTTGATGACATTCGCATCAGGTATGGCAACCATCGTCACTGATAATGGTATGAGTTACACGCGTAATGGTAGACATGTGCAGGTCATTTACCGGCACCGGCTGCAGCCACAACATAAAGAGATAGCTCAGTATGTACTCAACTTGTCCCAGGTCTTCACTTATTGCTGTGCTGCCATATTAAAGAAAAAAAACATACCAATAAACTGAATAATGTGAAGGTAGACATGTGCAAACACTTTTATAGAAAAAACTGTCCAATTGTTACTTTGTTGCATTTGCTGAAGTTCCAGTCTCTACGTCAACCATCTGTTTATCCCAATCAATGAAGTTTGCGTACAAACTCTTAACCAGATCTAATGACACCTGCCAAAGCGGTATGGTAAGAATCTTTAAAGCTCGGAAGCTCATAGTACATTACACAAAAAACAGATCAAAATATTTGTTGATTTGAGAACAGGATTAAAACGGAATACGACATGGGTTAAATACTTTATGTTTCGTTAATATATGATTTCACAGGATTTTTTTGCTATAAAAGATGAAGGTAGTGATAGCACAATTATAGGCTTATAGCCTTATAGGTATCACTGCTCGTCTACTTTTCACATATCTTCTTGAAAATAAGGCTTTATTTATGACCGCACATATGATCAATAAATAAAAATCTTCTCAGGTAGAGTAATAAATTGATGATAAAAGAAATGCTTACCTTTATAGATATGGGTATCATGATGGAACAAAGAAGCTCAAATCGCAAAGGGATGATGAGTAGTTCATACGATGGACCCTCTTCTGGATAAAGAACATACCAATGCTGCATAAAGAAAATATGAATATGAGTTCCAGTTGAAGATATGAGATAGCACGCTAGAAAACTTATACCTTCAATGGCGGATGGAGATGAAAAACATAGAATTAACTTGCTGGGATCAAATGCCCATAAAAATTGAACACTAACAACATGATCTAGCAACTTTTGCAGCGCACTGATAGCACCCATCATGTCATTGCGTTGCCAAAATTGTTTTACCACCTGAAAATTATGAGGAATACTTATCTATACATTGAATGACACACTGACTAATAGCAATAAAAATAAGCCATATATACAGTTATTTATGACAGTGCCAAAAACTTGATGATTAACTGAGGCCAACTTTATGCATAACAACACTCTCCATATTAGTTATATATATGTGAAATCCATATGGCTTAGTATGGCTTGTCATAGAGTATATATATATATACAGTTGCAAATATATATATATATATATATATATATATATATATATATATATATATAATATATATATATATATATATATACAGTTGCAAGATAAGTAACGGTATCTAAATAAACGAATAAGTGGCTTGCAATCGGTCTGAACCATTCCTCTTTTAGCTATTTTTAGAAGTAAGTGCAGCGTGATTGTTGAAATGCCATTTTAGACCCATTCTGACCCATTTTCGATAAGATTGTAATGATGGTAAAAGCTACAATATGTGGTATTCTAACTTGCAATTATGTCATTTGATGATATTGCTGTTAATGCCAATTTGCCCCATTAGAAAATTTAAGAATGGTGTTGCTCGTAAGTATTAGTTATTTTATACACTTTAAACTCTAAACCAATTCAAATTTTCTGATGTATATTGTTCAAACTGTTAGTGGATCTAGGTTCAAATGTTCATAATGAAATCAAAATTAATGTTACCTCTTTAGGATTTCCAACGATATTTCTCCCTTTCATGTCGCCACTGTATTTTCTGGGTTGCTTGGCCACGACCACGACATTGAGTGCGTACAATTATGTACATCCATATTTGATTGAGAACATAATGTGTACTCCTATAAAAATTCGACCCACTTCATATTCAGTATTTTTTTTAAGGATTCTCAACGCAACAACAGAAATGAAATTTTCTGTTACCTGCTCAATGAAGGCCAGCAAAAGTGGAGAATAGATCTCCTGAGCATAGGATCGGCGCGACTTACTGCCCTCGCCAACCGGATGGATTCTAAGATAGTATTTCCCTTGGACCTGTGTAATGAAAGTTCTACAACATTTATATCCTAATTTAGAAAAGCTTTAAATATGTAATTTTAGTTTTTTTAAAGTAAATGCTTATTGCTAATTCTCTACTCACAGTGAATTCGACTTCAGAATGTTCTTTATTCTTGTACACTCTAACATGGCCTGATTACCATCTTTATTTTCATACTCATAACATGGCATGCTTGTTGGTACCTCTTTAGTCGTATGTGGTCTACTGGATTACGTTTGAGCTGCTGCAACTTTTTGTAACTGAGCAGCCTCCGCCTACATTAAACGAAAAATAAACTGTTTTATATAAAAAAAAATAGAAACAGACTCATATAAAATTATGTGGTTATTGCAGATAAATTTGAGTTTGTACCCTCATCGTCTTTAAAAAATGATGTGCCATAACATTCTTAATCGGAAAAGGCACATATAGCTGCTTAATTGTGCTAATTTATCTAACATCTTACATCTATCACTACTTCAAATGCTTTATTTCTTGATGAACGTCTTAAAGCCAGAAATATTATGTTTAAAGTTTAAGCCCTGCATTAATTAGACTGCATATGGCCAATGGCTTAACCTTCTTCCATTTTACCATACTACAATAATAACAGATTACCACTGCAATAACACTTTAAGTTAATGAAAAATAAGCTATAAACATGAATGCATTAAGAACTAAAAAGAAATAAACGGTTATCGAATATGAGAGGAAAAAAAGTTTCAAATTGGTACGCAAAAACAAAGTATCAAAGCATAGCCCGCCTGATGGGTGAGCAAGCCTTATGAATATTATTAAAAAAAAACTTAAGTTAACGAAAATAAGTTATAAACATTGTTAATCACTAATTCAAAATGAATGTACACTCTTGTGAATTTGTGATTTGCTAATATTACACCTAATCAGATTAAAAGTTGTTGTATACCAAACAAAGCCTTAACTTTTAGTGCGTAAACTCTAAAGGCCTTTAGCCAAAGGCTGCAAATTTACAACGGCGGTATATGAAAAACATCGGAAACCTACTCCCAACCTCCTTTTTAGATCTATGAGATTACTAATAGGATGCACAGCCTGTGAGCATTAATGTTCAAAAGTCATAACTCATAAGCCCCAAAATACGAAGATCATCAGATTACTCTAATGAAGTGGTAACAGATGCAAACCTCATAAGCTATAATTTTCTCTAACAAAGAAGCAGGATCGTCCCATGTAATTTGGTGAAGCTCAAGGTTATTTAGCGATTCTAGCATGGCAAGCCTGATATGAAATCATTAATGTTAACAGCAAGTTTTTAAAAGTTGCAATATTTTACGGTAGATAATAAGGTTAACGCATACCAATGCAGCCTCCAATCGTCCACGTAAGGCCAGCCTGTCAATAGCAGCAATAGATGGCTTTCCTGCAGCAGAGACATAAGTAAAATATAATCAAATCTTCCGTTATACACAGATCTACAGAAAACTCAGTGTGAAACACATGCTCATTTATGGAACATGTGTGTACACATACCAAGATTCATGAATGCCAACACACGCAACCTACAGCTAGTGTACCATAGTTTTCGCAACCGATGGTGAATTTACCTGTATGAGTGTCAATTCACCGATCAAGTCCACCATGATCACGGTGTTTCCTCGAGCCAAAACGACTTCAATGTAACAATTGATGTTGAACACCTAAATACAGGGGATAATATTTACTCACTAATTTAAATCAATATAAAATGGGTAAAAGTAATGGAGCAAAGAATGAGGCCAAAACCATGTCTGTGGCCTACCAAGATTAGACCCACCCTTCGCCACCATATCCGGAAACCAAATAGCAGTCACCTGTAAATTGTAATTCTGGTTTGGTGATATTGATCAAGTTAATCACTCTCGATAATTAACTTGTATTCTCGTGAATCAGGCAAATTCCGAGTATAATCACCAAGCACTGGATCCATAGGTTGTAATGTTAGTTTCCATGGTATTTGTATAATTCACTCGCTAAACTGGATTATGCTAAACTGGATTAGTTAGTCAGTGACGATTGAGGCGAGTTTTTAATGGTTTTGTATTTGTTTGTGTAGGTGGAGTAGGGTTTGTGTGAATGATAGGATGAATTGTATATTAGGGATAGGAAAATACCAAAACAGAGGATGTCTAATATTCAGGAACCGATTTGATTTATAGATTTGGTGTTGCAGAATGTCAACAAAAATAATGTGGTGGTTCAGTGGGTAAGATACCGCATAATATACACATGGTCTGGAGTTCGAATCTTGTAATAGACAAAATTTTTGAACAATTTAATTAATCCGAAATTTAATTGATTAATAGTTGCGTGGACATAATGTGATGACATGGCTTTAAATCACAATTACATGGCATTGAGGTGGCATTATGTGGCATTATCTACATGTAACGCCTCCTGTTATATATAATGTAGATATATATATATATATATATATAATATATATATATATATATATATATATATATACACATATATATATATATATATAATATATATATATTCATACATTCTTGTCCTACCATCCAATATAATACATCAAAGGGATTATTTGCAACCTCCCTACACTTGAACTTTTACATGAAAAAACTAACGACCTGAATCAAGAAAATCGAAACACGTGGAGTACCTTAAACATTAACGTACATATAGGGGTAATAATTCTTCCCCATTACTCCATAACAACTAGTACTTTACCCATGAGTCCCAATCATCCCAAAACTGTATTTACAAGATATGACTCGACTTAGCAACCATGTAATCAATTAGACAATTAACAAAGGGTTTAACACAAATGTTGTAACAATAATGCACTAAAGATGAGTGCATACAAGGCAGGCTAAGGCGATTTGGGTGTACATTTGGGGGTGGATTGTAAACAATGTTCTTCATTAATATTTCAGAATCCACCGAAATAACGATAACCGCGAAAAAGATAGGCTCTGAGGGGTGTACGGGGTATCGTGTACTAAAAGTGAGTACATCGCAAGGGTGTGGGAAAATTACTTGGCCAATGAAGCCAACGTAATTATAACACAGTGTGAAAAACTAGAAGGGGGGGGGGTTGAATAGTTTTACCGGTTTCTTTTAGTTCTTTTAAAAACTTCTTAAAAAAACTTTACTATTGGAAAACTTTGATTCGAGTCTTATGTGTAACCAATCAACACCAATATGAACTACACACTAAACTAACTAATTATGAGTAATGAAAGTAAAGAGAAGAGATGGAAAGATCAAACCGGGACAAAAGGATTTATAGTGGTTCGGCTACGAAGCTCTTCTTCGCCCTACTCCATTCCCCGAGTACCACACTCGAGAGTTTCAAGCACTATGTCAACAACCTCCCTTTAGGCGGAGAAAACCATACACGTCGCTTAACTTGTTTTCCGACACTAAGCTAGATGTCGAGTGCTAATCTTAGCTAGCACCAATCTACCATGATCTACTTGATCCTTTACTCCTTCACACAAGACTCGATCTACCCGATCTACCTATGATCCACTTGAGCAATCATACAAGCCCAATGGCTTCAAGAGATCTCCAAGATCTCGACACGATCGCAATGATCAACTCTCTCTTGACTCACTCTAACCTATCTACCTTTGATCAACTTTGATCAATCACACAAGCCCAATGGCTTCAAGAGATAATCAATATCTCTATAAGATCACAATGATCTTCACTCACTCTCTCACAAAAGAAAAATAATCTTGATGTATACTAGGATACAACAAGTGTGTAACAAGTGTTACAACTTCCCTAACTACAACTACAACTCTTGTATCTTCTTGAATACCTTGAGTTCTTCTCTTGCTATTGAAGAGGAATGACAACACTTTGTATCTACTTGAATACTTTGTGTTCTTCTCTTGCAATTGAAGAGGAATAAAGAGGATCACTTGATTGGATGATTGGATCACTCTTTAACAAAAGAAAACCTAACCAAAATTATCAAGAAGAAAGGATGTGAAGAGAGTATTAAACTCAGAAAGTTTTGTGTGAGAAAGGATGCCCAAAATCTGTGAAGTGGGCTGGTATTTATAGGCAGAAAAAATCTGGCCATTATAAAGGGACGACTCCACTAAATCACACACGGCTCCACTAAATTTAGTGGAACCGTGGAGCCGTGTCAGACAAAAACGCTTCTCTTTTTGTCTTTTCTGGTGAAAATTTATTTGGGAAAATTTGGAGCTGATTTTGGGGGGGGGGGGGGAAATAGCTGTTATGTATTTTAAACTTATTTTTCCATTAAAACATTTCTTAATTATTCAAAAATAATTTGTAAAGTATATTTTTGAAAGAAATGTTTTGTCACATTAAAATGTGAAGTCTTAAGCACAAATTCACTTATTTGATCATTAGTCAAGTTGTAAATTTGTTCTAGAGTGATTTGCGTAGAAACGAGAACTTTCGATTAAAAACTTGTTTACGTTAATTTTAACGTAACGTTTTTTCACATTTTGTCATCCTCAAAACGTAAAGTTATCGAAAGATAGAAATAACTTTTTTAGAACATTATTTGCATCAACACACAGGTGTAAAACAAGGGTTAACCTAATGCCTCTTATTATTTAGTAAATCCTAACTACACGAATGTAGTCTCACTAGCGATCTCGGGATGCATCACAAATGCAAGTTCTAGAATCTATATACTACCGGTACACTCATAAGCATTAAAGGTAAATGCTTTTTCCAAAAGATCTAAAGGCGAACCTCACATTTTTTGGGTGGAAATTTTTGAGTGGAAGGGTTTTTGTGCTAGCTATATAATTCCTATCCATGAGACGCTTATTAAGACTAAAGTTTCCCTCCTATATGTTGTAAAAAAATTTAAATTTGGTGCCAAAATTGCCCTAACAAGTATTTCTTTTAGTTTTATACACATTTACTCTAAGATAAAACAAATATCAAGCGAAGTTGTAGTTTTTAAGATATCCAATTTTACCCTCCCTACACTTAAATTGAACATTGTCCCCAATGTTCTTGAAAAGTATCAAAGTTATGACAAAGGGAAAATAAAATAGATGAAAGAAACTAATACTCCCCTGATTTGCTCGGCATGGACGATGTGAAAACATGGTTAAATCCTCCTCCAAGAAAATAAATGCAATAAACGCTCATCATACTTCATCTTTATCTTCTTGTCCAATATAACCTGTAATTCACTAAAAAAAGGAAACACAAAACCTCGCATAAAATCGGCGGTAAACACTATATATATAAAAACTAATTTCTAGAAAGCGAAAAAGATATAATGCTTGCAAAATAAATGTTTACAGATTCCTGGAAATTTAAAATTTTGAAAATTTTCAAAAATTAAGTTCCAGCAGAAAAAAAAATCCTGGAAAACTGTGCTGCTACAGTGCCTGATGCCATCGCGCGTTAACCCTGACGCCGTCAGGTTTGACCTGACAATATTTTTGCGTTTTGTTTCTGGAAAATTTCTGAAAAAATCTGATTATTAAAACCTGGAAAACTGCAGAACATTCATTGTGACTCGATACAAGCATTTGACTCTAACAAACACACAAATATATATGCTAATCATAAATTGTAGCAAGTTCACTAAACATATAACACGTATGGATGGTGGATTTGGCCGAATCTAAGAAGATTATCTAGAGAGAGAAAGTGAGTTGGGAGCCTTTGTAGAGAGAGAAGTAGAATGTGTGTAAGATTATAATGAAAGGTCCAACCCTTCCCTTGTGTGGGAAGGGCTATATATAGTACAATAATAGTTGCCCCGTGTGGGATGTGGAGTGAGCTGACAGTGGGTAAAGACCCGACCCACTCCACGAATACTTAAACATATAAACTATTACTAATATTACAAATAATCCTACGAGCTAGTTAACACTAACAAATACTCGAGGTAACCGAGTCTTCACATGAATAATTGTATTCCTAACAATCTCCCTTAAGGGAGGTCATCCCGGAAATAATGTTTTGAATTCTAGCGTTTTATCATATGACTATGACTTCCTAGCTCGTAGTTCTTGATTCTTCAAAATCATTAATCTTTGTGCGTTCAGCAGCGAACCTTTGATGACTGATCTCTTGTCTTGGATGATCTTTGAGATATCTTTGAGAATATCATCCAACATATGTCTTCAAGTCATCATGCAACATCTCCTCCATATGAAGTTGTGATGTTGAACCGACATGCTCACACTTTTCTGGATCATGATCTTCAGCATCAGAGTTGCGGAAGCAGTGTTGAAGGTCTTTTTAGATATCATGATTTCTTTGATTATGATGATGAAATGTGAGCATGGGGTGATGAATCAGCATCTTCTTGGCAATAAGCTGCAACCACCATGGATTCCTGCATACGACAGTTAGCAATAAAAAATCCGGCACTTATAGGTTTGGATTTCGAGATTGTTAACAGCATAGTGTGAAAACTTTCTTTAATCCTTACCAAGGCCGTTCCTGAATCAAAAACCCCCAAGAGGGTTTACAAGATCTACCGTAGTACATCAACGATTAGGTGAGTCACTGGAGTTCACTCCACGACTGTAGACCGTTTGGAACTGCCATGACCACTAAGCGTAATCCACAAGGAATTACCGAAGTGACCTGCTTTCAGGGCTGTTAGACGTTGACCCTGGCGGGAATTTCCATTCAATCACTGAGAATTACATTTGTAACTTCTCTCATGAATGTTCTGGCAGATTGCTAAGATCTGCATAGGACTCATTAAGTTTACACCTGGCGTCCTTAATGTTGAACAACCAGTGTAGAAGTAACATGTGTTCCTATTGAGATCTTGTGATGCATCTCTTGTCTCTAGACTCAATAAGTGCATTTTGGTAGTCGGAGACTGGAGCGGTGTCTCCTGTTTCAATATCAACATAGCTCGTAGTGAGCCGTCGATAGATTATGCAGGGTTCCCCGTGAGAATGAAACAAGTCCTTTTAAGAGAACTTGAGTGGTTTAGAAGGTTTAGTGCAGTGCGTCACTGGGTCCATGATGTCTTGTCTTCAATACCGGTGTTACCTTAGTAACCACTAGTAGTATATGAATTGAACCCGGTTTCTGCCCTAAGGTTGAATAATTGGAGGGCTATTTCTTTTCACCCTTTCTCATTTCTTTTCTTTTTAATTCTTCAACCACTTCTTTCTCCTTTCTCATATTACTCCTTTTTCCATAGTCATACCTAAGGACTTTCTAATACTAACTATTCGGTATTGTCCTTGGGTAGATCCCTCCGGCTCTGGCGGATCATAGGACGGTTTTTCCTAACCATAGCCACCTTATAACTTCATGACTATCCTATGTTGCCATTAACCAAATCCTTGAAAAATCTCTCAAAGTGTCTATGATTATGAAACACATTTTGCTAACACTTTGAGAGTTTTATATTTTTCAAAAGCTCCCCCTCAACATGTGCTCATATGTTTTAATTTTAAAATTTACACATGTTGGGTGGAGATTGCACTTTTTGAATTGATCCACTTTCAGTGAACATGACCGATTTGAGACACGCTTACATCACTAGTTAGACTAGCTTGAAATTATTACCCGGCCTGGTCACATCCATTGAAAGTTTCTCGAAATGGTACACTCTACTCAGACACATCCTCTTCGAGACACGCTTACATCACTGGTTAAGCTAGCTTGAAATTATTACCCGGCCAGGATATGTCCTTTCGATTAATGACAGTTTGTGTTTCGTCAATTCATTGGTAAAGTCTGAGTCACATGAGATGTCGCATCCTTTCTGCTGCCGTGCCATTTGCTCCCCCTCAATATGTGCGTCGATATACGAAAGAGTTTAGCACATATGGGAGAGCTTACACTTAAGTCCAAATAATCACATTTTCATCAGGTTTCATATTTAAATCACATTCTCTCCCCCGATCAAAAATTTCAAACCTTTTGGAGATTTGTGATCCCAATTGATTTAAATAAGTTTTAAAAAAATGTGGGAGAAAATGTGGTCAGATTTGATATATTCTGATGATGGTGCTTACTATGCTCCCCCTCAAACCAAGAGAGAGTGTCACTGCTGATGTTGCACAAAGTGTAAAAAGGTGTCAAAATTTTGAACAACTACTCTCCCCCTCAATTAATGACCCGTTTTCTATTTAAAGAGCTGTAGTCGTTCAATTGAGCGAGAAGCATTTGTGAAAATTTAAGTCCAGTTACCACCTTGTGAGACACCACAACTCTCCTGAAGAATCATAGATGCGAAGAGATTGTGGTGTAAAGAAGACTTCTCCTCTTATACAAGAAATGATGCACTGAATCGTACATCAAGTTGGAGAAACATGGATATAAAGTAATCCATGCCCGGGTGAACATCACCCAGTTGGAGGAACAGCTGTCTTTTTGGCAACATGCTTTCCCCATAATAAAACGCTGGTTGCTATCTGAAGTAATAGCAAGCCATTAGACATGTTTTAACCGGTAAATATAACTTCTGCTCGAGCTTCATTTAAAGACCCGTGTCATTATTGAATGACATTTCTAGGTCCGTAAATGTTATCGATAAACAGAAGACATGCCTAGAGGAACTATTTTTGGTATTTTTGTTTTTCTGATTTTTATGGTTTTTATAGGTTTTATATTTTTCTATTTTCTTTTTGGTTTAAGATATACACAAATATATACAAGGATATGTGAAGCAAATCCATTACTCCTCATTCTCTTCCTGAAGACGCTTAAGGGTTTCTGGCGTCAAACTCTTCATGCCAAGTCGCGGGAGAATAAATTGAAACCGTTCTCTCGGAAGTGCCTTAGTGAAGATATCAGCCAACTGAAACTCTGTCCTCACGAAGTAAAGTTCAACCACCCCTTTTTCAACCTGTTCCCTTATGAAGTGATGTCGGATGTCGATGTGCTTTGATCTGGAGTGTTGGACATTGTTGCAGCAAAGAGCTATAGCACTTTTGTTATCACAATACAGAGGTATTTTGTTGTATGCAAAGCCATAGTCCGATAGTTGTGATCTCATCCAAAGAATTTGAGCACAACACGCAGACATGGCGATGTATTCAGCCTCTGTTGAAGATATAGACGTACTCATTTGCTTTTTAGATGACCAGCTAACCAACTTATCTCCCAGAAATTGAGCACCTCCTGATGTACTTCGACGAGTATCTTGACACCCCGCATGGTCTGCATCTGCATAGGCCGTAAGTGCCATTGCAGTGTCCTTAGGATACCAGAGACCCATGTGGATAGTCCCTTGAAGGTATCGAAAGACCCGCTTTACTGCTTCCAGATGCTTCTTGGTAGGCTTGGACTGGTATCGAGCACACATGCATACAACAAACAATAGATCTGGCCTACTAGCAGTGATATACATCAGGGATCCGATCATGCTTCGAAACTTTGTTTGATCGACCGGGATCCCAGAGAGATCTTCATCCAACTTTGATCTCTCAATCATAGGGGTGTCAACAACATCACTTGAATCAAATCCAAATTTCTTCAATATTTCAATTGCATATTTGGATTGATTAATAAAGATGCCTCCGGGACTTTGGGAGATTTGTAAACCCAAGAAGAACGACATTTGTCCCATCATAGACATTTGGAACTTAGAGCTCATCTCATTGGAAAACCTGTCACATTCCCTAGGATCGGACGAGGCGAATATGATGTCATCTACGTAGATCTGAACAAGAAGTAGATGTTTGCCCGATTTCCTAGTGAATAGCGTAGGATCAACAACACCTTTGGAAAAACCATTAGCTAGAAGAAACTTCGATAAAGTATCATACCACGCCCTGGGTGCTTGCTTTAGCCCATATAGAGCTTTCTTCAAACGGTAGACGTGAGTAGGACGATCAGGATCCACAAATCCTTCTGGTTGACTGACATAAACTTCCTCTTTTAGATCACCATTCAGAAATGTTGTCTTTACATCCATTTGGTAGACAACCATATTCTGACTGGCAGCATTAGCTAGAAAAATTCTGATGGCTTCAATTCTAGCAACATGAGCGAATGATTCTTCAAATTCTATGCCCTCTTCTTGACGATATCCTTTTGCAACAAGTCGAGCCTTATTCTTCAGAACGTCACCATGCTCATCAAGTTTCACTTTAAAGATCCACTTGAGAGCGATAATCATTGCACAATCTGGAGCAGGCACTAATTCCCATACTTCAAGTCGGTCAAACTCATGAATTTCTTCTTGCATAGCCTGAAACCAGCAGTCTTTAGACATAGCATCTTTCAAATATTTGGGTTCAATTTTGGAGAGTACAGAATTAAAGAAGCACCACAGTGCATCGGTTGCAAGTTGCTTTCTTGTGGATACCGGACGAGAAGGATTTCCAATGATGTTGTCAATAGGATGATCGGTGGTCCATTTTCTGAGATGATCATGTGGTTGAGGGTATTGAACTGATGTTGCCGAGTTAAGATCCCCTGAAGAAGACGTATCTGTAGAAGATTCAGGAGCAAAGATATTCTCGAATGGAACATCATCAACAGGAGCAAACGGATTCACCTCAAAAGAATTACCTATTGTAGACCCTTGTTGTACCGAAGAAGACTGAACATTCAATGATGATGGTGAATTACTGACAGATGGAGCTTCCTGACTGACTGAGATAGATACTGATGGGCCATCTGAGTTGTTTTGAACTTGAGCATCAACAGGTGGAGGTGCAGGTGGTGCTTCGGTTGCAGCATCACCAGTTGGTGGCTCAAAATATTCATCATACATTGAATCAAACAACTTCTTCAACTCCTCACTGGTAGGTGGTACATAAGGAACTGCAGGCGTGGGATTCTGTACAAGACCTGAACTGATTGGTCCAGGTGTCAAAAGATTAGAAGCGGGTCCAGAACTAGTTTGTTCAGGAGCCGGTTGCTCAGTCAGCTCATCGAACGTAACGTGAATAGTTTCCATGATTTGTCGGGTTCTTTTGTTATAGATTCTGTATCCCTTGCGATCTGGTGCATACCCAATGAAGAAACCTATGTCTGCTTTAGCTTTCAGCTTTCCCAGATCTTGACTGTCATTTGTCGGATAGCACAGTGCACCGAACACACGAAGAAAAGAGAGGTCTGGCTTCTTGCCATGAATCAGCTCATAAGGTGTTTTGTTGTGAATAGTATGAATCAGGGATCGGTTTTGAGTGTAACATTCAGTTGCAATTGCTTCTGCCCAAAGAAACATCGGTGCTTTGGAAAATATTAGCATGGTTCTTGCAGCTTCCACCAGAGTACGGTTCCTTCTTTCAACCACACCATTCTGCTGAGGAGTGCGTGGAACAGTTTTCTGGTGTGTTATGCCAATACTTTCATAGAAATGACTGAGTTGTTGGTTAACGAACTCAGTTCCATTGTCTGTACGGATGATTCTGACAGTTTTGTTGAGTCTCACTTGCAGCTGTTTGATCAGTTTGATGATAACCTCTGGAGTTTCATCCTTGGTTCTCAAAAACTTCACCCACATAAACCGAGAGTAGTCATCGACTACCACAAGAATGTATTTCTTCCCATTTATACTTTGCACTCTCATTGGTACGCACAGATCCATATGAAGGGTGTGAAGAACTTCCAAGATGGTGTTGACAGTTTTGGGTTTGTGGGTATGTTTCTTGCTTTTGCCTAGTTGACAGGCAGAGCATAGATGGTCTTTTTCAAACTTTAATCTGGGCATGCCTCGAACAAGGTCTTTGCGAGAAAGGTCATTTATGGTGCCGAAGTTTAAATGATTTAAACGACGGTGCCAAAGCCAAGATTTGGTCTTTGAGGCCTTAGAAAGCAAGCAGATAGGAGAGGACCTCATCATTTCTTCAATAGAGATGGTGTATTGATTGGTGCCACGACAGCCTTTAAGAAGATCAATACCATCCAACTCTCTGACGAAACAAGTGTGTTTTTTGAATGCAACTTCAAGATCGGAATCAAAAAATTGCCCAACAGAAAACAAGTTATGCCCTAGTCCTTCCACGTAGTATACCCGGGAGATTACACTGTCACCAAAAACGTAATCTCCATAACCCATAATTGCCCCAAAATGGTCGTTCCCGAATCTAACAGTCCCGATAAACTTTTTCACGAAGTTCTTGAGCCGTGAGCGATCCCCAGTCATATGTTTTGAGCAGCCTGAGTCTAAATACCAAAGGACGATTTGTACGACCTGCATTTGAAAACATACAACGATGGATAACTGAAAAATGTGGATCCCCACGTGCAGTTGGGGTCCGTTTGGTTAGCACAAACAAATTCTGGAATAACAGGATTCTTAGATGCTATTGCATTTACAGTGGAAACATCACTAGAAGCAGCAATTGACCTAGTGGCAGGGCATTGTGTCACTAAAGGCAAGATTTGACCAGTCGGCTTCCATTCCTTAACATTCACTACTTTACGAACATTCAATCTAGTTAAGGGGCACTGATCACCTAAAGTGAATTTCCTTCCAGTGGGTTTCCATTGATAACCAACATTAGCAAATATTTTTCCTGTCGTTTTCCAAATTTGCTTACTCAGTTCAGTCTTCCTAACCTTCTTATCTTGGGATCGTTTATGAGACATCAAAAATGACACAACACAATCATCATGATTACTGGAAATTAAACATTCGTTACATGTTTTGCAGACAACATTAGAATTCGAATTAATTACAGTACTTTTAATACTAGAATCAACACGATTCATTCCATTCAATGCAAACTTATTGTTCCTAGGTTGGGCTTCTACTTTCTTCTTGTGAACACTCTTAGCTGGCGCAGTCCTATCTTTCCTTGCATTGTCGCTAGACTTTGACCCGCTAGCTTTGGTGTCACAGTTTACTCCTGTAGAAGTAATGGTGGGAACATTAGTTTGTTTTACTGTCATTTGTTTTCCTGATTTTGATGTGCTGGGTTCTGATGTTCTTGGTGGTGCATCTAAGGTTACATGCTTGTTCTTAGTTGTATAGTATAATGCAGGAAATCTATCTCTTTTGTTATCAATCTTAGGATCTGTGCCACTGATATATTCTAAAAGTTCCTGAGACCGTTTAGCAATGTAGCAGGCATCTGCAACAACACTGTCAAATGGTTTTACTGTTCTATCCTCTTCTACGATCTCACGCAAGGTGTCAAGGCTATCCTTAAGAAGATTGAGATATACTTGGTGGGCAGACCTATTTTTTCTAAGGGGAAAAGGAATAGGCACTACATCAACAACATACTTACTACAAGCAGAAACCTTTGGAGCAACATTATCACCAGTGATGGTTGGCATTTTCCCTTTCACTTGAGTCTTTAGATTCTCGATTTCATTTAACAAAGAAGTTATCTTTTCATTATGACTATTACGTGTGACTTTGATTGAGTCATATAACTCTTTGAAATGTTGTTTGACTTTTGAATTTTCAGCTCGAAAACACTCATTTTCATGGTGTAACTTATTGATGGTGTCTTGATAGTGAAAGTTCTGAGAATCTAAAGACGACGGTTTATTGGAGCCATACACATCACTCTTGTTTGATTTCAATTGGGCAATTTGAGCCCTCAATTGTCGAATCGTGTTGGTGTGAGCTTGAATTTTTTCATCGCGTTTGCTTAATTCAAAATAAGTATCAAATTCAGGAGCATCCGAAGATGTCTTGGCATTTGAGATTTTACATCTTTCATCTAAGTGTTGATACTTTAGTTCCAAATTACGACAATCAACCTCTAGTTTTGAAAAACGTTTAACCATGTTATCATGGTCATCATTTTGAATTTTTTCATGCAATTTCCAATTCTCCCCCTCAAGCTCAACAACACGATTCTGGGAAGCATTCAGTGCAATAGACAGTTCATGAAAATGACAAGCAATTAGTGTAGCATCAGTAGCAGTATAAAACACATCCTGGGCAACACATTTAGCAATCAAATTCTCATTGGTGATGAGAATATTCTTTCGCTCAATCTCACGACTCTGAAGTTCTATTGCATTTTGAGCCACCTCATTTTCCATATCTTTAAACATTACTTTCATTTCATTTACTTCAGTTTTAAGGGATTTTTGCATGCCCTCAAAATGTTCCTTGAGAAGTTTAAAGAATGGTATGACCTCAGTTAAGTAGCACTCTTTTGTTAGTTCAAACCCTCTTTCCCCTTCGGTAATTCCTGTTGGTGTAATTCTCTTCTTACATGTTTTATCAAAATCAGCAAATAGTTGATATAAAACATAGATGCTAATTAGAGTATTGCATGCTGTGGGAAGAGTTAATGGAAATAGGTGCCTAGGTGTATTGGGAGGATACACCGTTGCAACCGCAATTTTCCTAAGGGGTGGAGTGTTTTCCTTAAGTGCATCAGCCTTTCTCTTTTCTATGTCCAAAGACCAAAATATTTGTTCAGGCGTTAACTTAGTTTGAGGTGCAAAGATAGTCAAACAATTTTGCTCATAGTAATTATGGGGTTTAACTATGACTCGATTGGCTATACATTTCGGGTCCTTCATTTTTTCAGCTAATCTCTCTCTGTTTCTGTCCTCTATCTCATTACTCTCTTCTAAAGAAGACACCTCAGGTGGGGCATGAATAGTCTTAAGCATTTCATTTCCATCATACAACGCAGGTTGGGCTACCTTAGCATTCCTAAGAAGAGCTAATTTAGGTTCTCCTACATTATATTCACTATGTTTATCACACAATTTTTTATGCTTTTGCATCATTTGAGCAGTTTGTCTAGTCTGGTCTTGTGTGTACAACTTGTTCTCAATCTTGTTTTTCAACGTTTTAAGTCTGGAAAAATCAATTAGGAGTTTTGATTCTTTTTCTTTGAAGTCCTGTTTTAGTGTAATTACACTTTCTTGAATCTCCTGTTTTTGCTTAACAGTTTGATTAAGTTGCTTTCTTAAAGAATTTAACTCCTTTTTCAATGTTTCTTCCCTTAAATTACGTTCAGTTACAAATGTACGCATCTGACTATCCATTTTCTGTTCTTGTGCAGTTAGCTCAAATTTTGCACGTTGTTCATAAATTGCTACCTGCTCTTTATATAAATTAAGCCTAGTAGTCAAGGTGTCATCTGGGACAAACACAGTGTTTTCATGCCACTCACAATCATTATCTACCACATTAGCATTATCTACAACACATGCATTATTTACAACAGAGGAGACACTACTTGATACATCAGACATGTCGTTGTGATTCACATATTGTTCATATGGAATAACATTGTTGTTTCCCATATTAACAGTATCTGAATCAACATCGTCTGTCTGATGTATTTCTGTAGGAATCTTCTGTTCATCTACCATGTTATGTGTATCATATAGCTTTAGTACCTCAGATATGATGGATGGATTGGAAGAACCAGCCTGATGAGATGATGATGCCAAAGAAGATAGGTTGGCCATAAAGATGGTTTGAGCAGTCGGCTCATCATCAACATCTGAATCAAAAGCATCACAATCTTCGGCTTGGAAGATGTTTTGGTCATTGAGGGCCATATCTTGAACCGGTTGGTCATCCACATCTGCATCAAATGTGTTTCCCCCCTCACCAGCAAGGAACAAAAGCTCTTCCTCATCCAGAACTGCTCCCTTTTCCTGAGCTTGCATCAGCAACATCTTGTCCTTGAAATAATCAGAGTTCTGAGGACGCTTAGGCTGATTGCAGTTCCTAGCAATGTGTCCCAACCCACCACAGTTGTAACACTTTGCTTGCCTCCCTTGTCCTTGGTTGACATTTCCACCTCTGTTTAGCATATTCCCCCTTCCAACATTCCTTGGATTAACATTTTGTCTCCCCTGAACATTCTGAACAATAATTCTTCCATCTTCCACAGTTGCTTGATTGCGTGGGTTTGAGGAAGTTCGAAGTTGATTGTTAGTTTGGGGAAGTGTTGCTCGGAATTGTTGAACAAGAAAGGAGACTTGATTGGAAAGATCATCAATCCTTTGATCAGTGAACGAATACCCTGAATCAAGTTGTGGTTGATTGAATGGCTGAACTTGTGAGACCAATGCAAGTGGATCATTTGTTGTTGTTGTGGTAGGATTAAGTTTCTCTCTGAGAAGACAATCATAAACAGCATGCTTTTCATGCTGTTGAAGGTAAGCATATAGCTGTTCATAATTGGTCTGCCTTAAACCTTTGTTGAGCTTGACTGCCGTGACAAATCTGTCCCATTCAGGTGACATGTTGTTTACGAACTTGGAGTTGAGTTGGATGTTTGGCATAGTCATTTTGATGATTCTCATGTCGTTTACCAGCTTGTGAAACCTTACATAGTAATCAGTGATGTTCTCACCAGGGTTCATCTTGAAATGCTCAAAACTCATCATACAGTTGTGACTCCCGATCTTCTTTTGTCAATTCTGATCCAGCCAGAAGCATTTTGACGTTGTCCCAAACGACTTTGGCTTCCGTGTTGAAGTTGATGAGTTTGTAAACATCTTTGGGCAAGCCTTGAATTACAATATTGGAAGCTCGGATGTCAGCATCATACCGCTTCTTTTCTTCCTCATTCAGATCATTGTATTCATGAGGCCTATCAATCCCCAGAGTTATCGTTCCATCCTCAGCAGTAGCCACAGCATTACGAGTGGTGCCCATCTTAAATGGTCCTTCATCAATTGACTTGAGAATGTTGAACCCATTATCTTTACCAAAGCAGTAGAGTAGAATTCTTTGAGCCCATGACTCGTAATCAGTTCTATCTAGCATAGGAGGGCGGGTATCGGACCCTGCAGCTTGGATGTCATCAGACGCAGTGCTTGTCATGATGTAGACGGGATTTTACAACTTTTGTGATTTAAACCGAGAAATTGAATCTTTCGTGGGATTTTCTAAAATCAACAAAAGAAACCGTAAACGACTAAGCAAGAGTGAACCACAATAAAGATCTTTAAAGATTTAAGTTACAGAAGTCAAATCACAATTGATCAAATCGCAACAAGTCAAGTCACAGTTTGTCAAATTGCAAAGAGTCAAATCGCAACTAACCAAATTGCAATGAGTCAAATCGCAAGTGTCAACTCGCAACGTCAAATCGCAACAAGGTTAAATCGCAATCCGTCAAATCGCAACAAGTCAAATTGCAATTAATCAAATCGCAATTAGTCAACGATAAGTCAAATCGCAAAGATCAAATCGCAGGCACACACAAATCGCAGGCCCAAAACACACTTCTTCAAATCGCAAAATTTGACCAAATCTCAATAGTCAAATCGCAGCAAGAATAACTCAAATCGCAACTATCAAGTCGCAATCAGAATACCCAAATCGCAATGATCAAATCGCAACCAGAATACCCAAATCGCAACTTGTCAAATCGCAGGCACTACCGGACAAACCAGTCGCTGTCAGGCCAAATCGCAACCCCAGAAAGTCAAAAGATTCCCTTGCACGTGATTTGTCAGGTCAAATCGCTACTTTTTTCCTTTTTAAGTTAAAAAGGCAAATCGCAATTTCGATGCACGAAATCGCAACTGAAACTTTCCTTAATTAACTCAAATCGCAACGAAGAGAATCTTGACGAAACTCAAATCGCAGCGAAGAAAAAAGTCACAAAACCACTCGAATTTGCTCAAACTTCCAATACACGACTGAAACAAGTAATCTAACTACTAAACCAAGCTTATATAACAATCTTTAACAAGAAAGTACAAGCTTTAAACACATCTAACCACAAACAAGGCACAAATGAGGGATTTTAGTGCTATTCTATTCGAACCAAAAAAAACATAAAACCAAACATAAAACCAACGAAATCAGTGAACATGTAATCATATGAACCTAACCATGGCTCTTGATACCAATTGTAGCAAGTTCACTAAACATATAACACGTATGGATGGTGGATTTGGCCGAATCTAAGAAGATTATCTAGAGAGAGAAAGTGAGTTGGGAGCCTTTGTAGAGAGAGAAGTAGAATGTGTGTAAGATTATAATGAAAGGTCCAACCCTTCCCTTGTGTGGGAAGGGCTATATATAGTACAATAATAGTTGCCCCGTGTGGGCTGTGGAGTGAGCTGACAGTGGGTAAAGACCCGACCCACTCCACGAATACTTAAACATATAAACTATTACTAATATTACAAATAATCCTACGAGCTAGTTAACACTAACAAATACTCGGGGTGACCGAGTCTTCACATGAATAATTGTATTCCTAACATAAATTGTTAACTTTCATGTTCGAATTCGTTCTTGTAAACCAATATGATCTTCCCTACACTTATCTTTTTGTAAAATACCTTTATATGCAATTAAGACGAGGTTAAAAATAAAATAAATCATTTTCACAAAATTATTCGAAACATGAACGATAAACAGTTATGATGGAGCATTGATGATATCAAATAACTACATTTTATTGGCATCATTTATCCTATGCTATTCGCTTGTTTTACATTATTTTATATGAGAATTGATACTTAATCGCTTACTTTTTTAATTCTCGGTTATAAACAAGCATTTGGTGAAAGTTGGCTATTTTGGATGTAAATTGGAGAAAAATGGATCAAGTTGGAAAAGTCTACTAAACTAAAGGAAGATACGCTGTATCATTCTAGACAGATACGCCGTACATAAAGACTTAGACGATTATGAAGATCATTGCCTGATTTTGAGGCATACGCCATATGGAATTATCCCATACGCCGTATATGAAACCTTGGTCAACAAGAAGATCTGACTTGTTTTACTCCAGATACGCCGTATTAAATTCCAGATATGCGGCGTATTAATCTAAAGACTTCACCAGATAATCCAAGATTCTGAAGGACTATACGCCGCATGAAGATTGAAGTTGCGCCGTATCTTATAACGATGTACGAATATTCTAGAATATAATAATCTTGGACCCCACGCGAAGTTACCTAGATACGGCGTATCAACTTAATGGATACGCCGTATCGACCCTGTCATCAGAAAGTATAAATACCCCATTCGATAGCCACATTTGACACACATTACAAGGGAGAAAACCAGACGAATTGGCAGCACAAAACCCTGTCATCAGAAAGTATAAATACCCGGGTAACTTTCCAAACCTATTTTACTAGCTAAATTATTTACTTTTGCATCCCCTTAGCATTTAAACCTTTTCTGAACTTAATTGAGCTTGAAAAACAGAGGATACTTTGTCAAACGTGAGCGTTATTCTTTTATTGAGCCGGCACAACCTAGAATGCACGAAACGAATCAATTTACTAAACAAATTAACTTCGAGAAAGTTATACGTATTTATACTCATTTTTATTGGAAAAGGTATTTCGAACTCAATGGCGCAAGTCTCGTAATTTAAAATGGCTGTTTGCTATGTCAAATGTAAGGTGTGCTTCAAGGTGTAGTGTGTGTTTTATTAATAAGATTTCTCTCTTCCTTCTCTTTACTTTCTCTCTCTAAATTCACATACATCTCTCTTGTTGTCACCTAATACGAGCTTAATATACGTGATAGAGTTGATATTTATGGTCCTACAGACCCGTTTCTTATTTATTTATTTATTGTTTTACTTATATTCTTGGCTTGTATTTATTGTTATGTTGATGTTATTTGGAGTTTGGGTTGGATTTGGTCTTGTGATGTGTTAGCCGAGGGTTTGGAGCCTCGAATAGGACTTAGCCGTGACTCGAGGGAGTCACGGCCAAGTGTGAGTTGATTGTTTGAGTCGTGTAATGGATTTGGTTTGGGTTTTGGGTTGGCCGAGAGCCCCAAGGCTCGTATAGAGTCGAGCTGTGACTCAAGGGAGTCACAGCCTAGTGTCGGTTTGCCTTTATTTGAGTCATTGATGGTTCTTGTTGCGATAATAGTTAGGTCGAGACTCAAGGGAGTCACGACCAAGGTTTTGGTTTGGTTGTCGAGAGTGAGTCAAGTCGAGACTCATGGGAGTCTCGGCCGTATCATGGTCTAGCTAAACGAGACCTTAGTGTATTTTGGTTTGTCGTATTAGTTGGTTAACAAGGTTAGAAAACCTCGTTGAGTTCGAGTCGTGTCGTGGCCGAGGTTAGGAAACCTCGTCGAGTATGTATCGAGTTGGTTTTTGGACTTGGATTGTTTTGTTGGGCCGAATGGGCTAGTAAGCCCATTAGTAGTCAAGTATTGGTAAGCTTTGGACCCGTAGGCCCAAAGTGAGTCCATTGGTCATAGGTTAAGCATTGGGCCGAAGCCCAATGCATTTGGATTTTTAATTCATTATTTGTTTTAATGATTTATTGTTTTTCATTTACTAACTTAAATTATCATTTTTGGTTTTGTCGATGATGTTTCGGATGCCATTTGGGGAATACTTGGATATCGATATGGATTTTGGAACTTGTGTTACTATTACCTAAGCTTTGGATGAAACGGATGCTCGTTATTGGATTTACGGTATTAGCCGAAGGACTTATGGACGATTTTGGACACAAAATGGTCGATAAACCCGACACTAATATATACGCGAATGATAACGACGGATAATTATATGAAACTTGTAAAATTTGTAATAATTGTACTTAATTTGTAAAATTTGTAATTTGTATTTGATTTGTATTAATCTTGTAACAATTTGATGATTTGTAATAATCGAAACTTGATATTCAATAAGTCGTAACGACTTGGGAAATATTGTATAAACGGACATGTCATGTCCAATTTTTGTAAAAACCATTTTATAACTTAAACATTTCTAATAACCAAGTTATTAATGTTATAAACCTTTTATCAACTAAACGATTCTTTTCTAGATCATAATGTTTTCTCAACTATTTGGGTTACCGGGTAAAACACCGAAACAACATGTTGACACTTTATTTCTTTTATTTCTTTTACTTCTTTATCTCATTCCTTATTTATTTCCCTCTTATTCTTATTCTTTGATATTTCCTTTTGTTCTTTTCTATGTGTTTGATTGTGTTTCGCCGACTTCCATCGTCTTACGCGATTTAATCACGAAACTATATTTTCTAAAAACCACACGAGAAACAAACGATTTCAACTTGTCGTCGCCATTGAAACTATTCTTTTAAAACAACATGAGTATTTCCACAAACGTTATTGTTATATATTACTTTTCAAGTATCATTTTTCTAAGACATGTTATCTAAATAATTAGGTTGTGCTGAAGTTTATCTGTTGTGCTATCCTATCTGATCATATTGTGATATCCTATTTCCTCTGCTGCTAAGGTGTGATTCATAACCCCACTTTACTTTTAAATTTGTTTTATAAACCCATGGGGGAGATACATGCTACTTACTTTTATGAACACAATTGTTTAAACGTATGCTTTTCCTGACTAAGATGATAATGCTAAGTTCCACCCTTGCCACAAGCAAGTCCCTCGATCATGAACCATTAATCACTTGCGAGTGAGCACGAATATAGTTTATAGGCCTATAGGAATGACTAACCCGCCATGTTGACCAACCGCAATGTTGACCAAGGACGGAAACATGTGATGTGCTATATTCGAGTTAACTAGATAGTTGGCAAGCTATCTACTTGGGGCAAATTTTGTGAATATTATTATTGTGATTACATCAATGTTATTGATGTCGGTTAACATTTTGCATGTCATGAGCTTAGCAACTATACGATGCTTACCCGATATTTGTATATGTTACTTATATCTTCCATACTTTGAAAATCTTGTGTTCAACTACTTTACTTTTAAACCTATGAATTTCACTCGACATTTGTGTTGACTTTTTAGCATGTTTTATCTCAGGTAATTGATGCATTCTGTATTGGCACTGGGAGTGGCATGAAGACTTTGGATGGCTATCTGTTTTCACTTTCTACTTTCTTATCTTTTATCATTCGAAAATCCCTTTTAAGTTGTATCTTATTATTCCGTTGTGCTTGACTTTTGAGAGATCTTTAAACTTTGATGTTTTTCTTAAAGTTCGAATGATATGTTTTAATAAAATGACTTTTTATGAGATCGTTTTCTATGATTGTGACTGTCCTACCCAGAAGTAATACCCCAAACTATGTTCCGCTGCCATATTCTGAGTTGGGGGTGTTACATTTACTTGTATTAGCAATCTGTTAATCGTTGAGTTAGTGTCTATTTCACTATTTGATCGGACTTAATTGTTTCCAGCTTTTATAAAGAGTATTTGCTTTGATTACATATTGAGTTTATCGCGCCTTGTCACCCAATTACTTCATTAACATCGTTTGCATAGTTGATGTAAGCCTGTAAAAGGGATAAATAATACATAAACTTAGTAATCATTAGGTGTTTACACGCCTGTGTTAAGAATTCCACTGAGAGAGAATAGATTTTAGCACTCATCTTATACAGCTAAGCAATTAAACGTGTGACAAGTTTTCCTACTATCGGCCAGGCCTCTTATCTGTATCTGTTTTCTATCTGTATACGTGTGTGCCATTCGCTCCTTTATTTTATGTACTATTCGCTTAATCTACACATTGTGCCAGTCTCTCAGGCTGAAAACCGCCTTGCGTTAGATTAGGGCTTTAGAACTAACCTAGGATTAAAATATTGATAGATATCTAGGCATTAACGTTCTACTCTTAGTGTTCGACACTCTACTTACCAACTAGCTACATTGATCGGGTACACTGCTCGTTAGTGTGTGTTATAGGATAAGTCGGCTAAATATAAATTTAAAACTTGATAATATAATCTATTCTACAACGATATGCGTACGCATCAAGCATATATATAAAAACAAACAACCAAACAATAAAAACAAACAAAATAAAAACAAACAACCAAACAATAAAACATGGGCTGCCTCCCAAGAAGCGCTTTTTTTTATTAATGAGTCTTGTAGCTAGACTCAAAGTCATGACCTATCTTGTATCATCTATGCTCACATAACCAAGCGTGAGCCACCTAATTGTTGCCTCATCTTTCTTATATTCATCATTTAACTCTAAACATCCATGATAATATCTCTTATTTTTTTCATGTGGATATTTAAGTCCACTCCTTTTATCATTCTCGCTCAAAATCGAAAGTGAAGCAAATCTATTACATACCTCAATTGAAAAATCCTTAAACCTAGGTTGCGAACGGGGCATTTGATAAACAAAATCCTCATCTCCATCCGAGAATGTAATTAACCCATCCATAAGTTTTTCATCTAACTTAGTTAGCCTCTTAAAGGGTTTTCCAAATATGACTTGGGTCAACTTGTCATCAATAAATTCTCCTAAATTCTCCATGACCATAAAATCTACCAAGTAAACAAAACTTCCGACGAAAACATGCAATGGTTCAACCCTAGCCACAATATTATCTCCTAGATATTCTAACTCATTTACCATAATTTTATTATAATTAGCACGAGTGATTATATTCTTTGGAAAAGATGAGTTAAGGTAAGCATCAAAACTCCTATATCCAATTTTACAAGGAAATTGCATATTAAAAAGGCTATCTTTCTCAATCCTTGTCCTAGGGTCAACATATATAAGAGGATCTACTTCATCCTCTTTTCTAACCTCATCAATAACTTCTCCATCACCTAAATCCTCACCAGAATCCGTAAAATAGAAAGGGCCATTCTCATGGTCAGTGTCATGATCGGATTCATCAATTTCAAAGTCATTATGATGAAGCGAAAAGTGTACCGCTTTTAAGGGGTCATTTAAGCCCTAAATCGTATTTATTTGATCAAATATTGCCCTAAATCGTTCCTTTTGTCATTTTAGGTACTTTGGAGAAGAAATCTGGAAAAGGAAGCATTTTGAACGTTTTTGGAGCATAAAAGTGAAGAAAATGACAAAGTCTCCAAAGCTGCTGGAAAAGTACACTTGACGGCGTCAAGTATTGCTCTTGACGGCGTCATGGCTTGGCAAAAGAGGTGGATATGACAAAATACACATGACGCGCCAGAGAGTTTTGCAATGGAAAGTCTGACGGCGTCACCCTTTAAGGTGATCAAGGCCATCACGATTTAAGTTAAAGAGAGACGGCGTCAAGCACATTTCTGATGGCGTCAACCCTTGACGCGCCAGAGAGGATTTTTGTGGACTAAAGAGGGACGGCGTCAGGAAGACCATCCGGGAACCCTAGCCACGGCGAGGTGATGGCGTCACCTCCTACAACGTGACGCCGTCAGCCACTAAACTCTATATATAGTTTTGCAATTTTTATTCATTGTGTGCAACTTTGTGAGGAGAACCCCTAAGACGAATTTTCTGCCATTTTTAAGGGTTTTATACCCTTGGATCTCCCATGTTTAATTGAAGATAAGTATTCATTTAATCAATCAATATGTCTATGTGTTGTTTGATTATATCTTGCTCTTGTCTTTTAATTAACATGCTAGGCTAGATTTATCTTGTGTTTGCTTAGATCTAATGAAACCTAACTATTGATTATTGGTTATTAGTGTGTTATTAATTGTATTGGATGATTGTTTATCGATGTTAGGCTTAAGAAAACTGGCTAACCTCCTATACGGTAACTTGCTTGAACGTCTTAAGAAACATGAACCAATGCGTACTAAGGTTTTTATGGTTGTATTTAATGCATAAGCGAATTCTAGTGATCCCATGTTAGGAGCTTCTTAGCCGGCTCGACATAGGAGTGAAGTAGGAGCTTGTAGAGTTGGGGAAGTACGTACGCCACCCCACGATTGGTATTAAGGAATACACCCGTCATCCACGCGATTAATACACACTAATCAACCGGTAAAAGATAGTTAGGGAGTAAGGAAATCTAAGTAAACACATTTCTCTCCATATAAGTTTCACGACCTTTTTATTTTCAGTTATTTTATTTTATTTGCATTTGTAGTCATTTGGGTTAGTTGACTAGCAACTAATTCCGCCCACTCTTTCAAACCCGAGATTTTACTTGCTTTCATAAAATATAAAAAATACAAAAAGAATCTTCCCTCACCCTTAGACCTATTAGAGTAGTTTTTCAATCCTAACGACACTATTCCCCTAGAGAACGATCAATCCCCCGGTACTTGCCACTTCACTATACTACATCGGTCAGGTACACTGCCTGGTGGGGATTGCAAGCCTCTTGAGATCCCTCGAGAGGTAAAACCTGTTGTGAGGTCGCAAAACCACGCATCACATTACCAAAGTGATGGTCGTGTGAAAGGTTTGGTGGGTTCGCGTCCTCCATAACGGGGGCTGGAACAGGTAACTGAAAATTTTTACGAAGAAAAACACGAATAACAGACAAATCTTACTAACAAATGCACAAAGAAAAGATAGACTATAAGAAAGCTACTAAAGAAAATAAAAATCTCACTTGATAGGAATCTAGTGAGTAGACCTAAACGAGATAGAAATTGAACCTAAACAATAACTATTCCCCGACAGCGATGCCAAAAACTTGATGCGAGATTCGCAAGACCTCGAAAAGAAGTTTTACAATCCTCTAGGCAGTGTACCTAATCGCTGTAGTGTAGTATAGGTAAGACTCGGAGAAAAGTTCGTTCTCTAGGGGAATATTGTCGTTAGGTTATGATGTATGACGAGATAGGTCTAGAGGTGAGGGATGATTCTTTTTGTGTTTTTATATTTTTATGAAAGCAGTTAAATCTCGGGTTTTGAAAGAGTGGGCGGAATTAGTTGCTAGTCAACTAACCCAAAACTAATAATAACTTGAAATTAAACTAATTAAAAAAAAGTACAATTGGTGACTTCTTATGATAGGGAAAAGCGTGTTCACTTAGATTTAATTACTACCTAGTTATCTCCTACTGATCTGTCGAATTGTCACGTCCTTGTTTTAGTTGAAGCGATGTATTCCTTAATATTGGTCGTGGGGAGGTGTCGAAGTCCCCAACTCTATGAATTTTAGTCTCCCCTAAAAACCTTAAAGTCTATTAAGTTTTCTAGGATCTACAAGCCGCAATTCATGCAATAAATACAACGAGAAAAACCGATAGTTCACTCTACGGTTGCGTTTCTAAGACGTTCAAGCTAGTTACATATAAGAGGTCAGCCAGTTTTCTTAGCCTAACGCGAAACAATCAACTAAACAAGAGACGACAAATCAATATTCAACAACTAGGTTTCATTAGATCTAAGCAAACACTAAATAATTTAAGCTAGCATGTTAAAGAGAAGAGAAGATAAACAATTAATCAAACAACACATAGACATATTGAATGATTAAACGAATAACTTATCTTCAATGAAACATATGTTTTGGGGGCTGAAGAACCCTTACAAAAGCTGCCAAATTTGTCCACAAAACCCTACTCCAATATGTTACACGAGTTAATGAAAACATACGAAATTATATATAGGATTACAACTCTGATGGCGTCAGCTTATAGGTTCTGACGGCGTCAGCTCGCCGTGATTAGGGTTTTGTCTTGTGCAAGTCGCCGTTATGACGACGTCACCTTGTAACCTCTGACGCCGTCACGTTATGTCTGACGCCATCCTTTAATAAGTATCTGGGCTGTCTCTTGTTAGCATAACACGTGACTCTCATCTTCAATTAACACCTGACGCCGTCAGGTTGTAGATCTTCAGAATTCATCTGAGGCGTCTCTTGTTAATCTTGAACCAAAAATCCAGCTTTAGCAACAAGTGACGGCGTCACGTTGTAGCGTGTGATGCCGTCAGATCTCCATATCTGACAGAATTTCGCGACTTCGTCGTTTTCTTCACTTTTTCATCCAAATACGCCCAAAAAGTGTCGATTTTCAGATTTTCTGTCCCAAGTACCTAAAATGCAAAAAGAAATTATTTGAGGCAATATTTGATCATATTTATATGATTTTGGGTTTAAATGACACCTTAAAAAGGTACCGAATAAATCCTTATCAAATCAAAAGAGTACGCAAACACAACCGGCACACAGTTGATGTGACTTGACATCTAGGTGTATTTTTTTCTTTATATAAAAGAACAATAATATATAAAAATAACTGGTTACCTGCTGATTTGGTAAACTGTCACACAAATAATCAAAATTTGAAAAGGTATGCACGAAATAATAAGATTTGAACAATTGTACATTTAATTACACAAAGTGACAAGTATACTACATTTTTATACAATTAGACATTTTTAAAAAGCGTGTCGTTGTTTATTAAAAATAAACAAAAACGCGAAAATTCGCAAACTACAAGAAACATCGTAAGTAGATGTCGTTTTGGTACTTATGATCGTTTAACCGCGGCTTATTTTAGTGAACATATGATGTAAAATGCATATACATTCCAGAAGAGGCTCTGAATTAGGCGAGAATTATTCACAAGCATTGTTGAAGATGTAACTAATCACTGTGAATTATTTCGTAATAATATTGATGAATCCGGATCAAGTAGAAAGTGTTCAATATTTAAAAAGGCTAAAAAGCAATCTTGACCGTTAGATCAAGATTAGGTGCAATTACACATAAAAGGGGTGTGTCTTTTATTCAAGGGCATTCTCGTCATGTTCCCACTTAATTAAAATCTTATCCTCGTTTTTGCTACCTAATTTCAATCACTGTATACTCTTAAATTCTTCCTTCCTTAATAACATGTCATATTAATCACGTAACAGATAATAAATCCTGCTACTTCCACCATCGCACTCCCACCTCCATCTCTAAGCCTCTTATCGGCCACCTACTTTTCCTAGAAAAGGTGATAATCCGTTGAACCGGAACAAAGTCGTAGCGAGACGTTATTTTCCAGTGAATATGATGATGAAGAAGATGAGGATGAGGAGGAATATATGATTCTTCCTTCCAGGTTGCAGATCCTTGATGAGAATCATAATCATTCATCCTAAATCGTGATAAAATGTGTTTATAAAATTGCATATTAAGTGTTTGATGAAATGTTTAAGGAAAACTATTGTGTAATTTTAAAACTTAAAAGTTTTCATTAAATAGTAAGTTTTTAAATTTTCATCAATTTAACTTTTTTATTTTCAATTTTGAAATCATAAATAGGAAAAATGAAATAATAATGAACCTAGTGGTGGAGCTTATGCTGGTCTAAATGGATGACAATAGAGCTTTTGGCATTTCTACAAGTCTTTGGTTGTTGGGTTTAAGTAATAACTATAAGCCCTTGTGTTAAGATGTTGAAATTTGATGTAAACTTGTGTTTTTGTTGCTTGGCAGTAGCATAATCACTTCCCTAAAGTGTGTATTTTATTTATATTTTCAAGCCTTGGTCTATGCATTTTGTAGCACCACACATCTTAATGTTGGATAAAAGATCTTGGGTTGTATCTTGTACATGGTGTAAAAAAAAAATTACTTTAATAGATTACTTATTCATCATTACTATCATCAATCTTCATTAACTAAAGTGCTTGTATTCTAATACTATTATTGTGTGAGATAGTTCTCAACCAAATGATATGAGTTCAAGGTTTAAAACATGTAAGACATATATCTTTTTGGTTCATCAGTTATTGACTTTTTGCTATTATGTTATCATAGTTTCATCAGTTAGCTTATGATTTTTTTGGTTCATCAGTTATTGACTTTTAGCTATTATGTTATCATAGGTTTATCAGTTTTTTTATTTGTGTTATCATAGGTTATAGGTTCATCAGTTAGTTTATGCTTTTTTAGTTTATTTGTATTATAGGTGGTAGGTTCATCATAGGTAAATGTTCCAAAACATATTAGTACTAATTTTTTTTCCAGATATTCATCAGTTACTGCTTTTTTTGGTATATTTTTTTTGTTCATAGGTTATGCTATCGTATGTTCATAAGTTAGTTTATTTGTTTTATCATAGGTTCATCAGTTAGCTTATGTTTTTTTAGTTGATGAACATTAGTTTTTTTTTGGTTCATCAGTTATTGAGTTTTAGCTATTATGTTATCATAGGTTCATCAGTTAGCTTATGCTTTTTTTGGTTCACCAGTTATTGACTTTTAGCTATTATGTTATTATAGGTTTATCAGTTTGTTTATTTTAGCTATTATGTTATCATAGGTTCATCAGTTAGTTTATTTATGTTATCATAGGTTATAGGTTCATCAGTTATTTTATGCTTTTTTAGTTGATGAACGTTAGTTGTTTTTGGTTCATCAGTTATTGTCGTGTGTTATGTTTTGGTTTCATCAGTTATTGTCTTGTGTTATGTTTTTTTGATCATCTAATTGTTATTGTCCCCTTTTTTTGTCCAAAGCAGGTTAGTACTAAAGGTTCGCGAAAAAGGATTAAGAGTAGTGTTGAGCGTTCAATTAATCCAAGTGGGAAGCGTAGGAAGAACTGTAGATTCTGCAAATGTAGCATGAAAGATCATAATCAAGCGAAGTGCAATGCTATTAGAGCTAAGATTGCTGCTAAGAAGGCTAGCGATAAGGCTGCTATAAAGGAGAGCAAGCAGATGGCGAAGTTGGCTGCTAAGAAGGCGAAGATGGCTAATAAGAATACTTGTGTTGTTACTTAGTTACTCTTTCATGTTTTTTTATTTTTTTTATAACTGTTAGATAAATAAAGGCTTAGTTGCTGATATGTTTTTTGTTTTTTATATTGATGAAATGAAATTTGAGTTAGATGTTACTATATGATGTTGACTTTATAATTTCTTTTAAGAAATGTTCATCAATTTTTCTTTTTATAAGTGTTACTGTTCCCCTCAATTTCTTAACTGATGAACTAAACCCTAAACCCAACACCCAAAACCCTAAATCCTTAACTGATGTACTGATGAACTAATGTTCATGAATAAAAATTGATGAACAGAGTAACTGATGAACAAAACGTCATCTTTAATATGTTATATCTCACTCATATGACATCGGATTTGAGTGAATAAAAAACATTAGTAAAGATTGACCTAAAATCTATAATTTTTATGTTTTACAATTTTTCTAATTCGAATTTAATATTGATATGTAAAAAAAAGTTCGAAATATTTAACAAGATTTATACCAAATTAAAGAGGATTAGATTTTAAAAATTATGGTGAAATCGGTTTTTCGTAAAATTTTGTCGTTTGAAAGTTATTTGCGTTTGAAATTTGGGGTGGGATTAAAAAAAGGGGTCGAATGACCAAAATACCCTCTAACCAAAAATATTAAAGGAAAAAGGGAGGGATTCGGTGGGGGACATGTGTCACTAGCTTATTGGCTTTCTAGACTTTTTAAACCTTTTTTCCTTTTCAAGGGACCGCAACTCTAATATTGATAGCACCAGAAGAGAAGGCATTTCGAAAGTAAGGAAGTGCACATCCGCAATTCGTCAATTGGCATACGACACCGTTCCTAATGTTACACCTAAAACCGAGTTTTAAGTATTAGTAATGAAAATACTATTAGAATAGTTTGACTAACACTTTTATGATTCGGGAGACTCGATATGATTGGTTGATCAATGGAAGCTAAGTTGAAGTCGACTCGATAGTCGAACTAATAGTCAAAGAATGTGTAATGTGGTTATAGAAAATATGATGCATAAACTTAAGGGACCAAAGTTGACAAGTGTTAAATAAGTTATAAAGTTTAACGTGGCCAAATTATAAGCAACAGGACTTAAGGGGCCTTAATTGCCAAATAGGCAAACTACTAATTAACTAATTATATTAGGATAAGTCTTGAGACTTATCTCAGATATCCAAAATGTTCTGGAGTTGTCTAGTGTATGTGAGAAAAGACGAAGAAAAATGGAGGGAAAATCATGGAGAGCTCTAGTAGCCATTTGATGAAGGATTAAGTGTTCTAGTGCAAGAATATAGCCCTAGCAATGATCTTATAAAATTACAAGAAAGGAGAATGATGATGTATGATGTTGGTATAATGATACTTAGCTTGGAGGCTAAGGTAAGTAATCTTGGTTACTATGTGTTTAATGTGAAAGTCATGTTATTATGTGATAATGAATGAAAGTGCTAAGATTGATTATAGTTGTTAGAGGTATGGTGAAGTAAGGAATTGACTAGTTGAAAGACTTAGTTTAGCCTTGACTAAGGAAAGACTAAGGTATGTGTTTATGATTTTATGTGTTAAAGGTTATGATGTACTTATGTGTTCATATCGCATATATGATGATTAGCGTGTTAATCATGTATTAACTAATTACTTACTAAGCGAAAGCTTACTGTTATAGTTGAAAATGTTTTGTAGGTTCTTTTGGAAGTGATATGGCTTGGATTAATGCTTAAGAATTGAAAGTGCGGATGTTATAAAGTTTGTATATATATGGGAGCTTAGGTAGAATACCGAGCTCAAGGTCAACGTTGTACCCCCGAGAGTCTTTTAATGGTCCATGTTTTAGTTGTTATAGTCAAATGTGTCAAATGCTTGTTAAAGAAAAGGTTCAAAGTGTTTATGGTAATGGTTAAAGGGGTGTTTGGAATAAGTGTATATAATTACCCATTTTGGGTTAAAACGGGTCAAGTGTCATGGACTGCATTATGATATGTTTAGTTACAGTTTATGTAATAATGAATGATGTTTGTAAAGGTTAAAGTGGTGGTTCTATGGTTAAAGGTGTTATGGTTATGTTATGTTTGAAAATGGGTCAAAATATGTAAGTGCAGGAAATCTGCAGGTAAAGGGTCCATTTTAGACTGCAAATGGGTGTATTTTAGACTAATACCTGGGTAATAGTGTCTGTTTAAAGTGCAGGAAAAAGGGTTCATTTTAGACTGCAAATGGGTGTATTTTAGACTAGTACCTGGGGTAATAGTGTCTGTTTAAAGTGCCGGAAAAAGGGTTTATTTTAGAGTGCAAATAGGTGCATTTTAGACTAACACCTAGGGTATTAGTGCCTGTTAAAAATAATAAAAATAATTTGGTCAAACTGGGCACGGCGCGTAACAACTTGGTATCAG
Source organism: Artemisia tridentata subsp. tridentata (assembly GCA_021014915.2). Taxonomy (NCBI): domain Eukaryota; kingdom Viridiplantae; phylum Streptophyta; class Magnoliopsida; order Asterales; family Asteraceae; genus Artemisia; species Artemisia tridentata. The sequence continues at coordinate 85,734,143 of CP139505.1, forward strand.
AGCTTCGGTTTAAGTGAATTAGGTTGCGTAAACTTAGACCACTCGTAGACGCGTTGGACGTAAGTGTAGGTAATGCGGAAAGGTAATTGTATAAGTTATAAATGGATTATATGATATGTCATATGAACCTAAGATGAAAGTATTGAATATGTTTTATAATGTTGATGCGTATGTGATATAAGTCCATGTTGGACTAGATGTGTTTAACATTAAGATCATTCGTGCACCTCGTTAGTGTCGGTGATCGTTATGAAACTATATGAATGATAGGTTCATGGAATCTAAGGGATGTTTAAGTTTATGTAAATGCGTATATTATAGTATGATAGTAAGAATTAATAAATGCGCTAAGTTATATGATAGCTTATAGAAAAGCATGAGTTGAGAATGGTTTTGATGAGAAGTTATTAATAGATAATGTAATGAATGTGTATGATTCTTCCGTGGTATTAAAGATCGACATATGGTCTCATTAGTACTTCGTGTCTGGTGATTGACCATTAATGTGGTATTAGAGACGGGTTGATAACGAGTTAAAATATTTAATGTATTAGTATGAAATGTAGTAATGATGAACGTATTACAGTATAATGTGATGAAGGCAAGATATTAAAATTTGACTCGTTGTTTGCCATGTGTCGAATGATTTAAAAATTATGAATGCTTAAGGTATGATATGTGTTTAAAGAATGAAGTAGAACGATATAGCTTAAATGCTAATAGTTAAATGAGACAAGTATGTTTGAGGATAAAATGACATTGCCATGAGATTATTATATCACGGTTAATGTGCCCCATTAGCGGTGATTATTATGATAATAGTGTTGAATAATAAAACATGGCTAGAATGTGTATGATTAAATTAGTGAATGTGTTATAGAATAAACCTATATAAGGTTTATATGTGTCAGAGTCAAACAAACTAAAGTTGTAATAGTAAAGGCGATGAAATGGTCAACAAGGGTTTACGGGTAAAAGTTAAAGTGAGACGTGTAAACACATAGAAATTGTGTAAATTACTAAACGGGCAGGTATCGTATGCCCTATGAGCTTGCCCTTAATTAAATTGAAAATGAGCTTAATAGCGTGGGTATTTTAAATGTTAATAGCTTGGATCCAGTATGATATTAAAGTAAGGTATAGTGGTCAAGCCCTACGGGGAAGCACCGACTTGCCTTTGTGTTAAAGTAAGGTATAGTGGTCAAGCCCTACGGGGAAGTACCGACTTGCCTTTGTGTTAAAGTAAGGTGTAGTGGCCAAGCCCTCCGGGGAAGTGCTGACTCGCTTTTATGAGAAAAGTTAGTGAGATTGGATCCAAAGCTACAAAAGATAAAAAGTAAAAGTAAAGCGTATGACTTTTTGGGTCGATGAATGCAAATTATAAAAAGAGTGAAAGTAAAGCGAGTAATAGAAATAGGAGTGTTATGACGGAAGTGTATAAGTAGGATGATTTATAGTCTCCTTATTTAAACGGATTGGGACGCCTTTTCATTTAAATAAAGAAACTGTGAATCGCCGAACCATAAGTTTATATTTCCTTATTTACATTGTTTGGGACGCCTCTCTATGTAAATAAAGTAGTATAAAGGAGTGGGCTTATGTGTTTCTAGTGTGGCATGAGTAGAGTAAGAAAGTAGCGAATGAGACTCTAAAAATAGTTAGACGTCTTAGGGGATAAGATAAGTGAGACAAGAATTGGATTGTGACTTAAGTTGAAATGATATGTGAAACTTTTAACTTAGGTGTCTAAGTATAAGTTGAAAAGATTAAAAGTTGGAAATGATGTTAAAATATGCCTTGTGGCATGAGATAAAAGTGAGAAATGAACGTGATAAATGCTAAATAGAAGTAACACCTTAATTTGAAATGTAATAGTATAAGTCAAAGTTTGACTCTATGAAGTCAAAGTATTGAATTTTATTAAGTGACTTATAGTCCTTGATGAAAATTCTTAGAAAGAAGTAGAGAACATGAGGTATAATAGTGATAGTGTAATAGAATGATGAAACGACTTTAGTAAAATGTGGAAGTAATAGTTAAGGTTTGACTTATGTAAAGTCAAATTAGTTAGTTTTACTCAAGTGACATGTAGTCCTAGATGAAAAAGCTATAATAAAGTGAGTAAAAATGTTGTGTAATAGTAAAAGAGTTGATTAAATTATAAACTGGTTATAGTAAATATGTCTTGATGACATAATGACCTTAATGAGAAGTAAAATGTTGTAGAATTAATTGAATAATATAATGCATTAATGATATGTGTTGTGTTATACTATGCCTAAAGTTGCAAGATCAACTAGATCATCGCAACTAATTGGATAAAAGTTTGTAAGTGCTAAGATTGAATGAAGCGTAAAATATGAAAAAGTATGGATATAAGTGTAGCTAAGAGATTTCGGGGACAAAATCTAAATAAGGGGGATAGAATTGTTACACCCAAAATCGAGTTTTAAGTATTAGTAATGAAAATGCTATTAGAATAGTTTGACTAAGACTTTTATGAGTCGGGAGACTCGATATGATTGGTTGGTCAATGGATGCTAAGTTGAAGTCGACTGGATAGTCGAACTAATAGTCAAAGAATGTGTAATATGGTTATAGAAAATATGATGCATAAACTTAAGGGACCAAAGTTGACAAGTGTTAAATAAGTTATAAAGTTTAACGTGGCCAAATTATAAGAAACAGGACTTAAGGGGCCTTAATTTCTAAATAGGCAAACTACCAATTAACTAATTATATTAGGATATGTCTTGAGACTTATCTCAGATATCCAAAATGTTCTGGAGTTGTCTGGTGTATGTGAGAAACGACCCAAGAAAAATGGAGGGAAAATCATGGAGAGCTCTAGTAGCCATTTAATGAAGGATTAAGTGTTCTAATGCAAGAATATAGCCATAGCAATGATCTTATAAAATTACAAGAAAGGAGAATGATGATGTATGATGTTGGTATAATGATACTTAGCTTGGAGGCTAAGGTAAGTAATCTTGGTTACTATGTATTTAATGTGAAAGTCATGTTATTATGTGATAATGAATGAAAGTGTTAAGATTGATTATAGTTGTTAGAGGTACGGTGAAGTAAGGAATTGACTAGTTGAAAGACTTAGTTTAGCCTTGACTAAGGAAAGACTAAGGTATGTGTTTATGATTTTATGTGTTAAAGGTTATGATGTGCTTATGTGTTCATATCGCATATATGACGATTGGCGTGTTATCATGTATTAACCAATTACTTACTAAGCGAAAGCTTACAGTTATAGTTGACAATGTTTTGTAGGTTCTTTTGGAAATGCTATGGCTTGGATTAATGCTTAAGAATTGAAAGTGCGGATGTTATAAAGTTTGTATGTATATGGGAGCTTAGGTAGAATACCGAGCTCAAGATCAACGTTGTACCCCTGAGAGTCTTTTAATGGTCCATGTTTTAGTTGTTATAGTCAAATGTGTCAAATGCTTGTTAAAGAAAAGGTTCAAAGTGTTTATGGTAATGGTTAAAGGGGTGTTTGGAATAAGTGTATATAATTACCCATTTTGGGTTAAAACGGGTCAAGTGTCATGGAATGCGTTATGATATGTTTAGTTACAGTTTATGTAATAATGAATGATGTTTGTAAAGGTTAAAGTGGTGGTTCTATGGTTAAAGGTGTTATGGTTATGTTATGTTTGAAAATGGGTCAAAATATGTAAGTGCAGGAAATCTGCAGGTAAAGGGTCCATTTTAGACTGCAAATGGGTGTATTTTAGACTAATACCTAGGGTAATAGTGTTTGTTCAAAGTGCAGGAAAAAGGGTTCATTTTAGACTGCAAATGGGTGTATTTTAGACTAATACATGGGTTAATAGTGTCTGTTTGAAGTGCAGGGAAGAATGGTCTATTTTAGACTGCAAATGGGTGCATTTTAGACTAACACATGGGGTATTAGTGCCTGTTTTAAAAAAAATAAAATAAAATCAAAATAATTTGGTCAAACTAGGAACGGCGCGTAACACCTAACGCCCTTGATTAATATTTGCAAATGGGTGCAACGACTTGCCGTGATTCTATTGAGTATTTTTGTAAGTTTGTTATGGAAATATATGGAGCAAAGTTTTGCGAAACCCTACTTATACTGATGTGGAAAACTTTATCTCTTTCACGAAGAAAAGCACAGGTTTTCGGGAATGTTAGGAAGCCTTGATTGTACGGATTGAGAGTGGTTTGGTTGTCCAAATGCTTATCACGGACAATATTGTAGACATGATCATGATTCAAATCCATTCATTTTGCTAGAAGATGTTGCAGCAGAAGACTTATTAATATGGCGTGCTATCTTTGGTGTTTCTGGAGTAAACAATGACACCGATAAGCACCAGAGGTTTCGTTTGTAGCTAATCTTGTAGAGTTATAGAAGAGGATATTATCTTGTTTATACATTAACATTTACTAAGATGAATTCACTATTCATCTGCAATACATTTTAAAAATCTCCAAAAACACACCCTCAAATTTAGTGAAATAACAATTTAGCACTTTAGCATACTGCTTTTATATTTTAACATTTTTTATATTTAAAATATACCCCTTAAGTGTACTAATGATACAAATTTGCCCTAACCCGATTAAGCTTTACTTGGCGTTTGGTTCGTGGATTTGAAATGTCGGACTTTCAAATTATGGAAATTTAAGTTCTTAAGGATTTAGTATTTCGAAGTTAAAAATACCTTCACATGTTTGGTTGACAAAAATTCATAGTATTTTGGATCTTGTCCTTATGTTTGTTATTGCAATTTTTTAATAAGTTACTTACTTTGATCTAAAACAAAAATATTCGGTTTGATAATCTGCTACTAATTGTTCTTCTGCTTCTGGTAAATCAAAAGGTAATCGTTCACACTCTGCTAGGGAAGAAATTAGAAAAACTAGAAATTCAATAGGTTGACGCCACAAATTCCATCCCCAAAAACCATATTTTGACTGCGCTTCCACTATATCAACGGTACTTGAACTGTTAGATAATCATAGTGGATGATAAGATCACTGTTCCCACCTTATTGCAGAACCGTACATGAGATTTTCACCTCATACGGCTCCTCAAAGGTCACAAATAAATCTAAGGACCTGTCCTTATTTATTTTTCTTGATATGTTTGCAGGATAAATAGAGATAAAATGAAATCTATTGTAAGGTCCCCATTAGACAAACAGCTAAAAAAGAAGCAAAAACAAGAACAAAAAATTATATATGTATTATTTTGGTCCAATTTGGTCATTTATAGAAAAAAAAAAATGTTTCCAAATAAATTGAAAGTCCTCACTTTTTGTAGGCATTATAATTCTTCTCATTTTGTCGATTTATGAAATTCTAAATTTCTCCATGAAATCCACCCCCCCCTCCTCCCCCCCCCAAAAAAAAATTAATACCCCAACCAAATGCACCCTTATAGTTTTGTACTCCGTACTTCTTTCCTTATACTTACATAAGTTTAGTAATATACAAAGTAATCCCTAAACCAATAAAGTCTATGTGTTTACTCATTTACATCGTTTTCTTTATTATTGTTAACATTCTTTATCGAAAAACATATTTATTGCTTAAACATTATTTCATAGCTACAAAAAACTATTTTTGCACCTGCTGTAACACGCGAGGCACACATATCTCGTTAAAAAACAAGTGTCATGTTTTTTAGAATGGTTTAGAAAAAAAAGGGTGCGATGTTTATGTTTTTGGTCGAGTTAATTATAAAACCTTCTCTCCCTGTTCTAGTTCACTGTGATAACAGTTCTACAATTCAAATTGCAGCTAATCCTGTTTTCCATGAGAGAACAAAGAATTTTGAAACAAAGTTGTTCTTTTTAAGAGAAAAAGTCTCTATAGGAATTGTTAAAGCAATGAAAATCAAATCTGCAGATGATATTGCAGATATTTTTACAAAAGTATTGAATGTGCAGGATCACAAAAGGTTTTGTGATATGTTGGGGTTATTTGATTTGTACAGAAGTTAGCTTAAGGGGGAATATTAGTTAGCTTAAGGGGGATATTAAAAGGAATAAGCAAAATTTTGTACTTTGGATAGTTAGTGGAATATGGTTTTAACTAGGGGTGACAATTTCTGACCTGACACGAAACCCGACCTGAAACCGACACGAAAATTAATAGGTTCGGGTTGAGCTAAAAAGATTTCGGGTCAGGTTTGGGTTGACACATCTAACCCGTTTATTAAACAGGTTAGGTTCGGGTTGGGAATAAAATAAACAGGTCGACCCGCCAACCCGTTTAAGATTTTTTTTTATTAAATTAAAAATTGTTTATATTTAATTATAGGGGTTAAATGGGTTAAACGGGTCGACCCGCTAACCCGTTTAACTCGTGTAATGTGCTAACTTTTGTATATAAAACGGGTTAAATGGGTCAACCCGAAACCCGTTTAACGTATTTAACCTGTGTAACCTATTTAACCCGTCAACCCAAGTATATATACGGGTTAAATGGGTCAGGTTCGGGTTACGTGTAAACAGGTTAGGGTTGACGTAGCTGACCCGATGATTTAAATGGGACAGGTTTGGGTTGGGGTTTTCTGACCCGCCAACCTGACAACCCGAATCCGCTAACCCGAACCCGACCCGAATTGCCATCCCTAGTTTTAACTTCAGGTATGAAAGAGGTAATATATATTTTGGTTTTGGATATGTTTTGTTTTGTTTACAAATATGCAGGGACTGGAAGTGTCAAATTTAGGAAGATATGGGATAAAGTGCTAGAAGATGAAATGGAGCAGCTAGGGTTGAAGGAGTATAAACTCATTATATCTCTTTTGTTATCTCATTCTTTTATGTGTGTTGATGAACTCAAATAAATCGTTTTTTCTCTCTCAGCTTGTAAGTTGAGAAATCTGTTGATTCTTGTTTTCTTTCTTCTTGTATTGTTCTAAACTCAAAACCTATCTCTAAAATTGAAGTAGAGGTTAGATACAGTTATAAAAATTTGGTTGAATTCAATCTTGGTGTTTTGTATGTTATAAACCGATCTTTGTATAGATTTTCACACATATCCTAAATGGGGTTCATTCCTGTTTCCCGGCGACCAAAAATATTGTTTAGACTCATAACACGTGACCGGATCTACACACACTCCTTGTGTTAGATGTGATACTAAGAATTATACTTAGTCTAGCACGCGGAATTTACTAGCTAGCACTTAGAAGACTTTATGTGTTTGTGTTTTGTATGGTTTGAATGTAACAATGAATGAACACAGAATAATGAACTTCAACGATTCAATATTATTAAAACAATAATACGAGTGATCTTCTATCACTAGGGTTTACAACCTTGAATCTCTATGAAAAATAAGTCGTACCAAAACTTTAACCTAGGCAATCCTTTTATAGACTAAGGATTCCTTTACAAGATAACTATCAATCTAATTCTAGACGATATACACAAAATCTTTTCTATAATTATCTATTAAACGTATTACAAAAACATAAACCGTACTAACTTCTTCTTTCAAACAGTATGAACTGCTCTTGTCTTCAAAACTTCTTCAGCAATACTAACTTCCAACTTCAGCCGTACTAACTTCCAACTTCAGCCGTACTAACTGCTTAATCAACAGTACTAACTGCTTAATGCTTAATTCCTAACAATCCTCCCCTAAACTTATGATTTCTATCCAAATCACTAAGTTTCTCTGAATTAAGCTTTATCTCTTATATGAATAGAATTCTTCCAAACACCTATCAAGCAAATCTCTTAGATCTAGCTTTCACTTCTTCTGCAAGGTTGAATATCTTTGTCACCAACATATCAGCCATCTCAGATTCTTCATTAGCTTCTAGCATAACATTTACCATAATTGTCAAAACACCTGGTCTGAGTGGATAATCTTTTTCAACCAGCATATAGATCTCTATTCCATCCTTGGTAGACACTCTGTGTACTCCACACGTTCCAAATAACTTCCAAGTGACATTCTTGACTTGTGCTTGAAATCTCCATATTGACTCTCCTCCATCTGGTTCATAAATTCTCTTCAGTTGAACCCATAATTCTTTATCTTTATCTTCAATAGGATCTTTATCTCTGAATCTCTTTTTCACTAAGCTCCATAGTTGATTAAGATCTTCTCTGTCAAAACCTCTGAGTAAATCTTCAAACAACTTGTACCTTTCAGAAATATCTCCAAGTCTGATTATCTTCCATCCTTTCATTCTTCCATCAGTGAACACTTCCCAGTCAATGATTGGATGTTTTACTTGTAAAGGTTTGATATAAGAAGATTCTGGAACAATCATCATCATACTCTTGATCTTCTCATTTGTTAACCCTTCTTCTTCAGACTTTTGTCTCTTTGCAACATCTGATTCCATAGTTTTTGATTCTCTCTTCTTACCTGTTTTGAAACCTCTTCTTGGAGTATTCAGAATAGCATAAGTTTCATAGAATTCCCTTTCAATTATAGCATAAGATTTTCCCTTGAAGTCATTCATAGTGTAATTTGCTGAGTTCTTCAAATAATGCTTCATAAACTCAACTTGTTCCTTCTTTGTTGGCAACTTTATCTTGTATCCTGACTTCTGCCTTTCTCTTATTCTCTGAATCAGATCTTCCCATGTTGCTACTCCATTCTTTTTGAGTATGAACTCTTTAAGCTCCTCTGTCTTTTCTTCTTCATTCAACTGTTTGTCTTTGAGAACCATTGAAGCTTGAGCTCTTACAATCAAATCAGAATCCAACAAATATTGTAGCTGTTCATTGAACTCCTCTTGATTTACCTCTTTAGATCTTGTTCTTTCCATGAATTCAGCTATGTTTCGTACATCATCAGCAGCCATTTTTCTTGCAAATTCCTCATCTTGAGCAATCTGAGCTTGTTTAGCTTCTTCATCAGCCAAATCTTTTTCTATCATTTGCCTTGCAACTTCTGCATCATGATCTATCTGAATTTGAGTTTTTGGTTTCAATGTCTTGAGCCTTTCAAGTTCTTGAGCAGCAGCAACTTCTTCAGATGTCATTGGCTTCTTCCCTTTTGCTGATCTTTTTCTTTTATACTCTGTCTCAGCAGTCTGAACTGTTACATGCTCTGTCTCAGCAGTCTGAACTGCTTCAACAGTTTGAACTTCTTTATGTGTCTCAGCTGTTTCTTGAACATAACCAGAACCTGAACCAATATCCTTGTCTTTACCAAATTTCCTCCCCTGTTTGGAAGAATTTTCATCATCCCCTTCTGAACCATCTGAATCATCATCATCAGAAGAATCATCATCCAATACCACTTTTGCCCTTTTCTTCTTTAACTGATCTTCAAGCTTCTTCACCCTTTTAGTTAGCTTGGTGTAGACTTTGGAAAACATTGCTTTATGAGATTTCAGCTCCTCATTGTTCTTCTTAAGCTCCTCCTCCAAGGTCTTTACTCTGTCAACTAACTTGGTACATATTTCCATCAATTCAGTTTGTGAAGAGCTACCCTCATCACTTCTAGCTGTGTGACCTGCTAGGAGAGGTGAATCTTTGGGCAAGGATCTAGTCACAACCCTAGGTAGACTAGGTTTAGACTTTCTCCTATAAGTGATGGTTGGTGGTTGGGTTATTTCAAGTTCTTGAGTGGATGTGTGATGGGGATCAGTTGGAACTGCTGAACCTTCACCCAACTCAGTTTGAAGCATTTGAGGAAACAATGGAATTGGTTCCCCTTGAAAAAGCCTACTAGCCATAGCCAAATTTTGAAAAACTTTTGATTGAAGGCTAGGTGTAGCAAAAATCTCAGTTGGTTTTGTAAGCAGGTATGTCTTTTTATTCAAAAGTGTTTGAACAAACCTGGGATACATTAAAAACTTTGTTTTGCTTGAAACATTTGATACCATACCCTCAAAAATAAATTTTGAAAAGTTAAAAACTCTATTGGTAGACAAACAAATGAGAGCAATAACAATATTGCTACTGAACTGCTCCAAAGCAGTCTTTTTAGGACTTAAGCAACATAAAAGGGTATGTATCAAAAATCTCCATTGAGGTGAGAAACATCCTTTTTGAAAAGTTAATTTATTTTCAGATGTATCATACCCCATTTTGGTTAGTTCTTCCCATATTTCAGTGTTAGGCATAGTGTTAATACCATCTGAGTCATGTAATTTAAGATGTCTCCTAATTATAGACTCGGTAACAACAAAAGATACACCATCCACTTCAGAATGAATTTCTGAGTCTCCATCTTCACTGGTAAAGACAGTAGCATTCTGCCAGAACTGTGTGATGTGCGAGACATAAAGAGTAGGAGAAACAGTTAAAGCATACCTTATGTGAGAGTGGTTGAGAAAGTCCACAATCTCATAAACTTCGGCCCATCTCCCTCCTCTGTTTTCTCAAGAAACGCAACCTGATTATGACGTTTAACAAATTCCAATCCAGCCATTCTTAGTGATGAAAAATGAAAGATTATATCAATACAATGATCGTTTAAATTGGAATTGAGGTTTTATGTAGTCGCTTGGGGTTTATAGGTACTGTTTTAGGGTTTTGCGAAATATGCGTATGAGATAAATTATCTTTAGAAAGAGAATAAATAAATTTATGGTAAAAAGATAATTATCGTCTATAAAAATCCCTATAAGTACCTTAAGAATAACGGTTTTACCCCAACGGCTAGAAAATTAATTACTGACAGATTTTTACAACGGCTAGTTGAACCGTACTAACTTTGTACTAACCGTACCAACTGTTGGAAAAATTTTGTTGAGCCGTATGAACTTTTGAAATAAATTTTAAAATACCATGGCTCAAACATAGTTTTTAGCAAACTATCAGCTATCAACGGATTTGATTAGTCTTTACCAATAACCGTTTGCTCTGGACTAGTTGGTTCTTATGTGGGTAAGACATGGTGAACCAATTACCATTTGTTGTGTGCAAAGATCACACACTCAGCTTCAAATCACCATAACAGTCCAAAACATATAGCATTAAATTCCTTGGTGTTTATCATCCAAAACCTGCAAGTGTTAGTCCAAAAACAAAGAAACAAGCCACAAAGAACTTGTCTCACAATATAAAAGTATATGACTAACAATGCACATAACAAGAAAAATTAATTTCCTTGTGGAACCCAAGCCAAAACAGACTTAGGCTTTCCTCTTGCATCAACATAATTCATTCTTTTCAAAACAATTTTAGCACCATTGGGTTTAATAGGTCTCCATACCCAACATGTTGATGCATTCACTCCATTTCCCATGTTTCCCTTAGCAGTGTTTTTATCCACACCAATACCAATTACTCTGCTAGCAGTTGGAACTGCTGGCTTGGTAGTTGTTACTTTAGGTTTCCAAACTTGATTTTTTACAACTGCTTTGTGATGAAAAGGTCTATTAACAATTTTTGGTGCTGGTTTGGAAAACATTTTTGCACCTTGAACTGTTGGCCTTGGGTGAACAGGTCTAATAGGTCTGACAGTCTGAACTGCTGGTCTAGCAGTTTGAATTGGTCTTTGGCCAGACTTTAATAGAACTGATCTGGGTATCATTCTATCATTCCTTAGAAAAGATTGAGGTCTTGCTATGCTCAACCTATGATTTGTATATCTAGATACCCATTTATCACAATAATCTGCAAGATGGTCAAAACTACCACAAGAGTAACAAGCTTTCCTATAGCAGACAAAATCCTCCCCTAATTGGTGAGATTTGAGGTTATTCCAATTCCTTTGGTTACCTCTTGGCTTGTTTGTGGTTCTACACATTTCTGCATACCTAACTGTTGGTCTAAAAGGTTTGGCATTTGATCTAGGCCTAACAGTCTCAGGTTTAACCATCTTTGGAACTTTTGGTTCCTCTACTTTAGCACTAACAGACTTAACCACAGCCTGATCATCCTCATCATCAGAAGTCCATTCCTCAATGGTTGGAGCATCTGAGTCCTTAGCTGAGGACCTATCAGAAGACACCTTGTCCTCAGATAGTGATTTATCACTTGCACTTTCAAACACAGGTTTATCAACTACATCCTTCTTGGGTTGAGGACCATAGTTAAGCACAGGTAATTGAAATTCAGGGAGTCCTGTGTGTTCTAAGTCTATGCCTGGGGGTGTTGGAATTCCTCTATAGGGAGGTGGAACTGACTTATAACCTAGGCCTGACTTAGCTTTATTAAGGATCTGACTCTCAATTATCTTTTGAACACCTTTTGATGTGTATTCTAGTGTGTCTACACTCATCTGAATGTTCTCCTTAGCTTTCTTAACCTGTTCTAGCTCATGTTTTAACAAAGTAATTTCATTCTCTCTAAACATTAAGTCTCTCTTAACAATAATCATATCATCAGAAAACTTAGACTCATTACTTTTATAATGAACAATTTGTTCTTCTAACACAGCTAAAGCTCTCTTATGATTTGCTAAGCTAAAAGCAGTTTCAACTAGCTCTTTTCTCTGATTCTCATATCTTGTCTTAAGTGTTTCTAGATCTTTTAAAGCTTCACAAGATTTAGAACATTTTGAAACTTGTACCTCAGAATCTGAGAATGCCATGAGAGCAACCTCTGTAGATGCTTCTGCTTCCTCCTCTGCAATGTAGCTCCAGTCAAATCCTAAGCCATCAATGGCAACCATGGCTTTCGAGCTTGAATCAGTAACCTCCACAACCCTTGACTTGTTTCCATATCCTCTGCTCTTTCCATCTTGTTGGCTTGGCAATCTACACTCCCTTGAATAATGACCTTTCTTGTGGCAGTTGAAACACTCAATCTTGGACTTGTCATACCCTGCAACATCATTGCTGTTTATGACAATCTTCTTGCCAGTCTTCTTCAAGAATCTCCTAGCTCTCAAGCTGAGAAGAGAGAGTTGCCACTTGATATCCATCTCTTTAATATCATCTTCATCAATCTATTGAAGATCTGAATGAGTCAACATACTTCCATTGTGCTGAGTAGTCAAGAAAGCACAATAAGTATCATCATTCAAAAGTCCACTAGTACTGCTTGAGGTGCTAGCAGTACCAAGGTTTGCACTAGCAGTACCAACTGCTCTAGCAACTTGCACTTCTTCATCTGGACTTGAGGTGCTGGGAGTTGATACAAAGGCCAAATTCCCTGAGCTTGAGCTTGAGTTTGATCCAGCAGACTTCTTAATATCATGTTCAACTATCTTGAAGTTGCTATAGAGATCCATTAAGCTCATGGAGTCTATATCAGGCTTGTTTTTCCATACAACCACATGCATAGCCCATTCAGCTGGTAGACTCCTCAGAAATTTGGAGTTGAGATCTTCCTGAGGCATCTCAAATCCTAGAACAACCAATTGACTCACTAGTTTTTGAAGTCTATTAAACATATGATCTAGTGACTCGTTGCTTGTTGCTGAAAAATTCTCAAACTGTTGCTTGAGAAGAGTCTTCTGAGATTTCTTGGTTGCTTCATTCCCACCATATCTTGCAACAATAGCTTCAAAAAGGGTTTTAGCACACTTAAACTTGCTAAAATTCAACAACTGGTCATTGGGAATAGTCATCAGAAGCAAACTTCTGGCCTTAACATCATTCTTGTGCCTTGCCTTCTCTTCATTAGTGGTTGGCTTTGTCTGCACTGTAGTCTCAGATTTTCCTTCAACAAGAGTTGTTGTTGTTACAGGTGTAAAAGAGTTTCCTTCTTCAATGATCTCCCAAAGTGCATAGTCTTGCACTTGGAAAAACTGCTCAATACGAAGTCTCCACATGTCGAACTCATTAGGTTTAAGCATAGGAAGCTTAGCAGCAATGTTAGTTGTGGTTGGTGTTGTTTCCATGTCCATCTTTTTTCTTCTCGGATCTTCTAAATCTAAGTATCAGCAACCTGGCTCTGATACCACTTGGCCGGATCTACACACACTCCTTGTGTTAGATGTGATACTAAGAATTATACTTAGTCTAGCACGCGGAATTTACTAGCTAGCACTTAGAAGACTTTATGTGTTTGTGTTTTGTATGGTTTGAATGTAACAATGAATGAACACAGAATAATGAACTTCAACGATTCAATATTATTAAAACAATAATACGAGTGATCTCCTATCACTAGGGTTTACAACCTTGAATCTCTATAAAAATAAGTCGTACCAAAACTTTAACCTAGGCAATCCTTTTATAGACTAAGGATTCCTTTACAAGATAACTATCAATCTAATTCTAGATGATATATACAAAATCTTTTCTATAATTATCTATTAAACATATTACAAAAACATAAACCGTACTAACTTCTTCTTTCAAACAGTATGAACTGCTCTTGTCTTCAAAACTTCTTCAGCAGTACTAACTTCTTAATCAACAGTACAAACTGCTTAATGCTTAATTCCTAACAACATGCATGTTAGTACCGGTTTTGTTCATAAGCTTCTTGATCAGATACTGAAAGATACAGCATTTTCTATAAAAAGAAAACTAAAGTAGATAACTAATATATTTAAAATCGACTAGATTGATAAATTCTCTAGGAAATTAGTCTATCATAACTCGAAAAACAATTCATATGGTCTTGTGGTACCATTAAACAAATTCGATCTCCCATTTATTTGGCACTCCTGCTTTGTTCTCGGGGAAACTTACATTCATGACTCCATATTTCAATCGCATGCTCCAATTGTTGTCCTCTATGTAGGCTTTTTCGTCCTTGAGTTTCTGTAATAAATCACGTGTCTTCGTTATTATAACATCTTTTGCCTCCTCCCGATGCTTTAAAGATTTTAAGGACAAAGTCATATACATCTTTTTATCTCCCTCCTCAAGGCCTTCAGAAGTCTCATCGTCAGTATCACACGCCTACAACACATGAAAAAACAAATAAACATATATATATAACCTATGTTTTTAATTTCATTACACAAAAAGTTATCAGCATTACTAAATAGCCTTTGGCGTAACAGACTAGTAGTATGTGTGTGGCTCAACAGCTAAAAGGTAGCGAGTTCAATTTGATGCATTTATGAGATATGTGAGATAGTAGCTAGTTGGTTTAGGTGTACGATTAACTTCTGTTGGAATATGTGAATCATAAACTATAAACACATAACAAATAACATCAAAGCATACGCAGCGGAATGGATCTACAAAACACGTAATTAATTAACTAAATAATAAAAGAGATGCGTACCTTTTGATTCCTAGCAAGAACAAGGAATCGTGCACTCCAAGAACAAGATATAAACCCTAATTAAGGTTTAATGGGGATCGGCTACTATGTAGTCAAATAGGGTAAGTAACAACAAGCTAAAGGAAGCTTGATCTCCGTTCTTGTACACACGTATTACTAGCGTCTCAATGTGAAAAGCTAGGTTCTAGATCACAAATAAAGCAACAACAAACGAGGTTTTGCTTTGTATAAAATAAAACGGGTCAATTCCTTTTATTTATTTAATAGTCGATCATATGGTTAACACATATGCATGCATATAGAAAAAGCATACATATGTATTAATTGGGAATAAAGTAAACTGACAGCATTAAAGCTGTCGAACAGAGGATGAACAAAAGTCATTGGCTTTTGCCATTATGTGTTGATCGATTATTCAAAACAAGAGCCAAAGGTTGCTTTTATAGCAATAAAACTTGTCCTCCAAGTTTTATTCTCCACCTCCTCATGTTTCATAAAACGACACTCAACCTCCTCCTTTTATCTTTGTTCGACCATATAAATATTTGTGAAATTAATAATTAATCATAACTTAATATATTAATTATCAATATATTGAAACTCATACGTAATGTGTGCAATCCCGAAGTCTCGTGTTCGAAACTGGTCATACATATATTAATTTATATCCATAACTCTAACAGCTCCCACTTGGATATTCATTAATATCGTAATGACATGGGCTAGTCTAGCTTAACACCCCCAATGCCCCCAGATCAAACTGAGTATGGTTTTCCTGGAAAAAACCACGTGATGATTTAAATCATCATACTTATCCTTTTGTTTCTAATACCGCATTAATATGGATATGGTTCTAAGTCATTCCATAATTAACTATTCTGTTTCTCGTTATTGATAATTGATCAAGATTACCAAAACATCTGAACGTCTTCCAGATAGACTTTGGGTACGGCCGTACAAACATCTTGTCAACCCTACAAGGGGCCCAGTAGTATTATACTTCAAAACAAATTTGAAGGAATAAATCCTTTATTGACTACGAGCATAACCCTCGAACTTTGCAACACCTTCGAAAATAGCCCTTATAACTACCTTTTACGGATAGCGTTAGACTACCTTACAGAAAATGAGTTACATCCTCGAAATTATCTGGTATCTCAAGTCTGAGGATAAATATTCATGATTTACTTAATGACAACGATCCATAAAGTACAATCATGTGGTTGGGATAAGTCCTATATTCAATTTATCCAATATTGAATATCATGTGATATTGGTATCTCAACCTTACAGTACATTCTACCAATCCTCACATTTGTCTTTATTTAATGATATTCCCATATCATTAATCGACAACTGACAATTTAGAATAACATAAGTTATTCACGGATTTAAACATGCAAATATAGGATACAATATTATAAATGAGAATAAACGTTATCCACACTTTATTTCATTAAAATAATAATTGCTTTAATATCCCTTATCCAAATACTAAACAGATCAAGCATGATAATTTCCATTAATGAATTATGCCTCAAGTCATGTTCCACATACTTGTTGACAAAGCATAAATCAACTAATTTTGATCTATCGAAATTTTGAGAATACTTATTTCAAAAATGAAATTCTTTTATGTGTGCATTCATCCATCATGATATTGCCACATAATATTTCATAAATTGCATGACATCCTCAATCGCAAATTTATGACAATTAAACTACCAAACCTTGTAGTTAAAGTATTCTAATTCTTTATGTATAATGCAACTATGCTCATATTGAGCATAACTAGTACACAAGGTCTCCTAACAAGGATGAGCTCCCACCATGACTAGTATTGAGTGTCATCTCAATCTTACTAGCATCATTATATCAAACAACAATATGCTCTTTCCAAGTTCCGTAAACTTTTACTATTCATTGTGTAATAATTGATATCTTCAAATCCTTCAAGATTTGTCCACTATATCAATCATGCAACAATATGCCATATGGTTCATATTTAGAATTTTGGAGCAATTCCAGGCTGAGGATGTAAATTCTAAACCATATCCATTACACTTAACTATCTAATAACTTACAATTAGATATTAATGTTGTCAATCATCTTTCATCCAAGCATGATACAACAAGCAACATGATGTACATGAAAATTCCTTGTGTCAACCTTAGATTTTTGTTCATGACATATCTTTCCAAAGATATGTTACTATCACTTACTAATGGTATATCATGTTCTTTTAGAATCAATTATTTTACCGCTTATGTTTATAACAATAAACATATATTCCAAGGTTTTATTTTCTAAATTTCCATGTGAAGTTTCATTCCAAACTAAGACTTAACATATAAATGTTAATGGAATGTTACTTCCTATATGTTATATAACATATATGAAATAAGAAAATAAATATATCACTCCCACTAGCTTTCAGGAACATTAACAAATATCTTATTTTAATTATAAATCAAAACTAGATTTAATAACTAAAAATAAGTATATCTTCTAGATGCATGCATTAATCCATTCACAAATGATTTGCATTTTGTATACTTCTAAATATTATTTGAATTCAAATACTCATTTCAATTGCTTTTCGTCCTCGCCAAAGTAATTACCCAAAAAAGAGTTTTGATATTCCATTGTTAATTTCATATAAATGAAACTAATAATGACAATCATAATCTTTATATATTTAATGTGCTTAGAAAGAATTTCAACCAAATTTAATTGCTTAAGTGTGACTGATAATCTTTTCACATATTAAATATGTATACAAATTTGTCCATTATGATTTCTACGCAAGAATTTAAATCTCTAGGATTTCCATTTCTTTTGTAGAAGTTCATCTCCATTCTATAGTGTAACTATAAAGTTCAAGATTAACTACGTTACCAACTAGTTATCTTCTTGGACAGCATCTAATTATTCATAGTATGAGTAATTTGCCAAATAAACATTTGCAATTTATTAACAGGCATACCACAATCCTGTAACTCATAACCCTCAACATATTCTACAAATATTTGAGATATCCTTGCGGATTTATGAATAAGAATTCCATCATCTTGAGATTTAACATTAACATGTTTGATCCTCATTATGATTTGCTAGTGTATTTAGAAGATTATGTATCTTGTAATTTTATCTTATCGAGATAAAACTCCCACTTGCCTTTTGCAATTTATAGATTAACTATAAACACTTAGCAAATAGAGCAACCCAAACTTGTTCTCTTTTGGGACTTTACAAATACATATTGACAGTTCCTAACATTAATTTGTTAATAACCTACTCATCAAGCAGTCTAACAAATTCTGAACTTCAATATTAAGACTTAATGTGATTAATCACATGCCATAATAAATGGTGTCTTATTAATCTTCTAGGTTGGAGTCTAATTGAGTATATCCAATTCATACTCAATTTTCTAACCTTGATATCTTTATGAAGAATAGAAGATATAGTTATCTTAATCAAACAATATAACAAGGGTTTGATTCTCCTAATTGAACATACCATAAACACTATGTATTTCATTAGGATTAATATTGTAAGTCATTCTTACAATATATAAGATGAATATATATCGTTTTGGCTTACCTATTTTCCAACTAAATCACTTTAATGGTACAATAGATTTTCCAAGCCAATTGCATGCATTATAACATAAGTACTTATTGACCAAGTTACTTCATGTCTATGTCTTACCAAGAAGACATAACTGTTATAATCTCAATCTACGTTATAAGTCATTAATCAACTCAATGACTACTTGTATATGTCTTAATTAAAAAATATATCAAGTTAACGTCTTACTTTATTATAAGTCTTATAGCAATCAAAGACTTCATATTTATATCTTCAATATAAACATGTATAACTAAAGTAATTATGAACACCACAACTTGGTTTCTTTAGTATTTCAAGTTAATTTATTACTTCATATATTTATGTCACTCCAAGAATACATAAACATTCAAATTATGAAGTAGTATAAGATTAATTCATTTATTTATGTCATTGCAATAATACATAAATATTCACATTTGAAGTAGTCTTATTATCATATTGACACTTGTTCTAATGGTTATCTAATTTAGAGACTTGTAAATTTACATAGTTTCATTACATCAGCTGAGGCTGCTTATAATGAAAGTATGTAATTTACTTTGTCATTAATATCTAGTAATGAAAGTAGATATTAACTCCAAGTGTTCTAATATTAGAATGTGTATAAAACACATTAGAAAATTAGTCTCTTACCTTTCAGTCAAGAGAAACCTATAAATCATATTCCTTTATGTTGTTGCTTGCACACAATAAAGATTTCTCCCACTTGTGCATGGAACAACATCATGTATCAGATAAATAACACGTCAATCATTTGCTTATGTGACCAATATGATTTGTGTCATAGATATAAGTAGATATAGGAACATCTTGTCTAGTAAGGAAATGTACACGACTATCCTTAATACCACAAGTGTCTATAATTGGAAAGTATTTATCTCAAGAGATTCTAGAGATAATCTGGGTTACTACCAAGATATCAAGACTTGTAGCTCCCACTGAATTAAAGATCACTACATGAACTCATTATTCAGTAATTACAACACTATGCTCCCACTGGATTTGACAACATTGTAAGTGTTGCATAACCAGTAAAAGCACATGGCGTGCTGTTTACTTTCTTACACCTTTGAGTAATTCCTTACGTAATACATACTAAGGTACTTAAAGAATGTATTCTACTTTGTCAATGATGGAATATCCATCAATGCAATTAACTTGAAATAATTGGGTATGCAATTTCTTCCTCAATAAGGTCTACCATCCCCATCATGGTATGTAGCACCTTTAAGTGGTTAAAGCACAACAACTAGATCAAACATTCTAGTTTGCTTTTTACCAATTATGCGGTAATTAGTCTAGCTTCTAATTTCAATAACTCCTAACCATGCAATTTCTTAAAAATTCGCCATGAGTTATTTCTTAGAATTTAGACAATTCTAATTTTCCTATTATACCTTTCTCATTCATGAAAAGGAATAGGATTAAGTCTCACTTTTCACACGGAAAGTAGACTAGGTTTATTCTTACAGTTAAGTTTACTCTATCCAAAGACCCCTACGGGTGCAGATCAACTTTCCACTAAAAGAAAACCCCACGTTTACGGTTTTAACATTGCATTAAATACATTTAAAAGAATTTTCAAAATTCAATTTTAGTATTTTCGATAATCACTTTTCGATAAAATTAAACACCCATGGTAAATAAAATTTAACCATTTAATTTTCATTGAAAACTAGGATCCAAAATGACGTCGTTTTATTACATCAGCTTTGGCTGCTAGTAATGAAAGTACTCAATAAGGTACGGGATCACCCAATTGCCAATGTTCAATTGCAATTCCTAGAAATCATGGGACTTACATATTATGCCAACCTTAGTTGCGAATGTAAGCATGTTTCATCCCCAAATCTTTATGCCTTGACGCCGTTCCATCACATTCAGCTTTGGCTGCTAGTGATGAAAGTGCTCAATTAAGTTAACCAACTTAGAAAACTGTAAATTGACGTCGTTTCATCACATCAGCTTTGGCTGCTAGCAATGAAAGTACTCAATTTACCCTTAGACAACCACCCTTTGAACATCACATTCAGCTTTGGCTGCTAGTGATGTAGGATGAAACCTTAGGTGTTTCATTTACAGTTGGATGGCATATTACTTAAATTTTAAGGGTATAATTTTGATGTGTGTAATCAAAATATGTACAAAGATGTCGTGCATTCATCTTTGTATCATATGTTTTCTACAAAAACCATTTACCAATTCGCAGCTTAAAATCAACAAAATTTTAATTGATGGCGTTGAGAAACTTACAACATTACCTTAAGATGCTTCGTACTTTATCATGGTGTACTTGGTAAGTCTAATATTGACGCACAGGCGAGCGGAGGGGCAAACGTCCGCCGAAGCTAATTAAAAACGCGCCCCTTTCGAATGACAATTTAATGTCAAGCCTCCTTATACCCACTTTATAGTTTGTCATATTAGGTCCACCGCTTCGACCACTTTTGTACAGTCGCATCAATCAATTAAAAACTTTATGATTTAAAGCTTAAAACATTTATGTAGTAAATTATTAAATTGCTAGTCTCGCCTGGGAGCAAATTACCGTGCGAAGTGAACCACTATCGGCACATAAGACTTGGCAATAAATAATTTACCACAAAGGTTTCATAGTTATTAGGTTCATTTTTTTATTCAAAAATTACCCTCTTTGATGTTTCCAATCCATCATAATTAAAACACAAGGATCAAGTAATTAAAAATAAATAAACAAACACTTAATAACACATATATGATCATTAACAATATCATATAGCCACATGCAAAACCTTTTGGTAAATCCTATTAATAATTTCTATGTGAATTTTTAATGTATGTAATTAATAAAACTCCCATTGGTTTTCGAGCTCATTGTGCCCAATGGACCACAGACGCCAAATAACTTGGCCGCGTAAGTTTTAATTAATTAGATACCACATTGCACATAACCAATTAATATATTTAATTAGGGTCTTCCCTAATTTTAGATTTATCTTAAAAAAACATGTAGCAATTAGACATCAATCATCATGACAAAACATGCATGTTTTTGTCATGAATCCCCATTTTGCACTTATAATCATGTAAACACATATTATCAAGCCAATCATGTACGCATACTAAATTAATGACATCACTAAGGTACTCATTAATTTTCACATAAAATTGCATGCAATCCTAGGGTTTTCTACAAGATTTTAACAATACATAAACCCTAAAAAAATAATAGTTGGTAATCGACCAACTTGTATAAATTAGGGTTTTCATAAATCTTAAACCCTAGAATTATTAAAAGCATGTATCTATTCACATAGGTTCAATTTTATGCGTTTAGTAATTAATTACAATGTTTAAACGGGCTCTTGATGCCACTGTTGGAATATGTGAATCATAAACTATAAACACATAACAAATAACATCAAAGCATACGCAGCGGAATAGATCTACAAAACACGTAATTAATTAACTAAATAATAAAAGAGATGCGTACCTTTTGATTCCTAGCAAGAACAAGGAATCGTGCACTCCAAGAACAAGGTATAAACCCTAATTAGGGTTTAATGGGGATCGACTACTATGTAGTCGAATAGGGTAAGTAACAACAAGCTAAAGGAAGCTTGTACTCCGTTCTTGTACACACGTATTACTAGCGTTTCAATGTGAAAAGCTAGGTTCTAATTCACAAATAAAGCAACAACAAACGAGGTTTTGCTTTGTATAAAATAAAACAGGTCAATCCATTTTATTTATTTAATAGTCGATCATATGGTTAACACATATGCATGCATATAGAAAAAGCATACATATGTATTAATTGGGAATAAAGTAAACTGACAGCATTAAAGCTGTCGAACAGAGGATGAACAAAAGTCAATGGCTTTTTTCATCATGTGTTGATCGATTATACAAAACAAGATCCAAAGGTTGCTTTTATAGCAATAAAACTTGTCCTCCAAGTTTTATTCTCCACCTCCTCATGTTTCATAAAACGACACTCAACCTCCTCCTTTTATCTTTGTTCGACCATTTAAATATTTGTGAAATTAATAATTAATCATAACTTAATATATTAATTATCAATACATTGAAACTCATACGTAATGTGTGCAATCCCGAAGTCTCGTGTTCGAAACTGGTCATACATATATTAATTTATATCCATAACTCTAACACGATTAACTTCGTTTTCTCAAGAAAAAAAAAGGTTATTAGCATTTTGCCGCGATCAAAAGTTGAACCATTATTGAGTACGCTATTAGCATTTGGCCGCAATCAAAAGTTGAACCATTATTGAGTACCTTGATAGACACGTCCCCAGCGTAATAAGTACCGTCATCATCCAAAGAGCCATCAGAATTACAAACCAACCAAGATGTTCCCACGGCAGGCATGATCTTGATCTCGAGTTCATTGAAAATTTCTGTAGTTTTCCACTGGGGCAAACATAGATTAAACACTGCATCTTTCATGTGCAAGCTGAAGTCCCCGCACTTGTATTCAAATTTACAGCCCTTCAAGTATCTAAATAAATCAAACGAGCCCATTTTGATTACAGACATTTCATTCTCCTTATGCATATTGCCTAATATAGACAATGAGATATACTCCGTTTAACATGTTATGTATATCTATAACATATCGACTCATTTGTTTAACATATTATGTATATCCATAACATCTTGACTCATCCGTTTAACATGGGATGTATATCTATAACATATCAACTCATTCGTTTAACATATTATGTATATCCATAACCTCTTGACTCATCCGTTTAACATAGGATGTATATCCATAACACCTCGACTCATCCGTTTAACATGAGATGTATATCCATAACACCTCGACTCATCTGTTTAACATGTTATGTATATCCATAATATCTTGACTCATTCGTACGACCTTTCTACTAGACCACGCTGTCGTCGGGTTTGGTCGTCGGGACAGTGAATAGCGACGGGGCATTGTCGACAAGTTGGTATCGACGACATGTCATCGGGACGAGATGTGGCCGACGACAAGACGTCGGCACGGTATTAAAATAGTCGTCGGGGAAAGCCCCGAATGTACTAGTGAATGCATTCATATTAAAAACTCTAAGTATTATGGCAATTTCAATCCTTGTACTTTGAGTATTGGGAGATGATTTGCACACATTTGGCTTTGATTTACACACTCTAATGTCCAATTAGTTAAAGCAGAATTTATAAATAGTACAACTGTTTAATGCACAGATTGGAGTGTGATAATCAAAAAGTGAAGTGTGTAAATCATTTCACTTGAGTATTAGATAAAAAAAATAACAAACAGGTATACACTCACCTCAGTGACGAACAACTTCATCATTAAACTATAAAAAAAAAAAAAAAAAAAAAAAAAAAAAAAAAAAAAAAAAAAAAAAAAAAAGACCTTCATCATTAAACTGTTAAAATCCTTGTGACCACTAGTGTTGTTACTAATAGTCATAATAGAGACAAACAATAAGGTCGTCACTAAATTTCGCGACTAACTAAACAAAAATAATGAATAACACATAGTTAGTGACCATTTAATGACCTCTTTCTGGGCTTAGCAGTGCAGTTTATTGCCATGTGACTGACTCCCCAACATTTGTAACATGTTATCTGATTACCCTGATTCGTATTTCCATAATTCCCAATAGCTGGATCAACAACATTCCCATTTGGATTACCCACTGATTCCCAACATTCTGACCCCTCTGATTGCCAATAAACTGACCTATCTGATTTCCAGCAAACTGACCCTTATGATTCATGCATACTGCCCTGCATTCTGTATATTCTGAGTACCCATCTGAAATCTAGTAGCATAATCTTGCTGATTCCCAATACCTCCAACCATTTGTCCTCTTTGGCCCATATTCAAACCCTGCTGTGCAATCTGCCTGTTGCGATTGTTTGATGAAATCCTTTGGTTGTTGTTAGTTGGTGTATAATAGCGTGCATGGAATGCCTTTGTCAAATAAGCAAATGCTTGTGTCAAGGATGCAGTAGATTCATCATTATCAGTGTTCTCGGGTTCCTGGAATCATGGGTATTGTTTTTGTGGAATAACTACTTGTTGTTGTGGGAGGAATTGTTGTTCTAGAATGACATGTTTTTGTGGAATTATATGTTGTTGTTGCATGTAGTTGTGAGTGAAGATGATGATGGTAGTTGTTGTGTGTACAATGAATAAGGAGTTGGTGTGTTCGTAAAGAGTGCTAGTGGATCATGATTCCTGGCAAGTAATTCTGCTCTGACGCCATTTGCCTCGGCTTGGTTCTGCTTCAAGAAATCGTACAACTGATCATAGTTAACTTCATGCAAGCTCTTTGTCTGATAAATAATGGTAACATATCTTCCTCATTCAGGATGTAGTTCATTTGAACATCAGTACATGTGGACTTACAAATAAACAAGTGCAGTAGACTTATAGATAAAAAAAAAAAAAAAAACATATGTACATGAGCAGTAGGCTTAGAAAGATTAACATATGTACATAAGCATTAAAGTGCAGCAGGCTTAGAAACAAAAAATTTCCCATTAAATTAACATATGTACATCATTACATGTAGACTTAGAAACAAAAAAGTGTAGTAGACTTAGAGACAAAAAAATTAACATATGTACATCAGTACATGAGCAGTAGGCTTAGTAACTTTTTTGTTTGTTAACTGGTAACTAAATGATCAGGTATGCAACTTATGTGTACATAGACACTAACTGTTATTATTCCCTATTTTTTTAGAGGGATGAAACAGGGATAGACCCAACGGAATTCAGCTTTTTGAAAGGGTGCATAAACTAAACAAAGGTAAAGGTGAATGGTGTGATGCAAGGGCAAAAAATGTTCATTCTAAGTATCATGATATAGTCAAAGAAAAGAATACATCTTAAGTTGAGATAACTGATGAAGGGATTGCGATTGATGCTAATCTACCACTTCCTGTTCCTCCTCAATTCGATGCCCAAGCTTGGGTAAATGCGACTGGTGATCCACAAAAAACTGTTCATGCATCCACTTCAGGTAAAACCATCCACCAAGCAATCTACTTTTCATGCATCCACTTCAGCCAACAATGAAAGCAATAATGAATATGAAATTGCTGAATTGAGGAGGGAGAATGCTAGTCTTAAAGCTAGCGAATCTGAAATCGCTGAATTGAAGAGAGAAAATGCTAGTCTTAAAGCTAGCGTTGAGCAGATCATGAAGACATTAAACATGCAACAAGTTAACTTGCCATCTAACGAGTAATTATTTGAGTCATCCATTTAACCCATTTTTGGTATTCATTACTAAACATTATGGTAGCTAATTATGTAATCTTTTTGTTAATTCCTAACTCTAGCTACCTTTATTTGATGGGTTATTTTGGAAAGATTATGGACTAGCCAACTATGTATTGACTTGTATCATTACTTTATGCAATTGACGTAGAACTTGTGTTAATTGTGGGATTGTTTACATTTACTAGTTGTGGCGCGCACCAGAAAAATGATCGGTTGATATTAGCTTAGCAACGACTTATAGTGTTGCCTGGTAAAATTCATTTTAGCAACAAGTCGAAAGCAATCTAGTGTCGTTGCTATTTTTGAGAAATTACTAACAACTCTTATTGATGCAATTTTTAATATTACCAACCGAAGATAGTTGGTGGGTATTTTATATTTACCAACGACTTGACATGTTTGTGAAATTTAGCAACTACATCGATATTCGTTGGTAATTTATCAACGAAGAAAGAATGTGGTTGGTAATTTTAATTTAGGGACAAGCCTTTTTCCCACTGTTAGACTCGCTTTTTTATAAAGATATCGTCACTTAAGTGAATTGGACTAGATTTGTAATAAGTAGTTGATTTGTGTCAATTATAGTCCAAGGAATTGCAAAGGAAATATGCAAAACCCGAGTCGTAGTCCCGATGAAGATTGAATGGAATTTAGTGATTCGGGATTTTGTGATTCGTGTAGTGAATGTGAATAAGAGTGATTGATTTTGGATTACACTACTAATATTAAAATAACAATCAAGTTTAGCAATTAAACTAAGCTAATAGAACAATTAAACTAAACATTTAAACGAAAATTGGATTTTAAAAAAACGAACGCGACGTAATTTTAAAAACGTAACTAAAAATGATTTTCTAAAATTTAAAACCTAAAAATGCAAATTAATTTTTCCTATATTAAAAATGATAAAAGAAAATTTTTGGAGAAAGAAAAATATTTTTTTTGACTTTTTATGAATTTTTTATGAATTTAAAACTAATTAAAACTATTTAAATGATTTAAAAATATTAAAACTAGTTGGAAAAATCTGGAAATTTTTGAGTAATTTTAATTTTTAATAAGAAATATAAGAAAAATAAAATCAGCACTCAGTTCAGCTTAAATAAGCTGAACAGTTGAAATAAGCACTTGGAAATAAGACAAAAATAAGCTAAAGTGAACCAAAAATTATCAAAAGCTCAAGACTGATTATTCTTAATGCTGGAAACTCAAAACAACTTAGAATGATCAGAAAAACACACAGAATAAGCACAATTTAAGCTGAACATGTCACAACTTATGATAATATCACTTGACTTAAGCACCTACTTTGGGTTGATTTTTAAGCAGTCTAATAAGCTGATAAGATGCAAGTAAGGGGGCAAAAGATGCACAGGCCAGCTAAGAACTCAAAAAGCACAAAAGCCCTAAATCTAACACCTCAATTGAACTTCAATTAGACCTTAGAAGATCTGCTATTGTGCACTAATTCAGAAAATCCAAGCCTGCACAGGTTTTGGTGGAACTTTGCAGGTCTGAAAAAGCTCTTGAATAAGCTAAAACTTGAAATCCCAGATGTTCTACTAGTACCCAGCTATGTGAACTTCTTAAAAAACCAAAAATTAGAACTAGAGCTCAAGTGAAAAAGCCAAAAATTAAGCTAGAAAGTGGGCCTTGTGGGACTGTTCTGCACAGACTTTGGTCTGCACAGCAGACCTGGAACTTTGGCGCAAACCTTTTAAAACCAATCCAACACTAGAACACTCACTTAATACACTAAATTGAACACAAAAACACCAACAAAATTCCACAGATCATGCTTAGCTTATTTAGAGCTTATAATGGCAGCCTATGATTCACTTTTTTGCACTATTGATCAAAACCTCAAATGAACTACACCATCTAATCTCAACAGTCACAACTCCCTCAACAATAATCAACCAAAACTCAAAACAATGACAAATGAACAGTACCTTTAAATCAGATCCTATAGAAGCTATTTTACCAAACTGATGAGCATTATATCAACTAAATACCAACTGATGCACTATATTAACTAACAACAAACTGAAATAAACTATAAACTATTACTGATCTATGATTAACTATTCAAATTAACTACTAACAAGCAAAGAACATCAATCAAACAATTATAAATCTAAAGTAAACTAACTGATGCAGAAAATGAATTGGAACTTACAAGGCACTTCTCCCTCAGCAAGAACAGAGGGAGTTCACTAAGCTTGCCTGTCTTTAGACAGGCTAGAGGCTTCCATGTCTCCTCCTAGACCATCATTCCAAACAGCCATCATCAATGATCAATGAAACAGTTGACTTTGTTTGACTTTTTGAGAATTTGAAAATTAGAATCTGAATTAAGCTAAACAATAACTCACAAAAGCTATGGAAGCTAGAATGAACTTGTACAGAATTAAATGAGCTTTTTAAAAGCTGTTTGTAAAATATTTTTTTGTATTTTGAGATATTTTTACTATTTTTTTGGATTTTTTGGATTAAGTGAAGAACAATGAAATATGTAAATTGAGAATAGGCTAAATATATTTAGAACAAGCTAAAGAAGCAAACAATAAGCTGATATCAGTTTGACAGATTAAATTGGACAGAATCTAAGTAAACTAAAGAAAACTTTCATTCATAAAAACTCAAAAAGTTACAAAAGAGAGATTACAATTCATAAATTAAAATAGAACTTTTACTACTACTTAACTACTAGAAATTACAAAGACCTTTTAAAAAAAATTACACACTAAATGAGAGGAATTCATCCCTATTTATAGGCTCGGCATGAAGGTTCTGGGCTGTCCACATTGGCAATCCGTGTGCTCCTTGAGCCAATCTTCACCCTTAGATCATCCCTTGTTCTCCACGCTTGATTCTCACCCGTAGGATTAAAATAGCGAGGTGGCCTCTCCAATCAACGAGCCCCACGTGTCCCTGGCAGTGTCAGGACCTTCCAGAACTTTTTAATCATGAGGTAATAATTTAGTACGAGGTTAATTTGGTGGGCAGTAAATTAGGGTTCGTGTAAACAGTAGATTTTGGGGAAATTTTGGGCGCGTACGTGTGTGTGAGAGAGGGTGAGTTTTTAATATTTTTTTTTTGACTGAATTGGAGTGTTGACTGGGTTTGTGTAGTGGTTGACCGGGGTTTAAATTTTGGATCGGGTAAGAATAGGTTGGGCTGGGTTGGTTGATAATTGTGAGTGTGTGGGCTGGGTTATGTGTGTGATGGATTGGGTTAATGTATAAAGTGTGGGTTAATTATTAGATGGGATCCGGGTTTAAGGATTTATAAGGATTTAAGGTTTTTGATTTAAGGGACTAAATGTGTATTTTCTGGATTTTTGAGGGACCAATGCTGCCATTATTTAAAAGATAATCCAAGGGCTGAATTTGACAACTTCTGATAGATGGAGGACCTCGGTTGACTTTTTGACCATAATTTCTTTCCCGGCTCCGGCTTTTGAGTCTTTTCCATATCTCGTGCTCGTTTTCTCGGGTTTTCCGTGTCTTTTGTTGATTCTTCTCGATATCCGTCCCTGCATATACAAAAACACAAAAACACAATATCTTTTGGCATTTTGGTCAGGTTTTTGGTTATTTTGGTCTTAATTTGGTAAATAAAAGGTATGTGTTTAAGCACATGTAACCAGTAGTACACGCAGGGACTACTTATGTTTAAATGGCAAACTAGTGATGTAATAGGGCCTATAAATACCCCTCATGACTCTCCATGAGGGGTGTGGGAATTCTGTGTATTATTCATTCATTTTCTTTAATATAATAAACTTCCAGGTTCTCCACCCTCTCACTACTCTCTCTCTCTCTAAAGAGATGAAGATATTCATCTTCTTCACTCAATCCCGACCTCCCGAACCACAGAAATCTCTTGTATTATCGATCTTACAATTGGTATAATGAGCCAGGTTGTGTTCTTTACTGATTTTTGTGGTTCGATTACATGTTTTAGGCTGTTTTTTATCACATTTTTTGGTCAACGGAATTTTTTTTTCGGTCATTGGATTTTTTTTTCCGTTTCATTCGATAAAAACATATCTATTACATGTCTTATGTATCATAAATGGTCAAAACGTCATGGGATTACACAGTTTCATCTCAGATCTATGACTTGTTTTGTCCTTTAATCCGTAAAAAGTGGTCAGATCTAATCGATATATGGTTGAGTTTTATGCTCAAAAATGGGTTTATCCTTTAACCCGTGAGTTTTATGGTCAGATCTGGGTCGCAAAAAGTTGGACAGAAAAGATGGACGGAAGTTATTGTCGGAAAAGTGGAAAAGTGGATCTCAATAATTGGCTCAATTATTGGTGGAATTTCGATAAAGTCAACGGCTTATCGCAATTGTGGATTTTATCGAAATTGTGATTTTTATCGCAAATGTGATTTTTTATCGCAATTGTGGAGTTTATCGCAAATGTGGAGTCTATCGCAAATGTGGTTTTTTATCGCAATTGTGGATTTTATCGCAAATGTGATTTTTTATCGCAAATGTGGTTTTTCATCGCAATTGTTGATTTCATCGCAATTGTGAGTTCTATCACAATTGTTGATTTTATCGCAATTGTGGGGTTTATCGCAATTCAATTCAAATTTTGGTATAACAGTGAAAATTTTGGCCCAAAATTCAAATTTTTAGGTCAAAATTTAAATTTTTTATGTGAAAATTAGCGTCAAAATCTGTAACACTCAAAATTTTCTAGCATCCTTATAATTGCATTTCATAGTGTATTTCAAATTATGAAAAAAAAATGGAGGGAAATAAGGATTCCATCGCAACAATCACGGGGATACATGGTTCACGGCTAAAATTAGTATGATTAAGAAAAATGACTACGGGGTTCTTGCACGGTATTATTGATTTGATTTTGAAGTGACATTTCACGGGCATGTCTACTTATTTATCTCAAAGTCTAGAGGTTGGATGGATGCATGACTTTCAGAGATACTTGTTTGGGCACTTATGGGTGTAGTGATTAAGTCTCGGTTAATCTAGTTTTCATAGGTCAAGGGGTGGATGGACGAAGACCTAGTTAACTATCACTTAAAGGAGATACGTTATAGTACTTAGTGTCACACAAAGATGTGGATAATTCGAGAGAGGTTCATATACAGTAAGGAAGGTTGGATGGGTATATGAAACGACCTATGCTTTAAGGAGTTACGTTGTAGTGCTCAGTATAGGTTCTTAGTCACACGTTCGTACAAGATTAAGTCACATATCTAAGGGGTGTTTACTTCTTTTTCAAGTTGGTCATATCGGGTTGTCTCCACATGTGGTCATCTACTAGCAGTCGGTGAATTTTAAGGTTGGTTTGAGAGACGTATTGAGAGTATTTTTTTTTCAACATATTCTCACGAAAATATGCTTCGACGAGCTATTATGGCTTTACAATTGCATCAAGTAAAAGGTAATCAAAGGCGTGTACACTAATGTATGATGATTTTGATGACTCGCAACCATCAGGAGGGAGAAGTACGGCTTATTACCAACTTGGATGCAATACTTTGTGAGATATGTTGATGCTCCTGAACGACAACCATTGTGCTTCCTTTAGTATCTACAGTCTCCGCTGCGTGTTTGAAGACTAAAGAGAGTTGTCGATTCAGGAGGGAGCAGAAAAGAATAAAGGGCTCACTAGTTAGGAGGGAGTAATAACCTAACTAGAACATTACAGTTGAAGTTCAGAGCTACAAGGATGAGTGCCGTCAGCACCAAAGATCGATGCCGCGATCTTTGGAATAGAGAACTTCAAAGTCTGCCTCAGGATCTAGACTACAGAGACTCTGCGATTCGACAAAAGTTTATTATTATTGTAATTTACATTATTTATAGGTCTCATTGTAACCATTCACTTGTGACGACATCTTGGAGGGAGATTGTTAGACTCGCTTTTTTATAAAGATATCGTTACTTAAGTGAATTGGACTAGATTTGTAATAAGTAGTACACGCAGGGACTACTTATGTTTAAATGGCAAACTAGTGATGTAATAGGGTCTATAAATACCCCTCATGACTCTTCATGAGGGGTGTGGGAATTCTGTGTATTATTCATTCATTTTCTTTAATATAATAAACTTCCAGGTTCTCCACCCTCTCACTACTCTCTCTCTCTCTCTCTAAAGAGATGAAGATATTCATCTTCTTCTGTGACAAATGGTAAATTTACCCAAATATCAAATTCATAACAATTCATTTATTGTGACTAAACTATCAGATTAGGCCATATTGTGATTATAACGGAAAATAGACCTGCACATATTGACACCCGAAAATCTCACCAAGGAACAGTGAAGAATCACATATCATAATTTATGCATTTAATTGTGATGAAAACGGGAGGTTATCCTAATTTTTCCACAGACTGACACTACACGCAAACCAAAATAAATCTGAGGTTCAGAAAATGTTAGTGAATAATTAAGGACTCGGAATTAAATTAAGGTATTATATAACGATTCTAAAATATAAACTCTCAAATTAGAAACGGTTCCAGGACGGACCCGAATTTGAGACAGTTTGACGAAACGCGGGTATTGAAGTATCACACTTTGACTAATAACCCACCCAATTACTTAAAAATAAATACTACTCCACTAACACACAAATCAAAACCTGCTACCCTATTCTTGTTTTTGTCGCCTCCATCCCTTCCCCATAGAGCCTTCGAACCATCACCATCTTAAACCCAGGCAATAGCAATTCCATTGACCTTGAAATTTTTGTCCTCTTCAAGAATCACGAGGTAACCTAGGATAAGAAGCCATGGAAGTAGAAATAGCACGAAAGTGGTAAGATTAATCTCCCCAAACCCGAAAGCTCTCATGGAGCTACTCTCCACAATCCGCCTTAAATCTGTGCCTCCAAAGGGATGCCGAATCACAACTCACCCAAGAATACTAACCAAGATCTGAGAAACGCAAGAAAGGTGAAGAGTAAGGGTATTGTGATTCGGTTTGGAGAGTGGGATAGCTCGGATTGGAGCAGTGGGTTCTCGGAGTAAAGATTCATTAGAGTGTTCATCCCTCAAAGATCCTTGAAAGGTTTGATATCGATTCGGATTTAATTAGTCATTCTTATGTTTTTTCTTTTATAACCATTGATGAATAATCAATTTGAGGTCGAATGGATGAATAAAAATAGGTATTGATTTGTTAGTTTTCTTTTCTTTCAAATTAATTTCTGAGGAAAACACTTGAGTAGGAATCCTGTTAGTTTGGGTCAAATAAGGATAATGAAAGTTGTATAATGTTGTTGTCGTCATTTTGGTTAGGTGTGGTTCATGCTTATTCCGAATATAGAACTTCCAGAAATTGATTTTCTAAGGAAAACGTTGTCAAGTGAATCTTGATATCAAATTAGTGTTGGTCGGATTAGGTTCGAATCCATTTTTCTTTTAGATCCATTACGTTAGATGTTCTTAGGAAAAGAATTAGGCGATGTGTAATTTTATTTTGGTTGATGATATTCCCAGAAGTTGGTGATTGAATGTTGCTATTGGGTAGTATAAGAATGAAGGAATCACTGTAAGGATATTAGTTTGTGTTCGAATCATTTTAGGATGATTTTATACATTATAAATCGAGTAAAAGGTTGTTTAGTTGTTGGATTTATAAGTTTCGACTAGTATTGTTGCTGTTATTTGCGGCTTAGAAACATCTCAAAACAATCGTTGTAATTTCACCCCTAGGGCAACGTAAATCCCATGAACCCTTAGGACTTTAAGTCGAAATAAGGATTTTATTTAAGAAGTTGCTATGATTGATCGCGATTAATTTAAAACCCCAGAAGTAAAAATGGTTCTGGAGGTAAATTGCCAAGTGTTGTTGATGTTAAGTGGCGTAAGAGGTTGACATCTTAGAACTAGATTAGTAGATTTTCGATTGCTAGTCATTGTGACTATATGGGGTCGAATACCCTAGAAAACGTAAGTAGATAGCTCGAACCTGGGGAAAACTTGTGGAAATAGACACTAGACTAGCGTAGAGAAACCATGTCGAAAAGGTAAATTCTTTGAGATAGTGTGGGTAAATTTGAGGGAGCCCCGAGACCACCCTTAACCGAATGGAGTACACACTTTTGACGAATAATACTAGGCCTCCATGTAAAGGGATTCTGAAAAATTTCTAGTAATAAGAACTAGGTTCTACTAAAAATCATTTAGCTCCTTGACGAGACATATAGTTGAACCGAACCTAAAACTTCTCCTCACCCCGAGACTCCTAGGCTTTGTGGACGAGTAGTACCCAACTCAAAACTAAACCAGGGAAGGGAAATTCTAGACTCTAAAGGAAATTCCAGGCAGTAAAGCACTTGTCCCTTATGTTACACCCCGTGCCCGCTTAGACCAAAAATTTAAAACTTTTTACGCAAAAACGCTTGACTTTTATGGACATCCGGTCACTCTTTTGACAACTGAAAAAAATTTATATACCTTCAGCCTTTGAGACTATTTTTAAATGAAATTAGACTCAATTACCTTCAAAATGACGGGTGGCACGACCCGTGACGACTTACGGTTTAAAAGATATGATTTTTCGAAAATCGCCAAAATCTGAAAAACTGTTGAACCGCCAGCTGGGATTTCCCAGCCGCCGGTTTGGAGCCCAAAATGGGTCTGAACCGCCGGTTCAGGTCTGAACCGCGGCGGTTCAGACCTTCTGTCCATCCGAAATCATTTTCCAAGTTCCGCGCTTGGAAACCCGACCTCCCGAACTCGTTATCTAACCAAACTTTCCAGATTTACTTAGTATATCAATGGGCTCATTTTCGTACAAAAACATTTACCGAACGACTCCCCGAAAGGGTACTTTACAAATTATACGGGTTATGCAAATAACCCGTTTAGACCCATTTTCACTACAAACAACCCATACGACTTCCGTTTTACATCAAACTTGACCAACATCAATAACTTAACATAACAAACATGTTCCAAGGGCACTTGACCCGTTTACAACTCAAAATGGGTACGTTTACGCTTAAACCAAACGCCCCTTTAACTTGAACCATAAACACATAAAACATGCTTAAATATACCAAATGACTACCAAATCGTTATGACCTCTTTGACATAAATTTTGACACCCGACTTTACTTTATAAATCAATAAAAGACTCTCGGGGGTACAACCTTGACACTTGAGCTCGATATTCTATACTAAGCTCCTAATTGCAATCTATCTATCAATCCGCTTCCAAATCCTTAGGCTATAGTCCAAGTACTTCCATTCCGCCGCACATAAACCTTAATCCAAGCTAAACAACATCAAAGACATCATCATCACCACTATCATCCATCATCATCATCAATCTCCACAATTAACCATAATCATCAATCTTCTACAACATATCAAGCCTTGTGATGATCATAACTAGGAAGGACTATAGGCACTTGGTCTTTATTTCCTTCATCTTCTTTAAGTCACCATCTCACTTTTTCCCTCTCTTTTTCCTTCCTAATATCCGGACCTCAAACACCCTCTAGGATAAGGTGGAAGTGTCTAGAAATCCTTAGATATAATTAGTTAGGTAGCAAGTTTGGTCCTTTGGCAAGAATGGCCCCTCAAGTCTCTTTCCTCCTATTTTAGCCACAACTAACTTATAACACAATTGGCATATGACAACTTAAGCCCTTGAAGTCCATTTCCTATCTATTTGAGGCACATAATACTTCCCATAACTTTATAACACATATTTTGACTATCACTTGACTATCGGGTTTGACTTTCCACGTAACTTTGTTGACCAACCAATCACATTAAACCTTAGCATATTCCATCTAGGGTGGGGCCTACTCAAAGCCGGGATACGGGTCTAACAATTCTACCCCCTTATTTAGATTTCGTCCCCGAAATCTATCATTCATTACTAACCTACACTTAGTCACATAACTCATCTCATTCCTAGCACCTTAATTCCTAGTTTATTTAGTGCAACGATCTAAGTGATCTTGCAACTCCCTACATACTATAACATATCACATATCCTTAATCCCCATTACTTCCCGTTTACTTCTATACCATACAACTCTTGCTTAGATTTTACATAATACAAGACATACTTATTACCACTAGTCATCATTCTAATCCGCTCTATTACCGTTACATCACAATCTCACTTGCTTTATCCTCCACTCCCATTCCTTGACTACTTGATACTTAAGAAACTCGTGCTATTTGACTTTACATAATTACTCTCGACTAATACGTGCACATTCTATTATTTTCATTCATCATATTTTGTACCACACCGCAAGGCACATTATATCATCATTACAATTTCTCCATCCCATCAAGGTTTCTCCTAAGTCTCAACTAAAAGCCATGGCCTAGTTCTAATCCTCCTATCTTAGTCCTTATAATTCCTAACTAACTCTAAACTTCCGCTTTCTACTTCTCTAACCCTACTCGTGCCGTGTCGGCAACACATAAGCCCACTCATTTATACTTCCTCATTTACATGGAGAGACGTCCCAATCGATGTAAATCAAGAAATATAAACTCATAGTTATGTACTCCCGACATAACACTACTACTCCTATTTCCCAATTTAATTTTTATTCTCTCATCTTCTTTTTTTTTTTTTTTTATTATTTTTTTTTTATTTTTATTTTTATATATACTTCACATTTTCTTTTAGACTTGGATCCTTATCATTAACACACTCATTACGGGGATATTTTCATTGCCAAGGATATAGGCAACCCCATTTGCCGATGAAGGCAATACTTTTCATCCCGAAGGATCTTTAACATTCATCCCGAAGGATTCCTTAACATTCATTTACTTGGTCATCCCGAAGGATACCACCTTTAACATTCATCTCGAAGGATCATTAACATTTACACTTTATCACTTTAGCAATGGATCCAAGTCATAAGCACCTTACATACATTATTATATCCATTTATTTTAGTGAAATGCAAGCGCATAGAGCATATGAGCCTGCTTATTGTAATTACACAATTCTATGTGTTTACCATCCTACATTCTTAATCCGCGTTAGTTATTTTCACATCTTTACTTTACCTTTAGCCTATCCGCCCTTTTTCCATGTTAAACCTTGCATAAATTTAACTACATTCGTTAGCATCATCCCTTCTTCCTACACATTTTGGTCATTTACACATTTTCATCATGTTTTATTTACCAATACTTTCGTTTTAATAAGCACCGCTAATGAGGCACATTAGCCGTGATAATGATAATTTCAGGTCGTTACCTTAACTTCATACCTACTCATATCTTTCTCACTTACGTTCTTAACTCATCGCATCTAGCCTTTAGCATTCAAACTTTTTTCGTTTAAGTTCCATCCTATATATGTATACCAACACTCTTTATCACAACCTCACGCTCACACTTAGACCTCACGTACTTTACCTTACCATTACCCCGTCTCTATACCACTTCAATATTCGTATTTAGTCACTAATTATAATGAGACCATATGTTGGTCTCATTTTGTGCTATCATTCCCTAACCTCATTCTTTAACCTTTACTAGGTCCTCATTCTTCCAGACACAATACATACAAGTCATTCATCAAACCACTATTATTGCAATCTAAGTAAATTTTGCTCCTTTACGTATTTTACTATAACACATTCCTCGCCTACCACTCATAACCTTTAAGACCTAGATTCACATAATTAAAACTTTAACCTATCCGACACAAGATCTATCATTCACTTACTTAACACTTAGCACAATACATTCAAACATAGAATTACTTCACATATATATTGACACCATAAAACACGTACCACACTTGTCGGCTTAAATATATATACCACGTCTTGCATTCCATCATATAGTTAAGGCAATCTCTAATTCGCGTCTAATTCATTTCTTCTATATTCAACTACATCCACATCACGTAATAATTACCGACACAACCCGAGGTGCACGGTAATCCTATCACTCAAACATCAAGTCTTCCACAACATATATCACATAAAACACATCCATAAGTTCTCATCATTATACTAATATAGCAATCACATAATTCATTTCAAAACTCAACATTCACATCCTATAACTTACGTAATATTTGTCCGCATTTCTTAAACTTAAACTTAACGCGTCTACGAGTGGTTTAAGTCTAGGCAATCCTAAAGAAAACCTAATTCACTTAAACTGAAGCTCTTATACCAAGTTGTTACACCCCGCTCCTGCTTAGACCAAAAATTTAAAACTTTTTACGCGAAAACGCTTGACTTTTATGGACATCCGGTCACTCTTTTGACAACTGACAAAAATCTATATACCTTCAGCCCTTGAGACTATTTTTAAATGAAAGTAGACTCAATTACCTTCAAAATGACGTGTGGCACGACCCGTGACGACTTACGGTTTAAAAGATATTATTTTTCTAAAATCGCCAAAATCTGAAAAACTGTTGAACCGCCGGCTGGGATTTCCCAGCCGCCGGTTTGGAGCCCAAAATGGGTCTGAACCGCGGCTGTTCAGACCTTCTGTCTGCCTGAAATCATTTTCCAAGTTCCGCGCTTGGAAACCCGACCTCCCGAACTCGTTATCTAACCAAACTTTCCAGATTTACTTAGTATATCAATGGGCTCAATTTCGTACAAAAACATTTACCGAACGACTCCCCGAAAGGGTACTTTACAAATTATACGGGTTATGCAAATAACCCGTTTAGACCCATTTTCACTACAAACAACCCATACGACTTCCGTTTTACATCAAACTTGACCAACATCAATAACTTAACATAACAAACATGTTCCAAGGGCACTTGACCCGTTTACAACTCAAAATGGGTACGTTTACGCTTAAACCAAACGCCCCTTTAACTTGAACCATAAACACATAAAACATGCTTAAATATACCAAATGACTACCAAATCGTTATGACCACTTTGACATACATTTTGACACCCGACTTTACTTTATAAATCAGTAAAAGACTCTTGGGGGTACAACCTTGACACTTGAGCTCGATATTCTATACTAAGCTCCTAATTGCAATCTATCTATTAATCCGCTTCCAAATCCTTAGGCTATAGTCCAAGTACTTCCATTCCGCCGCACATAAACCTTAATCCAAGCTAAACAACATCAAAGACATCATCATCACCACTATCATCCATCATCATCATCAATCTCCACAATTAACCATAATAATCAATCTTCTACAACATATCAAGCCTTGTGATGATCATAACTAGGAAGGACTATAGACACTTGGTCTTTATCTCCTTCATCTTCTTTAAGTCACCATCTCACTTTTTCCCTCTCTTTTTCCTTCCTAATATCCGGACCTCAAACACCCTCTAGGATAAGGTGGAAGTGTCTAGAAATCCTTAGATATAATTAGTTAGGTAGCAAGTTTAGTCCTTTGGTAAGAATGGCCCCTCAAGTCTCTTTCCTTCTATTTTAGCCACAACTAACTTATAACACAATTGGCATATGACAACTTAAGCCCTTGAAGTCCATTTCCTATCTATTTGAGGCACATAATACTTCCCATAACTTTATAACACATATTTTGACTATCACTTGACTATCGGGTTTGACTTTCCACGTAACTTTGTTGACCAACCAATAACATTTAACCTTAGCATATTCCTTCTAGGGTGGGGCCTACTCAAAGTCGGGATACGGGTCTAACACTTAGGCCAAAATGAGTAAGACTTGTGTATTCTTGTACCAAGTCAGAATCAACCAAAGGGGAGCCCATATAAAGCCTAACGCCAGCCCAACTAACATCTTTCTTGCCTTAGCCAATCGGTGTAGCCTGTTAGAACCTTTCGGCCCACCTGGCCCAAAATGAACACTAGTAACTTGACCCGGCAGCAACCCACTCACCTCCTCCTCCAATTTAGTTTGGCCGCAGCCTAACAATTTCCATAGGTAGCAAAAAGTTAGAAACACATGATGATATATAGGTAGTAGTCGAAAAATAAAATTTGTATAGCCGTACACGCGATAAATTATCGCAACTGGACTAATATATATGCGTAAAGCTTGTAATAGCCGAAACACAAAAGAAACATGAAAACTTATTAAAATACATAAAACTTATATAGTCAAGAATATAAACACTTGGATATAAAAAATTTCAACATATAGTTACGTGTAAGAAATTATAGCCGAGAATAAAAGTGTGTCAAAATGATATATACGACGAAAACAATTTACAACAACTAGACTATCTACATTGTGAGACAATTAATTAAATTAAATTGTGTAGTAAAGGTATTTATGTCAAATTAAATCTCAAGATAATTATAAACTATAACACATGTCGAGGTATAGAAAATATACATTAGCATTTATATTCGCTAGGTTGATAACCAAATAAAGTAAAAGTGGACGTCACTAAAAAAAATGTATCATTTAGCTTGAATAAAATTTGCGAAACGTAAAACTTTAAACTAATATAGTGTAAATGGATCATGATGAGAGACTAGAGAATTTACTCAAGTTAACTATATATATTAAACTTCACAAATCATTAGAGAATAAATGACACTAGTAATAACATGAATATAATATCAAACAAAACTAGAACCAATTAGGCAATATATATTGTTCTAAATTAAAATATGAAGAAATGAGCCGTGATAGATTTATTATAATAACACAAACTCTAATTCTAAGTTGAATTCAAGAATTAACGATATATATTAACTTTTAGACCATTTACTAGTTAAGTGATAAACACCACAAATGTTAAGTCATATTCTAAAAATCAACATAAACGGACATACGAATAGCTTACACAATTAAAAAATATGTAGATACATATCACAACTAGGTTTAATTAAACTTGTACCTAGTTTGTTAGTGATCCCAACCCCTCATTATCGTACCTTAGGTCAGTTGTAGAGTTACACCCCACCATCCCCTAGAAGAAACCTTAGTAACCACACTTGCCACCACACAAGTGACAACAACTTAAACACACTAAAACATTGAAATGTAGAATCTGAAAGGAACTGAATTTAATACTTGAAACTAAGACATGATTATTTAATTTAGGTTGCGTGTTGGTGCCGTGCACTCCCAAATTTCACAGCATTCACTGTTCAGACCATTAAAGGTGAGTTTATAGCCCCATTTTTTACTTTTACTTGTTTTGGGGTGAGAAACATGCAAAAACCAAATTTTTGTGGACATTAATACTATTATACCAAAGTTATTACGCAGATAGCCTAAGCCTGATATGTCCCCTACTGCTCGAATTTCATGAACCGTTAATTTCAGTCAGGAAGCGTGAATGTTATAAATAGATCTATTGGGAGTAACGTCCCCGTTCGGTTTGACCGGATAGGCAAACGAGCGTATACCATATCAATGTTCAAGTGTCTGGGATAAACACTTGCTAGGGCTTTTATGATTTACATGCATCTAGAGCATGCCGACCTGTTAAAGCTTCGGTTACATGAACTTAGAGCTAGCGTAATAAACCATATATGTGACATTTCAAATGTTTAAATGAAAATTGTTGGTATAAATATGATATATTTGTTTTTAACTGAAACCTATGAACTCACCAGCTTTTTGCTGACTTTTTAAACATGTTTTTCTCAGGTCAACAGATTATGCAAGTATGGCAAGGATTGGCAAGGCGGCAGACTTATAATTTAACCAATAAATTTTGATTAACGAAATAGACTTGTTTTTGAGGGACCAGTAATCCCGTAAAAGATTTAGAAATCAGATGATTTATTTTTATATATCCATTCATGGTAAAGAGTACATTTTATGCAACTGTGTAATTAGTTTCTTGATACCTTGTGTTATGATTTCCATTTCCGTAGCACCCCAAGGTATTAATGCTTTCGCAAAGTCAGATTTTGGGGGTGTTACATCTTCACCCAATCCCGACCTCCCGAACCACATAAATCTCTGTCTTACACCCACAACCTTGGTTTGTTGGTAAAGTCGTTGGTAACACCTTTTACCAACCAGATTTGGGTGTTTACCAATGAATATCGGCCGTTGGTACTGGCATGATTTCTAGTAGTGCTCCTAGATCATTGTTAGGCGAATGATAACAATTGTAAGACCTTAGGTTGATCAACTAAACACTCTAGAATGGTGAACAAGAGGTGGGATGTGAGGTGTGGTAGAGAGAAAATAGAGAAAGAAAACTTCTATTAAAAGTACACACTTACACTCTTGTAGCACACTTACAAATGAGCTCTTGTATGCCTTTTATACTTAGTATCATGCCTCATGAAGTCATGATAGGCTTTTCTATGGGCTTTAGTTAATGGACTTGATTTACATTTGATTAAAAGGCTTACATAAAATACTTAAACTATTTAACTATCTAAGTTCATAGCCTGTTTAACTTAAACTCTTACATTATCTAAGACACGTTACAAAGTTCCTAAGTTGAGAATGACCATCACTTTTCTTTAATGCTAACAAACACCATATCAACAATGCATATATATCGACATATATATGTCTAGGTGGGTATTTGGACATGAAAACCATAGTTATTTTAGTCATAATCTAGAAAGATTAATGAAAAGCGAATCCATAACATCTAACGATTTCAAAATAATACAGAAATTAATCAAGAGACTGACAAGGTTTTGTATTGCTTATGAGATGAAAAGTTAACTCTTATGCAGATATAATCACCAATATCAGAAGATCAAAAAGATATAATATGTGTATCAATTAGTTCGATAAATTCTCTTGGAAACATAAATCTGCCATAAATCAGAAAAAAAAAATTCATATGGTCTTATGATATACCATTAAACAAACTTGATCTCCCATTTTTTAAGCCATCCATCTTTTTTATTGGGACAACTTATATTCAACACTCCATCTTTCAAGCGCTTGATGTAACCATTTTTCTCTTGGTAGGAATCAGCTTCCTTGACCTCGTCTAATAAATCATGCGTCTTCGTTATCATAACATATTTTGCCTCCTCATGCTCTCTGGCTTTCAAGGACAAAGTCATATATAAGTCTTGTTTTTCCCTTTCCTCACGGCCTTCAGAAGTCTCGTTGTCAGAATCACAGTCCTAAAAAACATGAAAGACCAAATATAACAGTAACATATGTTATCAATTTCATTACAAATAAGTCATTAGCGTTACGAAAGGGCCTTTGGCTTAACAGCCATGTGTGTGGCTCAGCAACTAAAAAGTTGTGTGTTAAAGGCATGTATGAGATATAATGTGAGATAGCAAGTGGCCGGTTCAGGTGTGTAATTTTTCTTTTTTTTTTTCTTTGACAAAAAAGTTATTTATATTAGCATTTGGCAGCGATCAAACATTGAACCATTATTGGTTACCTTGATAGATAAGTCCGCAGTGAGATAAATACCGTCATTATCCAAAGAGCCATCACGATTATGAACAACCCATGAAGATGCCCCCAGGGAAGGCATGAACTTGATCTCGAGTTTATTAAACAGATCTTTAATTATTTTCCGACTGGGGTAAACATAGATTAAACACTGCATCTTTCATCTGCAGGCGGTAATCCCCGTACTTATAGTCGAATTTATAGCCCTTCATGTATCTAAACAAATCAAACGAGCTCGTTTTCAGAATGTTTTTTGCCTTCTCCTTATGCATGTTGCCTAGTACGGATAAAGTCAAATACGCCTTGTTGTCCCCCTTCTTAAGATCTTTAGAAGTATTGTCGTCAGATTCACACTTCACAGTCTAAAAACATGAAAAAAGCAAATATAATCCATATTATCAGTTTCATCACTACCAAGTAATCAGCATATTCGACGATAATCAAAATTTGAACTAGGCGTACCTTAAAAAAAGAGGTCTACACGAGCGCAGTAAAAAGGAGAGCCATTCGAAGAGTCATAACAATCACGAATGCTGTTATTGGTACTAAGAAAACGAGAAGATGCTGTGACGACAGGACGGTACGATCTGGTGACAAGGTTGGAACGTGAAGCAAAGAGTTGCTTCAGAACTAATCTAGAAGCCATCTAGCTGAAGTTAATTAAATAAAAATTTAGAAGCAATTTACGTATGAAGAAAACATTAGGTTTTTTGTGAGGTCATGGTTTATATAAGCAATAGCACCTATTATATCTCTGTCTATATTTAGTTTATTATTTCTTTCTATCTTTTCTATCAATCCTTTCCTTAGATGTGTTTGTTTTTTCCAAAGAAGCCTCTTAATAGCCTCTTAATCTCACTCGGTCAGACGCATACAGAAGTATGATGAAAAAGGACTCTTCTTTGTGATTAAGAAGCGGTAATATATAGGCGGTTAA
The DNA here is from genome assembly GCA_021014915.2 of Artemisia tridentata subsp. tridentata. NCBI lineage: Eukaryota > Viridiplantae > Streptophyta > Magnoliopsida > Asterales > Asteraceae > Artemisia > Artemisia tridentata. The sequence continues at coordinate 85,778,420 of CP139505.1, forward strand.
TATTAAAAGCGTTTGTTTTTTACTCATTCAGAGGCAGTAAGAGGCTAAACGCTCTTATTGAACTAGATGTTAACGGTGTCTTAGCACCTCTTAATGTCTCGTAACTTTGTTTTTGCTTCTTCATTTTTTCTACTTTTGGTATTTTTTTCCCTTCTTTCGACTTTTCCATTATAGAAAGTACTTTTAAGAAAATCACGACATATTTTTATTAAATAAACTGTACAAGATGATAATAGTTATGTGTAACAATTCGTATTTAAATGTTAAATCATAACCTAAACACATTTTGACGGGCCGAAAATGTCAACCCAAACATGACCCTAGCCTCTTATTATGTTATCTATGTCCACGACCCATGTAACCACAACCATAACCCGCTTATTACTGTGTTGATGTCAAATCGTGTTTTGTGACGGGTGAAAAAAAATTCATTGATAATTTAACGAGACATTTATTTTTACAAAATCAACACTGTTGTATGAGTGAGATGCATATTTCTCAGTATCTTATTCACATTAAGACGTAATCAGATTCAGAAAATTTAGCTATAGATTCAAATTCAGATTTGCGAATCAGATTTAGATTTAGAGCCTCTTAATAAACAAACAATACCTCCAGTTAAATATTTTGAAAAATTTCATCTCATGGAACTCAGTTTATTAATGCTCTAAGAATTAACACAAACCATGAGATAACCATTGTTGGGCTACAAAGTACTGTTGCATGAAGAAAGTCAAAGTACTGCTCGATAGAAGTCAAAGTACTGCTCATGTTCTAAAGAAGTCAAAGTACTGCTAAAGATAAAGGACTGATATGCAAATACGTTTAAGGATTAATGTGTAATTCTAGAATGTTCTTAGAGTTATTATTAGATTAGATTTAGAATTGCTTGTCGTTCAATTATTGTAAACCGACTAGGGTTTTCCTTGTGCCTATAAAAGGACCCCTAAGTTGGCATTAGAGATACGATTAGAGATACAAGTTCTTAAGAAGTTTTAGAGAAAAGTATTAGTAGATTATTAGAGTATTAGTGATTAGAGTTTGTTTAGTGAATCTGTGTAAAGAGCAGGTTCAAGGTTTTAATAATATTCAAAGTTGTTTATTTAATTCTTCTTAGCTTTGTTGATGTAGATTCCGCATACTTAGCAAAGTATATCAGTGTTTCACCATTAACAGTTTTGGATTTATCCAAGGTTGTTAAACAGTAGACAAGCTACAAGTTAGTTTGGTCAGAGTATATCGATCCAACAAGTGGTATCAAAGCTTGTGTGGAGACTCTGATTAAGAAGAACACCTTAAAACCGATTTAACAACAAACCCTAAACGATGACGACAGAAGCTGCACCAATTCCATCCATCACCTCACTTAGAATTCCTATCATCAAGAAGGGAGAATATGATCTCTGGAGCATGAAGATGAGACAGTACCTTGCTATTACAGACCATGCTCTATGGGATGTGATTGTCAATGGTAATGTTGTTCTTGAAGAACCTGTAGCAGTTGAAGGACAACCTAAACCACCTCAACCAACCTTGCCAGCAGCTACAAAGAGAAATCAAGATAAGGCTCTCAACATACTGTTGTCTGCTATTCCTGATGGTCACCTGCTAAAGTTTCATGATGCTAAGGATGCAAAGCAATTGTGGGTTGCGATCAAGACAAGATTTGGAGGTAATGATGCTTCCAAGAAGATGCATAGAAACTTATTGAAGCAACAGTTTGAAACTTTCACTGTTGGTGAAAGAGAGGGTCTTGATGCTGCCTATGACAGATTCCAAAATCTACTTAGTATGCTAGAGCTGTATGGAGCAGAGGTAACCGTTGATGATGCAAATTTGAAGTTCTTAAGGAGTTTGCCATCTGTCTGGCATGTGGTTGCTACCATGATTAGAGGACAACCTGGATTGGAATCTATGGACTTTGATGATCTCTACAACAATTTGAAGGTGTACGAGCAAGAGATGAATGGTCATAGTTCTCAGAAAACTCACAACATAGCTTTTGTGTCTTCTGAAAACAGAAGCAGTACTTCCACTAAAAGTACTGCTTATCCTTCTCAAAGTACTGTTGGTGATACACAGCATGTTTGCACAACCACTACTATCCCCAACCCATCACCAACAAACAACACCAACTCTGATGATGTTGTATGTTCCTTCTTTGCTCAACAAGCCACTCTACCTGTTACCTATCAAGAAGACTTGTTGCAGATTGAAGAAGATGCTTTAGAGGAGATTGATATAAGATGGCAAGTTGCCATGATCACTGCAAGGATCAAGAAGTTCATGAACAAGAAAGGAAGGGGAATTGATTTCAAAGCCAAACAGGGTATCACTTTTGACAAATCCAAGATTGAATGTTTCAATTGTCAAAAGCTTGGACACTTTGCAAGGGAATGCAAGTTTGCAAAATATCAAGCAAACAGAATGATTGAACAACCCAAGGTTGAAAGAAAAGAGGTTCCTATTACTGAATCACAACCAAAAGCTCTGGTGGCTCAAGAAAATCTAGCTGAGATTGACTGGAGCAGTGAATTTGATGATGAACTTGTAACCTATTCTATGGTTGCAATGGAAGATTTTGATTGGAGCACAGCTTTTGATGAGGAACCAGGATATGCTGCTCTGGAATCAAGAGATGGTCTTGGAAGCTTTGACTGGAGCATGGAGGATGAAGATGAACCTGTTCAGATTACTATGGTAGCTACTTCACCAAGTTCATCCAATGTCTCTGAGGTATGCTCTAAGTGTAATGATGTGTATCAAAAGTTGCTTAAAGAATATGTGACTGAAAGAGATAATTGTAGAACAGCTAGGTCTGAGGTAGCTGGTTATCAATTAACTTTAGAGTCAATGGAAGCCAAAATATTAACACATGAAAATAATGAAATGGCTTGGGCAGAAAAATATGAGCAACAAGACTATCAATTAAAATTAAGTAAATGGAAGTTAGGATGTAAGGTGTCTGAATTAGAAAAGATTACTAAGGAAAGAGATGCTTTGTTAGAAAAACTTGCTAGCATTAAACAGGCTGGTCTATCACATGTTCAATTTGTTGATAAACAAAGAAGAATAAACAGTAGAGCTGGACTAGGTTATGGTGAAGATAGTAGTTCAGATGAGACCCCACCTAGTGATAAGGAAGAGACTCCACCTAGTGATAAGGAAGAGATCTCACCTAGTGATGATGAACTTACTAGCTCAAAAGAAAACACATCTAGGAATGAGGAACCAATTAGTGAAACACCTCTTGAGTTTAAGAAAGATAAGGGGTACCACTCAGTTCCTCCACCCACTGGTAGGTTTCAACCACTTAGGACAGATGTTTCTCGTTATGGTGTAGACAACCTAGAATTTAGGAAGAAGCTTACTGGTCAATCCAGTTCTGAGAAACCAAAGGATGATTTTCAAAGGGGTAATGATCAAAAGTTTCCTACAGCCTTTCAAAAACAAGCAGTACCTCCAAAATCTTTTCAAAGTACTGATAGACATTCAGCAGTACCTCCAAGAGAAACTTTTCAAAATACTGCTAACTATAGGAAACCTTTTAATCATATAAGAGGATTTGGGAATATGGAGAGAAAATTATGTTATGTATGCTTTAGTCCTGATCATTTGATTAAGCACTGTGACTTACACTCAGAATATTTAAGTCAGTTCCCAAAGAATAGACCTGCCACCCATAAGCCAAGGGAGACTAGACCAGTTTGGAATCACTCAAATAGGGTTAACCATAGTAATTTCTCTAAAGACTATAGGTACCCTCACCAGAAAAGACCTTTTTCAAAACCATCAGTACCCTCAAGTACTGATAAGTCTAAGGATTCTCAAGCAGTACCCTCTAAAAGTACTGATAAGTTTTCACCCAATCATGGTACTGCTAACACTTTTTCACATGAAAGACCTAAGAGATTCACTTCATATAGATCTAAAAGGTTTTACACCTCAAGCAGAGTACCTAGGTCAGAGAAACCTAAAGTCAAACGAAATTGGGTTAAGAAAGAAAGTACTGATGGGGAACAAGCAGTACTTTCATCAGATAAGGGTGAAACAGGGAGTGTTGTTGATAATACAACACAGGACATGGGACCAACGCAAATAATCATTGACCATGCCTTTAAAACCAGTGGAGATTACATACTGAAGGAATTCAAGTATGTCACTCCACAAGGGGAACACAAGTCAGTAATGGCTTAGGTTCCTAAAAGAAACAAACCCTTTCTTTTACTGTGCAGGGCAACCCAGAGGAGGAGCTTAAAGATCATATTATTGTTGATAGTGGTTGCTCTGGCAGCATGACAGGGGACAAGGAGATCCTGTCAGATTTTAAGGCATATTATGGAGGAAGAGTAGCATTTGGTAATGATCCTGATGGAGGGAGAATCACTGGCAAAGGAACCATCAAGGCTGGATGTATTGATTTTGAGAATGTTAGATATGTGAAGGAGCTCAAGTTCAATCTTTTGTCAGTATCTCAGATTTGTGACAAGAAGTACCCCATTCTGTTTACTGATACAGAATGTCTCATTCTCTCTCCTGAGTTCAAGTTTGTTGATGATCACTTGGTAACATTGAAAGTACCAAGAACCAATGATGTGTACAGTTTAGACTTAAAAAGTCTCAATTCTGCTGGAAGAGCAACATGTTTAGTAGCCAAGGCATCATTGGAAGAAGCACATCTATGGCATAGTGTAAGATCCCACAAAAATCCGTTATGATAATCCTCATTAATTAATAATAACCTCGAGTTACCATTTAACAAAACCCATTTTTACGGAGAAATTTAAACTTTTCTTTTATAATTACCACATTACGTTTTGACAACATATATTAAATAGCGACACGTACCTTGAAAACTCAGTGTTTCACAAAACTCCATTCACACTAAAATTATGTTACACAAATTACACATTATGGTTAAAACTACTAAACCTATAACTTGATACATTAATCACATTTATATTTCACTAACTACATTTATACAAAACATATTTCACTACACAAACCCCATTTAATTAAACTACAACCCAACCTCCTACCTACCTACTTACAACTTAAATTAATACTAATGTGTGAATAGACAAAATTCTAGATATTTTGGGATGTCGGTAAGAATTGCACTGCTGTCCATCAATATACAGTGATTTGCACTGCTGTCCATCAAACTACAGGAACTCCAATGATTGATTGAATAAAAACGTGTGATAAAGTCTTATATATTGTACCTAACTTCACACTACTTCAACCCTATCCACCCTCAACAAAATATATCTCTCTCTTCTCTCATTTCCGGCGAACAAAACCAGTCACCGGCGCTCCACCGCCGGCTACCTCCTCTCACCGCCACCACCTAAATGATCCTTGTGTCTTCCTCATCATTTCCCCGTGCATCACGCGCCTCAAAACCCAACCCATCCATTCATTTTCTCTCGGTGACTAATGATTTTTCCGGCATGTTTATCCGACAAAAACAAGCGGAGGTAACGAGTTAAATCGAGTGTTTAGCGCAGTTTTGGATCTCTTTTGGGTTGTCGCTTTCGCCATCGAGGTGTGACTGTTACCACAGTCAACCTCGTCGTCTCCATCATTTTTCCGCCACTCATTCTTCTCCTCCTCGTCATGGTAAAACCGAGAAGCTATTGTTTATTTATTTTTCCTTACTTTGAATTCGATTATAATTATTTTATCATTGTCTTTCGTGGATTAAAACGGATTAAATCGGATTAATATGAATTTTCGTGGCTGTAACACTGATAAAACTCGTTAGTAGATTTATGATTAAAACCCGGATTTAAAACATGTTTTGATTTGTTGTGGTGTTCGTGTGGTAAAGATTCGACTGATACGGTATTCAGGTCGTCCTCTAGTCGGGTCAGACCCGAGGGTCCTAGTTTGGATTCGGGTTGTGGAAACCGCTTGTGATAAACCTGGTTTGGAAGGTGTTGTCATTTACAGTGAAGTTTTTGGAATAATTATTTGATTAGTTTTATTGTGATAGTTGTAGTCTTGACTGTTAGTCCGTTTGATTTGCTTCATGTCGACAAGGGTACTCGAGCAGAGACCCTTTGGTCTCGGCGTAGTAAGTTTATTTTTATTGATTGGTTTTGGGTTGACGACCCACATAGGGTGCGTTTCGTTAGCAATTAACATTTGAGTATGGTTCGTGCTATTCGATTTGAGTCTCTGTTCGCCAAGAAAAACAACCACAAGAGTGTTGTATTTAATCTTGTCTTTGGTTTGTCTCGGTTTAACTCAAGGGACCACAGAAGTGGTCGACTATAGTCTCGGTTAGTCAGGGTGCGCTTGATTTGGTTTTTCACTTGTGACTTACTTGGATCAAATGGGATTTGGATGGGTTATTTTAAAATACATTTTGGTCATCTTAGTAAAATTATTTGGGAATGGTTGGGTTAAGCCCAATGATGTTTGTTTGGATAAAAGGCTCACAAGCCCATAATAATTTAAAAATGGGTCTCAAGCCTAAGTACAAATATAAGGATGCGTTTGAGGGTTAGAATTATATTGAGTTTATATAAAATGAGAATTAACTGTCTTGGCAAAAGATAATAAACTAAAAAGTAATATCAAGGTATCAGACTAAATAGTTTTATTTGCATAGGGTTCATTTGGTACGTTTCGGATTATATTTGAAAATTGTGGATTGTATAGAATACGGAATTGATTATTATATTTGGACATTGGACGGTTATGGATCGTTATCGGACTTATCATTCATTGAACATTTTGAGACTTGAGACGGTATAATATATTAAACTCGGATTGGACACAAAATCTTCAATAAAAACTAAAACTAATATTTACAAGAATAATGAGACATAAACTTATAAATTATTGTAATTTCAGATTTGGTTAGTCCAAGTCTCAACCATTTGAGAACAACTTATTTTTATAGTTAAACTCTTTCCTATTTTACAAGACGCTTATCTTTTATACAAACTATTTGGGATAACGGGGTAAATGCGGAAACGTACAAACTAGTTATTTGATTTGAGGTGTTTGTTTGTTTTTAGCTTCTAAGTTGTCCTCCTTGGTTTGAGTTCTTGTCAGTATCCTCTTGAGCTAGTTGATGTCTATCCTATTTGGCGTGAGTTGTCTGCCGAGTCTAGGTTATCTTACCACACCACACGAAACATTGAAACTAAGCTTTTGATAAGTTTTGGAAAACTGAGTAATCCACGAAAACTACGACACTTTGTCTTTTATAGACTTTATTACTTTTGCGAGATGTATTTTGAGATAATCGTATACGTACTAGGTTGTGCCGGTCCTAGACCGTTGTATATCGTCGCGCTGTATGTTTTGAGACCGTTGTGATATGCTCTAGATGCCAGTCGTGTCAGTGTGATCTTTGCTTTGCTGTGGCTAAGGTGAGTTCATGGCCCCTACTTTTACCAGTTTTCTAACTATTTTTGGGGGAGATACATGCTTCGAAATATTTTACTCATTTATCAAATATATGATTTGTTTTGCAATACAATACTTTTATAAGTACTATGAAAATTCTTATGACTCATCGTGAGTCGTGGCCCCTACTTTTCACACTTGTTTTAATAACTCTTTTGGGGGAGATACATGCTTTAACTGTTTTATACTTCTTGAAAACTCTTATAATTTACTCGAAATTATCAACTATGCTTTACCTATTTGAATTATACTTGAAAGGAATACATGCTCAATATATGTGCAAATTGTTTGTTTAGCTTAAACACGGAACTTGAAACATAACATCTCTGAACTACTTGATGTAACATGATACTGAGGCTTACTGTATGCATTCATGTGACAAATGAATGAACTGTTACTTATTATAATATTTCTATATTCCACTGGAAATAATTGCCAAAATCAGAATACGTGTATTTTATGAACCTTGAGACCTATATTGCCTAAGCACACTTTATTGCCATAAAGTCCCTCGATCATGAGCCATTAATCACTGCGGTGAGCGCGAATATAGTGAACAGCTTCGAAACCTGTTAAGGCTGACGACCTACCCCACTAATACTTTGACGGAATGCCTCATGGTTAGTCGTATTAGTCGTGGTGCACTATATTTGAGAAAAATAGGAATTGGCAAGTCACCTATTCACTGAGGGCCATAAATCACCCATCAGGTAACCCTGGTGGGACACCCAATTGTTAACGTTTTGCGTGTCATGAGGCTTAGGGCAATATAACTTTATGAATATATGAATGTTTCATATATATCCTAGGATACAGCTGTATTTAGAAGACCACCACTTTACACTGATAGATTTCAGACATTAGATTATTATTTCACTACGTGTTATGATTATGAATCCCGTACTTGAATTTTAAATGTTATCATATGTGAATTAAACAAGAACTCTACAAAAGACAACCCAAAATGCTTGGTATATCGATACATTTAAAAGCTGACCCAACAGTCTATATCGAGCGTATAACAACGTAGCTCATCTGCATTCATAACTTGAAACTTATGATTTTGGAGATCATACATGAATTACTTGTGGATTTGGTACAAAACAACTTATTAATTATTTCATGAAGGATTACTATTTATTTCGACAATCACTATACACCTTTCGAAGAAAGTTATTTTCTGTAAACTCCACGAACTCACCAACCATTGTGTTGACGTTTTAAGCATGTTTATCTCAGGTAATTAACGGAGCAGGACAAGACACGGAGCGGGCATCTTTTACTCTGATAACTTAAATGGTGTAAAATCAAATATGTCATTCTTTCCAAATTATCACATCTTTTCATGGGATTTCCAAATCAAATAATTCCCTTTTGTATCAAAAATATCATTTTGAATGACATATAACTTTCAAAACGCCCCTTCCGGGCCGTTTTCTGAAATTTTAACTTCGATCCTCACCGTAACATCCTAATTACTTTTCCGCTGCCACAAACCAAATTAGGGGGTGTTACAGTTTGGTATCAGAGCCTATGGTTATAGAGAATCAAACATTTTAAAACATTGAACTATAACCACACTTTCAAAATGAATGATTTTACACCATACCATTTTACGCCCTCCGTGTCTGCAGACTGTCGTGCTCAATACATTACCTATTAAGATTATGTTGCACTAATCTTTACATGCTTGATAATTACTCTTCACACATTACACACTGTATTATTTCACACTTACCGTTACGCTCTTAACGTACAAAATACTTATAATTATTATTTTCGGCTACTACAGTACCATGTATTCCAAACCTGTTAATATTACCAAGGCTACCCTTCATACTACTCATACATCACCTTGTTATCATATCACTACGGATGCTAAAAATCCCTATGTACTAATATCTCAACCCCAGACTAATACGGAACTTACTCACATACCACTCTCATTATCACCAATCCACTCACCCTTACGTCAGAAAATTAGAGGAACTACTGAATCTTATCCATTGAAGAGTTGATTGGTTGTCCAACAACATTCGAGGTTAGACAGAATACACACCAAGAAACAATTTGAAAAGAGATTGAGCCAAATTCTCCTTTAACTAAACTACCACACCCATATGCCCCGGAAACTCGACACAGAAAAGTTAGGATTTTAGTACCTTACGAACTCGAACCTTTTATGACACTAATTTGGAGCTACCTCAATGGACTTATTAAGAAGATACACCTATGTTTAGTACCAATTATACTACCATTTTCACCTTATTTCACCCCTAGACATGATCAGGATAACGTCACCATACCTTACCACCACTACTATCATCATTCCCTTCACCGTCGGTTGGACCCGACTACTCGTTAAGACTACTCACTCAGACTTACTTGTTTACACCTCACCAACAGAAGCTGACTTCTAGAGAGAATTTACCCTCTCAGGTCTCCCTCGTAATTACTATTTCCCACCTGTTTTCACTCTTTCAGCCCGAATCCTCAAGACTGGATAGAACTTTAGGACAACAGTTACCCACACACCTACTCCTCCCACCAACATGATGCGACTGGAGCGTCATAAGGAACAGATTGATACACTCCAGAACATCATTGACAAAACACCACTCACGACCAACGACACTCTACCTGACCTTTTATCCGACAAGATGGACTTTCAGGACGGACTGATAAGGTTTCAGTCAAAGATATTGAGAAACACTCCCACATGACAATCCTTACAATGAGAAAGACAGAGGTTTATTAACCTGCTGCATGGAACATTAATAAAAGACCTTGTATCGTTGATTTTGTAAAACAATCGATCAAGTTATTAATATTATGATGTTTACAGTGATTATATCCAGATCTACCCTTATATTACCTATGAATGTTAAGACTCCTCATACCAACACAAACTAGGCTATGACCATAGAATTTTTTTAAGACAAAATTTCGGAAGAAAACTTGATAAATGAAGAGGAAGTTGCTGAACTTCGACTTTTGTAGATGAAACAGGTTGTTCCTTAGCAATCCCATACCAAGAATTGAGCATTTATCTACGACATTACCCAGACACATCGTGATTTAGGGTTCACAACTGGTTAAAGTTTCACATTGTGACCACATTATTAAGACTAGTATACAAATACCTTGTTACTCGAATTATTCTGACATGGCCATTAGGTGGATTTAAATTCGTGTTTCTTGGGATATTGATAGAATATGGCCAGCATGAGCATTACAAATACCCTACTAGCACCAACCACAACTATGACTCCTGAAATTATCCGAAATTTAGTAACCAACATCGTTGTTGTGATACTCGGGGCGACTACAGTAGCTCATCCGAGTAGCAACAATAGGACAACCGGAGAAAAGAAGACGACTAAGTTCTATAAGCATGTCCATGAAAGTTTCACAGGTTGTAGACCAACGCACCTTAAAGGTATAATAAGAGTAACTGAATCTACCATCACCATTACCCAAGGATTTCTAGACCAAAAGTTAAACGAGACACTATAAGAATCAATGCCCAACCCAGAATATCACTTAGGACAAAAAGACCAGTGGAAGAGAATGGAAACTCTTTAGAACCTTAACAACTTCAAAGGATAACACCCAAATTTAAGCAGAAGATAAATTCCTGTTGTGGATAAGTAAACCCTAGTTTAAGAATTTCCCAGTTGTATTCCCTCATGTACGTTAGGCACAATGGATGTAACCTAAGCGTAACAATTATCTTTCTACCGAATGAAGACTCTACCTTACAACATTTGCAAAATAATCATAATCCACGTCTAGTTCAATTTCTATTCTATTCATAGTCATTAAGTAACAATATCCTGACACCATTTTGGAAATTTAATTGAGCATTATATTCGACCAAACAATAGATTATCACCACTTTGTAAGAAAGTCTCACCCATAACTTAAGTTTATACTGAGGATATCCTATATTCACCCTAGGAATTCCTGACTTATCACCATAGTATGAACAAAAATTTTCTACTATCTTTTGAAAAAGCAATCATATCGTCATTTTACATAAACAACATGTTTTACACCATCTAAAACTTCTTGAAAAAGCATAAATATCACGGTGACTGAGCCAAGCATTACATTATTTGGTCCTCAAATTATACATAGCCTGATCAACTATGTCTAATTTAGGAAGAATCATGTTATGAATGAAACAGTTATCTTTCAGATTTCCTAATAACAACTTCTATTCAAAAGCAAAATCTTAAGACAAAATAAATTTCTCATAAAACGTCACATTTGACCAACCACAAATAAATACCTACACATATTACCCACCATTCTTATGATAAGAAACTGACAAAAGTACAAGCATTAGAATCTTAAGAATTCACAGAGACTTATGAAAAGCGCAATTAGCAAGAAATTTTTATTAGAATACACAGAAACTAGCACATCACGATAAGACTAGCAACGATAATGCTAAAATTACAACTATTTATTTCAACCTTCCTACTACCTATTTTCCATACGCCATATCCACGATAAGGGCTACAATCACCAACGGAATGACAAACACTAAAATCACGACCAAATATTGAAAGTCTTCGTCCGGAGCGTACCTCAAGTAGATAACCACAAGAATAACGTACACAATTGCTAGCATAATTATGAAATGCATCAGTACTTGACCTATTTATACTGTGATACGTATTTTTATATACATCTATATCTGTTCTAGTTCTAGTCTTAGTCCAAATCATTTTATAATACGTATTTCTATACACATTTATACTTGTTCGAGACTATGTTAGCAATGGGTTGTAAACACACAGGTTGCAAGCCTGGAATGGGACGGGCTTGGAACTGAGTGGATTTATAACGCCTTTGCTGGGAAACTCTATTTACTTACTGGTAGAAATACTTTACCTGTTTATCAAATACATGATTGGTAGTATACACTGTTCAATAGCCGTTAAATTTTCACAGTTCCTGACCGTTATTTTCATTATTCCTAGTCCTTAGACTTATTAATTGACCCAATATCCGAATTTATTCCATCTAGCATGAGTAAATCTAATTAGATCTCGTTTCCTCTATTTCCGGATAGAAACCTCTCGACAATATTTTTCATAATCTCTCACCTCAGAACATCACATTTTTCAACACCTAGCGCAGACTGAACTTCGGGACGAAGTTCAAAATTTAGGGGTAGATACTGTAAGATCCCACAAAAATCCGTTATGATAATCCTCATTAATTAATAATAACCTCGAGTTACCATTTAACAAAACCCATTTTTACGGAGAAATTTAAACTTTTCTTTTATAATTACCACATTACGTTTTGACAACATATATTAAATAGCGACACGTACCTTGAAAACTCAGTGTTTCACAAAACTCCATTCACACTAAAATTATGTTACACAAATTACACATTATAGTTAAAACTACTAAACCTATAACTTGATACATTAATCACATTTATATTTCACTAACTACATTTATACAAAACATATTTCACTACACAAACCCCATTTAATTAAACTACAACCCAACCTCCTACCTACCTACTTACAACTTAAATTAATACTAATGTGTGAATAGACAAAATTCTAGATATTTTGGGATGTCGGTAAGAATTGCACTGCTGTCCATCAATATACAGTGATCTGCACTGCTGTCCATCAAACTACAGAAACTCCAATGATTGATTGAATAAAAACGTGTGATAAAGTCTTATATATTGTACCTAACTTCACACTACTTCAACCCTATCCACCCTCAACAAAATATATCTCTCTCCTCTCTCATTTCCGGCGAACAAAACCAGTCACCGGCGCTCCACCGCCGGCTACCTCCTCTCACCGCCACCACCTAAATGATCCTTGTGTCTTCCTCATCATTTCCCCGTGCATCACGCGCCTCAAAACCCAACCCATCCATTCATTTTCTCTCGGTGACTAATGATTTTTCCGGCATGTTTATCCGACAAAAACAAGCGGAGGTAACGAGTTAAATCGAGTGTTTAGCGCAGTTTTGGATCTCTTTTGGGTTGTCGCTTTCGCCATCGAGGTGTGACTGTTACCACAGTCAACCTCGTCGTCTCCATCATTTTTCCGCCACTCATTCTTCTCCTCCTCGTCATGGTAAAACCGAGAAGCTATTGTTTATTTATTTTTCCTTACTTTGAATTCGATTATAATTATTTTATCATTGTCTTTCGTGGATTAAAACGGATTAAATCGGATTAATATGAATTTTCGTGGCTGTAACACTGATAAAACTCATTAGTAGATTTATGATTAAAACCCGGATTTAAAACATGTTTTGATTTGTTGTGGTGTTCGTGTGGTAAAGATTCGACTGATACGGTATTCAGGTCGTCCTCTAGTCGGGTCAGACCCGAGGGTCCTAGTTTGGATTCGGGTTGTGGAAACCGCTTGTGATAAACCTGGTTTGGAAGGTGTTGTCATTTACAGTGAAGTTTTTGGAATAATTATTTGATTAGTTTTATTGTGATAGTTGTAGTCTTGACTGTTAGTCCGTTTGATTTGCTTCATGTCGACAAGGGTACTCGAGCTGAGACCCTTTGGTCTCGGCGTAGTAAGTTTATTTTTATTGATTGGTTTTGGGTTGACGACCCACATAGGGTGCGTTTCGTTAGCAATTAACATTTGAGTATGGTTCGTGCTATTCGATTTGAGTCTCGGTTCGCCAAGAAAAACAACCACAAGAGTGTTGTATTTAATCTTGTCTTTGGTTTGTCTCGGTTTAACTCAAGGGACCACAGAAGTGGTCGACTATAGTCTCGGTTAGTCAGGGTGCGTTTGATTTGGTTTTTCACTTGTGACTTACTTGGATTAAATGGGATTTGGATGGGTTGTTTTAAAATACATTTTGGTCATCTTAGTAAAATTATTTGGGAATGGTTGGGCTAAGCCCAATGATGTTTGTTTGGATAAAAGGCTCACAAGCCCATAATAATTTAAAAATGGGTCTCAAGCCTAAGTACAAATATAAGGATGCGTTTGAGGGTTAGAATTATATTGAGTTTATATAAAATGAGAATTAACTGTCTTGGCAAAAGATAATAAACTAAAAAGTAATATCAAGGTATCGGACTAAATAGTTTTATTTGCATAGGGTTCATTTGGTACGTTTCGGATTATATTTGAAAATTGTGGATTGTATAGAATACGGAATTGATTATTATATTTGGACATTGGACGGTTATGGATCGTTATCGGACTTACCATTCATTGAACATTTTGAGACTTGAGACGGTATAATATATTAAACTCGGACTGGACACAAAATCTTCAATAAAAACTAAAACTAATATTTACAAGAATAATGAGACATAAACTTATAAATTATTGTAATTTCAGATTTGGTTAGTCCAAGTCTCAACGATTTGAGAACAACTGATTTTTATAGTTAAACTCTTTCCTATTTTACAAGACGCTTATCTTTTATACAAACTATTTGGGATAACGGGGTAAATGCGGAAACGTACAAACTAGTTATTTGATTTGAGGTGTTTGTTTGTTTTTAGCTTCTAAGTTGTCCTCCTTGGTTTGAGTTATTGTCAGTATCCTCTTGAGCTAGTTGATGTCTATTCTATTTGGCGTGAGTTGTCTGCCGAGTCTAGGTTATCTTACCACACCACACGAAACATTGAAACTAAGCTTTTGATAAGTTTTGGAAAACTGAGTAATCCACGAAAACTACGACACTTTGTCTTTTATAGACTTTATTACTTTTGCGAGATGTATTTTGAGATAATCGTATACGTACTAGGTTGTGCCGGTTCTAGACCGTTGTATATCGTCGCGCTGTATGTTTTGAGACCGTTGTGATATGCTCTAGATGCCAGTCGTGTCAGTGTGATCTTTGCTTTGCTGTGGCTAAGGTGAGTTCATGGCCCCTACTTTTACCGATTTTCTAACTATTTTTGGGGGAGATACATGCTTCGAAATATTTTACTCATTTATCAAATATATGATTTGTTTTGCAATACAATACTTTTATAAGTACTATGAAAATTCTTATGACTCATCGTGAGTCGTGGCCCCTACTTTTCACACTTGTTTTAATAACTCTTTTGGGGGAGATACATGCTTTAACTGTTTTATACTACTTGAAAACTCTTATAATTTACTCGAAATTATCAACTATGCTTTACCTATTTGAATTATACTTGAAAGGAATGCATGCTCAATATATGTGCAAATTGTCTGTTTAGCTTAAACACGGAACTTGAAACATAACATCTCTGAACTACTTGATGTAACATGATACTGAGGCTTACTGTATGCATTCATGTGACAAATGAATGAACTGTTACTTATTATAATATTTCTATATTCCACTGGAAATAATTGCCAAAATCAGAATACGTGTATTTTATGAACCTTGAGACCTATATTGCCTAAGCACACTTTATTGCCATAAAGTCCCTCGATCATGAGCCATTAATCACTGCGGTGAGCGCGAATATAGTGAACAGCTTCGAAACCTGTTAAGGCTGACGACCTACCCCACTAATACTTTGACGGAATGCCTCATGGTTAGTCGTATTAGTCGTGGTGCACTATATTTGAGAAAAATAGGAATTGGCATGTCACCTATTCACTGAGGGCCATAAATCACCCATCAGGTAACCCTGGTGGGACACCCAATTGTTAACGTTTTGCGTGTCATGAGGCTTAGGGCAATATAACTTTATGAATATATGAATGTTTCATATATATCCTAGGATACAGCTGTATTTAGAAGACCACCACTTTACACTGATAGATTTCAGACATTAGATTATTATTTCACTACGTGTTATGATTATGAATCCCGTACTTGAATTTTAATTGTTATCATATGTGAATTAAACAAGAACTCTACAAAAGACAACCCAAAATGCTTGGTATATCGATACATTTAAAAGCTGACCCAACAGTCTATATCGAGCGTATAACAACGTAGCTCATCTGCATTCATAACTTGAAACTTATGATTTTGAATATCATACATGAATTACTTGTGGATTTGGTACAAAACAACTTATTAATTATTTCATGAAGGATTACTATTTATTTCGACAATCACTATACACCTTTCGAAGAAAGTTATTTTCTGTAAACTCCACGAACTCACCAACCATTGTGTTGACGTTTTAAGCATGTTTATCTCAGGTAATTAACGGAGCAGGACAAGACACGGAGCGGGCATCTTTTACTCTAATAACTTAAATGGTGTAAAATCAAATATGTCATTCTTTCCAAATTATCACATCTTTTCATGGGATTTCCAAATCAAATAATTCCCTTTTGTATCAAAAATATCATTTTGAATGACATATAACTTTCAAAACGCCCCTTCCGGGCCGTTTTCTGAAATTTTAACTTCGATCCTCACCGTAACATCCTAATTACTTTTCCGCTGCCACAAACCAAATTAGGGGGTGTTACACATAGAAGACTAGGTCATGTAAATTTCAAGAACATCAACAAGCTGGTCAAAGGGAATTTAGTTAGAGGTTTACCTTCCAAAACATTCAAGGCTGATCATTCATGTTTGGCTTGCAAGAAGGGTAAACAACATAAAGCTTCATGTAAGAAGCTTGGGGAAAGAGATATTAGAGAACCTTTAGAGTTGCTACACATGGATCTGTTTGGACCAGTTTCAGTAGAGAGTTTAAACAAGAAGAAGTACTGCTTGGTTGTGACAGATGATTATAGCAGATTTAGTTGGGTCTTTTTCTTGGGATTCAAAGATGAAACCTTTGATGCTATCCATGACCTGATAGTAGCCCTTGAAAATCAATTGAGACTCAAAGTAAGAGGTATTAGATGTGATAATGGAACAGAATTCAAGAACAAGCATATGGATGAATTCTGTGCCAAGAAAGGGATCAAGAGAGAGTTTAGCATTGCTAGAACACCACAGCAGAATGGTGTTGCAGAAAGAAAGAACAGGACTTTGATAGAAGCAGCTAGAACAATGCTTGCAGATTCCCAATTACCTATTCTCTTTTGGGCTGAAGCCATAAGTACTGCTTGCTATGTATTAAATAGAGTTTCAGTAACTAAACCTCAGATGAAGACACCTTATGAGTTACTAATGGGAAAGAAACCAAATATTCGTTTTCTAAAACCTTTTGGCTGTTCTTTGACTATTCTAAATACCATTGATTCTCTGGGAAAATTTGATGGTAAGTCAGAAGAAGGATATCTATTAGGTTACTGCACAAATAGCAAAGGTTTTAGAGTTTATAACAGGAATACCAAAAGGGTTCAAGATTGTCTTCATGTTGAATTTTTGGAAGATAAAGAAACTCAGAAAGGAAAAGGTCCTGATTGGATGTTTGATCTTGATCTCAAGTTCACTCCATCTATGAATTATGTGCCTGTTAGAGAAGAAAATCAGGCTAATCACAAAGAAGATGATTCACAGTACATTGTTCATGGAGTCAATGTTAGACCAGAAGATGTTCCTGATAAAGAACCTGAAGTTACTGATAAGGAACAAAGTACTGCTCAACCAACCATCACAGTATCTGATGCAGATCAAGCCATACAAGAAGAACTTAATAGGATGCTTTTTCAAGAAACTATAGCAAAGTCCTATGAAGATGAACAAAGAAGGGCTTATGATGCTGCAAAGACACAGGGTAAATTCAAAGATACTGCTCACAGTACTTTTGATCAAAGTACTGATGATCCTTTTGACAGTACTTCTGGTGTGTTAGAACCATCAAATTGGAGCAATGATGATGATTCCAATGTTGATGATGAAGATTTGGATAATGCTAACATTCCTGGGTTAGAAGAAATTGATGATGATCTTAATCAAGAAGGTATTTTCTCAACCAATGAAGAACCTGATGTTACTAATTTAGAATATGATCTTCCAGTTCCACCAACTCCTACATTGAGAGTTCATAAAGCTCATCCTCAAAGCAATATTATTGGATCACCCTCTTCAGGAGTGGTTACAAGAAACAAAGTTAAAGGTCTTTCTAAGCAACATACTGCTTTACTCAGCTTTGTTTACAAACAAAACAGGATGAATCACAAGGATCAACAAACATGCCTGTTTGCTTGTTTTCTATCTCAAGATGAACCCAAGAAGGTAGCTCAAGCTTTAAATGATGAAAGTTGGGTTGAAGCTATGCAGGAAGAACTTCTACAATTCAAACTTCAAGAAGTCTGGGTATTATGTGATCTACCAGATGGCAAGAGAGTCATTGGTACAAGATGGGTTTTCAGAATCAAAAGAGATGAAAGAGGGAATGTTATCAAAAATAAAGCTAGATTGGTTGCACAAGGATATCGCCAAGAAGAAGGAGTGGACTATGATGAAGTGTTTGCTCCTGTTGCAAGAATAGATGGAATAAGGTTATTTCTTCCTTAATCAAGAAAAGTATGTTGCAGACATACTTAAAAGATTTGACAAGCTGTGGATGTCAAGGATGAAGATGGATAACAATAAACCATTAGGCAAGGATGAAGATGGACAAGCTGTGGATGTCAAGCTTTACAGATCTATGATTGGTTGTCTTATGTACTTAACTGCATCAAGACCTGACATCATGTTTGCTGTATGCTTGTGTGCAAGATATCAGGTTACACCCAAGGTTTCACATATGTATGCAGTCAAGAGGATTTTTCGATATCTCAAGCATCAACCAAAGTTAGGATTATGGTATCCTAAGGAGTCACCTTTTCACTTGGAAGCTTTTTCAGATAGTGATTATGCAGGAGATAACTATGATAGAAGATCAACCACTGGAGGATGTCAATATCTTGGAAGAAGATTAGTCTCATGGCAATGTAAAAAGCAAACAATTGCAGCAACCTCCTCTACTGAAGCAGAATATGTTGCTGCTGCAAGCTATTGTGGACAAGTTTTGTGGATGCAGAATCAACTCTTGGATTATGGATTCAACTTCAAAAACACTCCTATCAACATTGATAATGAGAGTACCATTTGTATTGTGAAGAATCCAGTTTATCACTCCAAGACCAAGCATATTCAGATTAGGCATCACTTCATTCGAGATTGTTATGAGCACAGGCTTATAAATGTGGTCAAGGTTCACACAGATGACAATGTAGCTGATCTACTCACAAAGGGATTTGATGTTTCAAGGTTCAACCACTTAGTTGTGAGTATTGGGATGATTAACTACTAGGCTACATTTGAGGGGAGGCTTTAGTATTAGTTAGTATACTTTCTTTTAGTTCTTAATAAAAGTATTGGATATTTAGTTTTAGTACCTATGTTGTATTTAAGGGGAGGCAACATAGTTATTAGTTAGAAGATTGTGGATAAGAAGATGGAAAGTACTGGTTCTGCAAAGTACTGCTTCAACGTACTGCTTTGAAGAGTACTGGTTAGGTAGACGTACTGCTTACATGGAAGTACTGTTCCAACAGTCAAAACTGTGGGGCTACGGTTATTTAATTCATTTGGAGGGGGTAAAAAGCCAAATACAACGGTAACACTATTAATTAGGCTTTGATTTTTTAAATCTTACCCATATTTATCCTATCCTATTATACCGATTTTCACTCTTCACTTTATTCTTATCCAACCATTTATTCATTCGGTATCTACGATTCTAATCGCTACTTACCTTTGTTTACCACTCTTCACACTCAATGGCTAATCGTGATTTCTGTTCTAAGCATAACATGGTCGCGAACTTAGATAAAACGGCGAAGAATGTTGATTTTCATGCGATGATTGACTTCTTGACTGGGTCATCAATCAATTATGCTATTTTAGTAAACCCTGATGTCATTGGACCATGGATTCAACAGTTTTGGTCTACTGCAAAGTATGATGAACAAGATGGTGTTCCTTTTATTCGTGCTAAGGTTGCTGGTCAAGCAATTAGGGTTACTGAATCTTCAATTAGGGAAGATTTACAATTTAATGATGAAGGGAGTGCTATTCGTTTTGCAAGACAAGAGATTTGGGATACACTCAGGGATATTGGGTATGAAGGTGATCTTACCATACTTACTTTTCAGAAGCCATTATTTAGTCCTCATTGGAAATATCTTATACATGTTCTTCTTCACTGCTTGAGTCCTAAGAGTACTTCATGGGAGCAGTTTGGTCAGAACATTGCTTCTGCATTGGTAGGCTTAGTTACAAATCGCCCTTTCAACTTTTCAAGGATGATTCTTGATGGAATGCTCTCACACATCACCAATGGTTCACCATTCTTGATGTACCCAAGGTTTATTCAGGTTTTCTTAAACAAGAAACTTGAGGGGATTTCTAAACCACAAAGTTTTCTACCTACTGTCACACTTCCACCAAAGGTGTTTACATTCATTGCTAAGAAAAGTATCAAGTTCTCTGGAAGAAATACACCTTTGACAGCTCATATATTGGAAGTTGCACAAGCAGTTAGGGATGCAGAGCTAGAGCCTGACCAAGAGCAAGAGGAATCCTCTGCATCAGCCATTAGAGAGCAACCAACTTCAAGAGAAGAGAGTGCTTCTCAACATACTGCTTCTCATCATACTGTTTCGTCTTCATAAAGTGCTGCTCAGGAGCATTCACCTCAACATAGGCATCAAACATCTGAGGAAGATGAGGAAGTGGTTGAGGATGTCTTGACCAATTATGAACTTTCAAGGGAATTAAGGAGGCTCAAGAAGGTTACTGATGATCAAGCTGATCAGATAAAGGATTTGGCAAGAAAATTCAGACGATTAAAGAGGTTTGTTTGGCCATTAGTGAAGCAACACTGATTATGGGTGAAGTCTCAGAGGAGAAGTGGTCAGAAACCTAAGAAGGTTTCTCAGTCAAAGACAAGAAGGTCTAAGAAGTATTCTTCATTCCAATTGGGGAGGAATTTAGAGAATTTGAATGAAGATACTGAGTTCAATGAAGATACTGAGTTCAATCAAGATACTGGGCTTTATGATGATATACCACTTGAAGAAATTCCTCATGAAGATATTGTTGAAAGGAAAAGTGATGAAACAGAGCAAATAAACATTGAAGATGCTACTGTTGAAGTAAAAAGTGGTGATACTGAGGAATTGGATTTGGAAGGTACTGATGTTGAAAGTACTGCTCTTCAAGGTACTGCTCATCAAGGAATTGTTACACCAAGGACTTTGGATTTTGAAGAAGATGTTGGACCTTCAAGTCAAATTCAAGAGGAAGTTGGTCATTCTAATCCAGTTCAACAGGAAGAAGCAGTTAGAAAACATACTGAAAATGATGATGAGACCATTGCTGACATCATATTGAACATGTCTAGAACAAGAAGCATAAGTATTGTTGATGTTGAACAACAACTTCATACTTCTTCTCAACCTACCCAGGAGTTGGATCCAAAAGACAAAGGTAAAGGGATCATGGTAGAAACTAAGAAGAAGAAGCTTACCTTGAAAGAACTAAGAGCTATTCAGGATGCTAAAGATGAGGAAGCTGCAAGGAAATTACAGGCTGAGATAGATGCTGAAGAGTCAAGGAAAGTTATCAAACCTAGAAGGCCACAAAGTAAAGCTCAAGAAAGAAATTCTATGATGGCTTATCTCAAAGGAAGAGGATATACAGGTTTGATGAAATTGACACATACAGAGATGAAGGATCTGTATGATGCTGTCAGGGAAGCTATAGAAAAATATCTTGCAAGCATTATTTCTTTTGAAAATAAGGAGCTTGAAGATAGCAGAAAGGAAAGAGTTGTTACAAGGAGCTCAAAGAGGAAGAGAACAACAACTGATGAAAAGTCATCAAAGAAGCTCAAGGATTCTATTGAATTAAGAATAGACACAGCTGATGAGCTAAGAAATTATTTGAGAGTTGTTGATTTTGAGCATCCAAAATCAGAAGATGTTGCAAACAAGAAGTCCAAGATTTCTACATTCTCAGTTGTAGAATCACAAGAAGGGGACTATTTGATATTTCATAGACAAGATGGAAGCTTTAGAGTATTCAATTCGTTATGGGATATACTACATCTGATAGATAGAGAAGATCTGCTTCAGTTATATCTACAAGTGCAGACTTATTTTGAACATATTCCACCACAAGGAGTGGGTTTGGTTCTGGTAGGAGATCTTACAACCATCTGGGAAACAGAGGAAACAAAGGATAGTACTTTGTGGGAAAATCAAGAAAATTGGGAGATTAACAGATGGAGATTCTTTGAATCAGTTGGAATACACGTTTTGGAGTTAGAGGATGGTACTATGATTCATATGTTAGCAGAACAAAGATATCCACTCACAAGAGATCTGATGATCAGAATGCTTGAGCATGGCATGGAAGTGGAACAAGAAAATGAAGTAGCATTGATGGTTATAAAATTGTTCATCAAGTGGACAACTGAAGCTGAAGATTGATGCATAACTACTGGTATGGTATTTATAATATAAATCTTTTGAAAAATAAGTACTTTATTTAAAGTACTGCTAGTCAAACAATACTTTCTCAAAGTACTGCTTGCAGCATGAAACCAGTAAAGTCTTTTGTTTAATAAAAAAGTGATTTTTGAAAAAAAATAAAAAAAAAAAAAAAAATGTGATTTTTGAAAAAGTGCAAAAACATTTTGAAGCACAAAGATTAAACAGCAACAAATGGTTTTGAAAGCAACAACATGGTGTTAGTACTTGTACTACACAACAAATGGTAATCAACTCACCATGTTTAATAAACAAGAAAGAGTTTGACTCATCATGAGGGTACGGCTCTGATGTGATTATCAAATCCGTTTTTAGTTGACAATTTACTAAAAATTGTATGGTTTTCAACTCACCATATCTATGTTAGTGAAGAGTTGGCTAGCCTACAAGATAATGGCTTGTAGTAAAGGCTGTGGAAAACCATTGTATGGTAATTAGTTCACCATGGTAGTGATTGTACTAAAAGAACTAGCTAGTCCAAAAGCAAACGGCTATTTGGTAAAGACTAATCAAATCCGTTGATAGCTGATGATTTGCTAAAAATCATATGGTTATCAATGTACCATGGTTCTTAAACCCAAACATTGGCTACTCCAGAGTTAATGGCTTTGGTAAAGAGACATCAAAATCCATTAAGTTTTCAATGATTCACCTCTTACAGGAGTTAACACACTTGGAAGTGATGAGAATAGTATGAAACTTTTAAGATCTGATGTACCTATTGCCAATATGATGCTGAGTTGCTGAAAAGATGTGTTGCTGACAAGAATTGTTGCTGATAAAGAGTGTTGTTAATAATTACTTTGATGATGACAAAACAAAGACATAAGACAGAAGTTAATGATACAGTCTTTCCTTGAATATAAAAATGTTGAAGTTAAAGAAATACAAAGGAACTTGAAATCAAGCAAGTGGAATTCAAGTTAGGGGAGGATTGTTGGGCTACAAAGTACTGTTGCATGAAGAAAGTCAAAGTACTGCTCGATAAAAGTCAAAGTACTGCTCATGTTCTAAAGAAGTCAAAGTACTGCTAAAGATAAAGGACTGATATGCAAATACGTTTAAGGATTAATGTGTAATTCTAGAATGTTCTTAGAGTTATTATTAGATTAGATTTAGAATTGCTTGTCGTTCAAGTATTGTAAACCGACTAGGGTTTTCCTTGTGCCTATAAAAGGACCCCTAGGTTGGCATTAGAGATACGATTAGAGATACAAGTTCTTAAGAAGTTTTAGAGAAAAGTATTAGTCGATTATTAGAGTATTAGTGATTAGAGTTTGTTTAGTGAATCTGTGTAAAGAGCAGGTTCAAGGTTTTAATAATATTCAAAGTTGTTTATTTAATTCTTCCTAGCTTTGTTGAAGTAGATTCTGCATACTTAGCAAAGTATATCAGTGTTTCACTATTAACAGTTTTGGATTTATCCAAGGTTGTTAAACAGTAGACAAGCTACAAGTTAGTTTGGTCAGAGTATATCGATCTAAGAATTAACACAACACATGAGATAACCATAGTCCATAGGTTGCATTTAGTTCGTAAAAAATGAGACATTTTTCTAAATAGGTTTTCACAAAATCTCACAAATTAAGGAACTTGTTTAGTCGCAAATCTTTGTAAAGTTTTTCTAAGAACGTGAAACGTTCAAGTTTCAAATTCTAACTATACGTTTGAAATGAGTTATTTACACTTCTTAACAATTTTCCTTTCTACTTTTTTTACAAATCTAATATATTTTTCATTTTTCTAAAGAATATCATCTAACCACCGTTTTTGAAATTTTCCACACTTTGTAGAAATAAAAACACTTTCACTAAAAAAAAAAAAAAAAAAAACACAAATCAAGATATGGAATTAAGGATTCTTTTTCCACAACCCAATTCTCTTTATTGTTTCACATATAATTAGGAGGATTATTTGTCGCGTGTAGGACGGCAAAAAAAACCCGTACCCGATCCCCAAACCCGATTTGACTGGGAAATCCCCGAGTTGACAGGGGATCGGGATGGGGACGGGGAATCCCCGATTATGAAACCGATGATGAGGCAGGGATGGGGATAGCATAAATCCTCGACCCCGAACTTTTTAATGTACAAATATGTATAAGTTATATGTATATTAATACTAAATAATGTACTTGTATATGTATATGTTAGTGAGTATTGACAAGTATTATACTTGAAGTATATTTGTATGTATATGTGACATTTAATGGATCAAAATCATCAAATATTTTAAAATGTTAAGCACTAACTACGTATTATCCGACCAATTTTTTGTACGAATGCATTCATTCAATGCACTCTATTTTTATATTATATGTGATGTTTTCAATATATACAATGCTTTAAAGTTGAATGACATTTTAATTATATCAACTATGTATAATGTACACTTTTTAAGACCTTTTATAGGTCAATTCTTTATATTTTCAATTAGTTATGTAACTTTTATGCTTAATTCATAAGTGCCAAAAATCCCGAATTCCAGTGGGGATCCCCGATCCCCGTTGGGGACGGGGATGGGGATGCAAAACGATTCCCCGGTGGGGATGGGGATGGGGTCGGGGATGGGATGGGAGTGTGAAACGGGGATGGGGATGGAAAATACGATCCCCGAAATTCCCCGCCCCGTTGCCAAACCTACTCGTGTGCCTTGAAGAAGTTGTTACACGAGCATCTTTCTTCATTCTCTTTTATTATAATCGGGAACCACTGTTCACCATTTGAAAACACCAAAAAATTAAATCAAAACTGCTAAAGATTATTCTTTGAAGGTTGCTTTGTGCGGTGCTATTCTTAAGTAGTTATTAGAGTCGGTTTAGTAGGGTTAAACAAGTTATAAAGAAAGATAAAAGTCACCAGAAACTAGTCTTTAATAAGAGGTCGGGTTATTCGGATTCAGGTCGACTGAATAAGAGCTGCATGCATGAAAAGTAGTCTTTAATATAAGGATTTTTTCTTACATATGCTAATCATGTTTAGGCATTTTTAACAATTTTCTATTCCCCCCACCAGATTTATAACAAGTGTCAATTTTACTATCTTTTACTATTTTAAGTTTGTTTTGAAATAAATGTCCGAGATTTAACTAATATTTCAATAATATAATTAATATTTTTTTGATTAACTATGTCATCCATAACAGACACTTGTTCATGCACAAAATACTCTCTTCGTCTTAAATTATTTGCCCATTTGTTTTTTAGTTGTCTCAAAGTGATTTTTCACAACCAAAATAGATTGTGAAGTTTTATTAAAATTAGCTTATTACCTTTACTTGTACTAATTAAATAATTTTTAAACAAGATATCAATCATAGTTAAAGTTAAAACGAAATGTTAAAAAACAGAAAAAGGGTAATGATTTATATGATTTTTGTTTCTTGTAAGGTACAACGAACATTAAATTAGCAAGGTCGTTAATTTTCTCACAAGATTTTAGAGGTATGTTTTGCAGCAAGTATTTATGAGCATTTGGATCAACTAACAATAAGCTACTAGCGGTTTAAGATATTATGCTTTTGGCAACAAGTAACTAATAGTTGAATTTTGTATAGCTGCTCGCATTCAAATCTTCATCAAGAAACATTTAAATCTAGCCGCTAGCGTTTTGGCTCTCAAATTACATATATACACCTTTTATTTATTTTAAGAATTTTTATGTTAATGGTATATGTCTTTTTACGTTATTTTACACTTTATAATTACAACTACAAATACGTTACAAAACACTTTTATTTAACAAACAACTATTGATTACTGCTACCGCTTACTGCTCCTTGCTCCTGCTATAGCGCTATAGCTACAACTACGTTTCGCCAACTATACTCTAAGAGTTCAAACGTCTTTAGGTATGTACAAATGGGGGTGGTCCTTTTACCAGGGTGCAGGATTACTCCCTTTTACCAAAAAAAAATAAAGGTATGTACAAATGGGGGTGGTCCGAAAAAATCAGAAATTGTCTTAAATTAACCCGCTAAGGCCGCGTATAACTGAGTCAAAAGACTCCCTTTTCGATAACCCGAACATGAAAAACTTATTAAAAGTAATGCATTCCAGACATTTTCTCCTCTTTTCAAAAATAGATTTTAAGCACTACAAGTTTTAAAGCTGTTTTTACACTTATTTAATACATCGATACATCTATACAACAAATATAATTAATGTTTTTCTTAAAATATTTGTTCATTCGAAATTACAACTAATATAACACATGGTACAAACTAAATAAGCTACTAATCTATTATAAAAATCTTGACTTATGCTAACTAGGAATTATTTTTCACCGTCAATCATCACAACTTCGTAATAATATTAGCTACCGTTTTTGTGTCATCATTGACATCGTGATAAAGCAATTCTCTAAAATTCTCGTTATGCGTAAAGTTATTATCACAAAAGGCATATAATCAGATAATATTATTCGCCAAAAATTTTAATTGCAGGTACCCGCCACTGCAACTCTACCTTTTACTCTTTTTAAACAAGGGTAAATTGCAAAAATGGTCCCTAAAGTAGCCCGAATACGCAAAAAATACACCGAGATAAAAAGTATTGCAAAAACAACATTAATGTTTCTTTTTTTGCAAAACAGCCACCGAGAGGTACTGTTCACTAACTTTCGTTAGTTTTCCTCGTTAAATTGCAAATTTTGTCCCTAAATCAACACTGAACAGCGAAATGAAAATAATACCCTTAGTGACGAGGCACTTAACGAGAGTACTAACGGAAGTTAGCTCTCAATGGCTGTTTTGCAAAAAAAAGAAACATTAATGTCGTTTTTGCAATACTTTTTGTCGCGGCATATTTTTTTTAATTTACCTTTAAACAAAGAATCACAAATCTATACCCATAAACCTGTGACTATTCAATTCAAAACCACCACCGATCCCAAATCACAATGACCGATCCTTCAAACCCAGGACTAATCATCTCCAAAACAAAAACCATCCAATCATTCCTTGCCACGTCATCAAACAACACTCATCTCTCACCAGACCTCCGTGATATAGCCTCATCACTGTCTGATTACCAACATGGGTCTATCCCATACAAGTCTTTAAGATCCATTTGGGTCGGGTCTGACCCGTTGACCCGACCCGATTTGAGTGTCTTGTTATCTGGGTCTGGGTTTGTGTTTACTAGTCCTAAGCCTCGTGAAAAGGTTGTTACTTTCGGCTTATATTGTTGGCTTATTAGATATAAGCCTCGTAGGGGGGTTGTTACTTTCGGCTTATATAGTTGGCTTATGGCTTATTTGGTTTTGGGCTTATGTTTCGTAAGCTCACTTTTTGTGGCTTATTTCGACACTTTCCGGCTTATATAAGTTCATTAGTGTTTAGGGGTGTTTTTTTAATCTTATTTTTTGACTTACGAGCTTATTTGATTTCGGCTTATGTTTCGTTATCTCATTTTTTTCCGGCTTATTTTAAAACTTTTGGGCTTATATGTAATAAGCTTATATAAGCCCGTAGGCTTATTGTGTCGTAATAAGCTTATTTAGGACCACAAATTGTAAAATAAGTCGGAAAAAATAGCTTGTGAAACATAAGCCGAAATCACAAAAGCACATAAAGCTAAAAATAAACTTAAACAAACACCCCCTTAGTAAAATGTGATGTAGTTAGCAAATTGATTTAGAGGGTGTTTGGGAATTGCGATTGTTGTTTAAGGGTTGTTATTTGATAATTGCGTGATGTTTTGGTAAATTGTTACATTTGCTTTATCCTAGGAGATATAAATTAGCTTTGAAAAAGTAAGTTGATAGGTGCTTTTTGACAACGAGTAATTGGTAGGTTGTGAGGGAACTGATTATTATGGGTGTGTTTGGCATTGCGTGACTGCATGTCTGCATCTTGAGAACGATGATCAGTTTCTAGCGTTGGGATATAGTGAAACTGTTTCGGATTATATGGTTAACTATAGGTCAAATGATGAGTTTTGCATAATTAGTTTAGGAGTAGTTGCAACATGCACTTGTTTCGGTTATACGACAATTGCATTTTCGAGTCACATATAAATAGTTTCTAGTGTTTGGACATACAGCAACCAAAGTATTTGATAATCTAGGTGTTAGATAATCAGTATAGGAGTAGCTACCACAGTATCACATAGCTATTTCTGGATTGATTATCATATCGAATTACAATCCTCTCTTTAAAAATACACATACAAACACCCCCAAAGCACAAAAATGAGCAAACCACTTACCACTCACAATGTGTAGCGACGTGTATAGAAGTAGTGAATGTTTAAAGTACAAAAGATGTACAGTGCTACCAAAATTGGAGGTGTGACATGTGATGACTATCTGTGAATTACGAACGTGTTGATTTTATATGTGTTTTAGAGTGAGGAGTTGAAAGCAAGGCTCAGAAAATTTGAGGAGGCGGCGGAGAGGAAAGCATATCAGGAGCTAGTGAAGGATATTACACCAAAAGTTGACGAAACTGAGCCATTTTCTTCATACAAAGATCAAATAGGATTTGGTGAGTCCCCCCCCTGCATTTCTGTTTCTGTGTCATACAGTTATGAATATGTGCCTTGGGTAGTTCGGAGAATTGAAGTTTATTAATGTTTACGCTTTGATGCCTACAAGTTATATTTATGGAAAAGTTAGAAACTTGGTTGGGTGTTAGTCGCATAGTTCATGTTAATTAGAGGTGGCAATTTGGAATCGTTTATGGAATTATGGCTAAATGAGTTGATTTGGGTAATTTGGTTATAATTGTTAGTGATAATATAATTCTTGCTATTAACACTGATTATTTGTAAAAGTCAATAACGTGTTTGTGGGTCAACCCCATTTCGACCTACTACAAAAAAACTACCCGTTTAGAACTGAACCCATTATGACCCATTATACCAAAACTGTCCAAGCCACCCATTTCATGAATTTGTGCAAACTGTCTTTTGACATTGTACTGTGGAAATTGATATGTTTGTAGTCTCTATGCCTGCGAGACCCTGTTCATGTTTGCCCATGAATCTTATTTTTTCGCCATAAAAGATGGTGTCTGGATGAGCTTGCTCATGTCAGCACTCATTAAGGACAAATGTATCAAGAAACGTCATGTTTTTTATACATTAAAAACTTACATGAGTGGGCAAAAGTGGCACGATAATGATCAAATGTCAAAGTTTATCTTCACATTTCAGTACATTTTTAACATCGATCTTGCATTGTATCAGGTTTACATGTGGCTCTTACAATGTTTACAGGCTATTTGCTTGGATATTATACATTCAGAGCATTGTTTGGTCATAGTCCAGTAATGGTACTACTTACACAACCATTACCACTTTATTGTTTTTTCACGCATCATTAAAACCAAAGACATATTATGAATAATGATTTATCTTGATTTGATTTCAGCATGCTGCTGGTGGTATCCTTGGATTGGTTTTGGGAATGCTTGTAGAAACACTTCTTTTTATTATAAGAGCATCCAGCCAAGATCGTAAGACCACATTCACGGCTTCTAAATTAAAGAAGAATCAATAGATCATAACATCTTCAGAGGTGATTTTTTATATATTTTTTGTGATTTTTGGCTAGACATAGGCTCAACCCTTTAGCAACGAGGAACGAGAATACCTCTCACAATTGATTTCAATTGCAGGAAACGACGACAGCATGTATTTACGTGGTTCAACTATTGGTTCATCTGCAGGTGTTGGTAAGATTTTAATAGGATATTCTTAACAACCGATGAAGTATGAATTCTAAAGAAGGAAAGGGAGACAGATTAGATCACCCTGTAGAAGAAGCATCGTCCCAAAAATTTCTTTGTTTTTTTTGGTAGATTTAATGTTACAGTCATGCTGATGGCAAGTAAATCAGGATTTGATTTGTATAAATTATATGTGGTCCATTTAGTTTTGGACAGAATAAAGACTAAAAACTTAAAGCAGACTTTTTGGAGACGCAGACAGAAAGATACTGGTTTGGTTTGGTCCTGATTCGTACAATGGCTCGATTAAAGTATGCTCGTTTTCATTACCATGTTTGAGTTGTTGAATAGTCATTATCGGATAGAATTTTGGTATCCAATCATTAAGATGATGCTTGACATACAGATGCTCTTCTAGTCTTCTCTAAGCCTTTGTATACCTTTTGTTGTTTTTACGTATACCATATACGTTGGATTTTTGTGTGCTGTTTACAATTTTTAACCACCAAAGACTCAAATTATCAATTTAAATCAAACACCACCTTTGGGAAACATAATCCGGATCCTTGATTAATCAGCATAATAATTATTTGCTTACTTGATGGATATCAAGTATAGTAAATGTGAACATGAGTGAAAAAACATTACTCCCTACTGATCTTTTATTCCATATGATAACATGCCAAGGTTAAATTGCTTTTAACACAAAGACGGAGCAAATTGGTAATGCCCAAAACATAGGTCGAGCACTGTTCGAGTCTTTAGTATGGGTCATCTGGAAAGTAATCATGAAACAGCCAAGAAAACCAATTTTGCATAGACCAGATTCCATAGGGCATATGATTGTAACATGGTTTGTTGCATGACACTGAATACGATCTATCAACGACAATTATGACAAAAGTCTTGCCAAACTTTGTGGGCGAAAAATAAGGGCAGGACCACAAGAACATTTGAATGAGCACCAACATGCAGGAGTAACACAAAATCGATGGTGACTGACAACCGAAGACAAGATAGAAAAGGAACTCATAATGAACATAACCTGGCTACAATATAGTTACAGTACACCAACACAATTAAAAGGACAGAAGAGTTTGCCTGCATTATCAATGCATTTACTTGTAATATTCAATTAGTTTCAAAGTAATCACAGTATTGAAACAGAGGATTTCTCAATTACTAATACGGAGTATATACTAATTAAGAAGCCGGTTTTCAAACACCTGCAATTGAAGTATGGAAAAGGAACTCATGCAATTGACAACCAAAGACAAGATAGAAAAGGAACTCATGCAATTGAAGTATGGAACACTCAAAATCAAACACCTCAAATATGACAAGGTTATTTAATCATTATGTTGGTTACCAAATATTTAGCTATACCTGCTGAACCACCGATACAAATATGCCAAAAATTAACAAAATGACAACAATAATAAGAATAGAGAATAATCTCAGAATCCCAATATACAAACAGCCAGCAGTACTTAAATAAAATTGTAACAAACTAGCTGATGAGAGCAAGTTACAACAGAACCACATGTGTGATGCGGCCCCAAAATACATCCAATGATGAGCATGCTTAAGATATGAACGAGGCTAAATACTTCAGGGCTTAAACTATGACCGGGTCTAACCTCAAGGCCTAGCGGTAACATCAAGCACCAGAACCTGTAAACTGGTCCTAGAACTGTATGATTCCTAATAATTTGTTATGAAACAAGCAACAAATTGTTTTATTGATAATTAGAACATTAAGCATGGTTTTAGGGTACAACATCCTCAATCATAATAGAACCTAATCAATACCATGTGGAGTGTCATTTTCCAATTCAGCAAGATATATTTGCATACGGAAAGTCAATCATGCAAGTCAAAAAAGATAATATGAAACCATCTTCTCTTATATTTGCGTACATTGGCTTTGATAATTTATCTCTACGAGGACCCGATCCCGTATGAAAGAAAAAACACAACTTCAGAGCACACTTTTTGTTTTCAGCAGTGACGTAAATAATATGACCATCTCATCTTTCACATCCTAACCTTTTGCTGTTATTGTGCCTCCAAAGATGGTATATTCAACGTATAAAAGAAACGTTCAGCACATAAAGAATTTAGATGTGGGACATGTGACCTGGGCCATGGCCCGTGGGGTACAAGAGGATTCGATTAAAAATGGTCACCGCAGGCACTTTATACAAACCGATCTACAATTCTACATATTCAAAGGCTGAAGACAAGGTAGAAACATCAACAAAAAGGACCTCACACAGAATATATGGCTCCTCAGATCGTTAACATAGGCTCCCAACATCAAATAACGATTTTGTATGTTTCACCAGTACTTAAAACATATTACACTGACTATTTGTTTGACGAATTCCTGCAAGCAATATTTGTTTTTAAAGCAGACCACAATGAAAAAGAAGTTTTACAGTACAGAACCCCCTAAAACGAAAGCTAATTCATAAATCTCCCATTTCTTCTAACACGGTCACATCTACATTTCTTAAATCCATGATTTAGACAATTAAAAAAAAAAAAAAAAAGTACCCTTGTGGTGATGAACTGTCTATAATATGTTCCGCTAATCCAGGATCACAATTAATCAGAATTCCAATAACTACAATAGCAGGAAGCATGCAAGAGAACAATTTGCACATGGACATCATATAATATGCATCAGATGCTTCATGCAAGGTTATACTAAGGACCGGGGGCGGAGCCAGAAAGTTATGATCGAGGGGGCAAACTTTGATAATTTTCAGAAACTACACTACAAATCGGTTTGTTGGGGTGGGGATTATGAAAATAGCCAGATATTTTAAAAGTTTGACACTACAATATTTTTACTAAGGGGGGCACGTGCCCACCCTGCCCCCCTCCTGTCTCCGCCTCTGCTAAGGACTAGGATACAAGTGAACATAATATCAGCTTAAAACAGTCTAGTAAGGGGGTATCTAGTTTATCTTATTTTTAAGACTTATGGGCTTATTTGACATTAAAAAACCTAATAAATCTCACTTTTTAGGGCTTATGAGCTTATCAACTTGAGCTAACGAACTTAAATAAGTCATTAGTTCAAAGTAGATAAGCTCATAAACCCGAAAAAGTTAGCTAATTGGCTTTTCCAATTACAAACAAGCCCATAGGCCCACAAAAGCTAGTCCAAACACCCCCTATTAATGTAGTAAAACCTCACACCTGGGCAACTGTCAGAATACCAGCATCTACGCCATATGGCATAGTGGATTGAATCTTACAAATGTACTACCATCCAGACAGAAAAGTCCAAAAACACCTAGGAAGCAGAAAAGATGACCACGTTAGAACTAGTTTTTACTAATCACTTGTGCACCCCTCATAATCCTAAGGTACATAGACGCTAACCAATTTGTGAGCCATCCCCATATGCCCCAAGCCACAAAAAACTTATTTCAAACGGTTTAATTACCACATTTGTTTATATGCACAGTCCGCTTTTTCACACCTACTGTTTCGGCCTAAGCCACAAGATCCTCCACAGTAGACATCCCTGATGTAATATATGTACAGCCTAGTTATCGCAAGGGCAAGCTTGGAGTCATAGTATATAATTGAATTGGATGACTAACTACCAATACCATTAGGCATTAACTTGTGTACACTTCGATAACTCCCCTATATAGTAGTTGTATCAACGCAAATTACCTCGGTTATGCATACTACAGTATCACCCTATGGAGCATGACTAAAACTAAGCAACATTAAGCAAAGTAAGGACAGTTGGGTAGTTTGAGTGATAAGCAAATACTGTAAGTATAGCAACTAAAAATTAACAATCTAGTATAATCATTCAAAAGCTAAAAATTCACTGAACAAAGCTGTCAAGGCACACATTGTAAAAGTTCCGAAAACATGGATTATAATATGCCTTGTGATGAAACTTAACCGTCCTACAAACATCCAGAGAATTTTAAAAGTACCTATCTCCAAAGCAAACGATGAGATGTACATGATCAATAAGGAACACCAAGTAAATTGCCGTCAGGAGGCGAAAGTAAAAGTAAAGAACCCTATTCATAACCCCTGTACTAACAACTATCTAGAAGAAAATCCCCGCAGCAAGCGCTCCCTTTGATCAACTTGCCCAAAGATCGGCCCCAATCTCCACGTGCATTCCCAGACCTTTACGGTTTTCTCCTTTTCTCTAAGCAGGCGAAACATCAAGCGACACTGTTTCCCCACCATACCCACATTTGTTATCTACCAACACCATCGACTCTTTCTCGCTACTGAAACACCTAGCCTCTTTCTTATTCAACACATCCCAAAAGAAATCAGTCAAAACCGATTCATAACCAGGCATCTTAGCATACCCCGGGAAATAGTTAATATCGATAACAAGATACCTATTCCCAACTTTCGTATCCCTAATCACATCAAAATTAAACAAATGCAACTTCATAGCCTTACGCAACCCCCTCGCAATATTCGTTATCAAACTCATTGGCGGCATAGCAGCATCTTCCAAATCCATCATCTTATAATACTTATCATCGTTCCTCTCATCCGACGTCATATTACTCACCTGCGAAAACGACAAAGAACCATTCAGACTATCCAGCTTCGCCTCATCAATATCCGGCAATGACTTCCTTTTCACACACTTGACGTACTTCCCAACCACGTAAACCTTAAAAATCACCCCACCGTGATTCACAAACTCCTGCAAAACCGTGGGCGATTTCAGCTTCTCAAAACCCTCACTACTGAAAATCAACAACATCTTATGACTCTTGGCACTCCCATCCGCTACCAACGGCTTAGCAATAACCGGAAACTTCAATCCATCCAATCCATCATCCCACATTTTCACATCCCTATCCCTCAATTTCTCAACATCGTATATCACAATCTGTTTCGGTATCCCAAACGACGACGAATTCATAACCCCCTCACCCTCACCCTCATCCTCATCCTCAATTTCGGCCACAACATCAAGCATAGAAATCCGATTATGCAACCGATCAATGGCGTCAGGGACATCAACCACAATAGCACTAGAATTACAACTCAAATACTCTTTCAACTGTTTCCTCCAATCCTCACCATACAACTTATGCAAAACACAATCAAATGGTCCTTGTTCAACTAAGGGCTTATCCGTATCGATTTTAACCAAATCGATACCTCGATTTTTCGCTAAATTCACTAACGAATCCTGAATAAAACTCTTCTGTTTTTTCGATAACAAAGCGTAACCTATGCTAAACCGTTTTTTCGTCATTTCCGCCATTTTCGCAATTCAGTTACACTCATAACAATGATCCTGATACCAAAACTAGGCTTATTTTGCGCGTGAACCTACGCGCTAATCAACCGCTTATTGACAACCGCCGTTAAGATTCTCGAAAATTAGGGTTTTGAAACACAGTGGCGCGTGTACCTACGCGAGATTCAACCATTTAACAAAAAAACTAGGGTTTTATGATTGTGATGACGTGGCACACACAGTAGAAGGTGTAACTGTGTGTGATAACAAACGCCGTTCAAAAGCTAGGGTTTAAAATGTAACGGCAAAACTAACGCCGTTAAGATGACGTAAGATTCTTTGGAGTTAACGATTGGGTGAGTGAGTGTGGAGGGTATTTATAGGGTTTAGTAAAGGTGGAGATAAGGGGGGTGTTTGGGTTAAGGGATTTCTTTTGTTAACTATGGTTAAGTGGGTATGGGAGTCCACGTGGCATATTCTTTTTTAAAATATACGGATTCTGTGAAGCACTATTTTTTTTGTTAAATGAAGGGTTGTTGGATTAATCCACTTTGCTAGAACCTTTTGGATGATTTTATGAAAAAGGTGTATGTCACTTTTGTGTGTCTCTATCCACAAGTATAGAGTCCATGTACTAGTTTTATTTAAAGATGATGAAATTGTATCCAAGAATCATGAGGTGAGTTTGTGCTGAGCTGATAGGGTTTTAAGGTGGACGGTGAGCGAAGAAGTGTTGAATTGGCATCCGGACAATGTTGAACCGCCTTTTTGTTTCCTTTGGTCTTAGGTGACACAGATAAAACGGGTGGATAGGGCGAGTTTGGGTAGCGGGTCAAAATGGAAAGGTTTGGATTTAGAAAAATCATGTGAGATCAATCGATCAAAGTGTATCGTCACAAATAAATATTCACTTTGAAAATACATGAATTTTAAGAAATTTCCAATAAAAACTCATTTCACTGATAAAATAACATTTTTACCTACTAAAGTCTATGTTGATTTATTGAGATATACACGAACATTTATTTTGACTTTTTGAGACATACAAAAATGAAAATGTGAATACTTATTTTAAAACCGAAGAATTACAACACAAAGTAGAGGTGTTGAATTGATTCTAAATGGGATGCTATGAGTCTATAACATTGTTAGAATTTTAATACCATGACTATCATATATTTATTTTAAATCAATCAAACACATATGCGGAAACGTATGATCAATATTTAACATATAATAGATTAACTGAATATTAAAGATACGTACCTTTGATCCTAGCAAGAACAAGGATCAATACCTCAAATCTTCTTCTTTTAATCAACAAGTGGATTAGCGAGATACCTCTTACCGTTTTGTATCTCAATCCAAGATGTATAAACTATAGTGAGTTTATACCAAGGTATTGTACACACGTACTATAACCGGATTAATGATTATGCTAGTAATAGAACACAAGAAAACCAAAACAATTTTGTTTATTGAAAAACAAAGGATCGACAACCCTAAAGGGTATGATCGATCGGTTCTAGCAAAGGAAGAAGAAGAAAGGTTTAGTGTTATAGCAAGAGTGCAAGAATCAATAAACCCTAACCCCTAAGCCTAGTATTTATAGGCATGAAATCTTGGAAGACAAGTTTGATGTGGATTGAGTTTCTATAACCCACAACCGATCGGCCCTAGTATCCCCATGGGATTCTAGAACCTTCTTGTCCTTCTAATTTCATCCATAGTCCCTCCTTTATTCATTAACGGTCGTTAGTCAATTCCGTTAATTACTTAACGTCCGTTAGTCGTTATTTTGTGTTCAAATAATTAAATATATAACGGTTTATATATATTAATTATTATACATTAATCCTTCATACGTAATGTGTGCAATCCCATGGTCCCGAGTTTGATTCTAGTCATACACGTTTAATATTTGTCCACAAACTTAACAGCTCCCACTTATACATCTATTAATAGTGTAATGACATTGGTTAGCGTCTAGCAACACGCCAATGCCCCTAGTACAACTCGGGTGGTGGTCTCATGGAAAAACCATTCGATGATTCATCATCATACTTATCCTTTTGTTTCTAATACTATATTAATAAAGATATGGATCTCAGTCATTCTTTATTAACTATTCTGTTTCTCGTTGTTTTTTATTGAACAAGATTACCAAATCTTCTGAACATATTCAGGGGAGATCTTGAGTGTGGCCACACATACATCTTGTCAACCCTACGAGGGCCCCAGCAGTATTAAACTTCAAACAATTTTAAAGGAACAAATTCTCTCTTAACTACGAGCATAACCCATGAACTTTGCAACACTTCTGAAAACAATCCTTATAGCTACCAGTTACGTATAGCGGTAAATTGCTTCACATAAATGCACTACATCCATGACAGTTATCTGGTATCTCAAGTCTAAGGATAACTATATATACATGATTTACTTAATGACAAGATCCATAAAGTAAACTCATGAAGTTGGGATAAGTCCTATATTCAATTCATTGAATATCATGTGAAATTGGCATGTCAACGCATCAATATACTTTCAAGTATATTCTACCAATACTCAGATTTGTCTTAATTTAATGATATTCCCATATCATTAAGTGACAACGGACAATTTAGAATAATCAATATATTTAAGGATTTAAACATGCAAATACATGATATATTATTAAGAAAATGATAATCAAACATAACAAGTATTTTATTTCATTAAAATAATAATTGTTCATAACATCCCATTATCCAAACACTAATCATAGATGGGCATGAAACTACTAGCTAAACGAAGTCCTATGCCTTCAGCATGTTGATTAAGCTTTCCACCAGGTAAAGCCTTCGTTAACGGATCAACTAGATTGTTATCTGTGTGAACTTTGAGTAATTCGATTTCACCTATCTCCACTTGTTCTCTAACATAGTGATATTTAATCGGAAAATGTCTGGTGCCCTTCATGATTCCAGGTTCATTGGTAAATGTAATTGCAACTGAATTGCCACAATACATCTTTATAGGTCTTTCGATTGAGGGCATAACTCCAAGCCCTGAAACGAACTTCCTAATCCAGACAGCTTCCATTGCAGCTTCTAAGGCAGCAATATACTCATTTTCTGTTGCAGACATCGCTATAGTACTCTGCTTCTTGCTCTTCCAATCCACAGCTCCTCCATTAATGACAAAGACATAACCCGTCTGAGACTTCGTATCATCTTTATCAGATTTCTAGGAAGCATCACAGTAACCTGTAACATCAAGTTCTGCTTCTGGATTTCCCCCATATACTAAAAACATATCTCTTGTAGCTCTCAAGTACTTGAGAATATGTTTAACAGTAGTCCAGTGGAGTTCACCTGGATTCTGCTGATATCGACTGGTAATGTTTTGAGCAAACGCCACATCAGGCCTTGTACATCTCACCGCATACATAATAGATCCCATAGCCGAAGCATAAGGGACTCTCTTCATGCGTGCCACCTCTTCAGGTGTTGAAGCATAAGTTTTGCTACTTAAGCCATGTTGTTCTTGCATCGGCAAATATCCCTTCTTGGAATTTTGCATATTGAATCTCTTCAATATTTTATCAATGTAAGCACTTTGGCTTAATCCAATCAACCGCCTTGATCTATCTCTATAGATCTTGATTCACAGAATGTATGCTGCTTCTCCTAAATCCTTCATGGAAAAACATTTCCCAATATAGGCTTTCACCTCTTTCAATCTTGGAATATTTTTACCCATGATTAATATGTCATCAACATATAGGACTAGGAAAATAACATCACTCCCACTAGCTTTGTGATATACACATGGCTCATCAAGATTCTGAGTAAATCTAAACCTTTTGATTTCTTCATCAAATCTCTTATTCTATTGCCGTGATGCTTGCTTCAATCCATAAATGGATCTTTGAAGTTTGCATACACGATTTGGAAATTCTGGATTCACAAACCCCTCAGGTTGCGCCATATAGATGTCTTCATCTAGGCGACCATTTAAGAAGGAAGTTTTGACATCCATTTGCCAAATCTCATAATCATAGTATGCTGCTATGGCTATGAGAATCCTAATAGCCCTTATGTCAGCTACAGGAGAAAAGGTCTCCTCATAGTCAACACCATAAGTTTGGGTAAAGCCTTTAGCTACCAAACGGGCCTTATAGGTGTGTACATTGCCATCCATGTCAGTTTTTTTTTCTTGAAGAGCCACTTACTTCCAACTACCTTGGCATTGGGAGGAAGGTCTACTTCAATCCAGACTTGATTATCTCTCATGGATTGCATTTCCCCATTTATAGCAATCTGCCATTTATCCTTTTCAGGATCATTCATGGCAGCTCTATAATTAACAGGTTCTCCAAGATCCCCTAATATAGTTTCCTCAACCTCTACATTAAGACATAGACGTTCAGGTGCATTCATAGTCCTTGCAGATCTGCGAATGGGAACAACTTCAGATGGAGGACCCAGACTTTCAGGTTCCACAGGAAGTTCGCTAGTGTTTTCAGAAGGTAATGTATCCTCTTGATCATCTTCCAGATTATAGATCCTCCCACTGAATTCTTGAGATATGAGATCTTTTTCAAGAAAATCTCCACACCTAGCAACAATTACTTTTTTTTTCAGGTGGGTAGTAAAAGTAGTAAATTGTAACACCCCAACCCGACAAGGGTAAAGATATCACAACAATGGTGGCATATCAGAAGTCACAGAACATTCAATAAATGAAACATCATAAGTCTTAACATTAAATCCAAAATAAGTCAACATGACTTAAATCAAAATGCAAGACAAAATAACTGAAGTACAAAATCCAATATTTAAATGCCTAAACAATGGCATATCAAAATAAATAG
Source organism: Artemisia tridentata subsp. tridentata (assembly GCA_021014915.2). Classification (NCBI taxonomy): domain Eukaryota; kingdom Viridiplantae; phylum Streptophyta; class Magnoliopsida; order Asterales; family Asteraceae; genus Artemisia; species Artemisia tridentata. The sequence continues at coordinate 85,819,046 of CP139505.1, forward strand.
AAGTTCAAATGGTAAAGCTAAATAATTAAGGTCAACTCCGAAATAGATCGCTCTCATCCCAAAGCTAAACCCAGCTCCTAGCTTAAGTACCTGCCGCAGGAAAAGAAATGCGGCTGAGCTTCAAAAGCTCAGTGAACAGATATATAGATAACGGAAACAAATAACAGGTAGCAAAAATATAAGCAAATCAGGAATACAAAATCATACCGATACGAAGTCAAAATGAAAGAAATGAGAAATGGATCATGAATAAAAGAAAAGAACAAAGTGAATAAGATTTAAGAAAAACAGGAACACAGGAATCTATCACGAGCCCAGATGACTGACAATACCATAGCATTACTAATTTAATAAAACAAACCTGTGTAGAGTGATCAGCTCTCAGACAAAGTGAAAGACGTGTATCGCACACACAATCAGTCACCAGATATAATAATCATAATCATATAACATATACAGATAACAGGTCAAATCTAGGATGCACCCATACGCCCCACAGACAAATCAATAATCATAATTATAATGGCCATAGCAAATAATAAATAAGGGACGGAACAGGTCATCACTCTCCTGCCCTAGAGTCATGTCAGAGGTGCGTCAATGACATGGGCATGAAACCCTCATGCCTAGTGATTGGCTCGTAATATCAAACTGTAGGTCAAAGTCAAATGTACTAGCATAATCAAAAGTTATATCTTAAGGGTACATGACAAAAGATTCAAATCAAAGATCACATCGAAAGTTCATGATGCGTGGGTTTTGCAACCTTACAACAGGTTTTACCTCTCGAGGGATCTCAAGAGGCTTACAACCCCACCAGGCAGTGTACCTGACCGATGTAGTATAGTGTAGTGGTAAGTACGGGGGATTGATCGTTCTCCACAGGGAATAGTGTTCGTTAGGTATGAAAAACTACTCTAATAGGTCTAAGGGTTGAGGAAGATTCTTTTTTTATGTTTTTATATTTTTATGAAAGCAAGTAAAATCTCGGGTTTGAAAGAGTGGGCGGAATTAGTTGCTAATCAACTAACCCAAATAACTACAAATGCAAATAAAATAAATAACTGAAAATAAAATGTGGTGAGAAACTTATGTGTAGAGAAATGTGTTTACTTAGATTTCCTTACTCCCTAACTATCTTTTACCGGTTAATTAGTGTGTATTAGTCGCGTGGATGACGGGTGTATTCCTTAATACCATTCGTGGGGTGGCGTACTTACTTCCCCAACTCTACAAGCTCCTACTTCACTCCTATGTCGAGCCGGCTAGGAAGCTCCTAACATGGGATCACTAGAATTCGCTTGTGCATTAAATACAACCATAAAAACCTTTAGTACGCATTTGGTTCATGTCTCTTAAGACGTTCAAGCAAGTTACCGAATAGGAAGTTAGCCAGTTTTCTTAAGCCTAACATAGATAAACAATCATCCAATACAACTAATAACACACTAATAACCAATAATCAATAGCTAGGTTTCATTAGATCTAAGCAAACACAAGATAAATTTAGCCTAACATGTTAATCAAAAGACAAGAATAAGATAAAATCAAACAACACATAGACATATTGAATGATTAATTGATAACTTATCTTCAATGTAACATGGAAGATCTCAAGGCAAAAAGCCTTGAAAAAGGAGCTAAATTCGTCTTAGGGTTTTCTCCCAAAATTCCACACACTAAGCTCTCCCTTAATGACAAAAAATTAGAAAACTATATATAGATTTTTGGATCTGACGGCGTCACGTTATGGAGTGTGACGCCGTCACCTCGCCGCTTCTAGGGTTCCCGGATGACCTTCTTGACGCCGTCCCTCTTTAGCTCTTCAAAATCCATTCTGGCTTATCAAGGCTTGACGCCGTCGAACCTTAAACGTGACGCCGTCCCCTTTTGATTTAAGCCGTGACGCCCTTGATCAAGTTAAAGCGTGACGCCGTCAGAATTCACATGCTATTTTCACTGGCTTATCATGAGTAAATTTCACGTCCACTTTTTCTTGCCAAGGCATGACGCCGTCTGGGGTTAATTGTGACGCCGTCAAAGGTAACTTTCAGCCGATTTTTGAGACTTAGCCGTTTTCTTCACTTTTATGCTCCAAAAACGTCCAAAATGCCTCCTTTTCCAGATTTCTCCTCAAAAGTACCTAAAATGATAAAAGGAACGATTTAGGGCGATATTTGATCAAATAAATACGATTTAGGGCTTAAATGACCCCTTAAAAGCGGTACACTTTTCGCTTCATCAAATACCCTTACACTTGAGATTTGCTTGTCCTCAAGCAAATGCGCTTTTATTCTAATCAAAATACAAGTTAGGGGTCATTTAATGCAAACATAAAAGTAATTACAACAAATAATCGTTCCACTTCAATCATAATAAGCACGGAGATTACATACTAGCACCTCACAAGTAGTGTTTAGATACTCACATCTCTCAAGTGTCATCAAAATAAATCTCATAAATGAAAACGGATAATATCTCTCACTACCTGTCATAGCAAATAGATTACCATAGGCTTGGGAAAGGATCGAAAACCTCCTCCACTAGGCGTAAGCACCAAAGATAAACTATCAAAGAGGGCTTTTAAATGGGTTATAACATTAGGTGTAGGGAAAAGGAAAACACGGTTTGGTTGGATAAAGGATATTTTACTGGTGGCGAGTTAAAGATCTTGATCAATTACATGTACTATACAATGTTGCTAAGCCAAGACTCGACTCAATCTTAAGCTAATGAAAGAAAATAACAAAAACATAAAATAAACATAAAATAAAACGGGATGGTGGTCCGTATGTTTTTTTCTACTTTTCTTTTTCTCATTTTTTTGTATTTTTCTTGATTTTTTCTATATATATATATATATATATATATATATATATATATATATATATATATTTTTTTTTTTTTTTTTTTTTTTTTTGCATACACTTTTGCCCTACCATCCAAAATAATACATCACAGGGGCGTTGCATTCCCCTTACACTTGAACTTTTACATAACTTTACAAATAACTATTCTAATGACTCGAATTAAGATAATCGAAACACTTGGAGTACTTTTAAAATATTTAGCACATATGGGGGTAATAATGTTGTTCTTCCCCATTACTCCATTACACTAGTACTTTACCCATGAGTCCCAATCGTCCCAAAACAATATGTACAAGGATATGACTCGACTTAGCAACCATGTAATCAATTAGATAATTAACTTGGGGTTTAAACAAATGTTGTCACAATAATGCACTAAAAATGAGTGCATACAAGGTAGGCTAAGGCGATTTGGGTGTACATTTAAGTGGGGTGTAAACAAATTCTTCCTTTAAGTAAAATGCTTAAAGGTCGAAACGAAAAGATAGGCTCTGAGGGGTGTACTAGGGGTATCGTGTACTAAAAATGAGTACAACGCAAAGGGTGTGGGAGAATTACTTGACCAATGTAGCCAACGTAATTATAACAAAAACACAGGTGTAAAACAATGGGTTAATCCTAATGCCTCTTATCATGTAGTAAATCTAACTACACGAATGTAGTCTCACTTGTGGCTTCGGAATGGTCCTAACGCAAGTTCTAGAATCTAAGTGCTACCGGTACACACATCATAGCATAAATGCTTTTCCTACCAATTCTAGGGGCGAACCTCACATATTTGGGGTGAAAATTTTTTTTAGTGGTACGGTTTTTTGTGCTAGTCATATAACTCCTATCCGTGAGACGCTTATTAAGATCAAAGTTTCACTCCTATATGTTGTAAAAAATTTTAAATTTGGCACTAAAATTACCCTAACAAGTATTTCTCTCAGTTTTATTACACATCTACCATTAAACAAACAAAAGTCAAGCGCAATTGTATTCTCTAAAATCGTACTTTTACCCTCCCCTTACACTTAAGATGAACATTGTCCCCAATGTTCAAATAACAAGATGTAAAAGAAAAAGTAAAAGAATGAAATCAAATACTCCCCTGATTCGCTCGGTGGATAATGAAGTTACACGGTTAAATCTTCTTCCAAAGAGAATGTAGAAGCTCCAAGACTAAAGCATCGCCAAAAGCTTGATTCCACATGCATCTCCTTGTCCAAAATAACCTGTTAAACCTGAGAAAACAAACACGAAAACCTGCATAACATCGGCGGGATAAATTCTATATAAGGATATAATGCTTGTGGAATGATAATTTTGCAGATTCCTGGAGTTTATAAGTTAGAGATTTAATAAAAAACTTTTTATGAAAACAAAACTTTCAAAAATTTTAGAAAATTAAAACCTGACGCCGTCAGAAATGATCTGACAGAATTCTCATGTTAAGTTTCCAGAAAATTTCTGGAAAAACCTATACCTTACTTCCTGGAATTCCTGCAAAACATCATTATGACTCGATACAAGCATTTGACTCAAACAAATACTAATATGTATGTTAATTTAATATTGTTATGATTCATGTTCATTTGTTCTAATAAACCGATTTGGATTTCCCTTACACTTATCTTTTTGCAAAATACCTTTATATGTAGTTAAGACGAAGTTAAAAACAAGATAAAGCATTTTCACAATTTAGTTTCGAACATGAATCAATAATAATAAAAATTAAACCTACATACGGAAGCAAATAAAATCAAACAAACAAATAAATAAACACACAAAGCAAATAAAGCTTGGGTTGCCTCCCAAGAAGCGATTTTCTTTATTAACGAGTCTTGTAGCTAGACTCAAAGTCCCCGTACATTACGTGACTTCTTCATCGAAAGTTATGTCTTCCTCATTGATCATTTCATTACCATTCTCTTGATAATGCTTGACTCGTTGAATATTCACAGTGAATTCTCTATCCTCATCGTCAATCAACACAACGGCTCCGGTTTTAGAGGAGCTCCTTACGGTAAAAGGTCCATACCATCTAGATTTAAGTTTCTCAGGAAATAGCTTTAAGCGAGAATTATATAATAAGACCTTGTCCCCTTCTGAAAACTCCTTGGGTCTCTTAATCCGTTGGTCATGCCATCTTTTCGCCCTTTCTTTGTATGTAATGGAAGATTCATAAGCCTCTAATCTCAATTCATCGAGCTCTTGGAGCTGTAAGAATCTATTTGTTCCCGCAACTGTATAATCCAAATTACAGGCCTTAAGTGCCCAATATGCTTTGTGTTCCAGTTCTACTGGGAGGTGGCATGCCTTGCCATATACCATACGGAATGGGGTTGTCCCGATTGGTGTCTTATAGGCGGTTCGAAATGCCCACAAAGCCTCATCGAGCTTAAAAGACCAATCTTTTCTATTTTGATTAACCGTTTTCTCTAATATTCTCTTTATGGCTCTATTAGTGTTTTCGACTTGACCGTTGGTTTAAGGATGGTAAGCGGTGGAGAATCGGTGAGAGACTCCATACCTTTTCATGACTTTCTCCATTTGTGAATTGCAAAAATGGGTTCCCCTGTCACTAATAAGAGCCTTCGGAATTCCGAACCTAGCGAACAATTTTTTTAAGAAATGAATGACTACCCTAGCGTCGTTAGTCCTAAGGGCTTGTGCTTCCACCCATTTCGAAACATAATCAATGGCCACCAAGATGTATTCATTCCCTCCAGAAGATGGGAATGGTCCCATGAAATCAATTCCCCAGACATCAAAAACCTCACAAACTTGTATATAATTCTGTGGGGCTTCATCCCTCCTAAAGATATTCCCAGCTCTTTGACATGCGTCACAAGTTTGTATCATTCCCTTCACGTCACGAAATATTGTAGGCCAATAGAATCCCGCGTCGAAGACCTTTCGTGCAGTAGTACTTATTCCGTGATGTCCTCCAGATGGACCTGCATGACACTCTTTCATAATTCTGACAGCCTCTCTTTCCGAAACACAACGCCTGATTACCTGATCTGGACATCTTCGAAATAAGAAGGGTTCATCCCAAAAGTAGTACTTTAATTGATTAAAGAACCTCTTTTTTTCATGCCTGCTCATATGCTCAGGAATGACTCTACTTGCCAGGTAGTTAGCATAATCCGCATACCAAGGTTCAGAATCATTTATTGACATGAGCTGCTCTTCAGGAAATGTTTCCCGAATCTCACTCTTGTCAGATTCAACGAGGCTGGGGTTTTCGAGACGAGAGAGATGATCAGCCGCAAGATTCTCTGCTCCTTTCTTATCACGAATTTCAACATCGAACTCTTGCAATAGTAGGATCCAACGAAGTAACCGTGGTTTAGCATCCTGTTTAGCGAAAAGATATCGAATAGCTGAATGATCCGTAAAAACAACCGTTTTAGAAAGGACAAGATACTGGCGAAATTTATCAAAAGCGAATACCACGGCTAGTAATTCCTTTTCAGTGGTAGTGTAGTTTTCTTGAGCAGGATTCATGGTTTTGCTAGCGTAGTATATTGGCTGAAAGTGTTTGTTAAGCCTTTGGCCTAATACTGCTCCAACAGCATAATCACTAGCATCGCACATGATTTCAAAGGGTAACTCCCAGTTAGGGGTAACCATAATTGGAGCTTGGGTAAGTTCCTGCTTCAATAGATCGAATGCGTCCTTGCACTCTTGAGAGAAGTCGAACGGGGCATCCTTCATGAGCAACTGAGTCATTGGTTTAGCTACCTTTGAGAAATCTTTAATGAATCTCCTATAGAAGCCAGCATGACCCAAAAAGCTACGGATTGCCTTGACAGTTGTTGGATAGGGAAGTTTGGATATAGCTTCAATTTTTGCCCGATCTACTTCGATTCCACTTCCTGAAATTTTGTGCCCTAGCACAATCCCTTCTTTCACCATAAAGTGGCACTTTTCCCAGTTTAGTACCAAGTTGGTCTCCTCACAACGTTTGAGCATTTTCTCAAGGTTAGCAATACAGCGATCAAAAGAATTTCCAAAGACTGAAAAATCATCCATGAAGACCTCCATGCTGTCTTCCATTAACTCATGGAAGATTGCCGTCATGCAACGCTGGAAAGTGGCGGGGGCGTTACATAGTCCAAAGGGCATTCGCTTGTAGGCGAAGGTGCCATAGGGGCATGTAAACGTAGTCTTTTCTTGGTCCTCAGGAGCGATAGGGATTTGGAAATACCCTGAGAACCCATCTAGGAAGCAGTAGTACTCATGCCCTGCTAACCTTTCCAACATTTGGTCGATAAATGGGAGAGGGAAATGATCTTTTCGAGTTGCGTCATTCAACTTCCTATAATCGATGCACACACGCCATCCAGTTACTGTTCGTTGAGGTACTAACTCATCCTTATCGTTCTTCACCACCGTCATTCCTCCCTTTTTTGGTACAACCTGTACAGGACTTACCCATGGACTGTCCGAAATCGGGTAAATTAGCCCTGCATCTAGGAGCTTAATGACTTCCTTCTTTACAACTTCCTTTATGTTGGGGTTTACTCGCCTTTGAGGCTGCACGGAGGGTTTATAATCTTCCTCCATGAGGATTTTATGCGTGCAGAAAGTAGAGTCAATCCCCTTGATGTCGGCTACACTCCATGCTATAACCCCTTTATATTTTTTTAGAACTCCTAAGAGTTTATCTTTTTGTTCACTTTTCAAGGAGGAGCTTATGATTACCGGAAGTTGATCTTCTCCTTGAAGGAAGGCATATTCAAGGTTGTTCGGGAGTTCCTTGAGTTCTAACGTGGGTGGCTCGATGATGGAAGGTTTAAGTTTGTTCTCGGGTTTACGAAGCTCAAGCTGTTCGATTTCTTGTCTGGGATAGAAGGAGACTGCATTCACATCCATAGTCTTTTCCTCCTCTAATATGGGTAAGAAAGCTTCATCTCGCAACCAACCAGCTTCCATCTGTTCATCTATACAATTGTCAATCTCGTCGGATAATTCATCGATTTCTTCGATGAAATACAGTTGATTATCTGCTTCGAGAGAAAGATTCATTATGTCCTTGATGTCGAAGGTTAAGCTATCGGCCCCCACTCGTAAGGTTAGTTTGCCGTCATGAACATCAATAACAGCACGAGCAGTTGCAAGGAATGGTCTTCCTAGAATGATGGGCACAAGATCATCTTCTTCCATTTCTAGGATGACGAAGTCAACTGGAAATTTAAACTTCCCTACCTTAACCAACACATTCTCGCATATACCTAAGGGGTATTTGACTGATCTATCGGCAAGTTGGATGCTCATACGGGTTGGTTTCAACCCAGAATACCCTAGCTTGAGGAACATGGAGTGCGGCATAAGATTGATGCTTGCTCCTAAGTCGGCTAAAGCATTCTTGACTGAAAGAGATCCGACTGAACAGGGCAAGGTGAAACTACCTGGATCGTCCACCTTCTTTGGTAGCCCTCGTTGAGTCACCACAGAACATTCTTCTCCTAAGGTTACAAGACCCTCGAGCCCTTTCCTGTTGGTGAGCAGCCTCTTGAAGTATGTACTATATTTGGGCATATGATAACATGCATCAAGAAGGGGTATGGTGACGACCGAATTCTTCAAATATGACAAGAATCTTTTATTATCATTTTCGACCTTTTGATTCTTGAGGCGAGATGGGTATGGGACTTTAATGGGTTGCTTGGCAGAAATAGGTGGGGACGGAGTTACCGGAGGGGTTTGCTCGGGATTTTCATCGTTCACATTACCTTCCTCCTCATGAGGGGTGTCGGGTTCCATGACGTTAGATTGTTGAGCTGGGTAAGGTGGATCCTTAGTAGTTGTTCCAGCACGAGTGGTGATGGCGAGTAAGGGATCTCTTTGAGGTTGGCCAAGGCCGTCGAGAGTGGCGTTGAGCTCTGCGAAATTGGCCCTCACGTCGTTTTTTTGGCTAGTGATGAGGTTGTCGAGACCATTTAGTTGCAGATTCTTCTCAAACGTGAAATGCCCAAGATCATCCTCAAAAGTGCTCCTAACCTTGTAGTCAGGATATTTTCCTCCTCCTTCTTCTCTCACAAGATTTTCCCAAGGGGTGAAATCATTGTTTTGGTAGAAAGTTAAGAGCGAAGGATCATCGAAGATGTCGTGGCTTGACAAGCATGCTTGTGCGGTGGTGGTATCATCTCCGCATTCCTCCACTTCATGCGGGCCACCACATTGGTCACAGATCAAGTATGGGTTTGATAACCGCTTAAGTGGTCGTGACTTGTCTAGATAAGATACCTGATCATTTAATCTACTCACCCGGCTAGCAAAAGGAGGCTCTTTCATGACTTTGGAAATGCTCATGATCGAATCGGGTTCATCCCAGGTATCGTCTTGATCATTCGCGTATTCCTCAATTCTATTCCATCCTTCTTCAACGCTTAGTTTGGCTATTTTTCCTTTTGATGAATTATTAGTGCCCAATTGGTCGTTTTTGGAGACACTGTCATAAAAGATTTGGACAAGAAGCCAGAGTTCAATGCCATGATGAGGGACCTGTCTAATTAGATCCTTGAATCTAACCCAAGATTTGTGAATAGGTTCTGCTGGTCCAACATGGAAGCGGAGGATTTCGTCTCTCAACTTTGAAGTTCTTCCTATGGGAAAGAATTTCTCATAGAATTTTGAGATAAGCTGTTCCCATGTGAAGATGGATTCGGAAGGAAGTTGGTTATACCAGTCTCCGGCTCTTTCATGAAGGGTGAAGGGAAAGAATCGCAACCGGGAGGTGTCTCTAGTGGCTCCGTCCGTATGGAGGGTATCCACTATTTTCAGGAAGTCCTTGATGTGTTGGATTGGATCTTCAGTTTTCAATCCGTGAAACTTGCATACACTTTGGACCAGCCAAATATCGGTTGCACGCAAGACCCCATCCGTGTGTTCATTTGGAAAAACGATAGCATTGGAAAAACCACGAGGGGTGGGAGAAGAGTAGTCCTTAAGACATTTAGTGATTGGGATTTCGGGAACTTCCATATCGTGATTGGGTTGAGGGCTAGGAGGTGTAGAATGATGATTGGATTCTTCCTCGGGGAGGGCATCATCAAAATTGATCGTAGATGGTTCAGCCGCTTGGTGGAGTCGCCTTAATTTATGCATTTCCCTTTCGGGTTCAGCATAGGGTGTGGCAAGAGTCTTTATCGAGCTTCGGCTCCTAGTGATTCTAAGATTAGGGGGGTCATCATCCAAAATTAGGGAATATCCTCCTAAAGTGCGGGCTCTAGGAGGTGGTGGTGGGTTGTGGGGGTTAAGGATATTACCATCTTCCATGATGTCGGATGGTAATGGTTACGAACAAAGACACGAAGAAAATAGATAGACTAAAGAAAACCTAGAAAAATAAAATAAAAATCTCACTAGAAAGGAATCTAGTGAGTAGACCTAATAGAAATAAAAATTCAACCTAAACAATAACTATTCCCCGGGCTGCGGCGCCAAAAACTTGATGCGTGGGTTTTGCAACCTTACAACAGGTTTTACCTCTCGAGGGATCTCAAGAGGCTTACAACCCCACCAGGCAGTGTACCTGACCGATGTAGTATAGTGTAGTGGTAAGTACGGGGGATTGATCGTTCTCCACAGGGAATAGTGTTCGTTAGGTATGAAAAACTACTCTAATAGGTCTAAGGGTTGAGGAAGATTCTTTTTTTATGTTTTTATATTTTTATGAAAGCAAGTAAAATCTCGGGTTTGAAAGAGTGGGCGGAATTAGTTGCTAATCAACTAACCCAAATAACTACAAATGCAAATAAAATAAATAACTGAAAATAAAATGTGGTGAGAAACTTATGTGTAGAGAAATGTGTTTACTTAGATTTCCTTACTCCCTAACTATCTTTTACCGGTTAATTAGTGTGTATTAGTCGCGTGGATGACGGGTGTATTCCTTAATACCATTCGTGGGGTGGCGTACTTACTTCCCCAACTCTACAAGCTCCTACTTCACTCCTATGTCGAGCCGGCTAGGAAGCTCCTAACATGGGATCACTAGAATTCGCTTGTGCATTAAATACAACCATAAAAACCTTTAGTACGCATTTGGTTCATGTCTCTTAAGACGTTCAAGCAAGTTACCGAATAGGAAGTTAGCCAGTTTTCTTAAGCCTAACATAGATAAACAATCATCCAATACAACTAATAACACACTAATAACCAATAATCAATAGCTAGGTTTCATTAGATCTAAGCAAACACAAGATAAATTTAGCCTAACATGTTAATCAAAAGACAAGAATAAGATAAAATCAAACAACACATAGACATATTGAATGATTAATTGATAACTTATCTTCAATGTAACATGGAAGATCTCAAGGCAAAAAGCCTTGAAAAAGGAGCTAAATTCGTCTTAGGGTTTTCTCCCAAAATTCCACACACTAAGCTCTCCCTTAATGACAAAAAATTAGAAAACTATATATAGATTTTTGGATCTGACGGCGTCACGTTATGGAGTGTGACGCCGTCACCTCGCCGCTTCTAGGGTTCCCGGATGACCTTCTTGACGCCGTCCCTCTTTAGCTCTTCAAAATCCATTCTGGCTTATCAAGGCTTGACGCCGTCGAACCTTAAACGTGACGCCGTCCCCTTTTGATTTAAGCCGTGACGCCCTTGATCAAGTTAAAGCGTGACGCCGTCAGAATTCACATGCTATTTTCACTGGCTTATCATGAGTAAATTTCACGTCCACTTTTTCTTGCCAAGGCATGACGCCGTCTGGGGTTAATTGTGACGCCGTCAAAGGTAACTTTCAGCCGATTTTTGAGACTTTGCCGTTTTCTTCACTTTTATGCTCCAAAAACGTCCAAAATGCCTCCTTTTCCAGATTTCTCCTCAAAAGTACCTAAAATGATAAAAGGAACGATTTAGGGCGATATTTGATCAAATAAATACGATTTAGGGCTTAAATGACCCCTTAAAAGCGGTACACTTTTCGCTTCATCAGTTCACAAACAAAAGGGAACATAGCAGTGGTATAGGGAATCCTAATAAGGAGAATGAAAAACTGAAGGAAAAGGGAATGAAAAACCCTTACTGAAAAAGGGCAGAATATCTGTACCTTATTAGCACAGCAAAAATAAAACAAACACGAAGCAGAATTTAGGGCTTCTCCTTCTTCACACCTAAAGAAGTAGAAGACGAATAACAAAATATTCAAACTCAGATTATTACTTCAAGTTTACTTTTCCATTTTAAGTAACTTTCTATTTTTAGAAACTTTCCAGATTTAGTAAGATATAGATATTCCAGATTAGGTTAAGTCTTTATTTCCAGATTATTATGGAATTAAGGTACCTTTTATCAAGTTACAAAAGTTTAGGGTTAATTACAACAATTTTACATAGTTTAGGGTTTTAATTGTAATTTCATTAGATTCAAAGGTTTAAAATGAAAATACTTTAAGTTACTGATTCAAATACTCATATTATTCAGAATGACATTTTAATCCCTTTAGTTTCCCAGTTTACAGTTTATACCCTTTAGTTATATAATTTACAAAACAAACCCTACATATACATAATTCATATTTTAATCCCTATGATACTTATATTTACCAAACAAGTACTTTATTTTACAAATTTACAGAACATCACCTCAGAATTACATGAAGTACGAATTAGACCCTTGAAATTTAGTAATTACACAATTGGTCCCTTAACTTTACAAAACTTACCATTTAAATCATAATTTATTTATAATTACATACCAATCCCATAAATACTCAAAATTACACATTATATTCTTTATGACATTATTTACACAAAATAACTCCAAGTTTCCAGATCTTACACTTTTAGTCCCTCTACTTTAATTATTTACAATTCGACACTTATAAATATAATTAATTCATTTTCTTGCAACATTTACACTTAGGACCCTCAAGTTATATTTTTCCCACATTCCTACTGACTTATATGACATTACAAAAATATCCCAGAAGTTTCAAAGTTGACAAAACAAACCCTTATACTTTTAAATACCAATCGTATAGCCTTTTTATTTGCAAAACCAAACCCTACTTTCATCTAATCATTAAACCATCATGACACCATCATTGAAACATTAATTACATCAGATCTAAGAATATAAACCCTAACCCTAATGCATTCTAGGGTTTCTTCTTATTTTTCTTTATTTTTTGTATAATCCGATTATAAACAATAATTAGCATCAATTATTCTGAGCTTCTATAAATCACATGGTTATTTTTCTAGGCTTATATTATCAGTATAGAACATGTAAAAATTATGGTTACACTCCAGAAAAATCGTATGACACTATTTGGAATTTATGTGTGTTTTATCTCTTGTAATTTCGTACGCATGATTTAGCTTGCATGATTCATGTTTAACATTTTTACTGATTTATAATCGACATAAAGATCATTAGAAAAATGTTAGATCAAGTATACAACGTAAGAATTAAGCGTGGGATTTTTATACCTATCGAGCGCAAGGATCGAACAAAATAAAACACCACGATCGAACGAAGGCTTCCACAAATCGAATCCTATTTCTCGTAGCTTATTTACACCTCAATGGACTCCAGAAAATTGCTTGCTCAGTTCCAGAAAGTCGAATGGAGGCTTGGTCGAATTTAGTGTGTGTCGATCTAGGGTTTTCGGAAATTAGGGTTTGTAAAATAAAATGGTTTTGTTTTGTGCTTTATCAAACCGACTAGGAGGGGGGATAGGGTCCAGAAATTCGGCCCAAATATTATCATAAGATCATAATTTGATTTTGTGTATAACTCCTTAAATTAGTTTTGTGCTTATCTAATTAAAATGATTTTACAAAATATATATATTAATTTTATTTAATTAATTTCGGATCATGTATATATGTATATGTGATTTTGTGATTTTTGGACATTTAATATAATGTAATGTTGTCCCAGAAATTTATTTACTTGATATGTAGATTGTTTTCAAAAGTTTGGAATTGTTTCAGAATTTTATAAGTTATTTATTTAGGTTTTATAGTTTCAGGGGTAATTTGGTCTTTTTACATGTTATCTGAATTTCAGGTATTACATAACCCATCGTTTCCTTTGGGTATCCTACAAAGATACACTTTACAGATCTCTGTTAGAGTTTATCTGTTGAGTCACGTTTAACAAACGCCTCGCAACCCCAGACCTTTAAATAAGACAAGTTAGGCGTTTTCCCAAACCATAACTCATAAGGTGTCTTATCAACCTTCTTGGTCGGAACCATATTTAATATGTGAATCACAGATTTCAAGGCATAATCCCAAAAGGATAAAGGAAGAGTTGTAAGATTAAATATTGATCGCACCATGTCCAACAATGTACGATTTCTCCTTTCAGATACGCCATTTTGTTGTGGAGTATAAGGAGCTAGGTGTGAGATGCTGGACAATTCCATCCTCAGCCAAATAATCTTTAAACTCTTGACTCAGGTATTCACCACCTCTGTCGGATCAAAGAGCTTTAATCTTCTTTCCAAGTTGCAATTCTACTTCTACTTTGAAAACCTTAATGTTTCAAACACCTCATGTTTATGTTTAAGTAAATAAACATATCCATGATGGATGAAATCATCAGTAAAGGTTAAGAAGTAGCTAGCACCTCTCTTTGACACATGTCTAAGTGGTCCACATACATCAGTATGTATCAAACCAAGTAGATCATCAGCCCTTTCCATACGATTATTGAAAGGTTTCTTTGTCATCTTCCCAGATATACAAGATTCGCATTTATCAAATGATTCATCATTGATCTCTTGCAAAAGCCCATCACGTTGCAGCTTTTGCATGCGAGTCTTGCCTATGTGAGCAAGTCGACAATGCCAAAGATAAGATGAATCCGAGACATTCTTGATTCTCTTATTGTTGATGCTATACATCGAATTATAATCATTGCATTCATTCATATCAATTTCAAATACACCATTCACAGCAATAGCATTAAAATAAAAAACATTATTTAACGAAACAGAAATTCCATTGCTTGAAACAGTATGTTGAAAACCAATATTCAATAAACACGAAAAGGAAACTACACCCCTAACAATTGAAGGTGCATAATGACAATTATTTAAAAACAGTACTAAGCCCGAAGGCAAAACTAATTTAAATACTCTTATAGCTTCAACAGCTGCATGTGCTCCATTGCCCACGTGCAGATATTGTTCCCCATAGGCCAGTCTTCTTTCAACTCTAAACCCCTGTAGTGTATTGCAAATATGAATACCACATCCAGTATCGTATACCCAGGAATTTATTTTATGAGTTAATGAAAATAATTCAATCATGAAAAAGTTACCTGAAGTGCTGGATTTCCCAGCCTCAACCTTCATCTTTTTCACACGCAACTCCTCGAGGTAGAGTGGACAGTTCCGCTTCCAATGTCCTACCTCATGGCAGTGGTGACAAGCCTGATCCTTCTTGTTCAGATTCACCTTGTTCTTCTGAGGGTAGCTCTTTTTAGGCATAGGTTGATAGGCCATAACTTGTTTACCCTTGTCAACCTTACCTTTACCCTTTTTATTCGCCTGTAGTTTTGGCTTTTGAATCCTACCTCCTTGTATAGCTAATACCTGAGGAGTAGGTGCCTTGTTTGGTAAACCCTTTTCATAGTCCACAAGCATTGCGAGCAATTATATGACTGTATTCCCCGAGCAATGTATGTTGTAATTCTGAACAAAACCCTTAAAATCCTTGTTCAATGACCTATTGATTAGGTTCACACACACATTCTCAGGATAAACATAGTTGATCTGATGTAGTTGGTCCATGTACATTTTCATTTCCAACACATGATCACGAACGGGTTTACCTTCCCCCTGCTTACAGCTGTGTAATTGATCGATCAAATCATACAATTCAACAGCTGCTGGCTTCTCATAGGTTTTTTGGAGTTCTTCCAACATATCTTTAGGAAAATAGTTCTCAAACTGCTTTTGCAACTTGGGAACCATACTTCCGAGCATTAAGCACGCAACTTCATTGTGCTTATCGAACTCCAATTGCCAAGCTGCTCTGACTTCATCAGATTCAGTAGCAGCTGGCTCTTGGGGACAAGGCTTAGTCAAATATTCCAGCTTTTTGGACACTCTCAAGACAATCCTGAGTGACCTATGCCAGTCATTGAAATTTGGGCCAATCAATTTTTCCCTTTCAAAATGACTTTTGAAAGCAGAACTTAGTACATCGTTTTCGAGTTGAGCCATTTCTACAGAAAAAGTTCAAATATTAGTATTCTAATAATACAATTTTTTAAGAAAAGAAAATTACCCAGGAAATATTCATATAACCATTTAATCTTCTTGAAAACTAGGATCCAAATTTCCATAGTTTCACTACATCAGTTGATCTGCTAGTAGTGAAAGTACAAAATATGATAATCTGTCGTACAATAATCGGCAAACAATTTTCGACTCCTAGATCATTATGGGAATTACATTTGCCAAAAACAATTTGCAATGTAAGCATGTTTCTTCCCATCTCATGCCTTAAGTTTCTAGGTCTCACTAACAACTTAATTAAGTCGTCTAATTTAGAAACTGCAAATTCTCCATTACTGGTCTCACGCATAATGGAAATTTACCTTGTCATTAATATCTAGGCAAGGTCTCACTTACGCTAAATATTAACTCCAATTGTTTCTTATAATTAGATAGCAAGGACTTAAATTTTTAGGGTATGTTAATGTACAAGTACTTCCACTTATTCCTCAAGTCAAAGCTGAACTTTTCTTTCTAGAGGTCCTGAGGGTTATTTTGATGTGATAATCAAAATATGTACGAAGAAGTATGCACACATCTTCGTATCATAAGTTTTCAAAACGGTTTTATTTACCAATTAGGCTAAGAGTTAAACCAACAAAGTTTTAATTGAGGTATTGGGTTCACCAATCAAAGAATTACCTACAATTATCGCCCACTATATCCTACTGCTGGATAAGTCAAAAGACCCAAGTTATTCGGATAATTACCACAAAAGTGGCGCGTGGAATTGAGGTCAATTCACCCTTAAGAAGATTTTGTACAAAAAAATAGCATTACTTGGTAGCTCCAATTAGACGCACAAAGGAGCGGAGAGACAAACGTCCGCCCGAAGGCTAATTAAAAACGCGTCTCTTTCGAATGACAATTTAATGTCAAGCCTCCTTATACCCCTCTTATAGTTTGTCTAAACTGGGTGAGCCGTTCACACTATTGGTACAAAACTCATCACTCAATTAAAAGTTTATGATTCTAAGTCTTAAAAAATATGTCACAAACTATAATATTGCTAGTCTCGCCTGGGAGCAAATTACCGTGCGAAGCGAACCACTATCGGCACATAAGAATTTGCATTATATAATTTATCAAATCAAGGTTTCATAGTTATTAGGTCAATTTATTTTCTATTCGAAAAATTACCCTCTTTTTGCTTACAATTCAACATATAATTTAAACAAAAAAACAAGTAATTTAATAAAAATAAATAACCACATAATAACACATATAATCTTAACCATTAAATCATATAGCCACATGCAAACTTTTTGATAAAATCCTATTAATAATCTATCTATGTTTTAATATGCATATATTTACTAAGACTCACATTGGTTTTCGAGCAAAAGGTACCAATGGACCACATACACCAAACAATTTGGTTGCGTAAGCCCTAGCAAACATATACCAAGTAGCACATAAATAGATTCATTAATTTAATAATTGAGGTCTTCCCCAATTTTAGATATATCTTTTTACATGTTACAAACAACTTAACAATTAATTATAAACCCTAATCCATGATAAACATGCATGTTTCATCATGGATTAATTTACAAGTCACAAGATACGTAACCCTTTACACACATAAACAAACATGTTCCTAATTTTAGGGTTACAAAACTAATTTTTAATTAAAGAGGGCTCGCCCCCCCCCCCCCCCCTAAAAAAAATTAGGGTTCAAATTTTTTTAATGTTCTAAACCCTAAAAAATTCAACTAACATGTAATCCTAATCAAAGATTCAATTTTTACGTGTTTCGGTAATACAATTGTATGTTAAACAGCTCGTGATGCCACTGTTAGAATTTTAATACCATGACTATCATATATTTATTCTAAATCAATCAAACACATATACGGAAGCGCAGGATCAATATTTAACGTATAATAGATTAACCGAATATTAAAGATACTTACCTTTGATCCTAGCAAAAACAAGGATCAATACTTCAAATCTTTTTCTTTTAATCAACAAGTGGATCAGCGAGATACCCCTTACCGTTTTGTATCTCAATCCAAGATGTATAAACTATAGTGAGTTTATACCAAGGTCTTTGTACACACGTACTATAACCGGGTTAATGATTATGCTAATCATAGAACACAAGAAAACCAAAACAATTTTGTTTATTGAAAAACAAAGGATCGACAACTCTAAAGGGTATGTTCGATCGGTTCTAGCAAAGGAAGAAGAAAGAAAGGTTTAGGGTTATAGCAAGAGTGCAAGAATCAATAAACCCTAACCCCTAAGCCTTGTATTTAAAGGCATGAAATCTTGAAAGACAAGTTTGATGTGGATTGGGTTTCTATAACCCACAACCGATCTGTACACCCCCAAAATCATAATATTGTGGAAGCATACACTTTGGGTGCTACTAAATCGATAATCACAACACAAGATATAGAGAACGGATTAAAAATCCGTTTTAAAATACATTACATGTTCAAAGTCATGTTGTCTTACATAATTCCATTTCAAATGAAAATGTAGCCCATTAAACAAAGCGGTCCAAATTTCAGAGTTAACGCAATTGTAAAAACATTTTCAACAAATATTATGACCATCGCCATGCCCTGCCTTCAGTAAAACCCACCTCAGTTTCCTGAGAAAAACATGCTAAAAGTCAGCTAACGCTAGTGAGTTCATAGGTTTAAAGTAAATAACACATATGGACCATAGCAATATTCAGCAACAATTCAGCAATAACACACTATCCTGCTATGCAAACACTAAGCCTCATCTAACCGAACTATGACATCGCAGCATGCCAAGCTGGCATTAGCTAGAAATGGGTGCCCGCGAGTGTTAATCCCCAGACACTCGGCCTAATTTCATATGGTATACGTTCGCTTTGACTATGCCGAGCCAACCGAATGGAGGTGTCATCCCCAATAGATCTATTTATATCACACGGTTTTCTAGACAGGAATTGACGGTTGATGATAGTGGGCGCAATGGGATTCAGCTAAACTTAGGTTTCTGCATACAAGTGTGTATAAAAACAAAATCCATTTTTGGTCCATGAAAATAGTTTTGCATGTTTCTCACCCCAAGCTTATAAAACAAATCGTATAAAAATATGGGGCTATAAACTCACCTTAAAATAATAGCAACCTGCTAATCAATCAACAAAATAGTGCAACCGCTCCGACACGCAACCTAAATCAGTACGGTAAGTCTTAACGATATATTCGTGTCTCATATGTCTTTACTTTATTTGAAAAGTTGACGCGTGAACAGTGCTCGTGTATTTCTTGCTTGCTGTGCGGTAAAATATATTTTAAAATGATTTATCGTATATATCTCTTGGTGGTGGCTCATGGTGAAAGTATACGGTGGGAACACGTGCGACGAAACATCCGTACTAGTATTCGTCGTTAAATTCCACAAGTACTATATATATATATATATATATATATATATATATATATATATATATATATATATATATATATATATATATATATATATTAGGTTAAGTTTAATGATCATGTATTTAATTAATTAGGGTTATAATTAATTAAACAGGTTTTGAGAAATAAATAAAATAATAGTGTTAGTTGAGGAATATTATATTATAAATATTGTTTATTATTTATAATATAATTTTAATTATAAGAAATTTAGAAACATTGTTAAGCATTTTAGTAAAATTTAAATAAGTTAAGTATTTTTATCAAAATACTCTAAGTGTTAGAATTTTAGAAAATTTGGGCATGACCCATTCATTTATTTAATCGTTTCCATTTTCTCATGTGTTGCAATTTCCCAAAATAATTCGCGTTGTTAACTATATGTGCAAAATTTGTCCGTAATATATATATTGGTCGTTTTAAGTATTTTTATCATTATAATTATCGTTATCGTCACGTTTAATTATTAATAATAGATTTCGACACAAAGTCAATATTTAGTCAAAAGTCAAATTTTATAAAGATTTGGTCAAAATTTCATTTTTCACCCTTTTGGAGACTAACGCGTCTCAAAACAAGTCCAAACTAGTTTTAGTTATATATACCGTATCGTTAAGTAATAAAATTCATAGTGAGTCGGAAAATATTTCAAAAGTCATTTTTGTCACCCGACATACTTTTTGGGCCGAAATTTATTAAATGAGCCCAATAGTTCATATTTAGTCCAAAACCATTTAGCCTTTTTAATTTACGATATATATATCGTTAGTTTGCTAAAAATAGATTTAACACATTCGTTACCACATTTGGTCCACAAAAGTCAACTGTGACTAGTTGGGTTGGGCTTGGCCCAACTGCCACCGAAAACCCATAATTTCAAAATTATTAATCTTAGTCCAAAGCCCTTTTTAGTTAAATTATATATCGTCGCGTTTCTAAAAATCATTTAACACGTTCGTTAATCCGTTTGGTCAAAAAGTCAAAAGTGGTCATCTCCTTGTTGGGCTCGGCCCAACAGTCCACGCACAACATTTTAGCCCAAAATTTATATTTAGTCCATTTTTTATAATTAGTAAATATTAGTTACGTAAGTATTTTACTTATATCAATTAAGCTCTTATAAATAAGCTATTAAGTCAAAAAGTCAAACATGACCAAATTTAATTGTATTCGACCCATATATCACTGTTCGACCCATTTTCATATTTTTATAAGCTAAACTCAATTAATTATGGCTTATTCAATAAGCTACTCAAAATAAACTTTTAAGCATTAATTCCACCATTTCACCACTTAAGCCAAAATTTTATGTTTTCCAAAACCCCTATAGTTTTGTAATTTTATTCTAGCCGATTTATATGTATAACCATAAAAATGTATATATTGCCTTAATCTCGCGTAATTAACATTAATCACATTTGTATCATCAAACTAGCACCATATGTAACAAGATTTACCACACAAGCAAGAAATACTCTAATTTGTTCAAAAACTTCATCTAGGTCGAGCACTATTTAATAAATACAAGCCCTAGCTTTTTCCATTTTAACAAAATATATACATTTAACAATTTATAACATCATTAGACATCAAATGCACATGAATTTACACAAGATTTGAAAAGTTGTGATGATTCCTTACAAAGATTGTATGTTAACATCAGGTAGAGAGGACCAAGAACAACCCAAGTTTCACCAAATTTACCCAAACCACGTTCCAAATAACCCGAAACTCTTGAATATACACTCTAATTTACTTGAACTTCAAAGAAAAATGATGGATCTTGGAGATTTAGTTTGAGCCGTGTGTTTTTGCATGGAGAATGATCTAGGAATGTAGGTGAGTGTAATATGGATAAGTTGTATTTGTTTTGATGTCATTTAGAGTAAGTATGGCTAATATACATAAGATTAATTGAGTTAGTGGGTGGATTTTGGCATGTAGTAGGGTAGTAACTTCTAAGGCCAGGTATGGACAAGTATTAGGGGGAGGGAAAATATTTTTACCTCTCGTTGGTGTATCGTGTGTCGGTTTGAGCTTAAACGTGACCGTAAAGTCCCGGTTAGACGTTTTTGGACACGTATACGTAAAATAAAGTTTTTATCCACGTTTTTGTCAGAAATGTAATAAAATATTATTACTGACTCAAAAACATATTTATTTGACTGCTACCATGTGTATTGTGCTGTCGGTACGCGTATGCGGTTGCTTTTCAGAAAAATGTGAGAAAGCTCGCAGTTAATTACGAAACTTGTCAGTAATTATCAGAAATAGAATAATTTATGCTTACTGACAAAAATATACTTTTTCTGAAGTGACTGTAAGCTACAGTATGCGGGACAACTCCCAAAAATGCTCAAAAATACTCAGAAACATGCAAACGCGCATAGAAATGCTTAGCTTAAAAATAATAAATAACCATTTAATATTAATTAACAACGTGAAAATTACCATTTGTCACAGTCTCCCCAGCTAATCGGTAAATCCGTCCAGGATTTCAATTTACGTTACTCGTTGGGTTCGAAAAGAGATGAGGATATTTTCGCTTGATTTCATCCTCTCGCTCCCATGTATACTCGGGGCCTCTGCAAGAGTTCCAACGGACCTTCACAATTGGGATACGACTCTGCTTTAGCCGTTTCACTTCCCGGTCCATGATTTCAATTGGCTCCTGGATGAAATTTAGTTTCTCGTCAAGCTGAATTTCATCCAAAGGAATGACGGCGTTATCATCAGATAAGCACTTTTTCAGGTTGCTGACATGAAAAATGTCATGCACAGCGCTGAGCTCGAATGACAGTTCGAGTCGGTAGGCTACCGGCCCGATCCTGGCAAGAATTTCGAAAGGTCCAATATAGCGAGGGTTCAGCTTACCACGCTTGCCGAATCTTATCACGCCTTTCCATGGCGATACCTTTAACATCACTTTGTCACCCACTTGGAACTCAAGGGGTTTTCGCCTCTTGTCAGCATAACTCTTTTGGCGGTCTCGAGCCGCTTGCATTCGGCTCTTGATCTGCACGATCTTCTCAGTAGTCTCGTGGACTAGGTCTGGTCCAGTAAGTTGGCTTTCTCCGACCTCAGCCCAACAAATTGGCGATCTGCACTTACGACCATAAAGTGCCTCATACGGTGCAGCCTTAATGCTGGTGTGATAGCTGTTGTTATAGGAAAACTCGGCTAAAGGCAAATGCCTATCCCAGCCGTTCCCGAAGTCAATCACACAGGCTCTCAGCATGTCCTCTAATGTCTGAATGGTCCTCTCACTCTGACCATCAGTCTGAGGATGATAAGCTGTACTCATGTCAAGGTCGGTTCCTAATGCGTCCTGAAGCGACCTCCAAAAATTTGACGTGAATCCGCTGTCTCGATCAGAGATAATAGAAACAGGCACACCATGTCTTGCGATAATTTCCTTCACATACTGTTATTCTCCTTTATAGGAAGGAAATGAGCTGATTTAGTGAGACGGTCAACGATTACCCAAATCGTGTCATAACCGCTCGACGTCTTAGGCAGCTTGGTGATAAAATCCATAGTGATACGCTCCCATTTCCATTCTGGGATCTCAGGTTGAACAAGCAGACCGGATGGTCTCTGGTGTTCAGCCTTGACCTTCGAGCACGTTAAACACTTACTGACGTACTCAGCTATATCGGCCTTCATGTTTGGCCACCAATACAACTTTTTCAGATCTAAATACATCTTGTCGGATCCTGGATGGATGGAGTACTTGGATTTGTGGGATTCGTGAATGATCAAATCACGAATTCCTCCATATAGCGGGATCCAACACCTGTCCACATAACACAAAACTCCATCGGATCTCTTTACGAAGCCATTCTCACTCTCTGGCATTCCGTAAATTTTCTCACGTGGTCGGTTTTCATCCTTGAGTGCCTCACCCTGAGCCTCAAGAATTTTCGCTGGAAGCAGCGAACTGATCGTCATCCCTAACGATCTGATTCTGAGGGGTTTGATCCGCTCTTTTCTGCTAAGGGCGTCGGCAACTACATTTGCCTTGCCTGGTTGGTAACGGATCTCACAATCATAGTCGCTAAGCAATTCCAACCATCAGCGCTGTCTCATGTTCAGCTCCTTCTGGTTCAAGATATGTTGTAGACTCTTGTGGTCAGTATATACCACGCACTTAGTACCATAAAGATAGTGCCTCCAAATTCTCAGTGCAAACACGACTGATCCTAACTCTAGGTCATGGGTTGTGTAGTTTTTCTCATGGGTTTTCAGTTTTCGAGAAGCGTATGCTATCACCTTCTCTCTCTGCATCAGCACAGCTCCCAAACCCTTGTGTGATGCGTCACAATACACAACGAAATCTTTACTACCCTCGGGTAAAGCCAAAATAGGTGCACTACATAATCTTTCCTTAAGGAGTTGAAAAGCTTCTTCCTCCTTATCTCCCCAGTCGTATCTCACATTCTTTTGTGTCAGTTTCGTCAACGGCTTAGCTATCTTAGAAAAACCCTCAATAAACCTTCGGTAATACCCGGCAAGTCCTAAAAATTGTCGTATTTCAGTAGGCGTTGTGGGTGTTGCCCAATCCTTTATTACCTCAATCTTGGCGGGATCCACGTGAATGCCCTGACTATCTATCACGTGACCCAGAAACTGCACAGTCGATATCCAGAATTCACACTTCGAAAACTTGGCGTATAACTCCTCATTTTTCAATAATTCCAGAATTAGCTTGAGGTGTTCCTCATGCTCTTTCTCATTCTTGGAATATATTAGGATATCATCAATGAATACTATCACGAATTTATCCAAATACGGCTTACACACTCGATTCATGAGGTCCATGAATACAGCTGGTGCGTTTGTAAAGCCGAAAGGCATAACTTGGAATTCGTGATGGCCATATCGGGTTCCTCCTCCATTGCCCTGATTTCCATTGTTGACCACTACTACTTGGTTGCCTGGTCCACCACCATTTTCTTGGTTCCGGGGCTTGTTGCACTCATTCCAGTAATGACCCTTTTCATCGCACCCAAAGCAGGTAACTTCCGCCCTACGGTTGTGGGGTGGTGCTGCTTGAGCGGTGGCTAGGGGTCTTGCCCTATAGTTCTTTGCCATGTGTCCTATTCTCTGACAGTTGTGACATTTCACTGTGCACTGTCCCTTGTGATGTAGCTTGCAGCGGTTACAAAAAGGTGCGTTCTTGTCATACCCCTTCTTATCACTTGAACCAGCTGCATAAGCTTTGGCTACATTCTGCTTTTTGTTCTGAGAGCTGCTGTTACTACCCTTCGAGTGATCTTCCCACTTCCTTTTGTGGTCAGTACTCTTTTCTGGAACATCCTCCAGTTCCTGATCCATCAACTTGTTTGCTATCTTCATGGTCTCATGAAGATCTGCAGCTCTCGAGGTAGTCACATCACCTCTTATGGACTTCGATAAACCACCGATATACCTTTCAATCAATCTTGCCTCAGTCTGAACCATTTCAGGACATAGCAAAGCCAACTCCTGAAATCTCTGGTTGTAAGCAGCCATATTGTTGTTTTGCACCTTCAAATTCCAAAACTCTATCTCCAACTTCTTGACCTCATTTCGTGGGCAATATTTCCTAAGCACTAGTTCCTTAAAGTCTTCCCACGGCATGGCATAAGCAACATCCATGTTAGCAGATTTCATGTAGTTGTTCCACCAGGTCAGAGCGGCATCCATGAAAGTGAAAGATGCATACTTGACCCTGTCGTCATCGTTACAACCACTGATGCGAAACACGGTTTCTAGCTTCTCAATCCATCTAGTCAAGCCAACGGCTCCCTCTGTTCCTCCGAATCCTCCAACCATGATCTTTCGAAACTCAGAGTAAGTACAACCACGGCTGTTGGTCACTGGCCTAGATGTTACGGTGTTGGTGGTCGAATTGTTTGCAGCTGCGAGAGCGGCGGCCACACGATCAGCAACAAGCTGATCCAGAGTTGCTTGATTCACCACTGGCGTATTTGCCGCGACCCTGGTTGAGGCGGCGTTCTCAGCAACTTGGCCTTGTGCGGCTCTTGTCGGGGCGACATTCTTAGCAGTCCTTCCCCTTACTGACCTTGTTGGGATGGGTGTGTTGGCGGTTTGTCCTCGTGTGACTCTGGTTGACTTTCGTTTGGGTACCATTTATCTGCATCACAAAAAGATGGCGATAAATGAGATTTTGTTTATGGAAGGAAATAATCATATAAATATATGGATAGTGCAAACAGAATGCAAGAATAAAGTCAACCACAGAGGAAAAACGAATAATCGGATAGGAAAACCAAGCTTGTTATACATATATCAAAAGGATAAGGTTTACAAAATTACAAGCATGGTTAAAAGTTAGTCTTGGAATACTAAAGAAATACTAGTCAACCTAACGAATACATCATTTACTACAACTATTCTAAGCTTGGTCACTATCTAGGCGTAACTGCTAAAAAGCTAAAGTCAACCCTCCAATGGTAGTCTCCAACTGGCCAATACGATCTCTTAATTCTTGATTCTCTCTCATCACTGCTCCAATAGTGTACTCTGCAGTCATAATCCTTTGCCACTGAGTACGATCAACACCTCTTGCTCATCTCAACATTCCCTGCATCCTGCTCTGGCCTCTACCTAAGCCAATAGCCCTAAAATCCAAATTCCTAAGCTCTCTACCATGCAACCTCTCCAAAGCATCCAATCTAGCTCTCAATCCAATCATCACCCGCCGATCAGAGTACATCTCCTCAAATAACACACAAGCAGCCCTATCAACAGTCCCAATCCTCCTCTCCACACTCTGAATACGATCGGACTGCTCCAACCTCCCGATCTGGTCTGAGTGCACATCAAGTAAACTGGCCTGATTTGCCAGCTGAATCCATATCTGCTCCATCTCAGTGGGTTCCTCGAGCTCTGCAAGTGGAGAAACCACTGGTGATAGAAGTGGAGTAGGCATCGGAGATGGAGGCATGAACGAAGGAGATGACGGTGTGTACTCTGGGCTAGCTGCACGTACACCCGTGCTGACATCACAAGCAATATCCATCCACTGACCATCACTCACACCCTGGATCTGTGCATCCCTGAAACTCTGTCCAACCTCAAATATTCCCTGCGCATCTTCCATGATGCCATTACCATCCCGCGACATCATAACCTGATCCAAATCCATAGGTGCATCTCTGTCCCTGTCATCATCTGCACCAATAGGAGTATGCTCAGTAGGTGTAGTCACAGCTAGAGTAGGCTCATCCTGAACCTGCTCTGGATCCTCCACTGGATCCTCATCCTCCTCTAAATAAGTCTCAACCTATCTCCTAAGTCTCTGGCTAGGTGGGGAATGGTCTGGCGATGATATGGGTGACTGAGATGGTGATTCAGTAGGGGTACCCATGTAGCCATAGCGGGTCCTACTGAGTGAAGAAGATAACACAGATGATAACTGGAGGCGACGTCTACGGACTCGCCTATACGAAGCCCGACGTCTGATGGGTGGGGTATCCTGAACATGCTGGGTGAAAGTGTATAGCTGGGCTGGGGATGAGCGGTGAGCTGTGGTGTATTGTAACACCCCCAAATTTTTGAGATAGCAGCGGAAGACTAATTGGGGTATTACCGAGAGGATCGAAGTCAAAATCAAAGAAAACGGCTCGAAAGAGACGTTTTTAAATAACATAGGTCCTTATTTTGAATTCAGTTACAAGAGTTTTCATATCAGAGTGATAAAAATCCTTAAAGGAAATATTGTTTTAACTGAATTACATATTTTATTTTACACCATAAATAAAGATAGGTTGCAGCCCGCTCCATGCCCTTGCTGCTCCGTTAATTTTCTAAGATAACATGCTTAAAAGTCCACAAAAATGTTGAGTGAAATCATAGAGTTTGGAATTTAGTAATCAGTTCGATACACAAGTAAGATTGTATTGGGGATACAATCAGTTTAAAAAGTTGATATTGCAGTACATATATTGCCCTAAGTCTCATGACACGCAAACGTTAACAAAGTACCGTAAAACGGAGGAGTCACATCACGTTAATGATGGATATTTGCCCTCGAGTAATAGGTGATTTGCCAATTCCTATTTTTCTCAAATATAATGCATCGCGACTAATACGACTAGCAAATAGCATTCCGTCCAGTATTAGTGGGATAGGTCGTCAACCTCTAATAGATCTATTCATTATATTCGCGTTCACATACTAGTGATTAATGGCTCATGATAAAGGGTCTTGTGGCAATAAGGTAACTTAGGCATATATCAAGTCAGGTAAGCATACAGAAAAATACTTGTGATCTGTTTATAGCATGTATCTCCCTCACGGAGTTTAAAGTTGTTAAATAAGTAAAAGTGAGGCTATGACTCACCTTAAATGTTACTGGTGATGGTGAAAAGTAAATTCAGGGGTGATTATGGTAACAACTTCAAACAAAACCTGGTAATTAAAAATGTCTGAGAATCTGATCAAATACTAGTGGTGGATGTGTAACGGATACTGAATATCGAGTAATGAATAATGAATAACGATTCGATCGTTGAGTGGGAGTGTGATATGCTTAAAATGCTTACAATTCAAAAATAATATTACATATGATATCATTCTGATTCTTATGTCAAGTAATCCACAATATTATCTCTTCGAAAGAAATGAAATAATAAGTAACGTTAAGTCGTCAAGTTTCTAGTTATAATAAATAGCGAAAATTAAATAATACGTAACTAAAATGTATAAAAATGCATATGACGTGATGGGGTGATGAAAAATGGAAAATGAAATAAGAAAGTCAAGTAAAATCAGTTGGTCCTTGTCCTTTTCCAGTTTTTACACTTTTCACCCTAACTCCGTTTGCGTTGCACCGTTAGTCCTTCATTAAGTCCAAGTTCCATTTATAGTCCTCTACTTGTCCAAAGATACAAAATAAGCTTGGAATTCAATAACATATCAATTTATACCCTAAATATTCTGTTTTCACCTTCACAGTCCTTGTGTTTCTCAATTTGACAATTTTAGTCCCTCTAGGTGAGTTTGCGTTACATTTTTAGTCCAATTGTGTCAAAAAGGTGAGGAAAATATTGGAGAGTTTTTCTAAAGTTTATTTAAGTTCAATATAGCTTATTTTAATTGCTTATGTGGTCGTTAGCTTATTTTTCACACTAATGGGCCCTTGACGAGCCATAACTCTAGCCCATTAGTCATTTTTAATTCGTGGTTCTTGAGGGGGGTTGGGTATATCAAAAGTTCACTTTTAACATCTTATTTTCTTATTGAAAAGCTCTAGAAACCAGCTTATTCTAATAGCTTATAAATAGCTTAATGGGCTGTAAAGCCCATGTCGCAAAAATTGGCAGTTTCAAAATAGGTTTTAGCGTTTTACTTTGGCTGTTTTTAAGGGTCGTAACATGATTATTTTTACTAGATGTTTATACGAAAAATGTAGCTAGTAATAGGGTCTATTGGTTCGTATAAAAATGAGGCATAGTCATTAAGTTAAATCGTGAGTTTTTGAGTCATTTAATAGGCGGCTTGGGGCTGTCTTTCATGTACAAAACTTCTTAAATAATCCTAAGTGTTTTTCACATATGTTTTATACGTGTGAATATGAAGTTGGTATATGTTCAAACCATGCATGTGACTGAAAATAAACGTGACGAGAGTGTGGTTAGTGACTCTTAAGCCTCCCATGATGGAGGTTCACCACCTTTTGGGTGGGTTATACTAAATAAAATGCACGTAAAACATGTAGTGAATATATATATACGTTCGAGTGTCAAAATAGATGATGCATGTAATTTGTGTACGTGATATATGAAGGTAAAGAAGGTTTGTAGACACTTACTACACCTTTTGAAGGCGGTAGAGATTCAGTAGGATCGAATGAACACAAGGAAGAATAACCCACTCGCTAGAAACCAAGTATACGTTTTATACTTGTAACCCTTTTACTCGACAAGTATTCCAAATCACCACAGAAGACTCCTGGCCTTTTTAAGGTATCTTTGTGAGTGAAAATAAGTTGAAATGAGGGTAGGGTAGAGTGTGGTAGGATAGGGTATAATATAGGATAGTTTACCCACGTTTCTTGACTTTCAAACCCTATTATTGTTGGCTACTGTGGATGACCAGGAGTTGAGAGGACATGAGTGATCATTCAATGACAATACAAGATCCTAGGAAAGATTTTAGAAGGTAGGTAAGCTTATCCTTGGCTTTTGAAATACATATGTGTCGATTTGTATTTTAAATATGTGCAAAAATGAGTTTAGCGAGTAGCATTCACACATTCCTGTCCTCGTGGCTTTCTTAACATCAAAATATGCTAAAACAAGTATTTGGAATGTGTAGGAAAAAGCGTGGG
Organism: Artemisia tridentata subsp. tridentata; assembly: GCA_021014915.2. Classification (NCBI taxonomy): domain Eukaryota; kingdom Viridiplantae; phylum Streptophyta; class Magnoliopsida; order Asterales; family Asteraceae; genus Artemisia; species Artemisia tridentata. The sequence continues at coordinate 85,848,914 of CP139505.1, forward strand.
TCAAAATGGTTAAGTTTTGATGTGTTATGTATATCGCTTTGGGTTAAAATGGGACAAACGCTTTGGTCTTCAAAATCATATTAAAACGTGACATGTTGATCTGAAATTTGGCACATACATAGTCTAGTGGGTGGTGAATGAGAGTGTGTAAAAACATTCGAGTGTCGTGTTTAATATTTGAGAGAACGAGGGTTGTTTTGGAGGTGGTTTGGGGGTCGATTTCACATAAAATCATAAAAGGATGGTATGGGCTTGGAGTTGGGCCTGGTGTCGTGTAAGTTGGGCGGGACAGTTGGTCCGATTGGTTTGTAGATAATTAGAGAAAAATAAATGTATTTAGTGAAATTTAATTGTAATTAGTGTATTTGGAATGTGTAATTAGTGAATTCTAAAATTAGTGTAAATGGTGATTTGTGGATTATTAATTCTTGTGAAATAGTCATGTCTAGTAATATGTGTCGTGAACTAATGTCGTCACTTGGGGAATGTTGTGATGACGTGACTTGGTGAGAATAACATAATAGGAAAATTTTAAATTTCCCCGTAAAAATGGGAATCAATAGACAGTAACCTGAGATTATTATTGATTAACGAGTATGATTACAATGGATTTTTACAGTATCTTACATGTATCGGGGTAATATATTGTGAGGTAGACACTGGAGTGGTGTGTACATGCTGAGTTGGAATGGGTGGCTGAGCAGCGGCTCTGACAACCTCCATTAACGGGTCATCCGCGAATGGAACTGGCTGTCGCATCGGAGAAGTGTGTCCAACAGCAGCTACCTCGGAGTGTGTGCCGAAAGGGAGAGACATAGTCTGTGACAAATATGGTGCGACATGTGTAAGTATATAGAAAATACTTATATCATATATGCTTAATAAAATACTCAAATAGCATATCATAACACTTAATCAAATAAAGCAAATAATGCTCAAATCATAGCAAGCTAAACTGGCAGGCATCTGGCGGTCATAAGGAAAAGTTTTTCATAAATCGGTTATAGTTTAAGGTTTTTATAAACCTCGTTCTCTATAACCTAGGCTCTGAATACCAATCTGTAACACCCCCAAAATCATAATATTGCGGAAGCATACACTTTGGGTGCTACTAAATCGATAATCACAACACAAGATATAGAGAACGGATTAAAAATCAGTTTTAAAATACATTACATGTTCAAAGTCATGTTGTCTTACATAAATTCCATTTCAAATGAAAATGTAGCCCATTAAACAAAGCGGTCCAAATTTCAGAGTTAACGCAATAGTAAAAACATTTCCAACAAATATTATGACCATCGCCATGCCCTGCCTTTAGTAAAACCCACCTAAGTTTCCTGAGAAAAACATGCTAAAAGTCAGCTAACGCTGGTGAGTTCATAGGTTTAAAGCAAATAACACATATGGACCATAGCAATATTCAACAACAATTCAGCAATAACACACTATCCTGCTATGCAAACACTAAGCCTCATCTAACCGAACTATGACATCGCAGCATGCCAAGCTGGCATTAGCTAGAAATGGGTGCCCGCGAGTGTTAATCCCCAGACACTCGGCCTAATTTCATATGGTATACGTTCGCTTTGACTATGCCAAGCCAACCGAACGGGGGTGTCATCCCCAATAGATCTATTTATATCACACGGTTTTCTAGACAGGAATTGACGGTTGATGATAGTGGGAGCAATGAGATTCAGCTAAACTTAGGTTTCTGCATAAAAGTGTGTATAAAAACAAAATCCAATTTTTGTCCATGAAAACAGTTTTGCATGTTTCTCACCCCAAGCTTATAAAACAAATCGTATAAAAATATGGGGCTATAAACTCACCTTAAAATAATAGCAACCTGCTAATCAATCAACAAAATAGTGCAACCGCTTCGACACGCAACCTAAATCAGTACGGTAAGTCTTAGCGATATATTCGTGTCTCATATGTCTTTACTTTATTTGAAAAGTTTACGCGTGAACAGTGCTCGTGTATTTCTGGCTTGCTGTGCGGTAAAATATATTTCAAAATGATTTATCGTATATATCTCTTGGTGGTGGCTCATGGTGAACGTGTACGGTGGGAACACGTGCGACACAACATCCGTACTAGTATTTGTCGTTAAATTCCGCAAGTAATTATATATATATATATATATATATATATATATATATATATATATATATATATATATATATATATATATATATATATATATATATATATATATAATTAGGTTAAGTTTAATGATCATGTATTTAATTAATTAGGGTTATAATTAATTAAACAGGTTTTGAGAAATAAATAAAATAATAGTGTTAGTGGAGGAATATTATATTATAAATATTATTTATTATTTATAATATAATTTTAATTATAAGAAATTTAGAAACATTGTTAAGCATTTTAGTAAAATTTAAATAAGTCAAGTATTTTTATCAAAATACTGTAAGTGTTAGAATTTTAGAAAATTTGGGCCTGACCCATTCGTTTATTTAATCGTTTCCATTTTCTCATGTGTTGCAATTTCCCAAATAATTCACGTTGTTAACTATATGTGCAAAATTTGTCCGTAATATATATATTGGTCGTTTTAAGTATTTTTATCATTATAATTATCGTTATTGTCACGTTTAATAATTAATAATAGATTTCGACATAAAGTCAATATTTAGTCAAAAGTCAACAAAAGTCAATTTTTATAAGGATTTGGTCAAAATTTCATTTTTCGCCATTTTGGAGACTAACGCGTCTCAAAACAAGTACAAACTAGTTTTAGTTATATATACCGTATCGCTAAGTAATAATATTCATAGTGAGTCGGAAAATATTTTAAAAGTCATTTTTATCACCCGACATACTTATTGGGCCGAAATTTATTAAATGAGCCCAATAGTTCATATTTAGTCCAAAACCATTTAGCCTTTTTAATTTACGATATATATATCGTTAGTTTGCTAAAAATAGATTTAACACATTCGTTACCACATTTGGTCCACAAAAGTCAACTGTGACTAGTTGGGTTGGGCTTGGCCCAACTGCCACCGAAAGCCCATAAGTTCAAAATTATTAATCTTAGTCCAAGGCCCTTTTTAGTTAAATTATATATCGTCTCGTTTCTAAAAATCATTTAACACGTTCGTTAATCCATTTTGTCAAAAAGTCAAAAGTGGTCATCTCCTTGTTGGGCTCAGCCCAACAGTCCACGCACAACATTTTAGCCCAAAATTTATATTTAGTCAATTTTTGATAATTAGTAAATATTAGTTACGTAAGTATTTTACTTATATCAATTAAGCTCTTATAAATAAGCTAATAAGTCAAAAACTCAAACATGACCAAATTTAATTGTATTCGACCCATATATTACTGTTCGACCCATTTTCATATTTTTATAAGCTAAACTCAATTAGTTATGGCTTATTCAATAAGCTACTCTAAATAAACTTTTAAGCATTAATTCCACCATTATACCACTTGAGCCAAAATTTTATGTTTTTCAAAACCCCAATAGTTTTGTAATTTTATTCTAGCCGATTTATATGTATAACCATAAAAATGTATATATTGCCTTAATCTCGCGTAATTAACATTAATCACATTTGTATCATCAAACTAGCACCATATGTAACAAGATATACCACACAAGCAAGAAATACTCTAATTTGTTCAAAAACTTCATCTAGGTCGAGCACTATTTAATAAATACAAGCCCTAGCTTTTTCTATTTTAACAAAATATATACATTTAACAATTTATAACATCATTAGACATCAAATGTACATGAATTTAACAAGATTTGAAAAGTTGTGATGATTCCTTACAAAGATTGTATGTTAACGTGAGGTAGAGAGGACCAATAACAACCTAAGTTTCAACAAATTTACCCAAACCACGTTCCAAATAACCCGAAACTCTTGAATATACACTCTAATTTACTTGAACTTCAAAGAAAAATGATGGATCTTGGAGATTTAGTTTGAGCCGTGTGTTTTTACATGGAGAATGATCTAGGAATGTAGGTGAGTGTAATATGGATAAGTTGTATTTGTTTTGATGTCATTTAGAGTAAGTATGGCTAATGTATATTAGATTAATTGAGTTAGTGGGTGGATTTTGGCATGTAGTGGGGAAGTAACATCTAAGGCCGGGTATGGACAAGTATTAGGGGGAGGGAAAATATTTTTACCTCTCGTTGGTGTATCGTGGGTCGGTTTGAGCTTAAACGTGACCGTAAAGTCCTGGTTAGACCTTTTTGGACACGTATACGTAAAATAAAGTTTTTATCCAAGTTTTTGTCAGAAATGCAATAAAATATTATTACTGACTCAAAAACATATTTATTTGACTGCTACCATGTGTACCGTGCTGTCGGTACGCGTGTGCGGTTGCTTTTCAGAAAAATATGAGAAAGCTCTCAGTTAATTACGAAACTTGTCAGTAATTATCAGAAATAGAATAATTTATGCTTACTGACAAAAATATACTTTTTCTGCAGTGACTGTAAGCTACAGTATGCGGGACAACTCCAAAAAATGCTCAAAAATACTCAGAAACATGCAAACGCGCATAGAAATGCTCAGCTTAAAAATAATAAATAACCATTTAATATTAATTAACAACGTGAAAATTACCATTTGTCACACGATCGGCCCTAGTATCCCCATGGGATTCTAGAACCTTCTTGTCCTTCTAATTTCATCCATAGTCCCTCCTTTATTCACTAACGATCGTTAGTCAATTTCGTTAATTACTTAATGTCCGTTAGTCGTTATTTTGTGTTCAAATAATTAAATATATAACGGTTTATATATATTAATTATTATATATTAATCCTTCATACGTAATGTGTGCAATCCCATGATCGAGAGTTTGATTCTAGTCATACACGTTTAATATTTGTCCACAAACTTAACATGCTATGAGTCTATAACATTATTATTTGAACTAAAAACAAAGAAATCATACATTGTTTTTCGGTGTATGCAAAGTGTTAAATTATGCACGGCTTTGTTTTATATTAGCACTTGCATATTATAAGAATTTTGAGTGTCATTCTTAATTAAATATTTGAAAGAGCAAGTTCAACAAGTATGACCAACTATCATTACTTTAAGGCTTGAGCATATATTCTCACGCGATGTTCTCATATCAAGTTGATTTGCTATGTCATTAGAGACCATGCTATGTTAGATAAAAAATAAAATTGGGTTTGGTATTCGAAATACTAGTTTTATATGTCATGCACACAAGGGACTCTGGGATAAATCTTACTTAATGCGTTTTAATATAAATCACATTACATCTAAATTTTAATTCTTTATATATATGCATATGAATCGTAGGTATATAATATTATTACATTAATAGAATAGTTAAAAATGTAAACTTTTATCTTGTAAATTTCTATTTTTCAGATATCTTTATTTAAACGTTTAAACAGTGATTACATATGTCGTTATTATATGCACAATATCGTGTATGTGTTTTCATTTCACAGTAACTTGTGAGGTTGTGCCTTCATTTTGATATTTATATTCATGTTAATAATAATTTTAGCCATATTTAATTTTTAAACTCGTATACACGCAAGTTAAACTTATAAAAATGAATAATAATAGTCGTTATTGAACTTGAATAGTTACACGGATGGTCCCTGTGGTTTGTCGAAAATTTCACCTATCGTCCCTCAAATTTAAAAGTTGCATGTATCGTCCCTGTCACTGCTAAAGAATAACATGAATGGTCCCTTTGAGGGACGATAAGTGAAATTTTCGACAAACCAAAGAATAACATGAATGGTCCTTGAGGGACCATTCATATTATTCTTTGGCAACGATAGGGACGATACATGCAACTTTTAAGTTTGAGGGACGATAGGTGAAATTTTTGACAAACCACAGGGACCATCCGTGTAATTTACTCTTAAAAAAAATATTTTTCGGACATTCTTACTTAACCTCATAAAAAGGAATAACACGAGTTATTCGTATATGTACAATCTCGTGCATTCGTTTACATATCGCAATAACTCGTGTTTTCGTTTTCATATTTATAATTCCGTTCATATACATTAATGTAATATATAATAATAATTTATAAATAACATCATATATGTTGTTTTTTATATATAAAGAAAAGACAAAGTCTAAGGGTAAATGGGAAGGGTGTTTTTAAAGTACATGAGGTATTTATTGAATTTATAAAATTATTAAAAAAAAATGAAAACTGATAAGTTACTTACGTTCACATAATTCATTTAAAAGTTAACCATTAAAGTTTTACTAAGCATCCTTTTCTTTCTTTTTTTTTAGTTTTTTTACAAAAATTGACACATGTGTTTTTATACATATTTTTTTGTTGAATGAAATTTAGATAAGTTTGACTAAAAAGTTTCAATTTTAACTTCTGTTAGCCAGTGAAATGAATCCATTCATCCTATGTAGCAAAATTGAATACTCCAATCGGTCCAATTTCAGTTACTCTTAGGCCCCGTTTGGTTCATTGTAATATGGTGTAATTAGATGTATTTGTAATCTGATTACATTACGTAGCATGTTTGGTTTGCATAACTGATGTAATTGTAATTCAAATTACATTATGTAGACTGTTTGGTTTACGATGTAATTGTAATTCAATCATTCCAATTACATAAAATGAGAGAATTCAGATTACATAGTAAGTTGGATGGAAAGTTTTGAATTACATTGTAATTTAGTAATTTATAATTTAAAGCACCAATATTTATAAATTATTATTATTATTATTATTATTATTATTATTATTATTATTATTATTATTATTATTATTATTATTATTATTATTATTATTATTATTATTATTATTATTATTTTATTATAAAACATCACTTTATTAGAAACTGATAGGATTTACAAGAAATTAGTGGGGAGCCGATATACAATTTGAGCCCCCACTCCTCTATCTATAGCAAAGCTAATCCTATTAAAGTTCCCCAAAAGAAGAGAAAGAGTAGTGGGGGCTCAAATTGTATCTCGGCCTCAATCACAGCACGACCCGGCACAAAATCAACCATACCAGTTTGCGTCAAGGATGATGACCCTGCCAAATCAACGCATACATCAACCCCCTCGTCCCATGAGTAAAGCAACATATTAGCTCGACGTAAGGTTTTGTCCCTTTCCCCGCTAAGCCCAATATCAACCTCTTTACGAGCCGAAATCCCTGACCGAGAACATATATCAACAAGAACATCACACACCATGTTATGTCGATTTTTAATACCAATAATACCAGCGCATGATATAACATGATCCCCATAAATATCCCTAGTAAAGACCTTGGAACAAGCTGAGCACGACATCTGAATAGAGAATAGAGGAACACCTAGCTGATAGCATAACACACACCGGTAGGTCTTAGCATTCATAGTATGTCTCAACCCAGATATCGGAACCACCCTAAGCCAATCTGAAGTGCAGTCCTCCATTTGTGATTTCCATAACGCCATTTGTCGAGTAGATAAAGAAAAAGTAGATTCGGCTGTTTGCGTAACACGTGTGAAATATATATCTGCCAGTTTCTTCATGAGTTTGGGGGCAGCGATCTCACATGGGTTACTCAAAAGGTCAATATCCATTTTCGCATTAAAAGCACACAAGGCATCATCAAAGGAAGGCCCAGAAGTTACGATACCAGAATGTCGAAGCAGCTTAGTCTGCAAGCTAGCAGATTGGAGTCTAGACGCCAGAAATGCATAGTTCAAGACGTCACCTGCAGAGTAAACACCAAGCCCCCAAATGTAAAGGGTAAGGTAGCAAGCCTCCATTGCCAATCACCAAAACCAGGTCCAGAAGCAGTGACAATACGCTCTAGAGTAGAACGAAGAGCCACATCAAATGAAATCTGGGCACGCTCAAATACCTGGGGAGAGCATGTGCGCATAGTTAAATATAATTTGGAAATACCGGCACAAGCACGAAGGAGCAGCAACTCACACTGAGGGTCATTAATCTTAGCAACAACACCCATAAGCTCAATGGTTTTGGCAACTCTTTTCATAACAAGCTCACTACTAAAATCAAAGTCCACACTAGCGGGCCTACCCAGTAATTTAACACCATGCAAAGGTCGAGCAATATTAGGTGGGAAAACACCCACAAGCCTGCTTCTAGGATCTTCCTTAGGCAAAAAAACCTCAGTTTTATCAACATTAAGGTGCAAACCACAACGAGGTCCATCCGCCATAATAAGCTCTAATACCTCCCCCACAACCAAAGTATCTCCAATAATAGTGTCATCGTCCAGATACCAAGCTTGAAGGGAAAGGCTAAAGGAGTCTCTAATTTTGCATACCAAATGATGTAACACTAAAGAAAAAAAGCAGAGGTCCAAGTGGATCACCTTGATGCGACCATAAAGTGTGTTCTCCATAATAATAATAATAATAATAATAATAATAATAATAATAATAATAATAATAATAATAATAATAATTATTATTATTATTATTATTATTATTATTATTATTATTATTATTATTAATTTTATTATATTATTATTATTATTATTATTATTATTATTATTATTATTATTATTATTATTATTATTATATTTTTTAATTGTATTTAATTATTATATTATTTATATATTATTATTATTATATTGTTTATTATTATTATTATTATTATTATTATTATTATTATTATTATTATTATTATTATTATTATTATTATTATGTATTATTTATTATTATTATTATTTTATTTTTGTTTACTTTTTTATTTATTATTATTATTATTATTATTATTATTATTATTATTATTATTATTATTATTATTATTAGAATCATATAGGATTTACAAGAAGTTAGTAGGGAGCCGAGATACTAACTGGGCCCCCACTCCTTTAGCTATAGAAAAGCTAATCCTACTAAAATATTATTATTATTATTATTATTATTATTATTATTATTATTATTATTATTTTATAAAACATCACTTCATTAGAAAATCATAGGATTTAAAAGAAATTAGAAGGGAGCCGGGATACTAACTGGGCTCCCACTCCTCTAGCAATTGCAAAGCCAATCCTACTAAAAATATGAGCAGCGGCTCGCGATCCGTTGTCTTGAGTCACTGAGAACTTTCGGATCCGCTTCAGTAAGGCCACTGCGTCCTTCTCAAGTTCCCCAAAGGAAGAGAACGAGAAGGGAAGAAACCCATATCCAATATCGGCACACTTGGTCTCATATTTGATACGCTTGTGTTGTGCTGCAGCAACCACCACTCGTCCTGGCACAAAATCGACCATACCCGATTGCGTCAAAGGAGACGACCCTGTCAAGTCGACACAAACATCCTGCCCACCATCCCAAGAATATAGCAATACATCAGCTGGGCGTAAGCTTTTGTCCCTTTCTCCACAAAGCCCGATGTCAACCTCCTTACGAACCGAGATCCCAGACCGAGAACAGATATCGGCGAGAGTGTCGCGTACCAAGTTGTGCCGGTGCTTAATACCAATAATACCAGCACATGACACTGCATGATCCCCATAAATGTCCCCCGCAAATAACCTGGAACAAGCTGAGCACGGCATCTGGACAGAGAACAGGGGGACACCTAGGCGGTAGCATAAAACACACCCGTAAGTTCTAGCGTTCATAGTCTGCCCCAGCCCAGATATCGGGGCCACCCTAAGCCAATCGGATGTGTAGTCTTCCCGTTGCGATCTCCAAAGCGCCATCTGTCGACTGGATAGGCAAAAAGTGGATTCAACCGTTTTAGTAACACGTGTGAAATATATATCTACCAATTTCTTCATAAGTTTGGGGGCAGCGATCTCAACCGGGTTACTTAAAAGGTCGACCTCCATTTTCGCGTTAAAAGTACACGATGACAGATTTCATCAATTACAAATCGAACACATTACAAGTTCAACACATTCCAATTCATTAAATTACAATTCCTTCAAAAATATTCTGCGAACCAAACGCACCCTTAACATTTTTTTTCACTGTTTGGAAATCTCTTAAGAGATGTTAAGGTTGCGTTTAGTAATTGAAAAGTTTAATTAGTTTTCATTATTCAGTTTTCTTGAGAATGGGATAGCTATTCTTTCTCTAGAAAACACTTGAAAATGTGTTTAGATGGGGTTTTTTAAAATGGGAAACTTATGGAGAACTGATAAAAGGAGTTTTCTAAAACTTAGTTATAAACTTAGAAAACAAGTTTTCCATATTTCCAAGAAAACCTTTGGAAAAAACTCAACTTGAACACGTTTTCTATTTTCTTAGGCTTTCTAGGAAAATATTTCTGAAAAACAGAGGAGCTTTCCTTTGCTAAACACGCCATCTATATATATAATAAAAGAAGCTTTTTTTGAAAACTTGACACCTCATTAATGCCATGCTGGCAAATAAAGCCACATCACTAATGCCACCTCACAAATGCCACATCATCTATTATATTCAACCGATTGAATATTGCGTTTGACTTAAACTTTATTACCGAAATTCTAACTTCATGTTTTATAGAGAAATTGACACTTTCCCAAAACCCGCCTTCAATGGCAACCGATCCTGTAGGATTTTAACTTTCCAGATTGAAGCACTAGCATTCAAGATCTCTTTTGGTATTCCTTTAATTTAATTTAATGCATTCCTTAATTTTGTCAATTATATTTATTGATGCAGTAATTGAAAATGAACAAATCTTATATCACCTCAAATAATTTCCATGTATTTCATAAGTTTTAAATTTTAAATTGGTCGACAAGCCTTGAATCTCCGAAGATTTTGTATTTAAGTATCTTCATTCTCAATTTCTCATTTTACTTGGTCGATTGCTATTTCTTTTCTTTTTTCTTTCTTCATGATTTTAAAAAGTTAATTATGTCTTCCATTTCTATTTTTCTTTCTGTCGAGAATTGAGATGGTGATTTGTTGTATTCACTATCATGTGTTCGATTTTATTTTGAGATTGCGGCTTATTTCGACTCTCTACTTACAACCCATAATAGTTTTTTGGTTTTTTGTTTGATGTTGATATTTACTTGTATACCATGCTGGCAAAGATTCCTTTTATAACTTTGATTAATCATACTTTATGTGTTTATAATTGCAGGTATATGTGAGAAAAATGGTGCTTGATGAAGTGGTTAAAGGTGTTTGGTTAAATGTCACAAAGAAATATCTATCAAAGGTATTATTTTATATATATCTTTGTGGAGTTAATTGTCACTTATAATTTACCATGTTGGTTACGGGTTAAAACGGATTTGATTCAAAATGACTTATTTGTTTTTCAACGGGTTGATTTGCGTCGACACCTAATAAAATGTTAGCTTGTCAACTAATATAATCTTGTACTTATATCTAAATACAAGTACGAGATTACTTATATCTAAATATAAGTACGAGATTATAGAAAGAACATGGACCAACCGACATAAAGTAGATGTGAGAGAGTTGTAAAGGACTCAATGTATCAAGTAATTGTGGGTTGAGCATGTACTGATCAAGGTGATGTTTCCGTATTATAGGGTATAAGCTGTGTATAGCATCGACATATATATATGGGTATACTAATGCGTTTGCTTTTATTGCAATGTTAACCAACTTCACTTCTAAAAGACCACACCATTTATCGCAAATACTAAAGCTTGATTGCTTGAATATAGAGTGATGTTGAATGATGCTTTACATGGTCAGGTTAGCAAATCCATCTCCTTTAAAAGAAACAAATGGTGTACTTTGTGTTGCATGTTAGAAAGATGCCAAGAGTGTCAACTGGTAAGTCTTACAACATGACTTAATTTCTGGTGAATCTAAAAAAGATGGTTGGTATTACAATTCCACATTCATCATTGTCGGCTAATTGATACAAAATGTGATTTTTGATTGCATCACTTGGAAATGTAGATGGACAACTTTAAAGCAATGTAATTCAGAGGGAGTCATATGATTTAAGTTTCAAAGATAGGTCAAATCTTTGTTAAATCCAATAAGTTATTGTATATAGGAGATCATGAGTTTCCATTTGTAACCGTTGTTTTAATTTAGATTACTTTGAGATTCTAATGAAATAATATAAGAAATAACTTATAAATTTACTTTTTTACTTATTTCTTTCGTTTGAATTTATATTTTTACAGATAACTTATTATAAGTTACCCGTGATTTATCACGGGTTTATAGGCTAGTAAGGTATATAAAAGAACTAGCCTAAAAAGGAAGTTAAATACAAATCAGGACTCTACTAAACAGTGTATGGGCCTTTTCACGGTTGGTACAGCCCGTTAAGCGTCTTTTGCTTGGCCCTAAAACCACATCAATTATGGAAAATTGTAACCTTTTTGTTTTTAGAATTAAAATAGGAACCTAGCTAAATGAATAATTGAGACAACAATTTGCTAACGTGCAAAACGTTGTATAAGGGATGTGACATAAAGTATACGTACTGCAACCGGAACTAGGTTATCACGTCAGTAAAAATCCACCGAATAATAATTGGCGACTTTTTTACAATGACGGAAGTAAGTTTTGTTTCTTCAATGATAATATTAATTAGCGACTTCTCCGTGTCCTCACATGCTACTGCACAGGGGCGGAACTCTTAAGGGGCAGGGCCTCCCAAAAGTTGCGGCAACTAGTGTAAATATTATAGGTTTTAGAGATAATTTAGTTGATAATACAAACAAATATTTGATTCGGCCCCCCCAAAATAAATTCGCAACCCCCCCCCCACCCCCAAAATAAATGTTCAAGTTCTGCCACTGCTACTGCTTTGTCGGCCTATCAAGACACGAAACCAAATTTGCAACATAACTTATTCCACGACAAGTTTTGGATATAATTGGCACGTGTGTACTTATAGGCTTATAGTTATGATGGTTGTTCGTCACTGTAGGTCCACTAAACGACAAAAGAAAAACTTACTTGGCCCGTCTTTGACCAAAACCTTTAGTGATGACATGTCGTCGCTACGTCATCGCTAAAGGTTCCCTAGACGACAAACCGAGCCCATTATAAAACTTTGACTTTGACTAACTTATAGAGACAACAATGAACAATGTTAGTTGCTTATAAGTTCGGCGACGACCAAATTTTTCGTCACAGTCAAAAAAAATTTCACCGAGGGGAAATTTACCCGCCAATATAACGACGATATGTTGTCACTAAAAGTCATCGCTACAGGTTTGAGTAATTTTTTTTAATTGTTTCAATAAACTTAAATTAATTATAAATGATTTAAATTAATTATTTGATAGAGAATTGTATTGCAATGGATTTCACTTTCGGTTCGGAAGAACATATGCCGTTTTGGTTTGAACTGATTCTAAGTGGGATGCTTGTGTCTATAACATTATTATTTGAACTAAAAACAGTGAATTCATACATTGTTTTTTCGGTATATGCAAAGTGTTAAATTATGCACAGTTTTGTTTTACATTAGCACTTGCATATCATAAAAATTTTGAGTGTCAATCTTAATATGTTTTATATTAGCACTTGCATATCATAAGAATTTTGAGTGTCAATCTTAATTAACTCTTTGAAAGAGCAAGTTCAACAAGGATGGCCAACTATCATTACTTTAAGGCTTGAGCATATATTCTCATATGATGTTCTTGAATCAAGTTGATTTGCTCATGTCATTAAAGAGCAAGCTATGTTACATAAGAATTAAAACTTGGTTTGCTATTGGACATACCGGTTATATTATCTGATTTTAGTAATATAATTGGGTAATAATGTAAATTTCTATTTTGGCATAGTAAAGCGGAGTTGTTAGATAAGTTTGTTCTATAACATTATGTAAAATCGTTCAGTGGCGGAACTTTAGGCCACCTTTGGGGAAATGCACCTGGTGCCGTAGATAACCGAGTAGCTCTAGAAGCATGTGTACAAGCTCGTAATGAGGGACGCGATCTTGCTACCGAGGGTAATGAAATTATCCGCGAAGCTACCAAATGGAGTCCTGAACTAGCTGCTGCTTGTGATGTATGGAAGGAGATCATTTGAATTCCAGGCAATGGATACTTTGGATACGGATAAAGATAAGGATAAAAAGAGATAACGTTCGTTATCTTATTATATTATGGAGCATGCTATGTTACATAAGAAATAAAACTTGGTTTGCTATTGGACATACCGGTTATATTATCTAATTTTAGTAATATAATTGGGTAATAATGTAAATTTTTATCTTGTGAATTTCTATTTTGGCATAGTAAAGCCTGTCTAGATGCATATACGGAGTTGTTAGATAAGTTTGTTCTATAACATTATGTAAAATCTTATATACTTATATAGTAATAATAGCCGTGCACGCATAGATTTTTGCATAAAATTTTCATTATGTATTAATGTCGAATAACATTTTGTATATATTTTTGTTGAAAGAATGATTTGACTTTGTGTTAACCAACATGCTGTTAAGGTTGATATTGTTTAAATTTAAGTATTGATATCATGTTTTAAACATTATACTTGTTTAATAACACGTAATGACCTTTAAAAAAATATTTTTCTGATATTCTTATTTAAACTTTAAAAAGTAATTACATACACAATATCGTGTATATGTTTTCATCTCACAATAACCCGTGAGGTCGTGCATTTATTTTGATATTTATATTCATGTTAATAATAATTGGCCGTATTTAATTTTTGAACTCGTGTACGCGCCGGTTAAACCTATGAAAAGGAATACATGAGTCATTGTTGAAAGTGGATAGTTATAAGAAAGAGAATCATTTATAAATGTATCTTATTTGTCAATTTTTCAGTTCTATGTAGCGAATAAATTTTTTTGCAAGTTCATGTGACAAACTTTCAAATTCATCACTTTGGTGTAATATTTTACCCCCAATAGACAAGGAGTTTGATAGATGTCATATCACGAAAAATCTTATGAAAGTGGCTGTTGCTGTCGAGATAATTGCAAGTCTCTTTAAAGGTACCTTTCTTTTACTCTTTATCTTTTTCAAATTGACATTGAACTCTTATAGGTAAATGTAAATATACAGAATTTGTTGCAAGAAAACAAAGGGCAACTGTTGGTTGCATATCAACATGCAAGGCTCAAGTTAATGCAATACAAGAAAAAATTGGCAATAAGTACATGGGTTATAAAAATTACTTCAATGTGAATGTCCGATCTGTTGATTGATTTCAAGGGAGCGAGGAGGAAGTAATAATCATATCCATAGTGAGATGTAATGGGAAAGGGTCTATTGGTTTTCTTTCCAGTAGAAAGAGGTATTTGTACACGAAAACAAAACCGCCCACTGGTAAAAACATGTAACTTCAATCCATGTTTTTTATTTGGGGTTTCGATTTGGCACCAGGTGGTATGTGTTATTTGTATATTGTTAGCGAATTTATGTTTATTGGCTATAGTGTTAGTATTGGATTATAATTAGTGTATAGGCCTATTTGTATCTTATATATTCACACGTATCTCATTAATGCGTGTCAGCTTGGCAAACACGTGAAACTTCCTTTTGTTAGTTCTAGTACTTTGGTTTTGTCATGTTTTGACATTGTTCACTCGGATTTGTGGACTTCCCCAATTCCGAGTCTTTCTGGTTTTAAATACTATATTTTATTTTTGGATAATTATTCGCAATATGCTTGGGTTTATCCTTTAGTTAATAAATCTGATGTCTTGTCTAAATTTATGTTGTTTCGTAACTTTGTTCGCACTCAGTTTAAATTTGACAACCACGCTTTCCATAAGTTGTTTGCATCTAATGGTATCCAGTTTCGTTTTTCTTGTCCCAAAACCTCCCAACAAAACGGTAAATCTGAAAGGATGATCCGAACCATCAACAATCTTATTCGCACATTGCTTTTTCAAGCTCACCTTCCTCCTGACTATTGGGTTGAAGCCCTTAATATGGCCATTTACTTGTTGAATATCTTGCCTTCACGAGCCATTAACAACGACATACCTTTTACCCGCCTTTTTGGAATCAACCCAGATTATAGCCTTTTACGTACCTTTGGGTGTCTTTGCTACCCTCACCTTGATGTATCTCATAAACTTGAACCCCGTGCCACACCCTCCATTTTTTTGGGACATGCATCCAATCATCGTGGATACCGTTTTCTAGACTTAAACACCAACAAAATTATCATTTCCCGTCATGTTACCTTTAATGAGACTGTTTTTCTGTTTGGCTCTGTGACACCTACCTCGCCTCCCTCATGTACCTTTTTGGATGAGCCTACCAATGTCATTTCTCATATTATTCGCTCAACACCCATTACACCTACTACACCTCTTGCACCAAATGATATTGTTGTTGATCCAGTTTCCACATGTTCGACACCTATTACCTCTTCTATACCTGCTACACCTCTTGATACACCGCCACCAACACCAATTACCCAAGTTGCTACACCACCAATTGATAACGATGCTACTCCCACACCACCGCCCAAACCCGGTCTTTGTTCATCCCATGGTTACACGTTTTCGTGTCGGGACTAATCGTCCCACTCAGCGTTTTACTCTTCATGTGTCTTCTGTGTCTCCTTTACCTAAGTCGTATTGTGATGCGTTTAATGATCCTAATTGGTAAAATGCTATGTGTGATGAGTATAATGCACTAATTAAAAATAAAACATGGACTCTTGTTCCTAGAACCACGGATGCCAATATTGTTCGTTGTATGTGGTTATTTCGCCACAAGTTTTTAGCAGATGGTACCCTTAGTCGCTACAAGGCTCGTCCTGTTACGAATGACAGTACTCAGATAGAGGGTGTTGATGTTGATGAGACCTTTAGTCCTGTTGTTAAGCCAGGTACTATTCAGACAGTTCTTAGTTTGGCAATTTCTCGACATTGGTTGGTTCATCAGCTGGATGTCAAGAATGCCTTTCTACATGGTGATTTAGCTGAGACAGTTTACATGCATTAGCCGCCTGGGTTTCAGGATTCTGAACATCCTGATTACGTTTGTTTATTGCAGCGGTCTCTTGATGGGCTTAAGCAGGCCCCTCGGGTTTGGTTTCAGCGGTTTGCAGCTTATATTACTCGGGTTGGGTTTGCACATAGTAGATGTGACACATCATTATTAATTTATCGACAGGGGACTGACACAGCTTATTTATTATTATATGTTGATGATATTGTGCTCAATGCTTCTTCTGAGTCTTTGTTACATAAGATTATTGCTTCTCTGCATCAGGAGTTTTCTATGACAGATCTCGGTTCGCTTAATTATTTTCTGGGTATTTCTGTCACACGGGATTCTTCGGGGATATTTTTATCACAGCGTAAGTATGCTACTGAGATTCTTGAGCGGGCTCATATGGTTGGTTGTAACTCTAGTCGGACTCCTATTGATACTGAGTCTAAACTGGGTGATGATGGTGATCTGGTTTCCGATCCGACATTATATCGGAGTCTTGCGGGTTCTCTTCAGTATCTCACTTTTACTAGCCCTGATATTTCTTATGCAGTGCAGCAGGTTTGTCTTTATATGCATGATCCGCGGGAGCCTCATTTCTCGGCTCTTAAGCGGATTTTGAGGTACGTTCGAGGTACTTTAGACTATGGATTGCAGTTGTTTTCATCTTCTACTTCTTCCTTGGTTGCTTATTCGGATGCTGATTGGGCTGGTTGCCCTACCACTCGGAGATCTACATCTGGCTATTGTGTCTTTCTTGGCAACAACTTACTCTCGTGGTCCTCTAAGCGTCAACCAACGCTTTCTCGTTCTTGTGCAGAGGCAGAGTATCGTGGGGTTACCAATACTGTTGCTGAGACCTGTTGGTTAAGGAACACCTTTGTCTTCCTTTACGCTTGTTTACTGTGATAATGTCAGTGCTGTATATATGTCTTCTAATCCAGTTCAGCATCAACGTACGAAGCATATAGAGATTGATATTCACTTTGTTCGGGATCAGGTTGCTGCTGGTCAAGTTAGAGTTCTTCATGTTCCCTCACGTTATCAGTACGCGGATATTTTCACCAAAGGCTTACCTTCCACTTTGTTTGAGGAGTTTCGTACCAGTTTGAGTGTCCGGTGTCCTCCCGCTCTAACTGCGGGGGAGTGTTAGTCGTATATTGTTAGCGGATTTATGTTTATGGGCTATAGTGTTAGTATTGGATTATAATTAGTGTATAGGCCCATTTGTATCTTATATATTGACACGTATCTCATTAATCCAGTAATCAATATACGGAACACTTTCATTAACCTTTAGTATGATGGTGGGGGTAGTGATGGAATGATGGAAAGGGAGAGTTGGAGGAAGAAGAAGGTCGGTGTTTGGTAACGAGGGTAGGGATGGTGACGTGGTGGTTTAACATTGTAAGAAAATAAAAAAAATGTAAAATACAAGAAAAACCGGCTACCTGCTAGTCAAGTAAAATAATACACCAAAGTGACAGAAATTTGAAGTTTGTTACCTAAACTTGCAAAATCTTTTATTCGCAACACAAAACTAAAAAATGTGACAAGTTAAATACATTTATAAATGATTATCCTTATATGAGGTGAGATCCCATACAAACAACAAATATCTAAAGAACAAAGCAGAGAATCGTAGCCCTCCATTCCGCTTTCATCAAACGACAAAGATCAAAACAACAATCATAAAAGCATGGGTAAAATGGTCATTCCAACTCATTTAATAAAATCAGAAAAATATCTCATTCGACCTCTTTTTATTTTAAGCCGTCTTCCACAATTCTCTCTCCAACTAAAACTTTCGGTTAACCGGAATCCTTCTAAATCACCGAAAACGCTTTCGATTAACCTTCTAAATCACCGTATAAATACACAAATCACTCTCGATCACCGGAAAAATAAAACAAATCACCGTCGATCACCGAAAAATCAAACAAAGTCACCATCGTTGACCGTAATTAAGATCTATTATTCAAAAAGTTGAAAATTGTAATCAAGTGTTGGTAAGACTTTCTTAATCATTACTGCTTTAATGGCTTGTACTTTATGTACTAAATTTTGTACACCAACAAACACACCAAAATGATGTAATTATTGTTGTTGTTTCTTGATGATAAACAGGTGCAACTTCTAAATAACCTTCTATTTTTAGCATCGTGAAATCAACCGGAACAGGAGCGGCAACTAGTTTCCGAACCAATGCCCTCAAGAAAATAATCTGAGTGCCCTCCACTCTCAAATTACCGACAACTAACCTGCACTTTAATGTTGAAACTGTTTTTCAGTTTACTGTAATTTTGTTGTTGGAGAAAATGGAGTAAAGAGGATAATATGAAATTAGGAAGTGAAAAAGACTTGTGGTAGATAGTGGGATAGTAGGTAGGGTAGGCATCACGTGTGTTGTGGTAGTAAAAAGTTACCTCATTTATTTATATTTAATATTTTTTCTCTCTTTCGTATATAGTAGTACTTGTCTTTAATATTTTTTTATCCCAAATTTATGATGTCAATGTTTAAATTAATAGTATTGAACTTAGGATTTGTAAGTTGTGTTATAATGAAATTTGGTATAATTTATTTTAGTATACACTCTTTATTAGTTTTGAGATTCTTTTACAACAATCACATGTGATTTGTACAAAAACCTCATGTGATTCTTTATGAATATCAAGGGATTCTGTATGAAATCACATGGGATTCTGTATGGTTTATCTTGTCGATAAATCACAAAGGATTCTGTATGAAATCATATGGGATTCTGTATGAATCTCAAGTGATTCATTGTGAATCCCATGGGATTCTTTGGTGGATCACATGGGATTTTTTTGCAGCATCAAAACAGTTAATATTAAAATATACACTCTTTATTAGTTCTGAAATTTTTTTACACTCTTTATTAGTTCTGAAATTTTTTTACAGCAATCACATGTGATTTGTACAAAATCTCATGTGATACTTTGGTGGATCACATATGATTCTCTCATAAAAATATTAAAGTGTACTCTTTATTAGTTCTGAGATTCTTATACAACAATCACATGTGATTTGTTTAAAAATCACATGTGATTCTGTGGTGAATCATGTGTGATTCTAGTAACCAATTCTTTGTTTATTGTGTTGTGAAAAGGTACTACATATTATAGAAGATGGGTCGGTGGTATGTTCTTGTATGAAATCACATGGGATTCTGTATGAATATCAAGGGACTTTGTATGAAATCACATGAGATTCTGTATGATTTATCTTGTCGATAAATCAAAAAGGATTCTGTATGAAATCACATGGGATTCTGTATGAATCTCAAGGGATTCATTGTGAATCCCATGGGATTCACAATGAATCACATGGGATTATGTATGTAATCACATGGGATTCTGTCACTAAAACTTATATTATTTTTAGGAACAACATGGTGTTTGTACCATTCACCGGTAAACATTAGTCTCAAAACCCATCACACTTTATCCCATTAATCAGACTTAACCCCATTAACTGCAAAAATATTCGGAGTAAACATTTTGGCTTTTACCCATCTTATCTAAAAGAAATGTATAGAAATAAATCTTCCTTTGGTCAAATAAAAAGCATTCACCCACCTCCGTCTTTGAATTTACTGTCATCCTCATTTTTGTTTCAACCACTGACCATAACATCTTAATGAAAACTTATTAATTCAACAATTCTTATAGTTGATCATCTCTTTTGCAAATACACCAACCACCTTTTCTACCTTAGTCACCGGCTACTGTCCTTCATCGGCCAGTCATTACTCTTTCACGCCGACAGTAGCTCTTTAACGCCACCGTCCTTCATCAGAAAAAAGAACTCGCCGAAAAAATAGATCGGTGGCGCGACAACTTCTCCAATGATTTAAAATGATCCGACAGCTCCTTCCACAGCAGCGTGCAACTCGTCATCAGTGACGCCTACCATTGAAACTCGTCAAAGTCTGACGCGTGATCTGACGCGCCGTCGCGTGCTGCCGTTGTCGCAGCCATGATTTTCATAGTTTGGAGATGAGTTTTGTATGTGTTTTATGAGAGAGAATTGGAGAGTTAGGTGAATGAGAGGAGAAGGTGAGACGGTGTGTAGAGAGAGAGAGTGTGTGTGAGTGAATGAGAGTGTGTGGACCAATATACCCGTGTGTGAAATTAAATGAAACACTAATACGTGAGATCCAACCATTTGATGCATAAAAGATCAAAGGCTCAGATTGAGCGATTTGTTCTTTAGTTTTTTTGTGTTCTGTATTGAACTTTCGTCATCCTTATATTGTTTTAGGGTGGCAGCGTGACATTAATCTTCTCCTCGAGCTCAAGGTCTTAAATACTGCTAATTCTTATATGAATTGATATTTCTTCAAATTTTAATAATTGTACATAAATCAAAGAAGAAACTATAAGTTCTAAGCAATACATCTACCTGAAAATTGTCATTAAAAGCAGATAAGTAGTTTATATAAACACTCTTGAGTGTTTTAAAGTATTGCAGGACCTAACATGTTTTTAGGTTGCAGGACAAGTATTTCTGCACTCAGAAACTGCAGAAAGTAAAAAACACAGGGTTGGAAAAGTTAGAACCACAGTTAACGTACAATCATGTATCAAAGTACATACTATAAATCCAAATTGCAAGTAAACATTAGTGTTTCATGTGTGTTAAATGTATTATAGTCTATTTGCTTCCATAAAGATTTTATAATTACCCATATTTTTGTGAATTTTGTGACAAACGTGTCCTGCAAAATGACTGGTTGTATCATTGTGCGAATTGTAGATACTTTGCCCACATTAAATGCGCCTTAAAAGCAGAACAACCTTCCGATTCAAGGTAAAACATTTCCATAGTTTATTTTTGTTTTGTTGTGAGTAGTACTAAATCGATCTTGGATTTACTGCAGAGATTCCGCTGGTACATCTGCTGTTGTTTTTGAAGAACAGGGAAATGATTTATTGCATTTTCCCAAGTCATACAAATTCACCGATCCACTCAAGCTACAATATTCTGGTAAAGTGTTTTTTGATGATGACGAGGGCTCGGTAGAAGTTAACCATTGGAGCCACGATCATCAATTAATCCTTAATGCTGAACCCCAAGGTAAGAGTATGACCGATATTAACTCTGGTGATCTAATAAAGGTATGTAGTGGTTGTGTTCGACCCCTGTCCTTTCCATACTATAATTGTTGTGAAGATTCATGTTAATTCACTCTCCACAAATATTGTGCCCAATTACCCCTTACGCTAAAACATCAACTTCACCTTGATCATCCCCTTAACTTGGTATACACATTTGGGCATTATTACTTCTATGAACGCACTGGTTGCTACAACTATGGTAACACGTTCGTGTACAGATGTGAAACTTGCAGTTTTCACCTTTGTGTAAACTGTGCATATCTACCCAACATCATTAAACACAAAACCGACAACCATCCACTTATCCAAGTTATAGATCCCCAACCTTTATGTAAGGCATGTAACAAATGGTCTCCGGGTATAAGCTATGCTTGCAAGGCTTGTGAGTTCCAACTAGACTTGTATTGTGCAATGAGGTCGCCACAATCCCTTGCTCATAGGTATTGCAAAGGACATGAAGTCCTATTGACGTATCCCCCAGTCGAGAATCATCCTGAAGATTTCTATTGTGATATTTGTGAGGAAGAAATGCACCCCAAACGACCACTCTATCATTGTCAAAAATGCGAAAACTCTTTTCACCTTGGATGCCTTAGTCGGATTGATTATTATGCAAACATATGGAAGGAGGGCACTATATCAGTTCCCTATCACAAACATCCATTAACATTTGTTCGAAGAAAGAAAATGCCAAAGTATGTGTGTTCTAAGTTAGTAAAAAGAGATTATAAATTTTGGTACTTCTCAAAGTTAGTAAAAAGAGATTAGAAATTTTTTGCTTTAAAAACGTGTTTTTATAACATTGCGTGAGGACACAGCAATATCTTAGTCTGGGAGAATTT
Source organism: Artemisia tridentata subsp. tridentata (assembly GCA_021014915.2). Classification (NCBI taxonomy): domain Eukaryota; kingdom Viridiplantae; phylum Streptophyta; class Magnoliopsida; order Asterales; family Asteraceae; genus Artemisia; species Artemisia tridentata. Next base: position 85,871,796 of record CP139505.1, read on the forward strand.
TGGTATGTGCTTAAACACATACCTTTATTTGACCAAAACCGGACCCAAATAGACCAAAAACTAACCAATTATGCCAAATATCTCGTGCTTTTGTGTTTATGATTATGCAGGGATGGATATTGTAAAAATGGACAAATATCGAGATAAAAAGACAAACCGAGCACGGGATTTGGAAGAGGATTAAAGAGCCGAAGACGAGATGCAAATGGTCAAAGTTTATGCTCAAAGGTCAAACAAGCCCTTGGATCAATTTTTAAAAATAGGTAGAACTAGTCCCTTGAGTTTCAGAAAATACACAATTGGTCCTTGTATTTTTGTTGTTAAACCAAAAACTAAAAAAAATCACACAAAAACCAAAACCGGATTTAATATTAAGTCCAAATCCAAAACACAAACCCACAGCCCAACAACATATACAAAAGCCCACTTCCCTTTCATTTTAAAACCCACGACCCAACCCTCTTATTAAAACCCGGTCCAAAAAAAACAAAACCCAAATACCAGGTCAAACGATAATAACTATCAGTCAAACCTTAAAATTACCCGCGTTCACTTTTCCCCTAATTGTTACTGTTTCTTATGAACCCTACAAACCCATACCTAAAAATTACCGAGATTAAGGGCAATTGTGTATTTTTCACAAGCTTCTAGAAGGATATCTGACATGTCAACAATCCAAGGGAATTCCAAGCCTCTGATTGGTGGATAGGACGTGTATTTTTGATCCAAGGGATGAAAATGAAGATTGAAGGCAAAGGGATGATGAAGGGCTGAGATTAAGCTGAGGAAACCCTAGAAGCATCCATGGCTGGCTATAAATAGCCATCCTCACTCACGGATTGGGGGAGTTAGGTTTTTTAGGCATTAGGAGTAGGTATAGTTTAGTAGTAGTAGATTATTTTATGTCCACTTTAGCTTATTGTAATCTTTTAAAATTTGTCTATCCAGTTTTAAATCATTGTACTCAATTCCAGTGTTTTTTTTAATGAAAGTCAAAGTTTGGTCAAACTGCTTATTGGTCTATTTTAGTTGCTTATTCTGGTATTTTCTGCTTAATAGAACTTGATATTGAGATTTGATATTGGTTTGCTTATTGTTTTTCATTTAATTCTGATTTTCATTTAAAGTAGTCTAAAGTCAACAAAAGTCAACTGTCTTGGTGAAATAAGCTGTGGGTGATAAGCTGGATTTGGGTATATTTGGCTGATGATTGTAAGCCAACTGCTTATTTGCACAAACAGCTTATTAGGGTTTAGTAGAGTTCTAATTTCATTTTTCATAGCTTCTTTTTATAATTTTAGATTTTTCTGCAAAGTTTCATATTTTTCCAAAATCATTTACTATTTTTAAATCATTTAATTAGTTTCTTTTAGTTTTAAATTCATAAAAAATAAAATAAAAATCAAAAAAATATAATTCTTTTTCCTAAAAATTTCTTTTATCATTTAGAATCTAGGAAAATTATTTTCATGCCCGTAGGATTAGTAGTGCTTCAAATTCACTTTTTATTTTACGCTCGTACGTAGTTTTTGATTTATTCGCGCGTTTTTAGGATTTCCCTTACATTTGCCTTAGAATAGAATTTTCCCTTGCCTTATTTACTGTTTTTAGTTTATGTTTCATCATTTTAGTTTAAAAATCATTATCACTCACTTTTATTCACCATTCACTGCACGATTCACGATCCCGAAATCACTAATTCCATTCACACCTTCGTCGGGACAACGAACCTCGGGTTTTGCATATTTCCTGTGTAATTCCTTGAACTATAATTGACGAAATCAATTTTTGGCGCCGCTGCCGGGGAAGGTTGAAGTGAGTTCGTGATTCCGTTTTTCGATTCGTGTTTTGAAGACCCTTCCTCGTGAAGTTTTCGCTTTCATTTGTAAATATTTTTCTTAATATAAAAATCCCAAAAGATTTTAGTTTCAAATTTATTTTCCTTTTTCTTTTGTGATTTTCAATGTTTCTAAATTTTAAAAATCCAAAAATATTCTTCTTATTCCTCTTATCCGTATAATTCTTTATCTCTATCCCTCTATCCGTTTAATTCTTCTTCTCTATGTCTTCATCTTACCATTATGGTTGCCAATGGTGTGGAGGTCCTCCAAATGGTGGGAATTGTCCCGGTTGTAGCATGGTGGAATCGGGAAACGGGTTTGTCTATGACCAAAATCCTTATTCCTACCATGAAACAACCGACTTTTTCAACCAGCCCCCACAACACCAGATGGAGACATACTCTTGTGAGTCTTGTGGAGGTAGTCCTCACCCGGGTTTTGATTGTCAAACAGGGAACATGTTTGTCTATGAGCAAGTTCCATGTAATCAAAACTTCGGGTATACCATTATCCATATAATTCACCGAATCAGTCACAACAATCATATTGTTGTGAGTACTGTGGAGGTCCACACTATAGCTCTGATTGTCAAACGAGGAACCCGCTTGTCTATGAGCATGGTCCTTGTAACAATTATGACTATTCTTATCATGACCAACCTCCACAGCACCAAATGATTCAACCACCACCTCATCCACTTTCTCAAGACGTTCTTCATCTTCTAAATTTAGTCGAAGAAATTAAGGAGTCGATAAAAAAACTTCCCCAAGAAGATCCTCATCAGAAAACTTATGGAGAACTTCTAGCTGAAGAACAAGCAGCTAGAGTAAGTTCCCAATATCGTCAAACTTTCGTTTACGATGACGACGATGATGAGGATTCTATGTGGGGAGTTTATGAGAGTCCATCAGTTGCTATCACTCCCGTCGAAAAGCAGGAAGACAAACGAAGCATGGAAGAATTATTAGCAGAGGAGCGGATGCAACTTATCAGAGCTTTATATGATAAACATAGGGTCGAAGACGATTATGACAAGGAGTGTGCCCCCGAAGTTCTTGAAATTTCAGATAAACCTCCGAGTGGCAATCCCACTCCATCTTCAGATCCTATCATTTCCGACTCTTCCCCTTCCCTTACTCCGTTTGAGGGAAGTGATCCTCTCTTGGAAGATCGATGCTTGTCTCAAAGAAGATTCAATTTCTCCAGAAATTGATGATTCTTATCTTGATCCGGAGGGAGATATTCTTTTTCTTGAGAAATTATTGAACCAAGAACCATCTCTTTTTCTCCCTCCGAAGGAAGTTGAAATCAATCCACCAAAGAAATTTGATGACCTTGTTCCCGAAACCTTCAACACGACTTTCACCAATCCTCTATTCGATTTCGGATCTGACTTTACTATTATCTCAGATAACCCTATCCTTGATAGTCAGATGGAGGAGAGTGATGAGTCCGTGACGGAGCCCGAGCTCACAGATCATCATATGATTGATTCTCTTCATGAGGAGTTCTCCGGTGAACTCACTCATATCATACCTCCTCCGGAGTATGATTACTTTGCTTTTGAGGAAGATCATGACCCGGGGGGAGATGTACTCTATCTCAAGAGTTTGCTTGTCGATGATATCATCCCGACCCTCCCGCCCGAGGTTTTTGTTGCTGATGACCATAAGAGCTTCAAAGATGACATACAAAATGATGAAAATGGTGAAGAATGGATTCCCATTCTGATAATGATCTTTCTCCCTTTCTTCACCTATCCGGTGACTTCTCCTATCCTTCACTCCTTCGGGAGTGAGGACACCATCTTTGACCCTGGCATCTCTCATTCTTTTAAGCTGTGGGTATCTCGTCGGAGTGGAACTTTCATGTGCTTCAATGTTTATCCAAACATCTTGAATGAAAGTTCGATGGAGATTATCTTTTCCACTTGCTCCCCCAAGGACAAATGAATTCGGGGCGAGTCAAGCTATACGACTCGATAAAAAACAAGCGCTTCATGGGAGGCACCCCATGCTTATCCATCTATCTTCTTATCAATTTTCTAATAAGTGAAGTGAGGAGGGCTTCCTTTTCCATATCTTGTGTTTCGTGGTTTTCTGTGATGTGTCCAGGATTTGCCCGAATAATGAAGACTCTCGTGCTCGTGGTCGGCTTCTCTCCACTCGAGTTTCATCATTCGTTGCTTATCTGATATCCTTAATTTTATCGTTTTACGTTTATCTTTGGCATAATTAATAAACGGCCTAAGATTTATGTAGGAGAACCCTTACCTTTAAGACATTGAGGACAATGTCTCGTTTTAGTCTGGGGGGGGGGGGGTAATCTTTCGATTTGATTTGTGCCTTGCATTTTTTGCCTTTTACTCATGCAACCCCGTTTTTCCTCCAAAATTGAAAAAATCCAAAAAAAATGAGAAAATTTAAAATTTTTTGCAAAAATATAATAAATTTTGACATTTTGTTGACTTTTCCGCTGGTGAGGGTAGGAATAAAATTCTGACTTGATCGGGCGTGTTGAGCCCTAGCTTGTCCCCTTAACCATTTATAATCTATAAGCTCGTGCTAGTCTTTTACACAAGGAGCTATAAAATGCGAATTCTTTTTAAGAGTTTGCAAGTTCCCGTATCGATTTTATATATGCATGGCTTGATTATTTGGCTAAGCATTCGCGGATCTTATTATTTAAGATTTTAAATTTGCGAAGAACGAGAAATGATAGAGTTTATTTAGAAGTTGATTGCTAAACGTGGAGTAGTTGGTTCTCTTTAGAGCTCATCGAAGTTACTTGTGGCCTTTTGCTCCCACAAAATTGTTTCACAATATATAATTGTAAGAATAATTAAAGATGTTATGTTTTGCCAATGATTAGTTCTTGGTCTTCTTAAAAGAATCCTTGCTTTAAAAATTGGGTACACATCAAGGTTACTTAATAAATAAGTTTAATAATAATAAGTTAAGTGCTCTAAGCTATAGATTCGAGATCGGGCCTTGGATCCTTATTTCCGAAAGGCATTTAGGTCTTGGCTACCCTCTTGCACCGGACCTTGGACCTCTAGTTCAGGAATGTGTGAGGTCTTGGTCTAACCACCTTGGATCCTCATTTCAGGAATGTCTAGAGTCTTGGAACACTCCGTTGTAACGGCCCTTGGATCCTTTATGTCGAAAGGTGTAAGGTCTTGGAACTAAACCGTGAAGCTCCGTCGTTTAGGGTACGCAAGTGAAATTGAGTTTCCAAAAAAAAAAAAAAAAATGATGAAAAAATGATGAAAAATAGAGAAAATGCAAAAATCAAAAATATAAATAAAAACCTTGATGTGGGCCTCATTTTCAAAGAAACGGTTCTCGAGGGAAGATTGAAAACTACTTAGTGTCTTAATTTAGTATCTTTATCGGACTAAAAATTATCAAAACGAGAAAATATGAAGCAATTCATTTCTCACCAAAAATAAAATAAATAGAGGCAAATTAGGAAAATAGGAGCAAGAGGTAATTATACAAGTAACTTCCATGGGTAGTGTTGGCATCTAACTTGAAAATAGACAATGATTTCGTTTTTAAGCTTAGTTTGGGGGCTTGTGAAAAATCAGGAACGACGAATTTTATCCGTATGGTCACTTCTTTACGAGTCGTGTTTCCTATTCGATGACCCTAAAAGTTATTGATAGATTATGATTGTCAACAAAGCCGTCACTTGATAAAATACAAAAATAGAATAAAAAGGAAAATCGGGGAGTTTTTAGAACTTAAGATTTCTTAATCTCTTTTGAAAATTTTGCTACTTCTCAAAGTTAGTAAAAAGAGATTAGAAATTTTTTGCTTTAAAAACGTGTTTTTATAACATTGCGTGAGGACACAGCAATATCTTAGTCTGGGGGAATTTTGGTATGTGCTTAAACACATACCTTTATTTGACCAAAACCGGACCCAAATAGACCAAAAACTAACCAATTATGCCAAATATCTCGTGTTTTTGTGTTTATGATTGTGCAGGGATGGATATTGTAAAAATGGACAAATATCGAGATAAAAAGACAAACCGAGCACGGGATTTGGAAGAGGATTAAAGAGCCGAAGCCGGGATGCAAATGGTCAAAGTTTATGCTCAAAGGTCAAACAAGCCCTTGGATCAATTTTTAAAAATTGGCAGAACTAGTCCCTTGAGTTTCAGAAAATACACAATTGGTCCTTGTATTTTTGTTGTTAAACCAAAAACTAAAAAATATCACACAAAAACCAAAACCGGATTTAATATTAAGTCCAAATCCAAAACACAAACCCACAGCCCAACAACATATACAAAAGCCCACTTCCCTTTCATTTTAAAACCCACGACCCAACCCTCTTATTAAAACCCGGTCAAAAAAACAAAACCCAAATACCCGGTTAAACGATAATAACTATCAGTCAAACCTTAAAATTACCCGCGTTCACTTTTCCCCTAATTGTTACTGTTTCTTATGAACCCTAAAAACCCATACCTAAAAATTACCGAGATTAAGGGCAATTGTGTATTTTTCACGAACTTCTAGAAGGATATATGACATGTCAGCAATCCAAGGGAATTCCAAGCCTCTGATTGGTGGATAGGACGTGTATTTTTGATCCAAGGGTTGAAAATGAAGATTGAAGGCCAAGGGATGATGAAGGGCTGAGATTAAGCTGAGGAAACCCTAGAAGCATCCATGGCTGGCTATAAATAGCCATCCTCACTCACGGATTGGGGCAGTTAGGTTTTTAGGCATTAGGAGTAGGTATAGTTTAGTAGTAGTAGCTTATTTTATGTCCACTTTAGCTTATTGTAATCTTTTCAAATTTGTCTATCCAGTTTTAAATCATTATACTCAATTCCAGTGTTTTTTTTAATGAAAGTCAAAGTTTGGTCAAACTGCTTATTGGTCTATTTTAGTTGCTTATTCTGGTATTTTCTGCTTAATAGAACCTGATATTGAGATTTGATATTGGTTTGCTTATTGTTTTTCATTTAATTCTGATTTTCATTTAAAGTAGTCTAAAGTCAACAAAAGTCAACTGTCTTGGTGAAATAAGCTGTGGGTGATAAGCTGTTCTGATAAGCTGTTCTGATAAGATGGATTTGGGTATATTTGGCTTATGATTGTAAGCCTGGGTTGAGTTAATTGATGGTTCATGACTGTTCCAGCTTAAAAGGCTTGTAAGTTTCATGATCTTTTAAGAATTCATTGCTAATTACTGTGCTATTGCTTAATCCTAGATAATCAGTGCTTATTGCTTATTGATTTTATATTCTTAGTTGATAAGTAACTCAGTTAGTCATAGAATAGTTGGTATTGTAGCTTAAATCTGCAAGTTGTAGTGTAAAATTGGCAATCTCAGATTTTAAGGGGTGTTTGGTTTATACCAATACTGAGTGATTGAGTTTAATGTACAGCTCAATTGCTACTTAATGAGTTTTGATCTTGCATAAGTAAGGCTGAATAAGCATATTTCTGTAGGAATTAAGTGAATTTAACTCATTTGGAGGTTATTGGCTTATAGGAGTATTTTTTAGGTCATAACTGATCTAATAAGCTCAGTATAAGCTGAGCTTATTTAGACAAGCACTTTGGTGATTTTTGAGTTTATTTCATTAGTTCATGTGGAAATCCAAAGTTTGGCACTATTTTATCTAGGATTGCAAAAGTTAAGGGCCAAAACCCATTCCTGCTCCATCAGTTTAAAACTGTGCAGACCTGCACATAAGCTGCTGTTCTCAGCTTTTTGCTTGCTCCAAAACTGCTTATTCCCTTGTTCTCATTGATTGAAATTTGGTTTGCTGTTAGTTAGTGGTAGTAGCTTGAGGTTTCTGAGCTTGGTTTTCATTAGTAGCTTATACATTAGCTTATAATTAGACTGCTATAAGCCCCACTAGAGCTGTTCTCAGACCTGCATCAGCTTTTGTGTCTGTGATCATCTGTTCTAGGCTCTATTTGAATAAGCAATTGACTCACAAAATTGGGCATTTTTAGTTTAGGAGTAGTCAGTAGTACTAGCTTTGATAATCTGCTTTTAGATGTTCCTAATTAGCTTTTGGCTAGCTTATATAGTAGCTTAAAGAGGGCTGTTCACTCATTTATCTCTGCCCTAATTTGTCTACTGCACTATACTGCTTATTGGCTTATTCATTGAGTTTCTCTGGTCTTATTCAGTTGTTATAAGCGTAAAATTAGTGTGTTCATCTGTTTTCTAGCTTTTGGTAATTTTTGGTACTATAGAGCTTATTTTAGAGCTTATTTTAAACTGCTTATTTGCACAAACAGCTTATTAGGGTTTAGTAGAGTTCTAATTTCATTTTTCATAGCTTTTTTTTTTATAATTTTAGATTTTTCTGCAAAGTTTCATATTTTTCCAAAATCATTTACTATTTTTAAATCATTTAATTAGTTTCTTTTAGTTTTAAATTCATAAAAAATAAAATAAAAATAAAAAAAATATAATTTTTTTTCCTAAAAATTTCTTTTATCATTTAGAATCTAGAAAAATTATTTTCATGCCCGTAGGATTAGTAGTGCTTCAAATTCACTTTTTATTTTGCGCTCGTACGTAGTTTTTGATTTATTCGCGCGTTTTTAGGATTTCCCTTACGTTTGCCTTAGAATAGAATTTTCCCTTGCCTTATTTACTGTTTTTAGTTTATGTTTCATCATTTTAGTTTAAAAATCATTATCACTCACTTTTATTCACCATTCACTGCACGATTCACGATCCCGAAATCACTAATTCCATTCACACCTTCGTCGGGACAACGAACCTCGGGTTTTGCATATTTCCTTTGCAATTCCTTCGAGATATAAATTGTAAAATCAAGTAGAAACAATTCTCTTTTCAGCTTCTCAAAATTCTCCTCTCATTCTTCATCCCAATCCAAAATTTACTCTTCGAGAGTATAACATATAGCTTCTTCTGACGTAGAAACCTCAACACAGAATACGAAGATGATTTCCGTGTTTCTCTTTCGTCTCTGAATATACCAATATGTCATATTATGACAAATTGTCCAAGTATTCATGAAAGACACGATCCATCAAGTTCATATGAACAGTCGGAGCAATAGCCAATACGATTGGCATCACAATACTCATAGAGATCAAAACGAATACGGAATGCAATTCTAGGAACATATCGCTCCTTTAAACGTAACTGAAAAATAATCAGATCTAAAATTCATCATTGGGAAAACTTCACACTCTGGAGTTGATTAATCAAATCGTCGATTCGAAGTAACGGATAACGGTTCTAACCACAATACTATTCAGCTTCCCGAGATCACTACACAACTTCATGCTATCATCATCCTTCCTCATGAATACAACTGGAGTACACCACAGATACATACCCAGACGGATAAAACCACTTTCTAAAAGCTGGTCCTTCAATTCTTTCCATTCAACCGATGTCATAAGATACGAAGTTTTAGAATTAGGAAAAACGTTGCTCTTATACGGATAGAGTTTCTGAATCAACCAACTTACTGATCTCAGGCACTGCTCAAGATCTCCTATGATCCCAATAAGTTCAAGTTATATGATGTAACTATTATCACGTTGGCCAGGCATCATAATACTTGCATCATATACACATGCCTTTATTGTAATCACAGTCTACCTTGAGTCGTGACTAAACAAATTCTCATAACCAGATCAAAACATCTTCTCAATCAGATGGAAATCTTGATAGTTAAACCAGGAACACACTGCGAAATTTCAAACAACTGAATAACTCTCGAGGCGAGTTTCATCAACGAAGTATCTTCACAACAGCGAGGGATTAACTTACGAGTTTTCAAGTCAAAGGTGATCATAATTGTTTACCAGGTGGGAACCATGGTACAGAATTTTGAGTTTCTCAATCGCCAAAGATGAAAAATCTAATATGACCGTTGTTAGCATCTCGATGCTCAGTCAACCAAATCCATATTCAGAATCATATCGAATCGGACATCCCCAAAGGAAACAGATTAACAGAACAAAACTTATCTTCAAATATTTTCGAAACATACTGGACAATTCCGATACTCGTGATGGATAATTACAAGATTTCTCATAAAGATGGAACTAGGTATAGCAAGTTCAATTAGAGCAGAGGGGACCTTAACATGCTTAGCAAAAGCAAGGGAAACCATAGAATGTGTCGAACACATCGGATTCATACATATACGAATTCTCTGAACGAACTAAAAGGTATCTAAACGAATCATAAACGAATCGGAGATCAAAATTCGAAAGAATGCGGTCACATCAGAAAGTGAAACCTGTAAGGCATTACTACAAAAGTCTCAAAGCATTCTAAACTTATGTTGCGTATCTTGCTAAATTTTCTAAATCTCTGGAACGAATAATCTTATAAAGGCTTAGCTGAAATCAGAGGCATAAATCAGAGTGGTGCAGAAGAAAGATAACTAACCAATGCCTTATCGCATAATCTACCCAATCCTCACCGGTGATAACTGAAGTTCCTACGGGGAGAAACCTAAAGCAAATCCTTCAAAGGTCATTTCATAAGCTCCTATAGTGCAAACCTAAGGGTCCAAATCTTCACAGGCCATAATTTATGTACTACAAGTCGTAACCTGGCTCTGATACCATAATTGTAACTCCCCAAACTGACAAGGGTCAAAATGCCACATTATGGTGTCAATCAGAACATACAAACGCAAGCGGAAGACTTATAAACATAATGGTTACAAAGGTTCAAAATGAAACTAAGGACAAAATAAATCTACATCATACTGACTATCAACTAGAATATAAATCTGAATCAAATCTAAATGGCAGATAACTCCCAAGTCTAATCCAAATGCAAATGGGATCCATCGTCAGGGTGGTCCATTAAAAGCTCCTATGCACTCTTCACTCAATCCCAGCTTCCAACCTAAAACCTGCCGCAGTCGTCAGGGTGGTCCATTAAAAGCTCCTATGCACTCGTCACTCAATCCCAGCTTCCAACCTAAAACCTGCCGCAGGAAAAAAAATGCGGCTGAGCTTAAAAAGCCCAGTGAACATATATATATATATATATATATATATATATATATATATATATATATATATATATATATATATATATATATATACATATACATATATATATACATACATACATATATATATATATATATATATATATACATATATATATATATATAGGTATATATATATATATACATATATATATACATACATACATATATATATATATATATATATATATATATATATATATATATATATATATATATATATATATATATATATATATATATACCTATATATATATATATATGTATATATACATATATATATATATATATGTATATATACATATATATATATATATATATGTATATATACATATATATATATATATATATGTATATATACATATATATATATATATATATGTATATATACATATATATATATGTATATGTATATATACATATATATATATGTATATATATATGTATATATATATATAGTATATATATATATATATATATATATATATATATATATATATATATATATATATATATATATATATATATATTATATATATATATATATATACATAATCATATAATCATAACTGAAGGGAACGCCGTGGATCAATCACACCTCCACAGAAAGTGTCATGCCATTGGTGCCTCAATGACATGGCCATGGTACCTCCATGGCAAGTTAGCTCGGGCAACAGAACACAACAGAACAAAACTATCCATAATAAGCAATCATAACATAATCAACAAAGGCATATCAACTGAACAGAATCTCAATCAAGGAGATAATTAATAGATCATCATAACAAAATGGATAGCAACTGAATCATATCAAGGGGATCATAGCAATGGCTTATGTCAAATGGGATCATGGCAAAATAAACAAATCAAAGTCAAGGATCGAGAAGTCATGAGATCAGAACCCTTACTGAGAAAGGGTAGAATATCTGTACCTTATGCAAAGCAACTCAAACAAAATAGGAAAGCACTCGGAATAGGAACTACTCCTTCTTCACAGAACCTATACAAATTAATGATCACATATTACTTATAAGCTCATTTTACAAGTTTACTGCTTATGGTTATTCAGATTCCATATTTAGGGTTTCTTTCTATTTTTAGAAACTTTCTATTTTTAGTAACTTTTCATATATAGTAACTTTCCCAATTTAGTAACTTCCATAATTAGCAAGTTTCCATCATTAGTAAATTTCCAGATTCAGTAAGTTTCCAACCTCGGGTCACACTTCACAATTTAACAACTTAGGGTTTCATTATCAAAAATTAGGTTAACATATGACCAAAAGTATCCGCATTAACGTTACAAATGTTATTTAGGTCAAAACACATTAAATGGGGTTAGGTTACACTAAATCCTTAACTTATAATATAGTTCAGATTTTATCTTATTCTGGTCCTGAATTTTATGAATTTTAAACCATACTTAAGTGTCTCCTGGGAAGCTAAGATTTTTTATCACAGATAACTATACATGTTGAGCACCTACTGTAATTTTCTTAGATTTTATTTCAAAGTGATAATACCCTTTCAAAAATCGTTTTCCCAGACCTACCTAGAAAGATGACTGCACAGACACCCAGAAAGTTTTTATTTGGCTACCCCATGAGAACCATTCAGAAAAATTTATAAAAATGCCAGTAGATCCCTTATATCCTAAATATTCTACTTGTAAAAGTAGAACTCCTAATTCCTCATCTTTTGGAAACTAAAATTCAAAAACACCAGCAGAATTTTGAGACTCCTAAACTCAGGATTGACATCTAATGTTATAAAAATAAAAAAGTCATCTTCCCGACCTCCAAAAATTATGAAATTTTATATGTAGATAGTACACAACCTGAAACTAGTTTTAGGCTCAATAATCATGCAAAAACATGTTGTCATCATCAATTTATACATCCATCAATCCGACCCAATTTTTGGACAGCATCACAAACAAAATTCTAACCCTAACCAACGCAAGATAAAACCTCTAACACATCCCTAATTATGTTTTAAGGATCAAACATACTTAATTACTGAGATTTTAATAAACCCTAATCCATCATGTGAGTTACATAATTAATAATATGGAATAATGAGAAAAGATCGTTTACCCTTAGTATGCTTCGAAAAATTAGACTTGATTCTTGGTTTCTTGAATGTTTGGACAAATAGCAATGGAGGCTAGGGTTTTCTCCTTGCCTCTTCATTTTTTTCCTGGAGATGAAATATGGGAGGGACTGTATTTTTTTTTTTTTTTTTTTTTTTTTTTTTTTTTTTTTTAATGTGGGTTGGATTAATTATAGTTGGGCTTGGATTTGGTAAGTAGCCCAAAATCTTATATATATTTAAAACAATTGGCCCAATGTTATATTTACATTACTATTTATTTATTTAACTAATGGTATAATTAAAGTAGATAATTAAAATGTTAATCCGAATTCTAGGGCGTTATAACCTGTGATATCACACATGATATCACAGGTGATATCATTATCACATGATATCACAGGTGATATCACATGTGATATCGCATGTGATATCGCAGGTGATATCACCTGTGATCACCTGTGATATCACATGTTCCTCCATCACCACCATTGATTCAACAAAAAGAAGAAGCACTATTATCACTTGTGATATTTCAAAAACATAGTTAATGGTTGAATCAGCAAACTAAAGAAGCTATGGTTGAAGAAAGCACAACATCTTTATAAACAAACTAAAGAAGCTCAAACACCTTTGATATCACCTGTGATATGACATGTTCCTCCATCACTACCATTGGTTCAACAAAAAGAAGAAACACTATTATCACTTGTGATATTTCAAAAACATAGTTAATGTTTATTTAGTTGTTGCTATATCCTATTTAATGTGTGTTTTATCGTCGTATTTTACAGCTTCTAGTAGTGTGAAATTCAATGATGTGGCTTAATATGTGTTTGTTGTTATGTTTGAATTTATGTTTTTACAACTGGTACTGAAATCTTTCGGTTGGTAATATAAAATGCTAAAGATAATAGTTTATGTTCTCTACATAAAGGTGTTATCAACTGGAATACGCGACTAAGAATGTGAATTATCACAAGAGATAATCAACTTCATATAAAATGTTAATGATTATGATTTTGATTCTATACATATAATGTGTTATCAATTGTGATACTAAACTAAGAATATGAAATATACATTCTTACCAAACGTGATAATGAATTTAGTATTTTACTAAGTGTATATGAAAGAAATACTAAACATCACTTGTCATATTTTATCACCGGCTCAGCCTTCGGCTTCGACATCGCCTGAAACTTAAAAACGCTTTTCTTTGCATTTAAATATGAGTGATATCACGTGTGATAAAGCAATAAAATATGACATTGTTGGAATATGTGAATCATAAAAATACTATAAACACATAATTCATCAAAGATCACGCAGCGGATAGATCTACAATTAACATATAATTAATTAACATAAATTAAATAGACACGTACCTTATTTGATTCCTAGCAAGAACAAGGAATCGGATCTCACAAGAACAAGTTATTTAAACCCTAATAGGATTTATATGGATCGAATCACAAGGCAAACACACAAGCTAAAATAAGCTTGTCACTCGTTCTTGTACACACGAGATACTAGCGTTCCAATGGGAAAAGCTAGGTTCAAGAATCACAAAACAACCAAACACTTTATAAGCTTTACTTGAATCGACCAAATCCTAGTGGATTTAAAAGAGGGTCGATCTTTAGAGCTTAGAGGGAGAGAAGAAGAGAAGTTTGACTAAGTTAGGGATTCAAGATTAAGGAAAAACTAAACACAAGTGAATTGTATTTATAGGCCAACCCTATCTTGCTCCCAAAGACACCAAAAACCGCCCCCCTTATAAGGAAAGGTTCGGCCGACTTTTGCCCCAAGTAAGGGGTTCTAGATCCTTCTCTTGCTCTATTTCACATTTAGTCCTTTAACGGCCGTTATCTCTAACTCCGTTAAGTACTAACTGTCGTTAAGTATTGTTTTGTGAAATGAATAAATATAAATATAAAATATATTTAATTTATTCAAACCATTGGAACTCTCACGTATTGTGTGCAATCCCGAGTCTCGGGTTCGAAACCGGACATACAAATATTAATTTATATCCACAAACTCTAACAGCTCCCACTTGGATATTCATTAATATCGTAATGACATGGGCTAGTCTAGCTTAACAGATCCCAATGCCCCCAGATCGAATCGAGTATGGTTTTCCTGGAAAAAAACCACGTGATGAATTTAATCATCATATTTATCCTTTTGTTGCTAATACTGCGTTAATATGGATATGGATCAAATTCATTCCATAATTAACTATTCTGTTTCTCGTTGTTTATGATTGATCAAGATTACCAAATCATCTAAACGTCTTCCAGATAGACTTTGGGTGTGGCCACACAAATATCTTGTCAACCCTACGAGGGGCCCAGCAGTATTATACTTCAAAACAAATTTGAAGGAACAAATCCTTTATTGACTACGAGCGTGACCCTTGAACTTTGCATCACCTCCGAAAATAGCCCTTATAACTA
Source organism: Artemisia tridentata subsp. tridentata (assembly GCA_021014915.2). Taxonomy (NCBI): domain Eukaryota; kingdom Viridiplantae; phylum Streptophyta; class Magnoliopsida; order Asterales; family Asteraceae; genus Artemisia; species Artemisia tridentata. The sequence continues at coordinate 85,887,226 of CP139505.1, forward strand.
CCTGTTACGGATAGCGTTAGACTATCTCACATAAAATGAGCTACATCCTCGGCAGTCACCTGGTATCTCAAGTCTGAGGATAAATATTCATGATTTACTTAATGACGACGATCCATAAAGTATAATCATGTAGTTGGGATAAGTCCTATATTCAATTTATCCAATATTGAATATCATGTGACATTGGTGTCTCAACCTTACAGTACATTCTACCAATCCTCACATTTGTCTTAGTTCAATAATATTCTCATATTATTGATCGACAACGGACTATTTAGAATAACATTAGTTATTCATGGATTTAAACATGCAAATATAGGACACAAATATTAATAATGAGAATAAACGTTATCCGCACTTTATTTCATTAAAATAATAATTGTTTACACGTCCCTTATCCAAATACTAACTAGATCAATGCATGACAATTCTTATTAGTGAATTATGCCACAAGTCATGTTCCACATACTTGTTGACAAGGCATAAATCGACTAATGTTGATCTATCAGAATTTTGAGAATACTTATTTCAAGAATGAAATTTATGTATGTGTGCATTCATCTATCTAGATGTTGCCACATAACATTCCATAAATTGTGTGACATCCTCAACCGCGAATTTATGACAATTAAACTACCAAACTTTTGTAGTTAAAGTATTCTAATCTTTTATGTATAATGCAACCATGCTCATATTGAGCATAACTAGTACACATGGTCTCCTAATAAGGATGAGCTCCCACCATGACTAGTATTGAGTGTCATCTCAATCTTACTAGCATCATTGTATCCAACAACAATATGCTCTTTTAAAAGTTCCGTAAACTTTTAACATTCATCGTGTAATGTTTTGATATCTCCAAATCCTTCAAGATTTGTCCACTATATCAATTAAGCAACAATATGCCATATGGTTCATATTTAGAATTTTGGAGCAAATCCAGGCTGAGGATGTAAATTCTAAACCATATCCATTACACTTAACTATCTAACAATTTATAATTAGATACTAATGTTGTCAATCATCTTGCATCCAAGCATGATACAACAAGCAACATGATGTACATGAAAAATCCTTGTGTCAAACTTAGATTTTGTTCATGTCATATCTTTTCAAAGATATGTTTCTATCTAGATCTTCTAATAGAATATCATGTTCTTTTAGAATCAGTTATTTTACCGCTTATGTTTATAATCAAATAAACATATATTTCAAGGTTTTATTTTCTATATGAAGTTTCATTCCAAACTAAAACTTAACATATAAATGTTAATGGAATGTTACTTCCTATATGTTATACAACATATATGAAATAAAAAAATAAATACATCACTCCCACTAGCTTTCAGGAACATTTAGAAATATCTTAATTTTAATTATAAATCAAACTAGATTTAATAACTAAAATAAGTATATCTTCTAGATGCATGCATTAATCCATTTTCAAATGATTTGCATTTTGTATACTACTAAAGATTATTTCGAATTCAAACACTCCTTTCAATTACTTTTCGTCCTCGCACAAGTAATTATTAAAGAAAGAGTTTTGATATTCCATTATTAATTTCATATAAATGAAACTAATATTGACAATCATAATCTTTATATATTTAATGTGCTTAGAAAGAATTTCAATCACATTTAATTGCTTAATTGTGATTGATAATCTTTTCACATATTAAATATGTATAGAAATTTGTCCATTATGATTTCTACACAAGAATTTAAATCTTTAGGATTTTCATTTCCATTTTTAGAAATTCATTTCCATTCTATAGTGTTACTATAGAGTTTAAGATCAACTATGTTTCCAAACTAGTTATCTTTTTGGACAGCATCTAATTATTCATAGTATGAGTAATTTGCCAAATAAACATTTGCAATTTATTAACAGGCATACCACGATCCTGTAACTCATAACCCTCAACATATTCTACAAATATTTGAGATATCCTTGCGGATCTATGAATTAAGAATTCCATCATCTTGAGATTTAACACTAACATGTTAAATCCTCATTATGATTTTTCTAGCGTATTTAGAAGATTATGTATCTTGTAATTTTTTTTTATCTTTTGAAGATAAAACTCCCACTCGCCTTTTGCAATTTATAGATTACCGATAAATGCTTAGCAAATAGAGCAACACAAACTTGTTCTCTTTTGAGACTTTACAGATACAAATTGACAGTTCCTAACCTTAATTTGTTAATAACCTACCCAACAAGTAGTTTAACAAATTCTAAACTTCAATTTTAAGACTTAATGTGATTGATCACATTCCATATTAAATGGTGTCTTATTAATCTTCTAGGTTGGAGTCAAATTGAGTATATCTAATCCATACTCAATTTTCTAACATTGATATCTTTTAGGAAGATTAGAAGATATAATTATCTTTAATCAAACAATTTTTCAAGAGTTTGATTTTCCTAACTGAACATACCATAAACTTATGTATTTCATTAGGATTAATATTGTAAGTTAATCTTACAATATGTAAGATAAATATATTTCGTTTTTGCTTACCTATTTACCAACTAAGTCAATTTAATGGTACAATAGATTTCCAAGCTAATTGCATAATTTATAACATAAGTGCCTTATTGTCCAAGCCACTTAATATATATGTCTTACCAAAAAGACATAAACTGTTATAATCCCAATCTACGTTATAAATCATTGATCAACTCACTGACTTCTTTTATATGTCTTAAAAAAGAACATAACAAGATAACGTCTTACTTTATTATAAGTCTTATAATAAAAGACTTCATATTTATATCTTTATACAAAATACAAATATGCATAACTAAAGTAATTATGAAACCCACAACTTGGTTTCAATAGTATTTCAAGTTAATTTATTTACTTCATATATTTATGTCTGTAACACCCCAACCCGACAAGGGTAAAGGTGTCACAAATACATGGTTTCATATCAGATACAAGCATTCAAGAAATAAAAATAGCGGAAGCTTTAACATTAAAATCCAAGGAAAATAAGTCAACACGACTTATATCAAGTGCAAGACAGGAATAACGAAGTACAAAACAGAATCCAAATGCTCAAACAATGGCATAACAGAAATAATATCCAAACGGTCACACTAGAATGACAAGGTCTAACTTCACACAAGTTGCTCTTATCCCAAGCTAAAACTCAGCTCCTAGCTTAAATGTACCTGCCGCAGGAAAAGAAATGCGGCTGAGCTACGAGAGCTCAGTGAACAGATATAACGGAAACAAAGCAGTAATAACGGGATAATAAAGTAAATGAAATAATACCAGGAGTAACAAGAGTCAGGAAAAGGAATACCAGAGTTATGCAGACATACCAGGAATTAAGAATGGTTACAATGGTGAAAGTGAATGAAACCAGAACCCACCAAAATCCCAAGTCGAATCAAGTCAAGTCCAGTATCAAGTCATAGGGTAACATAACCAGAAATCCACCACAAACCCAAGTCAAATCAAGTCAGGTCAAATGTCAGGTCAAGTTGTTAGGTCATAAGGTTACAAGGTTTCAGGTAAACAGAAATCCTCTACGAGCCCAAACATATCACATCAAATCAAATCATATATCAGGGTGTATGGAGGGGTGACCTCAGCATACCAGGAACAGGGTGAGGGGATACCTCCAGGGGTTGGAGTTGCAAGCTCCCAGGGGTTGTGAAAGACGTGTATCGCACACACTCGTCAGTCACCAGGATATAACAGGTAATATAACAAATCAGGACAGGTCTAGGATGCATCCATGCGCCCCCGCAGGCCACAGGGTCTTCCTCTACATAACAAATCAAATCAGGTCGGGGACGGTGTAACCAAATCACTAGGGCTACACACTAGTCATGCCGGTGGTGCATCACAGACATGGACATGAAACCCTCATGCCTAGTGGATGGCTCGTAGTCTCAAACTGTGGGTCAAGGTCAAGTATCAAGTCTCGGGTGTCAGGTGTCAAGTCTCAGGTATCAAATGTCAGGTATCAAGTCAGGATTCATATCAGGGTTCATATCAGGGTTCAAGACAGGAGATAAATTCAGGGGTTCATTGTCAGGAGGTCCATATCAGAAGGTCCAATACTAGAAGGTTCATAATAGTTTATTATAAGAAATCCTTTTTACATGGTTTTAATAAAATGATCGTTAGAACAGTTTCATAATAAAAGTATTTTAAGGAAATGTTCAAAAACCTCTTCATATACAACTAAAAGTAGTTATAAAATCCTATGAACCTTCAAGTACCCAAGGTCTTAATTATCCAGGTTATCAGGGGTGAACAAGTCATGTCAAGTATCGGAAGAAAACATAGCAGGGTTCAAGTCAAAGGTTCAAGTGAAACGGTTCATATTAAGTGTATCAAGGTTCAAGTTCAGGTTTATGACAAGGTTCAAGACAAAGGTTAAAGCAAAGGTCCAAATCTATGGTTCACAATACAAGGGAAACATAACAATGAATCAGGAATCAAAAATGAGACGAAGGCTCTTTACAAGAAGAGCAGAATATCTGTACCTTATTCAAATAGCAAGCATAAACACAAGAGTAGCTGACAGGGATCAAGATCACTCCCTCCTCGAACCTAAAGGAGTAGAAGACAGAAATACGAAAGGGGTTCAGTTATCTTCCCATTATAAGTAACTTCTATTTTTAGTAACTTTCTATTTTTAGCAGGTTTCCATAATTAGTAAGTTTCCACATTTAGCAAGATTCAAGTGATATAATTCAAGTTAAGTCTTTAATTAGCTTATTATGGAAGTAACATTCATTTTAACAAGTTACACAAGTTCAGGGTTAATTGTGATAAGTTTTCATAGTTCAGGGTTAATTGTGTAAATTTGCCAAAGTTTAAGGTCCACATTAAAATTATCATCATTTTACCATTCAAACACTTATACTTTCCATAATTACACATTTAGCCTTCAAGTTTCCAATATTTACGAATTACATCCCTTTACTTTATTAATTTACAAATTAATCTTGTACTTACATAATTTACAATCTAACCTTTACAATATTCATATTACACATCAAGTCCCTTTATTTCTTCAATTTACAGAAATTAACCTTCAATTTAATTATGTTACAAACAGCCCTCAAAGTTTCGGTAAATTACATATTTAGTCCTTGTACTTTATTACATTACAAATCGATTTAAATAATTAACCATAATTACATATTAAGCCCTTAATTTCTCAATTTTACACAATGAACACTTATTTTAGCATGTTACACGAATGCTCCTTCAATTTTCCGTAATTTACACAATAGGTCCCTCTAGTTATCAAAGTTACATATTTAGTCCTTTAAATTACAATTTCAACCTTTAATTATTAACAATTACATATTAAGCCATTAAATTATCAAAATTACACATGACTCCCTGAATATAATTTATTACTCAAAACAGCACCAAGTTTCCAGAAATTACATATTTAGTCCCTCATTTTTATTTATTTTCAATTCGACATTAATATTACAAATTAAATCCATATCTTGCCAAAATTACAAATAAGACCCTCATGTTATAATTTTTACACATTATCCCAGGTCCATACAATATTACAAAAATATCCCACAAGTTTTAATAATTACAAAAGACCCCCTTAACTTATTATTTTCAAATCGGTATGCATAAAACCTTAACAAAATCAAACCCTAGCAATCCCAATCATTAGGCCATCATTGTATCATCATTATATCACTTTTATTTCCAGATTTCATCCACCAAAAACCCTAGATCGATTGGTATAATAATTTTTCCACAATTTCTCTTTTTATTTCTTAAATCCGGTTTTAACTAAAATCCATAAATCATGAATTCGACTCAAAAAAATCAAGAAACCATTTTTATCATGTTATATGATCATCATAGAAGCCAAGAAAAATAATAACCTGGCCCAGAAAATTCGCATACAAGATTTTTAGATTTAATTCGATTTTAGGGTTTATAAACCCATTAATTTCTATTCGGCCAAAATACAATGCATGGTTCGATTTAAGTATTTTTCCCATGTTATATGTGATTAAGAGAGAGCTAGAAAAATACCAGGAAATTTATAGATCAAAGGATTACACGCTATGGATTATTGTTGCTCGGTTGCACTTTTTTGACCCAATTAAATCACCACGAACACACGATCGACTCCAGGACCTTGTGGCTATTTTTCTCACCTTACTTGCATCATCAAGCACTCCAAAAAAATGGGTTTTTGATTTCTAAAAATCGGATGTGGTGTGGGTGATTTTTGAGGGAGGCGGCTTATTTGTTTTTAGGGTTTTAGAGGTGAAATAAATTTATGGGATGACATAAGTTAGGTTAGACCGAATATTGGGGAGGGCATGGGGCCAAATAACCGGCCTTCAATGGCCCAAGAATTAATTTACCAAATTAAATGTATTTTCCTTAATTACTTTTATGTTTAAAAAGGTTTTTAATTAATAATAATTATGTATTTAAATTTTCGGTATACACAAGGGTATTTTGGTCATCTCACAACTTGTATAAATATTAATCGAAGTTGTCAAAATTATTTTGTATCATATCTTATTTGTTTCCAGAAGTTTGGGATCGATTCGGAACTTTAATTAAGCTTTAATTAAATTTTAAAGTTTCAGGGGCATTTTGGTAATTTTTGCATGTTTTAGATTTTCGGGTTTTACAATGTCATTCCAAGAATACATAAACATCTAAATATGAAGTAGTATAAGATTACTTCATTTATTTATGTCATTACAACAATACATAAATATTTGCATTTGAAGTAGTCTTATTATTATTATCATATCGACACTTGTTCTAATAATTATCTAATTTAGAAACTTATAAATTAACATAGTTTAATCACATCAGCTGAGGCTGATAAAATGAAAGTATGTAATTTACCTTGTCATTAATATCTAGTAATGAAAGTAGATATTAACTTCAAGTGTTTCATAAATTAGAATGTGTATAAAACACATTAGAACATTGATCTCTTACCTTACAGTCAAGAGAACCCTATAAATTATATTTCTTTATGTTGTTGCTTGCACACAATACAGATTTCTCCCACTTGTGCATGGAACAACATCACGTATCAGATAAACAACACGTCAATCGTTTGCTTATTTGATCAATATGATTGTGTCATAGATATAAGTAGATATAGAATCACCTCGTCTAGTAAGGAAACGTACACGACTATCCTTAATACCACAAGTGTCTATAATTGGAAAGTTTTTATCTCAAGATATTCTAGAGATAATCCGGGAAACTACCAAGACTTGTAGCTCCCACTGAATTTAAGATCACTGCATGAACTCATTATTCAGTAATTACAACACAATGCTCCCACTGGGTTTGACAACATTGTAAGTGTTGCATTACCAGTAAAAGCAAATAGCGTGCTGTTTATTTTCCTACACCTTTGATGAATCCCTAACGTAACGTTACTAAGGTACTTCAAAGAATGTATTCTACTTTGTGAATGATGGAATATCCATCAATGCAATTAACTTGAAAAAAATTGGGTATGCAATTTCTTCCTTAGTTAAGTCTACCATCTCCATCATGGTATGTAGCACATTTAAATGGTTAAAGCATAACAACTAGATCCAACATTCTAGTTTGCCTTTTACCACTTTTGCGGTAATTAGTCTAGTTTCTAATTTAATAACTCCTAACCATGCAATTTCTTTAAGAAATTCGCCATGAGTTATTTCTTAGAATTTAGACAATTCTAATTATCCTATTATACCTTTCTCACTCATGAAAAGGAATAGGATTAAGTCTCACTCTTCACACGGAAAGTGGACTCGGTTTATTCTTTTCAGCAAAAATTGACTCTATCCAAAACCCCTACGGGTGTAGATCAATTTACTACTAAAAGAATATCCCATGTTTATGGTTTTAACGTTGCATTAAATGCATTAAAAGAATTTTCAAAATTCAATTTAGTATTTTTAATAATAACTTTTCAAGAAAATTAAAAACCCACGGTAAATAAAATTTCACCATTTAATTTTCATTGAAAATTAGGATCCAAATTGACGTTGTTTCATCACATCAGCTTTGGCTGCTAGCAATGAAAGTACTCAATTAGGTAGAGCTACACTCAATTGCCAATTTACAATTGCAATTCCTAGAATCATGGGACTTACATTATATTGCCAACATCAGTTGCAAAATGTAAACATGTTTCATCCCCAAATCTTTATGCCTTGGCGCCGTTCCATTACATCAGCTTTGGCTGCTAGTAATGAAAGTGCCCAATTAAGTTCACCAACTTAAGAAACTGTAAATTGACGTCGTTTCATTGCATTCAGCTTTGGCTGCTAGCAACGAAAGTACTCAATTTACCCTTAGACAACCACCCTTTCAAAACATCACATTCAACTTTGGCTGCTAGTGATGCAGGATGAAACCTTAGGTGTTCCTTTTTGTAGTTGGTTGGCATATTACTTAAATTTAAAGGGTATTATATATTTTGATGTGTAATCAAAAAATATGTACAAAGACGTCATGCATTCATCTTTGTATCATATGTTTTCTACAAAAACTTGTTTACTAATTCGCAGCTTAAATCAACAAAATTTAATTGATGACGTTGAGAAACTTACAACATTGCCTTAAGATGCTTCGTACTTTTTCATGGTGTACTTGGTAAGTCTATTATTGACGCACAGGCGAGTGGAGGGGCAAACGTCCGCCGAAGCTAATTAAAAACGCGCCCCTTTCGGATGACAATTTAATGTCAAGCCTCCTTATACCCACTTTATAGTTTGTCAATAATAGGTCCGCCGCTTCGACCACTTTTGTACAGTCGCATCAATCAATTAAAACTTTAAGATTTAAAGCTTAAAAACAATTTCTGTAGTAAATTATTAATTGCTAGTCTCGCCTGGGAGCAAATTACCGTGCGAAGCGAACCACTATCGGCACATAAGACTTGGCAATTAAATAGTTTACTACAAAGGTTTCATAGTTATTAGGTTCATTTATTTTTTATTTTGAAAAATTACCCTCTTTGCTGTTACAATCCATCATAATTAAACACACAAAGAACAAGTAATTAAAAAAAATAAATAAACACTCAATAACACGTATATGATCATTAACAATATCATATAGCCACATGCAAACCTTTTTGATAAATCCTATTAATTTTCTATGTGAATTTAAATGTATCTAATTAAAAAAAACTCCCATTGGTTTTCGAGCTCATTGTGCCCAATGGTCCACAGACGCCAAATAGCTTGGCCGCGTAAGTTTTAATTAACTAGATACCACATTGCACATAACCAATTTTAATTAATATATTAGGGTCTTCCCTAATTTAAGATTTATCTTAAAATCATGTGGCAAATAAAACACAAAACTTTCCATGACAAAATATGCAAGATTTTGTCATGGATCCCATATTGCACATATAATCATGTTAACACATATTATCATGTCAATATATCCTGTACGCAATCTAATTAATTAATTAACGACGTCACATAAGGTACTCATTAATTAATCCCTAAAAATTGCATGCAATCCTAGGGTTTTTCTACAAGTTTTCTACAAAAACCAAAAACCCTAAATCTTTTAATTTAGGTGTCGACCTAATATTAGGTTTACAAAAAAATAAACCCTAGATTTATAAATTGCATGTATCTAATTAAAGATTCAATTTTTAAGGTTTTATGTAATCAATTACATGTTAAAAACGCGGCTCATGATGCCACTGTTGGAATATGTGAATCATAAAAATACTATAAACACATAATTCATCAAAGATCACGCAGCGGATAGATCTACATAACATATAATTAATTAACATAAAATTAAATAGACACGTACCTTATTTGATTCCTAGCAAGAACAAGGAATCGGATCTCACAAGAACAAGTTATATAAACCCTAATAGGATTTATATGGATCGAATCACAAGGCAAACACACAAGCTAAAATAAGCTTGTCACTCGTTCTTGTACACACGAGATACTAGCGTTCCAATGGGAAAAGCTAGGTTCAAGAATCACAAAACAACCAAACACTTTATAAGCTTTACTTGAATCGACCAAATCCTAGTGGATTTAAAAGAGGGTCGATCTTTAGAGCTTAGAGGGAGAGAAGAAGAGAAGTTTGGCTAAGTTAGGGATTCAAGATTAGGGAAAAACTAAACACAAGTGAATTGTATTTATAGGCTAACCCTATCTTGCTCCCAAAGACACCAAAAACCGCCCCCCCCCTTATAAGGAAAGGTTCGGCCGACTTTTGCCCCAAGTAAGGGGTTCTAGATCCTTCTCTTGCTCTATTTCACATTTAGTCCTTTAACGGCCGTTATTTCTAACTCCGTTAAGTACTAACTGTCGTTAAGTATTGTTTTGTGAAATGAATAAATATAAATATAAAATATATTTAATTTATTCAAACCATTGGAACTATTACGTATTGTGTGCAATCCCGAGTCTCGGGTTCGAAACCGGACATACAAATATTAATTTATATCCAGAAACTCTAACAAATATGACATTCATTTTGGTATTTTACATATGACTAATATCACAGGTGATAAAGTAATAGAATTTAATTCTTGTATTATACATATGAGTAATATCGATAAATCAATAAAATAACTAAAAGTAAACTTCATTTTATGTAACTTGAGTATTTTCTTCATTTTGGTGTATTTTCTTCCTAAGAATGAGTTACACACTTACACTCAAGTATTCAACAGATAAAATTGATAAATAGGAATATTGGCAAAAGTTCTTTATAGATCCAACTTTTACCATAGAACCCATCAAGCAATCTTAGCCACTCATTTTTTTTATCAAAATAAAAAAAATAAACTTCCACCTTTTTTTTAAAACTTAAATATCTCGCAAACCGTAAATCGTCAAGCTACAAAAAAATACCATTGCGACGAGAATTAAATTATCTTTCTATAGACATGCATTGTTATATACTTTCGACGAACTTTTTTTTTTTTTTAATTTCCGCCCAGAAAGAATCATATATGATTCATAAGAATCATATATGATTCGATTTTAACGAATCATATATGATTCTTATGATTCGTAAAAATCGAATCATATATGATTCTTATGATTCGTAAAAATCGAATCATATATGATTCTTACGAATCATATATGATTCTTTCTGGGCGGAAATTAAAAAAAAAAAGTTCGTCGAAAGTATATAACAATGCATATCTATAGAAAGATCATTTAATTCTCGTCGCGATGGTATTTTTTTTGTAGCTTGAAGATTTACCGTTTGCAAGATATGTTGTTTTTTAAAAAAAGATGGAAAATAAAAATGGGTGGCTATGATTGGTCCATTGGTTCTATGACAAATATGAGATCTATATTGATCTCATCTCTAGGAATATTAGCCACAACAACGACTCCCGAAACTATCTATTTGAAGAATCAACAACCATGGGTTGCGATATTATTTTTTTCTCTGCATCCGCAAAACATCAATACTTATGAATAGGATGTCTTCATTGTGCCAAAATCATTGTGCACACTTTCTAGAATAGGACGTCTTTCAGCATCAATCGCCAGTGGTCCATTCTCTATCAGTAGACATTATGGGTCATGCATCTATGTCATAATCATTCTGAGGCCAAACAATAGGAAAATCATAGAATACTTGCATGTGAATTGAGGCCTGGTGCATCGATCTACAGGCTTGGTTGAAATCATGTAAGCAATGAATTAACAATCATATCCAATAGACATAAGATCTCAGCAAACAAGGTGAGCACAGAGACATCCTCCTGGATTGCATCCATCAGTGCTGCATGTTAATGAAAGGAAAACAACTTTTTAATCTAGAGTGTTTGCACACAATAAACAACATATTGACAAGTGTACAGCAATATAGTCCAACTGCAAAAGCATTCATATGTTGTTTGACACATAAACTAATATGCATTTGAAAAATTATTAGAGTGCTGGTCAGTTTGAAAAAATAATAAAGAAGAAAATGAACATAGCTTAAACGCTTTGGAATCAGGAAGAATACTACTAAGGATGTGGCATACATCCTTTTGAAGGCATGGTAGGCACTATACAGATTTTCAAGGCCATGCCAAGCGCAGATACACATTGAATCAAATACTATGATACTCTATATAGATAGGGTTAACGCGTGATAGTGACAATGAATCTTGTGCACGATTGACGGTTGTGTTGACAAGCATGTATTCCGTGTAGGAATGAAAGGATGGTTCAGCGTGGATTTACAGTACGACCTTAACTATAACAACAAAAGGTAACCAAATATACTTACCTTCCAAACAAAGCTCTGTACGTAAATAGCATTCTTTGGCTGCAGACTTATTTCTTGCATTTAACTGCAGATCTAATGCAAAAGATCAATAATAATGAAGATCATGTAGAGGTATCAAGCTCTAACATAAATACCAGAGTAAGAAACTGCAAAGAAACTAGTTTTCTTCATTAAATATAAACTATCATTGTAAAACACAAAATGTTGAAGCAAATAATATTTTTTAGGCCAATTAAAAACCACTTAGATCACATATACACCTCATACGTCATGGAGTACCAATACGAGCCCATGTGCCATGTTGACTCATGTAGAATTTTTAGTCTCTCTCTATACTTCTAATTTCTGATTCATTAGAATCTAACAGCTCTTGCAGTGAATCAGCATAGAGCTGGATATACCGCCTGCGAAGATGACTGAAGTGTTGAATTTGGGCCCATGACAGCCTGTAGCTGAATTACAAACAAAAACCAATTATTAGCATTAAACATCCAAAAAGAACATCATTAACATGCAGATACTAATTAAATAATGTGACCTAACATACATAAGAAAAAAACTAGAGCCATGTAAAAAGTAGAGATGGAAAATATGAGCAGTGAAACTATTAACTGCTATTATCAATTGCTCCAATGTTGCAAAACTGGATATGCATTTGGACTTGTAGGGTCAAACAAAATTTTTAGATTCAAGACGGATTAGCAGAAAACAAAAGTAATGTGTCAATTGCTTTAAAAAATCAATAATGCATTTTATATTTAGAGGTTGACACGGAAACAAACAATTTGACCACATAAGTCCGGATGCAACTATAAAATATTAAATTGGGCAGTATAAAAAGGTCAACATTCGTCCACCAATCTTTAAAGGATAAATGTATTCACAACATTTTCTTTTGCTGCAATAAGGCTTGAGCAACATAAATCCAAATATTGGTCCACCACGAGATGTTCAAGGGGTCATAAAAATTCAAGGTTTAGTTGCTGGTCAGAGTCAAGGGATAAAAGTCCTTTTAAGTGTTTGAACTTACGAGAATGCGTAAACTTACCCAAACACCCCATTAATCTAACTTTTAAGCTTACACAAACAGTCCCATTAATCTAATTGTTTAACACTTATTCCATTTAATACTCATCACTTGAACTGATCTACTTCACTAAGAATACAATCAATTTATTTTGAATGTCAATGTAACCGAGACTATAAGCCCACAAATGTTCTTCACCTATTAGATTAATACGACCATACCACTTCAATAAAATTGGTGAAAAATGGATGTGCTGTTTACATAAGCAAATGGCGTTTCGGCTGACAGCGCCTCCCATTCCCAGTCTATAAATGGTCACAATTATAAGGTTGAGTTTGCTGGTCTAAGTCAAGGGCCAGTAGATTCTGTGAACACAAACTCTAATTCGGTGGGACAAACAAGCCATTACTATGATGAAGAGACATCAACTAGTTCTTTAAGTTTTTCAATATCATTAAAATCTATAACTCTTTGAGATAGGAAAACAATTTGTTAAACTTACACAAGCAGACACACAGATTTGTCTCACTTAAAATAGCTTAAAAGTTGTAAACAACACATGTGTTCTTCACCAATGCTTATTAGTTTTCATTTGGACTAGACCATAAATACACAACTTAACCAAATAATCATAACATCAGTAACTACATGTTTATATTTGACAGTAAATTGTCGAATTAATCACAACAAAACATAACTAATAATCTCATTTAAAATACAGTATCATAATAGCAGAAACATAGATTTCAAAATGGAATCATATTGAACCTGATTGATGAGATCGCCGTCGCCGTTAGAAGACCGCCGTCACTGGTAAATAATCGCCGTCAACGTCGCCGGTAGATGATCGCCGGAAAAGATTTTTTTTATAAAAAAGTTCGCGAAAAAATCCAAAAAAATTTCACAAGATCGGGTATGTTGGTGCAAGTTTTTCTAAAAATGGATACTTTTTCCCAAAAAAATTATGAAACTATACGTTTGTGCATTAAATCGTTTTTTTATGCATTAAAAATTCGTTTTTTCACCCAACTTCTTTTGACTTTTTTCATCAAAATAACATTCCGCATCTAACTAAAACAAGTTGAAAATTTTTTGCATTAAAATTTTTTTGCGCATCAAAATTCGTTTTTTGTGCATTAAAAAAAACGTATAAAAACTCAAAATTAGAAAAACTTCTTTAACAAAAGTTTTATGCACCAACATACCCGATCTTGTGGAATCTTTTTGGATTTTTTCTCGAACTTTAAAAAAAAAAATTCTTTTTAGTTTTTACGTAGTGTACGGATATTTGTCTTTTTATTTTAACTTTACCCTATATATATATATATATATATATATATATATATATATATTGGGACTTTCAAACGAGAACCATTTTTATCCGCAAGAACTGAGAGAACCACCAAAAACATACATGCACGCCTTTTAAAATAAAATAAAAATACATGCAAATCATCAATAATCGTAAACATCCACCTATGTTCTTCAATATCATTATGAACTCATCCTCTTTTTTCACAAAAACCTTACACACGGCCGCAATATTGTCGTTGCACGTTTTATAAGAACATACATGCACACCTTCAAAGAAAATTTTTGTATTTCGAATTTCTTATCAAATTCTTTAGAACAACTATGTTTTTTTTAAAACATATGTGTTGTTTTGAAAACATATGTGCAAAAATACAATTATTGAAGGCGTGCATGTATGTTTTTGGTGGTTCTCTCAGTTCTTGCGGATAAAATGGTTCTCGTTTGAAAGTTACACTATATATATATATATATATATATATATATATATATATATATATATATATATATATATATATATATATATATATATATATATATATATATATATATATATTGTATGTGTTATAAGTGTTTATTTGTTTTGTTTTTTTTTGTGTAATGTTTTTTGTAGTGTTTATTTGTTATACTTTTTGTATTCGTCTAATATGTTTCTATTTAATTAAACAACAACAACAATAGCACGTTAAACATTAACACATTAAACAACTACAACAACTGTTATTATTCAATTAAACAACAACATTAACACATTATTTAAAAACAACAACACTTACTACACACGAAGATTATTTATTTCATCTAAAAGCTCATGGAGCATTGCACCTGACTGACATGCGTGATCCTCAGGATTCCTTGCCAATTCCAATGATGCTTCCAACGTCTTTATTCTTGTCATCAACATCTTATTTTGAGACAATAACATATTGTTTCTTGTTTCAAGTTTGTCAATTTTATTATCTTTAGCTACGCAGTTTGAGCACTGCGTTGAAGAAGAGGCTTGACTAAAGTACTTGTTTTGAAAAACATCATTCCACATAAAGTATCCACACCCATAGTATTCTGTTACTGGCTGTTACATGTTAAGAAAATTATAAGAAATGTATTCTTAACAAACAAATTATTTACATAACTAAGCAAACGTATGATTATTTACCACTGAAAAAGGACATGCATAATACGGTTGACCATAAGTAGCGTCTGTACGGGATGTCCTTTCTGTAGAAGATGAACATCTTGATTGTGTGCTTGATTCGGGTGGTCTTGGATCTTGAAAGATCAAGAATCCCATGGTGAGTTAGTGAGATGTTATGAACTAGAGAGAGAGAGAGGGAGACTCTTGAAAGGAAAACCTGGAAAATTAGATTAAATGAATGAAGAGTTCCAACCCTCTCCTTGTGTGGAGAGGGCTATATATAGTTCCTAATACTTGTGCCCCTAGTGGGCTGTGGAGTGAGCTGACAGTGGGGAAAGCCCCGACCCACTCCACAAATATATGTAACTACACTAATAATACTAATAATACTAATAGTACTAAACTACTATAAATAAGCCTACGAGCTATGTGAATGCTAAATAGATGCTCGGGGTGACCGAACCTTCATAAGAATATTTATATTCCTAACAATCTCCCCCTAAGGGAGGTCACCCCGGAAATAATAACTTGAATTCTAGCATTTTGACTTCTGAAGTTGTCTTCATAGCTCGTAGTCTTTGATTCTTCAACGTCTTTGATCATTGTGCTTTCAGCAGTGAACTTTTGATGACCTTTCCTTTGTCTTGGATGATTTTGAGTATTCTTCGAAAATATCATCCAACATGTATCTTCAAGCCATCTTTCAGTAGTATGTCTCCACGTGATGTGTAAATCTTTGAGCCGACATGCTCACACTATTTGGTGTCATGATCTTTAGCATCAGAGTTTGCAGAAGCCGTGTTAAAGGTCTTTTAGGTTGATCATGACTTTGTTGAGTTACAATGATGATGTAGTGTGAGCATGTGGTAGAGGATTGGCATCTTTTCTGCAACCAGCTACAACAGCAACCAGCTACAGCATTCCACAACTACAATCGCCAGAAGTTCCTGCATACGACAGTTAGCAACAAATCGACCGGTACTTACAGGTTCGAACTTCGAGATTGTTAACAGCATAGTGTGAAAGCTCTATCTAATCCTTACCAAGACCGTTCCTAATCGAAAACCCACAGAGGGCTTTTTAAGATCGAACCGTAGCACATCAACGATTAGGTGAGTCGCTGGAGATCACTCCACGACTGTAGACCATTAGAAACCGCCTTGACCACTAAGCGTAATCCATAAAGAATTACCGAAGTGGCCTGCTTTCAGGGCTGTTTGATGTTGACCCTGGCAGGAATTTCCATTCAATCATTGAGAATTACATTTGTAAATTCCCTCATAAATGTTCTGGCAGATTGCTAAGATCTGCGTAGGACTCATAAGTTTACAACTGGTGTCCTTAATGTTGAACAACCAGTGTAGAAATAATTCGTGTTCCTATGAGATCTTATTATGCATCTCGTGGCTCTAGACTCGATAGTGCGTTTTGATTTAGTGAGCGGAGGCTGGAGAGAACTGCCACCTTTTCAATATAATCTAACTCGGAGTGAGAGAGACGATAGAAATGTATT
Organism: Artemisia tridentata subsp. tridentata; assembly: GCA_021014915.2. Taxonomy (NCBI): domain Eukaryota; kingdom Viridiplantae; phylum Streptophyta; class Magnoliopsida; order Asterales; family Asteraceae; genus Artemisia; species Artemisia tridentata. Next base: position 85,904,484 of record CP139505.1, read on the forward strand.
GAACTCCGTGACAATTGAAACAAGAATCTTTTGAGGGACCTTGAGTGGCTAGGGAGGGTTGTGCAGCATATCACTGGGTCCATGATACTTTGTCTTCAATGTCAGCAATCAACTAAGTGATTCTGACAACATATGAATTGACCCAGTTTCTGCCTAAGTTTGTAAGGAGGGCTTCTTTCTTTTCACCCTTTATCTTTACAATTCTTTTTCATTCTTCAACCCCTTCAGTGCTTACCGAGACTTCATTACTAGAACCTTGTTGGGTTTGTTCCAGTACTAGCTCCATCTCAGTCGGCACTCTTCCCTAATTCACATTTCTCCTTTTTTAATCATACCTAAGGACTTCTACACTATCTAGTGGATTATCCCTGGGTAGATCCCTCTGGCTCTGGCGGGATCGTGGGAACTTGAACCTAACCTTACCATCCTTATAACTCCATGCATTAAATAAAATGGTCGGTCTTTGGTGTACTTCCACGATTGCCAAACCAAATCCTTGAAAAATCTCTCAAAGTGTTCATGATTAAGAAACACATTTTTGCAAACACTTGAGAGTTTTATAATTTTCAAATGCTCCCCCTCAACATGTGCTCGGTTGATTGTTTTATAAATTTGCACATGTTAGGTAGAGCTCGCACTTTTTGAATTGATTGATTTTCCAAGAACATGATCATCGCGAGACACGCTTACATCACTAGAAAACTAGCTTGAAATTATTACCCGTCCAGATCACATTCTCAGAAAATCGCTCGAAATCGGTACATTCTACTCAGACACGTCCTTTGCGAGACACGCTTACATCACCAGATGAACTGGCTTGAAATTATTACCCGTCCAGAACATGTCCTTTCGACTACTGACTTTAGCTATCGTCAATTCATTTGTCAAGTCTGAGTCACGATCGCTTGCGAGGCCAAATCCTTTTTGTCCATTTGCTCCCCCTCAATATGTGCATCGATATACGAAAGAGTTTAGCACATATGGGAGAGCCTAACGTTTAAGTCCAAAACATCACATTTTCATCAGGTTTCATATTTAAATCACATTCTCTCCCCCGATCAAAAATTTCAAACCTTTTGAGATTTGTGATCCCAATTGATTTAAATAATTTAGAAAACATGGGAGAAAAATGTGGTCAGGTTTAACATGTTCTGATGATGAAACATACTTTGCTCCCCCTTAATCTAAGAGGGAGATTCACTGCTTCTTATGCACAAGATGACTTTAATGACACGAATGATATTGACCTTTTTGCACAGATGATGTAATCATCCGCTTCTCTGAAGGGAGTCATTGGTCAACATCGATTATCCATCCACCAACAAGAACGTCCAAGCATTGTAGATCCCCACTTGGCGAGATCGGAACAAATATTGCTTTGTTTCACTGAAGGTGGTGGTGGTGATGACGGTGTTGTTGTTGTTGTTGCTGCCATTGTTGTTGTCGTGGTGAATTCTGAGCCAATTAATAGAGTTTGACCGTCTGATCAAATGGTTAGAGCGGGAACTGGCACATTCATTTTGGCTATGGAATCTGCATAAGAATATCAACACAGATATACATGCATACAGACACACTATTCCTTAATAGCTACCCTTCAGCAGCTTGCCACATTATTATACCAAATTCATTTAATCAAACCACAGTCAGGAAATACGTCAAACTACTATCTAACATGAAGAGCAAGTAGCAATCATGAGCATGGCAATTCACACAGATTTCAATATTCAATTCAGGATCTTAGGAACATGATTCTATCATGATAGCTATATACCTAAGCGAATCTTGAGAACATATGCACAATATCAACAACAATTAAGCAGCAATCGACTAACAAGAGTCAAACAACAGTTGAAACTCATTCATTCAGATCATACACATGTCATAGGAGTATTCAAAAACATCAACTGCAACTGGTTTTCTTACTTCTTTTAGGTTTTGAGTCTTAAAGTATTTAGGGGATTACACGAGGATTCCAAAGTAACACAAATGAACCTTCTAGATATATAAAGCTAGGAAACTATAAGCACATTGCACATAATGACCTAAACTTTCTAGCAATTCACACATTTGGCCATTTGATATAAAATTTTAGCAAGATCCTCTTCAACTAATACCCCATTAACTGTAAAACCATTTCAACAAGTATGATTTAACCAAGAAACCCGTTTGATGATATAAAATTTGAATTCACTCTCCCCCTCAATCAATGACCCGTATAAAAGATTTGTAGTCGTTGATTGAGTGACAAATTTTATGCATAATCCAAGTATAAACAAATTTCATACAACACATATTCACCAAGTGTCTCACAAATAATTTTCAGAAGAATCGTAGAATGAAAACTATTTGCATACAAAGAAGATTTCTCTTCTTTTTCAAGAAATGATGCACTGAAACATACATCAGATCGAAGAAACATGGATATAAAGTAATCCATGCCCAGGTGAACATCACCCAGTTGGAGGAACAACCGTCTTTTTGGCAACGTGCTTTCCCCAGAATGAAGCGCGGGTTGCTATCTAAAGTAATAGCAAGCCATTTAGACATGTTTTAACCATTCATTTTAACTTCTGCTCGAGCTTCATTTAAAGACCCGTGCCATTATTGAATGACATTTCTAAGTCCGTAAATGTTATCGATAAACAGAAGACATGCCTAGGTGAAACTATTTTTGGTCTTTTCTAATTTTTTAATTTTTATGGTTTTTCTGGTTTTACGTTTCTCTATTTACAATTAGCAGGTTTTCTATGAATCTATTTACAGTATGGATTGAGATATATACAAGAATGAATGAAGAAAAATATATACAAGGATACGAACCGAAAACCATTACTCCTCAGCATCCTGAGTCTTTTCCGCTTCCATCATTTAACTTGCTGAAGAGTAACGTGAGCACTTTTAACTTAGGGATTAATTCAGGCTATTCACTCTCCCCTAATTAGTGCTCTCCCCCAATCTGACAACCTTTATGATGAACACCCATAATAGAAGAAAGAATTTGGATGAACGCCCATAATATGAAGAAGTCTTTTGATAACCGAATGCACGCCGTCTTTAGTCTTCTAACACATAGCGGAGAATGTAGAGAAGACTGTAGACTCGACCTTCTTCAAGATTGCCCAATATGGAGGAACAGAATACCAACCGCCTTCATCTCACCAAATGCCTTCCAGTAACCTTACATGTAACCCATCAACCCGCAGTATACACATGAGATGATAACACCCAACCGAGAATGAAGAATAGACTGACGACTCGACCTTCTTCAGTCTTTAGTATAACACCAAAGTAACAAGTTGAACCACTGATCATCTATAGAATGTATCCATATTTGGATATTAAGCCCTGATCACGTGAACCTGTTGTGCGTCCTTGATGTACACATTCTCTCTCCTCTGATGGTTACGATTAATCATACCATGACGTAACATTAAAACGTTAATACCAAGGTGACAAGTTGAACCACTGATCATCTCTGCGGCTTTTCAACACCGGGATACACGATTAAGCTCGATCACGTGAACCTTTTGTGCGTCCTTGGTGTACACATTTCTCTCCCCCATGATGGTTACGATTAATCGGAATCATCATCATTATGTGTACATGTAGCCTGATGACGTATACATGAAACATTGACTAGAAACCCTTTGATACTGATTGAATCAGCCCGTGAGACGATGTCAATTAGCATTCCCTGACCATGTTCTTCAACACCTTAATAGAAGAAGGAAGAATAGTGTTGGAGGAACATGGTTTGCACGACTCCTGAACTGACGTATTCAGGAGTCGTATGACCATTTCTCAATCATCAATCAACATGTAGAGTCATATTCACCCTTTCCCCCCCTCAAAAATTGCATATGCCTGCCAACTGCAATTTTTGATGATTGAACAAGTGAATATGAATACCATCAACTGTAAGTAGCTCCACTTGACGGTTCTTGAAGACTGACATGTTGTTTATTCACCCTTTCCCCCCCTCAAAAATTGCATATGCCTGTCAACTGCAATTTTTGGTTGAATATGTGAATAAAAGTATACTCCAATATGCGCCGATCCACTTGAAGACTGAATAAGAACGGAAAGAGCATGATACTTGTTGATGAGAATGGCCATAACTAAGAAGATTCCTCTTCTTTTGAAGATAAAGTGCACTCAAGCGTACACTTTTCTTTTCTTTGAAGAACGAGGCCTGAACTGAGGTATTCAGACGTCATTATGATGAAGACCGAGGCCTGCACTGATGTGTACAGACGTCATAGTCGATGAAGAACGAGGCCTGAACTGATGTGTACAGACGTCATAATCTCTCTCTTTACTACTTCTCTCATCTAACTCGTTACCAACCCCATTATCATTTTGTCGGCCTTGATGTTGTGACTACTGATGGAGAAAAACCCAATATGATGAACTTGATACTGAAGTAATATAACCCGAACTTGTGACTTAAACTTGTACTAATGCGTGACAAAGACCGGTGTAGAGACTTCGTGCAACATCGAATCCCTAAGTACTCTATACTCTTCAACCAACCAACCATCAAGTATAAGACGTACATCACCTCTTGGATATCCACAACTTCGTGTGACACTGAGCACTACAACGTGACTCCTTAAAGTGATAGTTATTTTGCAATAGAGAGAAAGAAAAAATAACTAGATATTCAAGTCCTCATCATTGTAAATGTTGAAAGCTCAAACAAGGATCTCGAAGAATCTTCATCCAACCTCCCCGATATCTTCAGATACTAAGTACACGCACCCATGAAATTTCACTTCAGCCTCAAATAAATAATACTGAACTAACCCCGTAGTCACATCTTGTAGATTAAATGCTCCGATCCAGCCATTTGTGAACTTATAGCTGAACTTTGATAATGGTTTTAACCCGATCATGGTCAAGAGCGCATAGCCCATCATCACGGAATTTTACAAATCTATGGTTTAAACCGAGAAATAAGTTCTTTCGCGGGATTTTACAAAACCAAGAAGAAACCGTGCGACAGTAACAGATTGGATGTGGCATGACTGATTCATTTTTGGTGAATATCAGTTTGGGTTAGGAACATCCCGTGAGAATTACTGAGCACATCACAACTTTGAAAACTTTCGTCCAACTAACCAACCTCGAACACAAACAACTAATTGTGACCACTTGATGAAGGAAACCCAATATACCAATACTGCGAATGAAGTAGAATTACTCAAATTTGTTACCTAAGCTTGCACTGTTGTTGGAAGAACGGTGTAAAGTCTCTAAGTACTTAATGTTATCCTGACAAAGTATGAGACTTTCATCACCTCTTGCAATTATCCACAACGTCTTCTACGTGTGACACTGAGTACTACAATGTATCTCCTTTAAGTGATAGTTTACCAGGTCTTCAACCATCCACCCCGACTTCTGGAAACTAGATAACCCAAGTCTTCAACTTAAAATTTTAAGCACGAGTAAGTTATCATTGAAGATCATGCATCCAACCAACCCCGACTTCAAGATGAACTAAGTAGACGCCTTCGTGAAATTCAACTTCAATCTCAAACAAGGAATACCAAATTAACTTCGTGATCATTTTGTGCGGTTGAATAGTCAAAGGGGAAAGAAACATGCGCAAATTCTTAGCAGTGCCCATGACTCATAGTCAGTCCAATCAAACATAGCTGTCTGACCCAGCTGCTTGGATGTTATCAGGTGTAGTGCATGGAATAGTTGTCGTACTGTGTACAGGATTTTACAGTTCTTGAGATTTAACCGATAAATAAATTCAAGAACAAACTGCACAACAGTAAGTATCAAACCGCTGAAATCTTAGGAAAATCGCTAAGAGCCAACCCGCTGAAAGCTAAACCACTGAAACTGGAACCACCATTCAAACCGCCGAAGACTGAACCACTGAATCCAGAATCGCTACGATCTGACCCGCTGTAACCGGAACCGCTAAGATTCAAACCTCTGGAGACTGAACCGATACGATCTGACCCGCTGTAACCGGAACCGCTAAGATTCACACCGCTGGAGACGGAACCGCTAGGAAACTTGTGCTAATTCTCCCCCTCAAAAAGGACATGAAATGACCTTTTTGCCAAAGCTGAGAGTCCGTGATGTTTGTGAATTTGTCAGGCACAATACATGGAATGAGACACATAAAACTACTGCAACGAAGATGGTGATTAAGACTCTCTTGTAGTAACCCCTTGCTAGACTCCTCATCAATGATTTGGTAGATTAATAATTCATTGAAGCTCGTAATATGCCAAAACCTCTTGATGAAATGTGTTTAACTTTAGAGTGAGTAAAAGGTTAAAACACGTCTCCAAACAAATCACCTCTTGTCTTTAAGTCTGACCACCTCTTGAGAAGATCTTGTACTACAATCCCATTAGAAGCTTGAGAAACAACAATCACTTGATGAAGCTTGATAAAGAACAAGTCCGCGACTTATACTTGCACTAAAATCGTGATTTAGAACCTATATTGAGCACAACAACGTAACTCCTTTAAATATAGGTAGTGATATATACCCAACCTTCCATCCTTTATTGTATATATCCACTTCTTGAACATCCAAGTCTAATCATCCTAAATTGCACTAAATTTGTGATTTAGAACCTATATTGAGCACAACAACGTAACTCCTTTAAATATAGGTAGTGATATATACCCAACCTTCCAACCTTTATTGTATATATCCACTTCTTGAACATCCAAGTCTAATCACCCTATATATGCTCGAGCAAGGATCATCAAACATCGTGCATCCAACCAACCCCGAGATGTTTGAGACACTAAGTACACCAACCCGTGAATTAACAAACCAACCAAGCTACCATAATTTCCCAAATCCTGCCGATCTCGAAGCACAAACTTTTCCCAAGAAAAATAGTCAAACCCCGTAATTTTTATTATGTCTAAATCCAATTCCAGCCTACTTGTCCAAAATTAATTTGACGGGATTTTACAACTCTTGAGATTTAAACCGAGAAATCGAATCTTTCGCGGGATTTTCTAAAATCTACAAGAGAAACCGTGAAATCAACAATAACAACCAAGAGTGAAGTGCAATACTGATCTTCGAAATTCAAGTCAAAGAAGTCAAATCTCAACTTGATCAAATCGCAGCAAGTCAGACCACAGTTTGTTAAATTGCAGCAAGTCTAGTCGCAATTACCCAAGTCGCAATAAGTCAAATCGCAAGTGTCAACTCGCAACGACAAATTACAACTAGTCAAATTGCAGTCAATCAAATCGCAATAAATCAAATAGCAGCTTGTCAATTTGCAATTAATCAACTCGCACTTTGTCAACTATAACTTAAATTGCAAAGATCAAATTGCAGGCTCACTCAAATCGTAGGCATCAATAGGATAGTGTCGCCAAATCCACGCCTCTGAAACACAGTTGATATTCATAAACCCAAATACGAGCTGTGACGTTTTTCACGAATCCGATAATGGCATCCCGTAGTAATATTCAGAGAACCCGATTAATCCAATCCCAAGGTAATACCCAATCATAGATAACGAAGCATAATTGTTACCGCGGTCCAAAATTATAACTCAAAGTACTTTGCCAAACAATGCCCACACAATTCGTACTTGGGATAACAAGCCAACAATATTCATCAACCAAAAAATCGTCCACACAGATCCAATCACAGTCCACAACAAAACGTTGTCCATGTGATAGTTATCAAATCCAATCACAGTCCACAACTCAGACACAAACTCGGTCCAAAAAAAACTTAACTTGGCCCACACAGATCCGTACAACCCAATCACATGAAGAGCTAAAACCAATTAAGCCCACTTAATTTGCAACCCTAATCTCACGGGTATTTAACACACACTCCTTTTACTCCTCTTAACCCTAATCCCATTTTAATCCGCCCCCCTCCTCAATTTCCTCTCACTCAGTCACCAAACACAAAATCACCAATCTCTCTATCATGACCTCATCTCCATAGCAGCATATTCAATCCGTATCAAACACCAACACACAACCTTATATGTGACCTTTTTCTTCTTGTTGAAGAGGAATGGAGAATGATTTTATACGACTTCAGGATCTATTTTATGGTTCTCGGGTAGGTTATTGCTTGTGTTTTTGTTTGTTACGATTTTATTTTATCTTTGAACGAATCAAAGATAGATGATAACATAATTGTTATTTTCTCTCTTTTATATTCGGATATGAATACGAAGCAAGTCTTCGAATAGATCGATGATTAGTTGGTATACTCATGTATGAATGTTTTACTCGTTCTGAACATCTCATAATAGATACGAATGAAAAACCAATCTGAGATCTTATATTGATATTCCTTTCAGTTTGTGAACGAATGAAAGAGAAGAAAACTAACACATTTGTTGTTGATGGGATTAGATAGAAATGTGTCGTTGTTGATTGTTAATGGTTTATTGAGGTGCGAAACGTGAGATTATTGGTTGTGTTATGATTTAGAGTGATGGTTGTTTTTGGACCTTGTCTTGACTGTGGTAACTTCGGCTTTCTTCATTTCGTTGTTATTTCTTGGACCGATGATGTAATGGAACTGAGGTTGGTATTTGATTTATGGTTTGTTGTTTGTTAATGTATTTGACTGAAGTCACAAGTGAGTCATGGTATATGGTTATGTCGTGGTCTCTTCATCTTTATTCTTTTTATCGTTTTGAGTACTTTGACTTTTCTTGACTAGTCAACTGTGGTAAACCGCCAGTCAATAAACCGCCAGCCAATAAACCGCCAGCCAATAAACCGCCAGTCAATAAACCGCCAGTCAATAAACCGCCAATCAATAAACTGCCACAGTCAATAAACCACCACAGTCAGTAAACCGCCAGTCAATAAACCACTAGGACAAGTCAAACAGCTGTTGACTAGTCAAACCGCTACATGTACACAACAAAACAGTCACTTTCAGTATTTTTGTCTTTTTCCCGTTTTGGCTACTATCCAAACTGCCTACCAAAGTACCACAGAACCGCTGCCAAGAACACATAAGCAGTGATAAACCGCTACTATGAACATGACACGAGCAGCAATACCACCGAAACAAAGAACGTAAAACCACAAACCAACCCCCATCAAGATACTCAAAGTGAACCGCACCCAACACACAGCTTATAAACCCAAACATTAGTCCACAAATAAACCGCAAACACAAAAGTAAACCCATTTAAAACAGATCTTAAAAATACGTTTGAAACAAATAAGCCGCAAACACCAAGATTAAAACCATTTAAAAAACATTAGTCCACAAATGTAATTGCAAGAAAAAAAACGTTGGAAGCCCACAAAACACCAAACGTTGGATTCGAGCAGTTTGTAAATAGATACAAAAAGATGTTGGAGGCCTACAAAAGTAAATGCTTAAAGCATGGATTTGAACATTTTGATTAGAACAAAGATAGATGCAAACATTTTAAGCAAAAGATTCGAACCAAAGAAAGTGAAACCGACACACAATCAAACGAACCTAACCATGGCTCTTGATACCAATTGTAGAAGATGAACATCTTGATTGTGTGCTTGATTCGGGTGGTCTTGGATCTTGAAAGATCAAGAATCCCATGGTGAGTTAGTGAGATGTTATGAACTAGAGAGAGAGAGAGAGGGAGACTCTTGAAAGGAAAACCTGGAAAATTAGATTAAATGAATGAAGAGTTCCAACCCTCTCCTTATGTGGAGAGGGCTATATATAGTTCTTAATACTTGTGCCCCTAGTGGGCTGTGGAGTTAGCTGACAGTGGGGAAAGCCCCGACCCACTCCACAAATATATGTAACTACACTAATAATACTAATAATACTAATAGTACTAAACTACTATAAATAAACCTACGAGCTATGTGAATGCTAAATAGATGCTCGGGGTGACCGAACCTTCATAAGAATATTTATATTCCTAACACTTTCTATAATGAATCCTCTCCGAAAGCGACACAAGAAAGGATTTTTTCGTTCCATCTGGCCAAAGAATTTGTATAATAATTTACAACATAAATCAGTAATGTTATTGTTAATTTAAATAAATTTTTAATCATTTACTATGTTTTGAACGTGTCAGAATACAAACAGTTATTTACAACATAAATCAGTAATTATTTATAATGTTTTGTCGGTATAATTATTTACAACATAAATCAATCATTTACTATGTTTGTGCTCAACTATTCTAAATAATTTCAGTATACATGCGTTGTTGATCGGAATATAAAGTTTCCCATGCGGATGCATTGGGAACTCTGTACGACCTCCATTGTGGGTGAGTAGTGGGAATGGTGAATTTCCATCCAACGTCACATAAATGAAGTGAGCACACTCGTCGTGCCCCACACGGGCAATCACAAGGGGGCCAATTTCTTGTGATAAGTCTGGACCGGACAAAAGCGGAAAACACGTATAACTTTGTTGCTGGGATATAGATACAACTGGCCGATTAATCAGTGAAGCAATAACCAACCCCGTGTTTGGCATACTCATCCAGTAGGCCCGCGGTGCAAATCCATCTTCGAACCAGTCTACCGACCTCCGAATTCGGTTAAAGTCATCATGCCACCACATACTTATGTCATAGTCCCCGCAATTGTCTAACTCTTGCCTTAAATGAGCTCGAATATCGCGCCACGCATCTTCGTGGAGACCAATACCGACGGCAACGCAACGAAACCCACAATTTCCATCACATAGCACATTATAAATACTTATGATATATTGATTGAAAAGCTCTGGAATTTGCTCCATCAAATATTCGCTATCTCCACCTCGAACGTATAACCTATGTCTTCTACTTTGTTTAACTCGGGGATCCATGTATGAACTATGTCTCGCAGGTTCTTTGTTCAAGTCCGGGACTTTTGTAGATCTTGAATTTGTGCTTCTTCGGTGATCTACGGTTGGTTCTTTATTCAAGTCTGGGACTTTTGTAGCCCGAAACTTTTTGTCCTTTGCGCTCGGACGTCCACGAGTACTTTTGTAAACAGCAGGTTCACGTATATAAACAGATTCGGGATCGTATATCCCTCTCACCTTCTTTAACATTTTTTTTTGACAAATGACGACACTTTGCCAAAAACATTCTTGAATTGTTGTATGTCAGCTTCACAAGAAGGACCAGCTTCACAAGAAGGATTATCTTCAGGCGCAGGATTATTGATACTAGGCCACGAAATAGATAAGGTTCTCTAAAAAATATCAATTATATCCAGTGGAATGGCCATTTCTGCATTAATTCAAAGTGACTCATATAAATTACTGATATTAATGGGGAAAATAACTTGATAGTCATAAATTTAATATACTTACTATGAATTCGATAGTAAAGCAGTTCGTGAAAGCATGGTAGCCCATAAATTGACCGCAACTAATGACTACATTCTTCTGCACTGATCGACAGTTGGAGTTCATCAAAAATGAGTTCCAAAGCATATTTGGAAACTTTATACCACAATTCTGCAAATAGTGGTATACTACATTTATTCATTTTCTCGTTTTTGCTTCTAATAAGAGTTTCTTTTATCGCAGTTTCTTGTGCAATGATAATCTTATCGATCGAACTCAACAACGTGTCTAAGTTGGACTGTGTGTTGCCCAAGTATAATTTCAACAAAACGTGTTGACTCTCAACTCTGCATGTTGTTGACTGGCCGTAGCTGCGATATTGATCGGTAATAAACGCGATAAACATTTCTGAATAACATTGCAGCCAGTTATTCAGATACGAAGAAATATCTGAAAAAACAATGAATTAATAAAAAGTCATTCGGGTACTTATTTATTAAATAATAAAAACAATGAATTAATAAGTAAGTACCTGCATGTTCGACCAATAACTCTTGTAGGTGTTCATAATAATGCAAGAATATGTCGCGTGTCGGAGCTTTAACCATCCAATCCCATGTTCCTTTAATGGACTCATACTCCTTTAGCGTCTTGCATCTATTTCTGCAATACTGAAGCACATTTTGTGAAATATGCAATCAACAAAGTAGTTTGTTAGCATTCGGGAATTCTTCTCTGCCTGCCCCAACCAACGCTAAATCTCTGTCAGTGATGATAACACGCGGGTAATAGTCTTCGTCTATCACCTTCTTCACACATTGCAATACCCATTGAAAATTAGGCCCTTTTTCTTTGTCTAAAAAGCAAAACACCATTGAAAATGTTTTGTTTGTTGAAGTTACTCCGACAATTTCAAAAAATGGCAATTTAAACAACGTGGTATTGTATGTGGAGTCCATTAGCATGATTTCAGGGAATGTACACCATAGAGCATATGACGTGGGGTGAACGAAAAATAGTTCCTCAAGCTCATTATGCTCATTTACCCTCTCGTAATATGTATAACCTGAATGCATCAAATGTGAGTAAAGGACTTGGATTGGAGTTCGATCACCTATTATGGCTCCACGGATCTTATTTTGTGCGTTATATATAGTTCTAATGCTAGACACGTTATCCGGATTACGGTCCTTTATTGAAGAAAGTATATGACGTGGTGGTACGTGATACTCTGTCAATTGTTTCACCAAACTGAACTCATCATCCTTTAATCGCATTGCATATGGGAAACCATGCAACGACTCTGCAAAATCATGATTATGCCTATCACACTTCACCCTCAACCTCCAAAAATCATGTGTTTTAGAATATTTTTCCACTAATTTGAATGGACAATCGGTTTTAGAGGTACTGGTTTGCCGTTGAATTTCATATTCTAAACCTTCACATTCATACTTCCCACCCTTTGAACACCCATAATTGATTTCGTACAAATACCCCTTCTCTGATTTGGTTCTTCTTTTAACAATAACAAAACCGATCCCTCGAGCTATATTTTGCACCCAATCAGTTAGTTGCTCGGAAGAACTGAAAACCTAAAAATATGCAAAATAAAGTAACGTAACAAGTATTTCGTAAACAAATAATTACAACTTTTTTTTTAACAAATAATTACAACTTTTTTTTTTACAAAAAAGATTACAACTTTTATTTTCATTTGGAAAAAAAAAAAAAAAAAAAAAAAAAAAAAAAAAACTTTATTTGCTACAACTTTTTTTTAAAAAATAACTTTTTGTTACAACTTAAAAAAAATTAAAAAAAAATTGTTACAACTTTTTTTTGTTACAAATTTTTAAAATAATTTTTTTTTTTTTTTTTTTTTTTTTTTTTTTTTTTTTTTACAACTTTTTTTTTGGTCTTTGAAATTAAAAAATAAAAAATAAATTTTTTTTGAAACCGCGTTATACCCACAGTTTTTTCATCCCACTTATCCATCCATCCATCCTATCCCATCCTATCCCATCTCTGCAATAATAATCCTACACACTCTCTCACACTAATAACCACCTCACCACCGACAACCCTCACAGGCACGTCGCCACCACCCTCACATCACTCTTTGTTTTCTATACAACCTTACAACTCACATCACTATTCAGTATAGATCGTGGTGAAAAACAACCCTCCCCCGTCAAAAAACTGTGTACAACCCTCCCCAGTAAAAAAAATAACTATTTAAAATAGATCGAGTATAGATCGTGGCTGTGAAAAAAAATAACGATTTAAACAAGTTTTGTATTTTTTTTGTTTAGATCGAGTATAGATCTGTTGGTGAAAAACAAGTATAGATCGAGGTTTGTATTTTTTGTTTAGATCGAGTTTTGATTTGTTTTTTGTTTAGATCGAGTATAGATCTGTTGGTGAAAACAAGTATAGATCGAGGTTTGTATTTTTTGTTTAGATCGAGTTTTGTACTTGTTGTTTAGATCGAGTATAGATCTGTTGGTGAAAAACAAGTATAGATCTTTTTGGTGATCCTTTGACCTAAATAAAACAGGTCTAGGTTATGGATTGTTAAATCAATTTTTTTTTTTTTTTTTTTTTTTTTTTTTTTATTTTATTTACAATTATTTATTATTATTTTTTTATTTTTACAAGTGGTAAAGGTGGACTGATGGTGTATGTTAAAAAGCGAAAGGACAACAAAGATTATGTTTATGTTTGTTTGTTCAGTCATTGGTGTAGGAAGAAAGTGTGTTTGGGTTACATAAATCGTGGCTGTGGTGATCTGTGATGTTTTTGGTTTCTTGGTGATGGTGATCTGTTGGTGAAAAACAGATCTGTGATGGTGATCTTGTTGTTTTAGATCTAAAAAAAAAGAGATGGTAAAAAATTATGTTGTTTGTTAGATCTAAAAACTTTTTTTGTTGGTGGCTTTGTATAGATCTAACAAGCAGTTTCTTGAAAACAACATAATTTTTTAGATCTAACAAGCAGTTCTTGAAACTACTTGTTTCTTGTTTGCTTGTTTCTTGAAAACTTGTTAGATCTAAAAACTTTTTTGTTGGTTGCTTTGATGGTGTAAAACTGTTGGTGATGATGGTATTGAAACTGCTTAAGCAGTTGTGATGGTTTCTTGAAACTGCTTAAGCAGTTGTGATGCTTCTTGAAACTGCTTATTATAAAATAAGCAGTAGTGATGGTTTGTTGAAACTGCTTATTATCAAATAAGCAGTTATTTTCTAAAGTTGGTTTTTTAAAAACTGCTTATTGTTGAAACTGCTTATTATCAAATAAATGTTTTTGTTCTGTGAATGTAAAAAAGTGCTTATTGTAAACAGTTACTTTATATTGTTAAAGAAATAAAATCTTTAAAATGTAAAAAACTTGATAAACACTTATCACACTCTTAACATTTTATGCATTTTTATTATACACAAGTTGATATACTCAAAAGTTGGACCTGTGACAACTAAAAGATAATTAAATAACATAACCCGCACAAAGTACACAATAGTACAAATATGTAGTACAAGGCACGGATATTAAAAAAAAAAAAAAAAAAAAAAAAAAAAAAAAAAACATTAGAGAGGGTTTGGCATAGGGAGGGTTTGTATAACACAACCTTATAAAAATTAAATCTCCTCACCATTTGATCAAAATAAATCGATTGTGAGGATTTGTCCCTCAGTAAGGACAAAAATAAGCGTAAGCAAATAAACTTTTAATAAAAATCCACCGAATGGTAATTAGCGACCCTTTTGCAATGACGGAAATAAGTTTTGTTTCCTCAATGATGGTACTAATAAGCGAGGTCTCCATGTCCTCAAATGCTAATGCGTTGTCGGCCTGTCATATGGCACATACCCAAATTTGCAACAAAACTTATTCCATGAGAAGTTTTTGATACAATTGGCACGTTGTGTACTCGTGTACTCGTTGAGCTTGGACCCAGATTGACACTTACACAAAGTTAGCGGCGGATTCAATTTTTTTTCTAATAGCATGCATTTAGTGTTAAACCTTCAAAATTAATAGAAAGAAAGGAAAAAAATGAATAAATAAATAAATAAAATAACTTGTAAGTACATGGTCACGTTTTACAAATCAGTTGAACACATTATCTTCCAAATCTTGTTTTTCAAATGTGACATGCAAACCAGTTAATGTTGGCAGTGTTTCAACGTTTGTAAATTAAAATAAGAGGGAAATGCAGAAATGGTCCCTGTGGTTTGCCCAAATTGCAGGTTTAGTCCCTGAGTTTTCGAAAGTGCAGGCGGCCTCCCTGTGGGGAAACCTTTGTTCCGTTTTGGTCCCCAGCTATTAACGTCGTTAGTTTTGCTTGGTTAGACGAGGGCATAAATGTCTTTTTATTAGTTTGGTGGTCCGTTTTGGTCCCCAGCTGTATTATTAAATGCAATTAAACGATCTCAATTATTCCTAACCAACCAAAAATTCAACTTACCCTAAATACATTCAACCCTTATCCATTGTCATTTTCATCACAATCTTTAAAAATTAGCAACATATAAAAATGACGACACCAATCCAATGTTGGTATATTAGACCAGATGGAGATAAGTTTGATGCATCAGTTTATGGTAAAGTGTTATTTGCGTTTTTTTTCCTTTCTTACTCAAATATTGAGTCATTTTCACTAAAGTAATGTTATAATGTTTGTGATACAGATCAATATCCCAACTTGTTTACAATGAGGTTGCATCATGGTGGACGGTTCACAGATTGTCCAAATAGGAAGTACATTGATGGTGAGGTAACCTTTGTTGACATGTTAGACAGTCATCAATTTAAGATTGATGTGATATATTCAGTATTGAACTGCATAGGTTATGATGCTAATGCTATATCATATTTTCACTACAAGATACCATTGAAAGGTTTAGATAATGCACTGAAGCCTTTAAGTAGTGAAAATGATACGTGCAACATGTTAAACTATGTGCATAGGCATAAGACTATGTATGTTTATGTTGAACATGATCCAAATGTGGATGTACTTGATTTAGATGATCATGTTAGGCATTGTGATGAGGGGGAGGATGTGGGTGAATAGAGTAACACAGATGATGAGCAAGACAGTGAGAATGAGGATAACATTGAGGATTTAGTTGATGAGGATCACATAGTGGATGAAGTGGAGGTGAACATGAAGGGTTTTAGTTTTCATGTTGATGATGATTGTGAGGCTGAAGAAAACATAATTGTACCTAACATGACTGTGAATGAAGAGGCTTTGGAAGAGTTAGATTTTGACTCATTTGAGAGTGATTTAGGTGATGATGAAAATGCTGAGAGAAGAAAAGGTATAAGGAAATTAAGAAAGGATGCTAGTGCATCAGGTTTGAAGAACAATTTCTATGTTGGAAAGGAATTTGCAAATAGAGATGTAGCAAAGGAGAGGATTAGAGCTTATTCTGTTGAGTCTAGAAGAAACATTCATTTTGTAAGAAATGACAAGAGAAGGATTAGGGTTAAGTGTATTGGTGTTGTTCCCACTGTGAATAACAAAGACACCTTTTTAGATATACCTAAGGGTAAGGGCAAGATGGTAAATACACTTTCAAAAGAAGACAAAGAAGAGTGCCCTTGGTTACTTTATATATCAAAAGGAGATAAGGGAAAGTGGGTGGTTAAAACATTTAGGGATGACCATAAATGCTTACAATCTAGGAAAATAAAAGCAGCCACTTCTACTTTCCTTTCTAAACACTGTCAAGATCTTATTCATATGAATCCAAAAATTCCAGTTTTAGCTGTAAAAGAACATATGCAAAAAAAATTCAATGTGGGTGTATCCAAGACTAAAGCCTTTAGGGCTAAAAGAAAAGCACAACTTCAGATGAAAGGTGATGCTAATGTGCAATATTCTTTGTTGAGAGACTATGTGATTGAGCTACAGAGATGCAACCCAGATACTACAGTTAAGGTGGATGTATATGGGGAAGAAGATCCTGATTCACCAACTAGGATGTTCAGGAGGATCTATGTTTGTTTGGGTCCTTTGAAAAAGGGGTTTCAAGCTGGTGGAAGAGATCTCCTAGGGTTGGATGGTGCATTCATGAGAAAACCTTACCCAGGGCAATTGCTTACAGCAGTAGGTATGTATAACCTATCCTTACATGTTCTATTGTTTTTTACTATAAAGATTACATAACATTAATATTTGGTCACATTACATGTTATAGGTGTTGATGCTAATAATGGCATATACCCAGTTGCTTATGGCATAGTGGAATCAGAGTCACAACACTCTTGGACATGGTTTTTGAAATGCCTTGGTGATGACTTAGACCTTTACAGCAACTCAAACTTCACCTTTATCACAGACAGGCAAAAGGTATAACTGTTTTTTACTTGATTTAACTTGTTGTAAATAGACAATTACATATAACTGTTGTTTACTTGTTGTATTAGGGACTGTTACCAGCAATAGCAAAGTTATTTCCATCAGCTGAGCACAGGTTTTGTGTAAGGCACATATATGAAAACATGAATCTGACATGGAAAGGAGGAGAGTACAAGGAAATGTTATGGAAGTGTGCAAAAGCCTTAACTGTGGTTGAATTTGACAGAGCTATGGAAGAGTTGAAAGGCTACAATAAGAAAGCTTATGAGTGGCTGAAGAAAATTCCACCACATCATTGGAGCAGGTCACACTTTTCTGGTATGTACAACTTAATGTATTAACATTTTAGCTTATGAGTAGTGTCTAAGGTATTTCTAACTGCATAATCTGACAATTAACACATATAACTATATAGGGAGGGCTCATTGTGATCTTTTGAAAAACAACATTTGTGAAGTATTCAATAGACAACTGTTACAAGCTAGGGATAGTCCAATCATTTCAGCACTAGAGTATGTGAGAGAGTATCTTATGAAAAGGATTGTTCTTGTCCAAAAAGTGATTCAAAAAAGTGAAGGACCACTTACTCCTGCTATCACAAAGATCTTTACATTAATTAAAGAAGAATCAACACAGTATAATGTGCAATGGAATGGAGCTGATCAATTTCAAGTTAAAGGTCCATGGGGTGACCAATGTGTGGTAAATTTGGAAAAAAAATGTGTTCCTGCAGGAAGTGGGAAATTTCTGGCATCCCATGTAAGCATGCAGTGGCTTGTATACATGATATGGCTGACAATGGTACAGATGTTGGAACTCCTGAAGACTGGGTTCATCACTCTTACAAGCTTCAGACATGGATGGATGCTTATTCTCATAAGATTAATCCAGTTACTGGCAGGCAATTTTGGGCTAAGTTTAAATCTCCTACTACCTTGATTCCACCTAAATCTGTTCCACAGATTGGCAGACCACCTAAAAAAAGGAAGAAGAGTGCAGGTGAAAGTGAAATGGTGAAAGAGGGGAAGCTTAGTAGAAAAGGTAAAATAGTTACTTGTTGTATTTGCAAAGGTTCAGGTCACAATAAAAGAAGTTGTAAAATGAATGGTGTTGGAACAAGTCAAACTGGGGCAAGCCAGGCTACAAGTCAAGTTGGACCAAGTCAAGCCACAGAAAATGCAAGCCAGTCTACAGGTCAAGTTGGGCCAAGTCAGGCCACAGAAAATGCAAGCCAGTCTACAGGTCAAGTTGGGACAAGTCAGTCTATTAGTGAACCAAGAATGAAGATAACAAAGACAACAGCAAACAGAAGACTCACTCCCACTAAGTCTTCAAGGCTTTCTTTCTAATGTAGTTGTGTTTTGGTTTAAAGACTGTATCTTTTAGTAGATTATGGGTTATAAGACTTTAAGAAGTTAAGAAGTTAAGGATCATTGTGATACAAATTTTCAGTTGTTAAATGTATTACAATGTTATCTTTTACAATGTTATCTTTTAGTAGATTATGGGTTAATGGCAGACTATCTTTCTTATCTCAATAGTTGTTTAGTAATATGTTGTCTGAGTTTCTTGTTTCAACTCACTCTTTTGAATATTGGTTGTACATGTTCTATTGACTTTCTTGTTTCAACCCACTCTTTGTTTTGGTTGTACATGTTCTATTGACTTTCTTGTTTCAACTCAGTGTCTGTTTTGGTTGTACACACAATATTCCAAAAACTTGCACATATCTGATAACATTAAAGTATCATTACTTCATAAAAACTTGAACTTCACTACATATCACAAAATCAATTGACCATTACATATTTGTTGGTCAATTTGAAGTTCGTTTTTCACTAACCTACCTACCAAGCATTACATCAACATGAACAAAATAAAAAAAATCCAACTGCAAATTAGGCAAATCTTCAACCTTCGATTTTCAACAGCCATTCCATTCAAATCCTCTTGTAGTCGATTTCTTGACCTTAGCAAACCAGGGATTATTGCAATTGCACGAGCACACATTGGTGGATCCAGCCATAGAAAAAAGCCACAACTTGGGACTTGGGAGCAACAATGAAAACGATGACCAGGGTTTAAGTTTGTCCAAGAAGTTCTAACAATTGATTGGTTACCACAAAAACAATTCATTCTTATGTGTGTGTTTTGATTTGGGTCAGTGGTGGATTTGTGTGTGTTTTGATTTGGGGAAAACAAAAGAAATGTGGATTTGTTGAGTGTAATTAATTATACAGCCAAACTAATAAAAAGACATTTATGCCCTCGTCTAACCAAGCAAAACTAACAACGTTAATAGCTGGGGACCAAAACGGAACAAAGGTTTCCCCACAGGGAGGCCGCCTGCACTTTCAAAAACTCAGGGACTAAACCTGCAATTTGGGCAAACCACAGGGACCATTTCTGCATTTGTAAATTAAAATAACATATAAAACTTTAATGTATAAATAATTAGTTATTTCGATTATATCTAGCTTTGATTGGAGCCACATGACTAAAATATACGCATATCTCTAAGACTGTAACGTAAACTTTACATATTGACATATTCCATGCATGGAACTCACCATTCATATATAACTTACGTATATATAAAAATATGATAATTCAAAAACTTATATAAAAAAACGAAGATAAACAAATCTCTCAAAAATGTCAAACTTAAACTCAAATCATTCACTTCGAATATTCCCAAACGCCAATCATAATCTCACCAAACAATTATTAATTTCTTAATTTATAATCAAATTCATAATCATCACCATATAAATAATGATCAAACACAATTACGAAAACAACAACAAAACATAACATTTCATCTAACCCTTAATAAGAATAAATTTTCCTCATTATTATCATTAATCATATTCAAATCAATGGAACAACAACGTCAAAAGGTTGATACAAGATCAAAAGATGATGATAATAATGAGGAAATTTATAAATTTCCGTTAAGTCAAAAGGAGATGTTGGGAGGATGTGGTGTTTTGTTGTGTTTTGTCGTTGGTCTCACGGGTGTTTATTTAACGTTGCCGGATTCTGATTATAGTTTTTTAAAGCTTCCAAGAACTCTTCAAGATCTTCATGTTCTCAGGTATTTTTTTTATTTATAATCTCTTTGTTTGATTATTGTATATTTATAACATTTGTTTTTTTTTTTTTGTTGATCCTTGGGGCTTGGACATTGGTTGATAAATGTGGATAACTAAAAACAAATGCTTTTGTAATGTTTGCAAACATTGATTATGTTTGAAGGTAAATGTGTAGGGCTGCAAACGAGCCGATCGAGCCAAGCTTTATATAAAATTTAGCCTAAGCTTGATCTTGGGTTACAAGCTTTTATGATGCAGGCTCGCGCTCTTGAAAAACTCGAATATTTATGTATAATTAATTTTAGCCAAACTTAATACGAATATATATAAACTTTATATTCGATTACGTAATGTATTTCAAGTATATATGAAAACCATCTTTAAGAGCTCCAGCAAGACTTTATAAGCTCGAGTTGTACTTGAGCTCGATAAAAGCTTGACTCGGACAAGCACAGATCGTTTTGCAGCCCTAATTAACAGGTTTTGATTTGTGCTATTCATTTAGATCACAATTGTGAAATGATCATTCAGAACCGAGAGATAATTCTGCATTTATAATTTGTTAATCCTGTGAACTCTACCTAATTGAAATGTTACTAAAGCTTTTTATGTATTGATTAATTTTCAGAGATAACCTCGAGGTATACACAAGTGATTACACTGTCCAAGTACTAGTGGGGTACTGCACAGTTTATATCTTTATGCAAACTTTTATGATCCCGGGAACTGTTTTTATGTCACTTCTTGCTGGTTCACTTTTTGGGGTCTTAAGAGGTGTAGCTCTCGTCGTCTTTGCTGCTACTGCTGGCGCGTCTTCTTGCTACTTTCTATCTAAATTGATAGGCAGGCCTCTAATATCGTCTATGTGGCCTGATAAACTGGTTTTCTTCCAAGACCAGGTGAGCCTCAAATGTTTTATCTATTGGTGGCACTAACAGGCCAAATGCCTATAATTAGAAAACGGGCTGAGTGGGGTTAAAGTCATCTAAATTTTACTTGAACGAAAAACACAAGAAGTGTTTGTGGGTCGTCATGAGTACCCGTAATTACTTTTTTGGGCCCATTATTCAACCTGCTTGATCTGCCTATGTTGCCACTTGTAGGGGTATCTATCCGTTCCTTGTAAGTCTTTATCATAATCTAATTGAGTGATGGATTGTTTTTTGTTTACTCAGGTGGCTAAGAGGCAAGATGGGTTGTTGAACTACATGCTTTTCTTAAGGCTAACCCCGACATTTCCTAACATGTTCATCAATGTTGCTTCACCAATAGTAAACGTGCCTTATCATACATTTCTATTGGGAACTTCCATTGGGATCATTCCAGCTGCTTATGTCACTGTCAAGGTAATTAAGCTAGCTATTTTGCCTCTTTTTTCCTTCCTTTGAAGTTTATGATGCTCATCGAGTACTTATTGTTTTGGTTTTCGGTGTTGATACTTAATAGAACTTGACTTGTAACTCGTACCTAATTCCACAGGCGGGAATAACTCTTAGAGAACTACAATCAGTTAAAGACCTATATGACATCCACTCAATAGGAACATTGTTTCTCATCGGGCTTGCATCTGTTACACCTACTCTCATAAGCAAGAAGAAGACATCATAACTACTTGTTCATGGCATAATTCCATTGTTTCTAACCAA
This sequence comes from Artemisia tridentata subsp. tridentata, assembly GCA_021014915.2. Taxonomy (NCBI): domain Eukaryota; kingdom Viridiplantae; phylum Streptophyta; class Magnoliopsida; order Asterales; family Asteraceae; genus Artemisia; species Artemisia tridentata. Next base: position 85,926,873 of record CP139505.1, read on the forward strand.
CCCTTCTCGAGATTTGAAGTCTGTACATGATTACAAATTTACCGTCAAACCCGACTCCGGTTTCAGCTGTTAAGATCCGGTGGTTTGTGCTGCAGATGTTGGAGAGGCAAAAAAGGGACCTGCACAATATTTTATAACTTGTGCTCTTGTGTAGAAGGGTAATAAGGTGAAATTGTTAATAAAACAGTTTAGTTTATGTATATAAGATTGAAAATCCCAGCGTAAAAAATCCTTAAAAAGATGGATTCTTGATATGATTCTATTTATGAAAATCTTCCACTGCTGAAAGTTTCAGGTGTTTATAGATGCATTGTATTCTTTTTTGGTTCTACATAGTCAATCTGTTTGGTGAGACATGCATGGTTGATGACACCAAAGAAACATCTATTTCAAATGACGTTCTTTTCCCGGACTGCATATTCAAATTTTTTACAAGTTGCAAAAGAAGTATTGGATATTTTTGCTTATTAAAGCAAATGGATGTAAATCCATCTTTTGGGTTAGTGATCGCAAGTAATGATCTTGGTTTCATCTTTCAAATATTGAATTGTGAGTTGTTGAGGCCGAGTTACATAAGTTGAATACGGGTTGTTGGAAATTTAGTTCAATTGAGGGATATGATCATATACTTGAAAATGGGTTTGGAGGTACAGAGTGTACATTCATTAAGTCCCTGATTACCCTGACTCTAATAGTGGTTGGGAGTAACTCATCAGAAGGTTCAATCCTTCAGAGAGTTACTACTGCTAGTACTAAGTTAGTACTGCTGGAGCAGAGTTATTACTGCTAGTACTAAGTTAATACTGCTGGAGCAAGTTACTACTGTTGGCATAAGTTAGTACTGCTGGAATGAGTATGTAACTACTCTGACCTATTCAAGTGGCAATTAAAAATGTATTTATGACAACATTTAATTGGTCATGTAACCACTATTGGCTATAATGGGGATAATTATGAGGCGATTAATAGGCCGATTAATCCTCATAATTCCATTTGACTATCGATGAGTATTTTCCTATAAATTGGAAATCAATCATGCATGAAGATATAGAACACAAAACATAAACACTTGGATGCGCAAGGGTTATTGATTTGTGCCTAATTCAATAACGAACATTTGGTCTTATCCCAAGTAGATATTCGTGATACCCAGGCAATAGGGTCGAATAGTTTACTTTGGAAAGTGATAACATGATTCCAAGAGATATCCGGTAACCATTCATTGGTGCGTAGTTAGGTCATTGATTATCTTCACCATGTTCTGGGCTCACTACACCCAACAATCAAAGTAAACTATTTTGTGATAATCAAATGGATGCTGCTGCTATGAAACACATGGCTTCAAACTTTGCCAAGCTTGATAAGTTTGAAGGCGTGGACTTCAGGAGATGGCAGAAGAAGATGCACTTCTTGCTTTCAAGCATGAGTGTGGTGTATGTTCTGAGCACTCCTATTCCTGATGATGGTGATGATACTACTGTGGAACAAATGAGGAAGAGGAGCAAATGGGAAAATGATGATTACATTTGCGGAGGTTTAATCCTCAATGGTGTGTCTGATTCTCTCTTTGATATTTATCAGAATGTTGAATCTTCCAAAGAACTATGGGATTCCTTGGAAGCCAAATATATGGCTGAGGATGCATCAAGTAAGAAGTTTCTTGTAAGTAATTTCACAAATTACAAAATGACTGATTCAAGACCAGTTATGGAATAATACAATGAACTTTTTGGAATACTTGGAAGGTTTACACAACATAAAATGAACATGGATGAGGCTATTTCAGTCTCTTGTATCATTGACAAACTCCCTCATTCTTGGAAAGATTTCAAGCATACCTTGAAACATAAGAAGGAAGAACTGACTCTTGTTCAGTTGGGCAGTCACCTGCGTATTGAGGAATCCATCAAGGCGCATGATAATGACAAGCCAAAGAGCAACAATGTTGCTGGTGCATCTGTTGTCAATATGGTGGAACATAACAATTCCACCAGGTACAATGACAACAAGGGCAAACGTAAACATCATGATAACACAAGGGCTGACCCTAACAAGAAGGCAACACCTACTTGTTGGAAATGTGGCAAAACTGGTCACATTAAAAGGGATTGCAAAGGTGTTAAGGTTGGTGGTAAAGCCAATGGTTCAGGCACTAGTGGTTCAGGGAGTGGTGGTTCTGCCAACTCACTTAAAGGTCAGAATATGTTTAATATTATGTCACATATGTATCTGAATCTAACTATGTACAAGATGATGATGTTGCGTGGTGGGTTGACTCTGGAGCAACTGTTCATGTGTGCAAAGATAGACGCTGGTTCAAGACTTACGAGTCACTGAATGATGGTTCTATTCTTCACATGGGAAATGAGTCAACAGCCCTGGTGCATGGTCGTGGTTGTGTAGATCTTAGTTTTAGTTCTGGAAAGATTGTAACTTTGTTTAATGTTATTCATGTTCCTGATATAAGGAAGAACTTGGTTTCAAGTAGTGTTTTGAATAATCATGGATATAAACAAGTTATTGAATCTGATAAATTTGTATTATCTAAACATGGTGTGTTTATTGGTTTTGGCTATTTGTGTAATCAAATGTTCATGCTTAATATTGTCACTAATATTGTTAATTCAGCCTTTATGTCAACCTGTAAACTGAATGACTCTACCCTGTGGCATGCTAGACTTGGCCATGTACATTTTAAAAGGATGCAAGATATGTCTAAGGATGGGTTGATCCCAGCATTTGACATGGACACTAAAAATTGTAAAACTTGCATGATGACCAAAATAACTAAGAAACCTTTTCAGGGTGTAAAACATGAGACTGAGCTCTTGGAGCTGATACACAGTGACCTGTGTGATTTGCATGCCATTCCCTCATTGGGAAACAAAAAGTACTTTGTGACATTTATTGATGATGCTTCTAGGTTTTGTTACGTCTATCTGTTACATGCTAAGGATGAAGCATTAGATAAATTCAAAGCATTTAAAACTGAATTTGAGTTGCAACATGGGCCCATGATCAAAAGATTAAGGACTGATAGGGGAGGTGAGTACATGGATACCTTGTATTTTCAGTCTGTTGGTATAATCCATGAAACGACTGCTCCCTATACTCCTCAGCAAAATGGTATCTCTGAAAAGAAAAACAGGGTACTGAAGGAGATGATTAATTCCATGTTATCCAATTCGGGACTGAGTCAAGGGTTCCGGAGTGAAGCTATGTTAACAGCTTGCTATTTATTGAATAGGATTCCCAATAAAAGGAACAAGGTTACCCCTTATGAACTCTGGACTAAAAGAAAACCCAACCTGAACTTTCTCAGGGTTTGGGGTTGTAGGGTTGTTGTAAGACTCCATGATCCAATGCATTAAACTTTGGGTGAAAGAGGCATTGAATGCATCTTTGTTGGATATGCTGAGCATTCCAAGGCATATAGGTTCTATGTTATTGAACCTAATGAGTCTATTTCAATTAATTCAATAATTGAATCAAGAGATGCAATCTTTGATGAGAACAGGTTCTCATCGGTCCCTAGACCAAGTCAAAGGATTCTGTGGAAAACTAGAAGGGGGGTTGAATAGTTTTTACCTCTTTTAAATTTATTCGCTTTGAGTACTTAACGTGATTTCAAACTAATGCAAATAATCAAACAATATAAGTAAAGAAAGTAAGGAAAGAACAATCAAACCACAAAACGGATGTTTATAGTGCTTCGGTCTACAAGGACTCTCTTCCTTGCCCTACTCCACTCCTCGAGCCTCTAACTCGAGAGTTTTTCTTCACTAAGAAACAAACTCCCTTCTAGGCGGAGAAAACCTTTGCACGTCGCTTACTCTTTTTCCCGGTACTAAGCTAGATACCGAGTTCTTTACAAGGGTACAACCACTCCCAACGTCGCTTACACTTTTTTCGATACTAAGCTAGATACCGAGTTCTTTACAAGGGTACAACCACTCCCGACACTCTATGTGTTTTGAGGACTAAAACACTAACCGATCACTACTGAATGTTTGGTATAAACAATGATGTGTGAACTAATACAATATCACACAGTGACTATACTAAAGGTTTACAACACTGTGTTGAACCTTGATGCTTGATCTCTTTGCTACAAAAGAAAGATCTCTACAAATGAAATAAATGAATGAATGGGTTAGTAAAGTAAGAAAGAATGTATATGCAATGTATGCTATGTAAGTGATGATTGTGCTTGAATGATCAGCTTGCTATTTATAGGCAAAACTGACCAGACAAGCCACTTATTTGGCGGACCCAAATTCTGGGTTCCGCCCATATAGCTGTTTGGGTCCGCCGGGACATGACAGCTAGCTCTTACCATATCTTACCAAGATCTTACACAATCCAACTCATTGCTTGAAGATCTTTCCAAAATATTATGCTAAGTCTTACAAGCTATCCAAATGATGTATGCCATGATGTCATGTATATATTTACATTTTAAGAATTAAAATGTAAATAGTATAAATGTATATATGTATATAACATGTATCCTAGTGATCATGTAGCATGTATATGATGAGTTTTAAAAGCTTATTACTATAAATGTAAAAGACTTTAACTTATATTTATGCTTTGCTAAAGATAAACTTTATAATTGTCATTAACAAACTATAGCAAATATCGTAAAATATAAATAACATTTTTAGGACGATATTTGTATTAACAATCTCCCCCTTTATGTTGATGACAAAACATAAATTTTATTTTTAAGCAAAGGAATAAGTAAAGTATAAGTCTTTTAAAAATATAGATTAAAACTAGCTTTATGCAAATTTTGAAGTATTTTGAAATCAATTTTGTCATAAAACATGTATGCAATGTATGATGCAATGTATGAGTTTAATCTAATCTTATCTCCCCCTTTTTGTCTAAACAAAAAGAAGAAATGCATAGCGGAATGTGGTAAAATGGCCCTTGGTGATAACTCCCCCTAATTTGGAGTACCAAGTATAATGCATGGATTTTGAGAACTTAAAAGCTCCCCCTTGGATAATACTCCCCCTAATTGGAGTGCCAAGGTTATGATGAATGATCCTACAAAACAAAAGTTAGTGTATGTAATGCTCCCCCTTGATCAATACTCCCCGTTGCTAGGGTACCAACGTATGTGATTCAAGGATTATGAATGCTACAAAACAAGGATTAGTACATGATATGCTCCCCCTCGATCAATACTCCCCTTTGCTAGGGTACCAACGTATATGATTCATGGATGAGAAATGCTACAAAATAAATGTTAGTTGTAGATAATCCAACCAAGTAATATGAGTTCAACCAAACATTGTAGTTCAACCCGTTTGACTTAAAAAAGTCAACTAAGTATACTTTGTTCAAACCAAGCACAAAGGTCAAACAAAGTCAATACTTCAACCAAATAAAGATGCAAAAGTTAGTAGTTCCATCCAACTAAAATATAATGCACAAATATTGATCACACACAAGCATAAACATAACATCCTTCCATTGAAAATTGTTTGTGATCATAGTCACAAAACAAGGAGTTACAAAATACAAAGAAAATATCCTAGAAATTAAAAATCCTAAAAAGTCCTATGAAATCCCATAAAAGGAGACAAAGGAGAGGATCCTAGCATCTATTTTAGAGGGTTGGTTGGATTTGGTGAAGACATGATGGAGGCAAGCCATATGGATTCTAAATCCTTTGTATCACGTAAGTGAGAGTCCATCATGTTTGAAGAGGCGTAGAGAGGATCAAGTTCCTCATTGCCTTGAGTGTTTGGTTGGTTGAGCCACATTGATTCATCAATGGCTTGGATTATGGAAAATAAATCATTAGGTTAAAGGTTAGGTGAATAAGGAGGTGATGATGATCTTGTTGGTTGAGATGGAGCAGGTGGTAATGTGTTAACCACTGGTGGTGGTGTGGTAGCCATGGCGGGTGGTGATCTTGTCACTTGAGTAGGTGACGGAGCGGATGGTGGTGTGGTAGCCACGGGTGTTATAGTAGATGGTGAAGTGGTGATGATGATAGGTGGTGTTGGAGTTAAGTTGGGATTGATGAACCAGCATGGTCTGACACTTATTCTTGCTGTCCTTCTGTGTGGTTTGGGTTTTGAGAAGTTGTGTGAGTTAGACATTGTGAGGAAGAAGATTGTATGAAGGTGAAGATGTGAATTGTGATTATCTAAAGCTTCTAATTTATAGGCTCTAAGTGTCATGGATTAGTATGTTTGGATGTTGATTCATAAAGAGATGTTGGTTTCTAAGAGATTGGAATTGAGCAAAGTCAATCCATAGAGATTGGAATTGAGCAAGAGTGTGAAGATATGCAGTAAATGCAAGGTTGAGTGGGATTCTAGTGATTTGATTGATCCACGGATTGCAAGGAACCAATTTGATGGTTCCTTGTTTGTTACAGAAAGGTAACTTGGATGAAAATTTGAATTTTCAAATTTTGGTGGGAAATGGATTTCTTATAGTTCTAAGTGTGCCTAAATCATCCTAATGTGCCTAATGATCAGTAGAATAATCCTAAGAACTAGAATCAATAATCTAAGGAGCGGGATTAGACGGGAAATTTGAAAAATGTTACTGTTGAATGACGGATCCAACCGATAACAAGTGCGGACCCAAGTTTTTGGTTTCGCAGAATCCGCTGGGCTAAATTTGGCGGAGCCACAGTTTTCAACAGACGGAACCCAAAAGTTGGTTTCGCCATATCCACCAGATGGAATTTCTTAACAGAGGGTATGTCAAAATACCCGAAACCCGTTCAATTCCCGAAAATTGTCCTAAACCTTATGTAACTACTTAGTTATGATTGATTAAACACATAAACACAGGTTCTAACACATGTGAGCATATAAATCAAACCAAGGATATTGAACTTACCATATAAGTAGGTTAAGCCAAATGGTGGCTTAAACACGGAAAATCGATAACATCAAGTGTTATCATCCTGCATTGTTATGTTAGTTCACATAAATGTATAATACCAACATAATATCCTAAAAACACAACAATTCATCACATCATTGTTTGAAATTGTCTTATACCAAACACTCCCTAATCCTCACTTCTTGTTGAGCTTCATGATCCAACGTCCAATATTCTTCATCATTCCTCTTGTTTGTCGGAACTCCTCGGAATGGTTTTCGATGGGAGGAAGTTGACTCATGTATTCGGGTGGAGGAATCCTAGAATTGGGCAAACCATCATCCTCACTAACCGATGATGATGATGATGATGAGGTTGGAGGATGAGCACGTTTCCCTCTTGACACGGCTACTCTATGGTCACTAAGAGGTACAAAGGTATGTTCAATTTTGGAGTAGTCTAGAAGGAAACCTCTAGCATTTGGAGGAATGGGTGCAAAAGCTCTAAAGAGACGGGTAAGAAGCATCCCGTAAGGCATGGCGGTGGTACCCAAAACTGGAATATCGGCCATTCTCTTGGCGATATAATAGGCTAGATTGAACGGTTGGTGGGTAGACACACAAAAGAGCATGTAGAAAAGGCTTGCATTTAGGTGATCCCTATTTCCTATCGTGCACAAAACGTTAGCTCTAAGGATTTCTTCTAGCTTTTTAAATTGAGGCCTAAGCTCGTTTAGCTCCATTCCAAACGGGTCTCTATCAACCTCTTTACCTCGACTTATCCTAGTATGGGTGGTCCTAGGTATGAAGAGATGATCACGGATGGTTTCTTTTGGAGTTAGTGGTGTGTCGTATGGATGGATACGATCATGGAGAGAATCTAGGATTGACAAGGACCACTTATCGGAATAAAGGCATGTACCTTGACCCGGAATTCCTAGGACTTCCGCAAATTGATTTAAAGGGATGGTGTATTCATGTTGGTTAACTTTGAAATGGATGCTCATGAGGCCATAGTCGTTTGAACTAAGAACAACGCTAGCATAAAACTCTAGCATAAATCTAGGAACAATGGGTTCATCTATGTCTAGAAGACAATCAAATTGGATGGCGGCTAGTTGTTCACGGATATTGGTTCCTTCTAAGAATGAGGGGTCTACGGTTTTACCCTCGTGAACATAACGTTTTTCTAAAGTCTTAAAGATTTTGACTTGGTCGCTAGAGAGTCCTTTGGTTTTATGGTGTTGAGGTAGGTATTTAAGGGTTTCTTTGTGATCATAGTATGTCGCGGGAGGCATGATTATCCTAGACACGAAAATTACATAGTTTAGTTAAAACTATCGAAAATACGTATATAAATTTCTAGCGTGTGCCTACATGGGGACAATGTGGAGGTGCGGTTATCTCGACTCCTTTTGATGCATGAAAATTTCGTTTATGCAAGTTTTATGACAAAACGAGAGATAACCCAAACGCTCCTACTTCAATGTAGCTTCGATTGAATGTACCCGAAAATACATATAAGTTATGTATTCCTTTTAGCATTCAAGAGACATTATGCAAGTGATGTTTAAAACATAACATTTTGTATTTGTATGAACAATGTGCAAAAACCGTTTTTCCTAGTTGTGAGAAGATTTTTATAAAAAATTTCTCATGGGGTTTTTGATGAATTGTGATAATGCCTTATGATATGCAATTCCTAACTAAGGAAAACATGATTTGTTATGCAATTCAGTAAATATGCTTCATGATTTTACAAAAAAATATGCATAAACCCCAAGTTTTGATTTTGTGCATGAAATAGAAATCCTAGACTCAGATCAGGAATGTAGATATGATTAGGATACTTACAGAGAGGTTTAAAGCACAAATTGGTTGATGGGGATGACCTAAATTGTGAGTTTGGTTTATTTTGAGTCGAGTTCCAGTAGCTTGTATGTTTTTGGGGAACGTGATGCACAGTACAGGGTGTTTGTTTAATATACTAGAAAACCGACTCAGGAACCCACGGATTTGGCGGAGCCAAAATGTGGGTTCCGTACGTGTTTTCGATTGGTTCCGTGGGAACCTGTTGACAATTGGTTGTTTTTGACGTGTTTGGTTAATCTAAGGTTCAAGCTAAGGTTCTAACTACACATTTGGTTCCATTAATCCTAAACCAAGTCTAAGGAAGTTAAAGGGTGCTCTCTTAAGAGGTTTTGTGAGAATGTCGGCAATGTTGTCCTCTGAGGATACTTTCTCGATTGAGATGTTTCCTTTTTGAACATTGTCAGGTAGGAAGTGGTGATGTATTTCTATGTGTTTGGTTCTAGCGTGTTGGACTGGATTTTTGCTAAGGTCGATAGCTCTTTTGTTGTCGCAAAGAATGGGAATGTCGTTGAGTTCAATTCCATAGTCGACGAGAGCTTGTTTCATCCACAGTGCTTGTTGACACGCCTTTCCTGCAGACACGTACTCGGCTTTGGTTGTTGAAATTGCTAAGGCCGTTTGTTTCTTTGAGAACCATGCGGTAAGACAATGTCCAACAAAAGTACAAATACCACTTGTACTTTTTCTATCAACATAGTCACCGGTATGGTCTGAGTCGGCATACACTATGGTTTTAATTCCCGTTCCTTTGGGATACCATAATCCTAAATGTTTAGAGCCTTTGATATATCTAAAAATCCGTTTGACGGCTTCAAGATGGGATGTTTTGGGATCTTCTTGAAAGCGTGCACATAGACAAACACTAAACATAATTTCGGGTCTACTAGCCGTTAGATAGAGTAGACTACCAATCATTCCCCTTTATTTAGTGCTATCTATGGATTCACCTTCTTCATCCTTTGTGAGTTTGGTTTTGGAGGACATGGGTGTTTTCATGGGTTTGGAATCTTCAAGACCAAATTTCTTAAGCATATCCTTGATGTACTTAGATTGGTTGAAGAATATCCCATCATCTAATTGTTTAATTTGGAGTCCTAAGAAAAAGTTTAGTTCCCCCATCATACTCATTTCAAACTCATCATGCATGATTTTTGAAAAATCATCGCATAACTCTTGACAAGTTGATCCGAATATGATGTCATCCACATATATTTGAACTATGATTATATGTGATCCCTTTTTCTTAGTGAAAAGAGTGTTGTCTACTAGGCCCATGGTATACTTATGGTTAACTAGTAAAGTCTTAAGTCGATCATACCAAGCTTTTGGTGGTTGCTTAAGTCCGTATAAAGCCTTTTTAAGTTTATAGACATGATTTGGTTTTTCAAAATCGGCAAAGCCGGGAGGTTGTGCGACGTACACTTCCTCATTAATAAAGCCATTAAGAAATGCACTTTTGACATCCATTTGAAAAAGTTTAAAGTCATGTGCATATGCATATGCAAGTCGTATTCTAATAGACTCGAGCCTAGCTACCGGTGCAAATGTTTCGTCGTAGTCTATACCTTCTTATTGATTGTAGCCTTGAGCTACTAGCCTAGCTTTGTTTCTAGACACAATGCCATTTTCATCCATTTTATTTCTAAATACCCTTTTTGTTCCGATTATGGTTTGATTATGAGGTTGAGGGACCAATGTCCAAACTTCATTTCTAACAAACTGATTTAATTCTTCTTGCATCGCTATGACCCAAGATTCATCTTTTATGGCCTCATTTATATTTTTAGGCTCAATAGTTGAAACAAAACAAAAGAAATTACTTTGGTTTTGAACTCTTGACCTTAAGGTTCTTTCGTTAATTTTTTCTATGACGTTATCGAATGGGTAACTTCTAGATTCCTTGATGTTGACTATTTCTCTATTCACGGGTTCATCTTCTTTGTCATTTTCTACATTTTCTTGGTTTTCAACCATTTGACTTTCAACTAAGTCATCATCTACCAAAGGTGATGTCTTAGAGGGAAGTGGACTGATTTAGACAATTTATATCCCAAAAAGGAGAATTGCAAAGGAGATATGCAAAACCCTAGGTTCGTTGTCCCGATTGAAAATTGAATGGAATTTGTGATTCGGGATCGTGATACGTGTCGTGAATTGTGTGAAAAGAGTGAAATTTGGTGATTTATACTACGAACAATGAAATATTAAATAAAAACAACTAATTATGCTAAAGATTCAATTAAACTAGGCATGAAAGTCTAAAAACAAAAATTGGAATTTGAAACGTACGCGACGAATTTCAAAAACGTAATTAAAAAGTGATTTTATAAAATTTAAGCCCTAAAAATGTAAAATAATTTTTCTTGAATCCTAAATATAAAAAGAAAATTTTGTAAAAAAAGAAAAATATTTTTTTGACTTTTTAATAATTTTTTATGAATTAAAAACTAATTTAAACTATTTAAATGATTTAAAAATATTAAAACAACTTGGAAAATTCTGAAATTTTTTGAGTAAATTTAAAATTTAATAAAAAATCTAGGAAAAATAAGTTCAGATTCAGAGTAAGCTTAATTCAGCAAAACAGCCCAAAAAGCACTATGGAAATAAGCACAAAATAAGCACAAGCTGTCCAAAAATTCACAAAAGCTCAAGAATGATGAAAAGGACTGTTTAAAGCTAAATTCAACTCAGAATGATCAAATAAGTCCATACAATAAGCTGCAAATCTGCTGAACAGCTTAATTCCCAAACAGAATCAAAACAGCCTGAGTCCTACTTTGCAGTTGGTAAATAAGCTATCAAATAAGCTCAAATCCTCAATCCCAGATTATGCACTTAAACCTTGTAGTTCAAACTAACTGTAAACCAAATTTGAGGTCCTAGTCCTATCTAAATAAGCCACAATTAGCTCTAGTTCAGCAGCTAAAATACCCAAGTCTGCACTAAAATTATGACAGCAGACCTGCTGACTTTTTTTTTCTTTTTCAGTTTATATATTTTGACTTTAATGAAATTTGCATGAACTTAAATGACTAATAGTGATGTTATAAGCTATATATGAATGATCTTAAGCTAGATTACCTACTTGTGCAACTATGTGAATGTTTATACTACTGTTGTACTAACTGATGCAGAAAAAATGAAATTGAAAAATGATTTTGACTTTTTGTCTATCTATTGCTGAGATTTAGTTTCTATATCACCAAAATGCAACTAAGTAACAAGCCTATACTACTGAATACCTTCAAACAGGCTAAAAACTCAAAAACCTATACTGATCCAAACACTCCTTAGTTGACTGTTATGAACTTTTATGAAGCAACTAGGAGAATGAAGCTTCTAAACCACCAAACAAGCTTGTGTGACATCAAAGTATACTGATTCAAGCTTAAAAACACAAGTCCTAACCATAAAATTCCACAGATTCACAAGAAGCAAGTTTATGACAAATTTAAAGGTAAAAATGTGAAAAATGATCAAAACTAATGCAATAAGCTATTATAAGTCTACAACTACTCAAATAAGCTATATTATATGAAAATAAGCTAGATTAAACAGTAAGCAAGCAATAAAAACAGGTTTACACTTGACAATGATAAATATGCAATATTAAACTAAAATATGAAAATGAAACTCACTTTAAGCCTTAGCTAAACAAAGGCACCAACTTAATGGCAGCTACAAGCTCCAGCTTATTCAGAGAATAAGCTGGTACAGTCCCTCTTGCCCCTCCATTGCGGGCAACTTCCAAAAGCTTTCCACACTTTGCATAGGTATAGAATCTTGGTATTTAGAATGATTTGATCAACCAAATAAGCTCACAAAAGCTATACACAGCTAGTATGAGCTTCAAAAAGACTGAAATAAGGATTATGAGTCAAAACTGCTTATTTGATAAGTAGTTTGACTTTTGTTGACTTTTTAGAAAAATTGAGATAAATTTAGTTTAAGCTAAACAAAAGACTCACAATAAGCTAGGAAGCTTAAATGAGCTTGTTCTATGAGAAAGAAAGCTTAAAGTAACAGAAACACAACCAATAAGGAACTATGTAAAAACAGGACAATATGTAACTTTAAAATCAAACTTTCATTAATATTAAATTACTGATTACATAAGACCATTACAACTGAAAAGCACTGAATTACACTAAAAACATAAACTTGACTCGAAATTTAACCCTAATTTATACTAAGAAAAACTTAAAAAAAACTAGACTCTAACAACCTTTTATGTGAAGAATGAGGCTGCTATTTATAGACCCCCCAAAAGCTAGGGTTTCATCCAGGAAGCTTCAGGAGACTCATTCACGACCCTTGGATCAAACTTGGGCACCAATCTCTATATCTAGGCCGTTGATTGGATGTAGTGGAGATACCATCAAGAAGAGAGCTGGGATTTGTGCCATCTGGCATTCCTTGACTTGTCAATGTTCATCTAGAAGCTTTTAAGATATTTTATTTTGGAGAGGGTAATAAATGTTGGAGCAGGGTAAGAGAGGTAGGGGAAGAACAATAATTGGCGGTAAAGTTTGTTGTGTGGGTTGACTGGGATTATACGGGTTTTGACTTGGGTTAAATAAGTAAGTTGGGTATGGGATCCGGGTTTATATCTGATCCGCTTTTTCTTTAGTTAAAAAGAAGGTGGGCTTGGGTTTGTTGGTGATGTGGGCTGGGGATGGGCTTTTGGGTAGGGTAAAGGTGGGTTGGATATTTGGATTTGGATTGTTAATAAGGGTCCGGTTTGTATAAGTTTTTAGAGTTAGGATTTTTAGAATAAAATTTAAGGACCAAAAGTGTATTTTTCTGAAACTTCAGGGGCTGATTTTGTAACTTCTCAATTGATCCAAGGGCCGTTCTTCAAAAATATTATCTTTGACGAATCTTTTCCCGGCTTCGGCTCTATAAATACCTTTCCATGTCTCGTGCCCGTGTTTTTCCGGATTTTTCTTCGTTTTTTTGTCCTTTTTCTATTATCCGTTGCCTGCATAAACATAGACACAAAAACACGAATATCTTTTGGCATTTTGGTTAGTTTTTGGTCATTTTGGTCGGGTTTTGGTCAAATAAAAGTATATGTTTAAGCATATACCAAAATTCCCCCAGACTAAGATATTGACGTGTCCTCACGCAATGTTATAAAAACACGTTTTTAAAACCAAAAATTTTCAATCTCTTTTTACTAACTTTGAGAAGTAGCAAAATTTTCAAAAGAGATCAAGAAATCTTAAGTTTTTAAAAAACTCCCTGATTTTCCTTTTTATTCTATTTTTGTATTTTTCTCATTATCATGTGACGGCTTCGTTGACAATCATTATCTCACGATAATTTTTAGGGTCTTCGAGTAGGAAACACGACTCAAAGGAAGTGACCATACGGATAAAATTCGTCGTCCCCGATTTTTCACGAGTCCCCAAACTAAGCTTAAAAACGAAATCATTGCTATTTACAAGTTAGATTGCCGACACTACCCATGGAAGCTAATTGTGTATTACCTCTTGTTCCCAAATTCCTATTTTCCTATATTTATTTTATTTTTGGTGAGAAATGAATTTCTTCATACTCTCGTTTTGATAAGTTTTAGACCGATAAAGATACCTAGTTTAGACGCTAAGTAGTTTCCAAACCTTCCCTCGAAAACCGTTGCATACAAAAATGAGGTCCACATCAAGGTCTCTGATTTAACACGATTTTGAGGATATCCCTTTTATATACGACCGAAACAACTCATCTACGAGTCCAGAGACAGAAGCTTTTATTAGGATACCCCCGGAGTCGAAGTTTGGCATTTTTAACACTATTAAGCACATTAACGTATTAAATCCTTGGCCCTTTATAACAATCACAACATCGGCTGCGAACCGGCAAGATGTGATAGTCTATTATGACCTTGGAATTTTTCCTCTGCCTTTATTAGAAGTCTACAACATCGGCTGCGAACCGGCAAGATGTAGAAAACTTTTTATGGCTTTGGATTATTATTATACATTATCATATTCATTAATTATTTGTATTGCCAAACCCCAAGTCCTACGGCTTTTATAACAATCCCAACATCGGTTGCGAGCCGGCAAGATGGAATAGTCTATTACACCGTAACACTGACAGTACCTTGATGTGTACCCAACTTTCATAAGCAAGAATTCTCTAAGGAAGAAATAAAAACTAATTATCGCCAAAACCAAAATACCTTTAATTATTCCTAGATTACTATTTTTGAGTGAAACAAGCTTATGGGAACAAAAAGCCACAAGTAACTTCGATGAGCTCTAAAGAGATCCAACTACTCCACGTTTAGCAATCTAACTTATAAACAACTCTATCATTTCTCGTTCTTCGCAAATTTAAAATCTTAAATAATAAGATCCGCGAATGCTTAGCCAAATGGTTAAGGAGACAAGCTAGGGCTCAACACGCCCGGTCAAGTCAGAATTTTATTCCTACTCTCACCAGCGGAAAGTCAACAAAAATGTCAAAATTTATTATATTTTTTTGCAAAAATTTTTAAATTTTTCTCATTTTTTTGGATTTTTTCAATTTTTGAGGAAAAACGGGGTTGCATGAGTAAACGGCAAAAATTGCAAGGCAAAAATCAAATCGAAAGATTACCCCCCCCCCCCCAGACTAAAACGAGACATTGTCCTCAATGTCTTAAAGGTAAGGGTTCTCCTACATAAATCTAGGGCCGTTTATTAATTATGCCAAAGATAAATGTAAAACGATAAGATTTAGGATATCGGATGAGCAACGAATGATGAAACTCGAGTGGAGAGAAGCAACCACGAGCACGAGAGTCTTCAATCATCGGGCAATCCTGGACATATCACAGAAAACCACGAAACACAAGATACGGAAAAGGCGGCCCTCCTCACTTTTATTAGAAAGATAGATGGATAAGCATGGGGTGCCTCCCACGAAGCGCTTTGTTTTTTAACGAGTCATGTAGCTTGACTCGTCCCCGAATTTAGTTGTCCATGGGGAAAGTTTGGAGATCCGGGACAACCATGGATGGTACGTCCCCTCCAAAATAGTGTTTGATCCTATGACCGTTCACCTTGAAGTTTGGACCATCATTTTGAGCTAACTCGACGGTTCCATATGGAAAAACTTGAGTGATGGTGAACGGCCCAGACCAGCGGGTTTTGAGTTTGCCCGAGAAAATCTTTAGTCGAGAATTGAAGAGGAGGACTCGATCACCAACATTGAAAATGCGGTTCTTAATCTTAGAGTCATGAATCCTCTTTGTTTTCTCTTTGTAGATCAAAGAGTTCTCGTAGGCTTGATCCCGAAGCTCATTTAATTCATTAATTTGGAGCTTATGGTGATTACCCGCGGTCTTAAGGTCAAAATTAGCATGTTTCAAGGCCCAATATGCCTTATGTTCGAGCTCGATGGGCAGATGGCAGGCTTTTCCGTAAACCAGCTTGTAAGGAGTACACCCGATGGGTGTCTTGAAAGCGGTTTGGAAAGCCCATAAAGCATCATCCAATTTGTCGGCCCATGAGGCTCGGTTTTCACCAACGGTTCTTTCAAGAATACGTTTCAATCCACGATTCGAAACCTCGACTTGTCCGCTTGTTTGCGGGTGATACGCGGTAGAAGTTCGGTGAGTGACACCATACTTGAGCATAACTTTTGCAAATTGATCATTGCAGAAGTGAGTACCACGATCACTGATTATAGCACGAGGAGTTCTGAATCGGGAGAAGAGATTTTTCAAGAACTTAACAACCACTCGGGCGTCATTAGTGGGGAGCGCTTTAGCTTCAACCCATTTTGACAAGTAGTCGACGGCCACGAGGATATACTTATTCCCTCGTGAAGACGGGAATGGCCCCATGAAATCGATGCCCCACACGTCAAAGATCTCGCAAACTTGAATTGCATTTTGAGGCATTTCGTCTTTTTGCGAGATCTTTCCTTGACGTTGGCAAGAGTCACATGACTTCACCAAGTCGTGGGCATCGCGATAGATTGTCGGACAATAGAACCCAGAATCAAAGACTTTTTTAGCGGTGTAGCTGGCACCATGATGTCCCCCCGTGGGTCCATTATGGCAAGCCTTGAGGATATCAATAGCTTCTTGGCCATGCACACACCGTCTGATTACTTGATCAGCACATATTCTGAATAAATAGGGGTCGTCCCAGAAATAATGCTTAACATCTTTGAAAAATTTCTTTTTCTGCTGGGACGACATCCCTTTTACCACAAAATTCCCCGCATGGTAATTTGCATAGTCGGCAAACCATGGGGTACTTGGATCATTCTTTGAAGATACCATCCCGAGTGTCTCGAGAGGAAATGTTTCGGTGATTTCCTTTCTCTCGAGAACACTTTGATGGGGATTTTCAAGTCTGGATAAGTGATCAGCGGCTAGATTCTCTGCTCCTTTTTTATCACGAATGATAATATCAAATTCTTGGAGCAGAAGAATCCACCGCAGTAACCTCGGCTTAGCATCTTGCTTCGCTAAGAGATACTTGAGAGCAGAATGGTCCGTATACACTATGCTTTTGGATAAGACAAGATATGGACTGAATTTCTCAAAAGCGTAGACAACGGCCAACAACTCTTTCTCGGTAGTAGTATAGTGAGATTGAGCGTCGGTCATTGTTTTGCTAGCATAGTGTATCGGCTGGAAGTATTTTGATTTGCGTTGCCCCAGGACTGCACCAATAGCATAATCGCTGGCATCACACATTAGCTCAAAGGGCAAGTCCCAGTCGGGGGCAACCAATATTGGTGCTTCGGTTAACTTCTTTTTGAGAATCTCGAATGCTTCGATGCATTCGGGAGAAAAGATGAACGGAGCATCTTTTTCAAGAAGATGGGTCAGAGGCCGGGCGATTTTAGAGAAGTCTTGAATAAATCGTCTGTAGAAACCGGCATGACCTAGGAAACTTCGGATTCCTTTAACGGTAGTGGGATGAGGTAGTTTTGCGATCACATCGACTTTGGCTTTATCTACCTCAATCCCGACATTAGAGATTTTATGGCCGAGGACAATGCCCTCTTTGACCATAAAATGGCACTTCTCCCAATTTAGCACAAGATTGGTGTCTTTACACCTTTGCAGCATTTTGTCTAAATGGGAGAGGCATGATGAGAAAGAATTTCCATAGACGGAAAAATCATCCATAAAGACCTCCATCTTCTTCTCGATCATATCGTGAAATATGGCCATCATGCACCTCTGAAACGTGCCCGGAGCATTGCACAAGCCAAAAGGCATGCGTCGGTAGGCAAATGTTCCATAAGGACATGTGAAGGTGGTCTTTTCCTGATCTTGGGGATCAATTGGTATTTGAAAATACCCGGAAAAGCCATCGAGAAAACAATAGAACTCATTTCCTGCCAAACGCTCAAGCATTTGGTCCATAAATGGTAGAGGGAAATGGTCTTTACGGGTAGCATCATTGAGTTTTCGGTAATCGATACACACTCTCCATCCGGTGACGAGACGTGTGGGAATTAACTCATTTTCTTCATTTGTTATAACGGTAACTCCACCCTTTTTGGGCACACAGTGGACCGGGCTAACCCATGAGCTATCTGAGATCGGATAAATCATCCCTGCGTCAAGGAGTTTAAGAACTTCCTTTTTTATGACATCATGGATTTTTGGGTTAACCCGTCTCTGTTGCTGAACAGCGGGTTTGAAATTATCTTCCAATAAGATCTTATGAGTACAGAACCGAGGGTCTATTCCCTTTATATCGAAGATTTGCCAAGCGATGGCACTCTTATGCTTTTTAAGCACGTCTAAGAGTTGAGTCTTCTCCTCATCTTTTAGATTTTTAGAGATGATGACGGGAAATTTGTCGGTATCTTCTAAGAAAGCATACTCGAGATGAGGAGGTAAATCCTTGAGCTCAAGCTCCAGAGGATTCTCAGTAGACGGCTTAATTTCTTTGATTTCTTCTTTTCGAATTTCTTTCATCGGAGGGAGAGAAGATGTCGGATCTTCATTCAATAATCTTTCAAGCAAAAGAATATCTCCCTCCGGATCAAGATAAGAATCATCAACTTCAGGTGAAGTTGGTGTTTCTATAGCAAGAAAGTCATCGACCTCTTCCAAGAAGAAATCACCTCCCTCAAACGGAGTGAGGGACGGGGAAGGGTCGGAAAGAATGGGTTGAGAAGAAGGAGTGGGATTGCCACTCGAGGATTTATCGGAAAATCCAAGAACTTCTTGAGAATACTCCTCCGAGGCAACATCAATCACATCGATTCGATTTACCGAGACGGAATCGTGACTGGAGGAGTATTTGAAAGTTCGGTCGAGGTTAAAGGTCACGGCCTCATTATCCACCCTCAACGTAATTTCTTCACCGTAAACATCAATCAAAGCCCGCCCGGTCCTCAGAAATGATCTTCCGAGAATTAGAGGAACCCGGGGGTCAGGATCGAAATTAACCACCACAAAATCTACTGGGAAATGGAACTTCCCCACTTTGACAAAGACATCTTCGGCTATGCCAAGCGGAACAGTCGTGGTCCGGTCTGCAAGCTCGAGGGTCATACAAGTTGGGGTAAGTTCGGGCAATGAAAGTTTTTGCCAAACGGATAACGGCATTAGGTTGATGCTCGCACCTAGATCGGCCAAGGCATGACATTCAACCAACCCCGGGAAGTCACATGGAATGAGGAATCTTCCCGGGTCTCCAAGCTTTTCCGGAAGCTTTTTAAGGAGTACCGCTGAGCAGTTTTCGTTCAGAGGTGTTTTTGCGAGTTTAAATAATTTTTCTTTATTGCTCAATAAACTCTTGATTGTGGAAGCAAACTTTGGCATCAAAAGCAAAGCATCCGCGAAGCTTATATCAAAATGCAAATCTTGGAAGATTTGAAAGAATTTTTCCATTTGATTTGAAGCTTTTTCGCGGAGCTTTTGATCATTTAATCGCGAAGGATATGGAAGTTTTCTTTTACGGAAGCTTCTTCGGGAGCTTTTTCGGGCTCAAGCACAACTTTTGGCTTAGATGGTTGGACAACCGGAGGTTGGACGTCCTTGGTTCCTCCGTTGTTAGTAGGAGGTTCCATGTCCTTGGTCACCTCGGGTTCACGGTCGACTACCTTTGGAGGAAGAGAAGAAGAGGTAGTCGGAGCCGTGGGTCCATCGTAAGAAACACCACTCCTTGTAGTGATCGCCTTAACATCGCCCCTCGGGTTGGCGACCGTGTTGCTTGGGAGAGAAGTAGTACCCGAGCCCGAGGGTCGATCATTTAAAGACTTCTTCATTTCAGTCATTTCCTTAATAAGAAACCTAGTTGTTTCTTCTTGGGATTTTTGTTGAAGAACTAGTTGTTTCAGCAACTCATCCGTGGGCGACGGAGGTGGAACGAATCCTTGGTTGTAGTTTTGGTTTCCTTGATTAAGGTTTTGCCCACGGTTGTTTTGGTTATGAACTTGATTGGTATTAGGGGGAGGATGGTAATTTCCTTGGTTGTTACGGTTTTGGTTTGGAACAAATTGATTATTTCTGTTTTGGTTCTGATTCTGATTGTTCGAAGCTGGATTGTTGAAACCTGGTGGTCCAAGATAATTGTTAGAACGGTAGCTGAGAAGATTACGGTCTCCTTGTGGTTGGTAACCATTACCTCCCTGGTTGTAGGATCCCGTAGCAGCATAAACGTTCTCTTGAGTGTAGCCACCGGCGGCTGGGCACTCGAAATACGGATGTGGACCACCACAAGTTTCACAACTTTGGTTTACAATATTGACTTGATGATTGTAATGTTGAGGGAAATGGTTTTGATTGTTGTGGAATGGAGAAAGGCCGGGTGGTCCCATTTGGTTATTAGCATTTTGAGGACGGAATCCTTGAATCTGATTGTAGGTTACTGATGCTACGGTAGCATTCGAACCTTGGCCACCGGAGGCTTTACAATCATAATAAGGATGTGGACCACCGCAAATCTCACATTTTTGATTCACAACATTGACGGGCTGAGAAGGTCTTTCTTTATCAATTAGACGCCCGATTTGTTTAGTAAAAGAGGCAAAAGCTTCCTCTTGTTTGCTAAGAGCTCGGGTGAAAGCATCATCTGATTTGTTACTCATATTTGAAACTTGAGCTTTTGTTCTAGAACTCCTCACTCTGGCTTTATTTTCAATGATAGTCAAAGCTTCTTGAGTGTTTCTAGTCAGAAAATTTCCACCCGCAGCGGAATTGAGTGAATCTTGATCAGATGGATTCAACCCATGATAGAAAGTATCAATCTGGAGCAAGGTTGAAAATCCGTGATTAGGACACTTTTTTAATAACTCTTTGAATCTATCCCAAGCTTCGTTGAACGATTCATCGAAAGCTTGCTGAAATTGAGTGATTTGATTTCTGAGATTCGATGTTTTAGAAGGAGGATAAAAGTAGTTCACGAACTTAGAGGCTAAGTCATCCCATGTAAAGATTGAATTAGGAGGTTCCTTATCGAGCCAAGTCCGGGCTGCTCCTACGAGAGAAAAAGGAAACAACCTCAATTTAAGCACATTGTGAGGAACGTGATTTAAGTTGAGTGTCTCAGTGATGTCAATGAATTTCTGGACATGGGAATGAGGATCTTCATTTTCAAAGCCGTGAAAAGAAATACCGGTGATGAGATTAAGTAACCCAGTTTTAATTTCAAATTGATTTTGAAACATATTGGGTATCACGATTGCTTTGCCAACACCATTGAAAGGTGATTGGAGTAATTCCTCCATTGGTCGGAGATCGGGAGCCGGATTGGCATTTTGATCATCCACCGGAGGTTGTTGATTGTTTGGGTCGTCGGCCATTTCCTCAACGGTTGAGTAATGAACACGGTGATTGTGACGGAAAAGTTTCTCGGGATTTGAGAGCGGTGAAAGAAGAGGTTGAGAAGAAGAAGAACGGGTGTGCATACACCAAAAAGAAATAAAAATTTAAAAAGAAAAACCAAATTTGAAGATAAAATATTTTTGGATTTTTAATTTTTAATGAAAATTAATCACAATATTTTTGGTATCGATCCTTCAATCGATATCGTTTTTCTTACAACTACGCGCAGAGTGGCGGAGAAGCAAAGGTCCGCTCGAAAGCTAATTAAAAACCCGCCTCTTTCGGTCTGCAATTTAATGTCAAGACCATCCTTAAACCACTTGTATAGGTTGTAGCCGAAAGATAATCCGAAAATCAAATGATTTCACGATTGTTTTGTTGTTTATTCGGAATGGTTTACAACACTTTCAAGAAAGTGAGGTTATATTATTTTTGTATTTTTTTTTTTTGAAAACACTTTAGGAAAAGTGTTTTATTTATTTTCTTTTTGTATTTTTCTTTTTATAAAAACTAGTAACTTCCGAGGGAAGGGTCTTCAAAACACGAATCGAAAAACAAAATCACGAATTCTCGTCAACCTTCCCCGGCAGCGGCGCCAAAAATTGATTTAAACAATTTATATCCCAAAAAGGAGAATTGCAAAGGAAATATGCAAAACCCTAGGTTCGTTGTCCCGATTGAAGATTGAATGGAATTTGTGATTCGGGATCGTGATACGTGTCGTGAATTGTGTGAAAAGAGTGAAATTTGGTGATTTATACTACGAACAATGAAATATTAAATAAAAACAACTAATTATGCTAAAGGTTCAAGTAAACTAGGCATGAAAGTCTAAAAACGAAAATTGGAATTTAAAACGTACGCGACGAATTTCAAAAACGTAATTAAAAAGTGATTTTCTAAAATTTAAGTCCTAAAAATGCAAAATAATTTTTCTTAAATCCTAAATATAAAAAGAAAATTTTGTAAAAAAAGAAAAATATTTTTTTGACTTTTTAATAATTTTTTATGAATTAAAAACTAATTTAAACTATTTAAATGATTTAAAAATATTAAAACAACTTGGAAAATTCTGAAATTTTTTGAGTAAATTTAAAATTTAATAAAAAAATCTAGGAAAAATAAGTTCAGATTCAGAGTAAGCTTAATTCAGCAAAACAGCCCAAAAAGCACTATGGAAATAAGCACAAAATAAGCACAAGCTGTCCAAAAATTCACAAAAGCTCAAGAATGATGAAAAGGACTGTTTAAAGCTAAATTCAACTCAGAATGATCAAATAAGTCCATACAATAAGCTGCAAATCTGCTGAACAGCTTAATTCCCAAACAGAATCAAAACAGCCTGAGTCCTACTTTGCAGTTGGTAAATAAGCTATCAAATAAGCTCAAATCCTCAATCCCAGATTATGCACTTAAACCTTGTAGTTCAAACTAACTGTAAACCAAATTTGAGGTCCTAGTCCTATCTAAATAAGCCACAATTAGCTCTAGTTCAGCAGCTAAAATACCCAAGTCTGCACTAAAATTATGACAGCAGACCTGCTGACTTTTTTTTTTTTTTTTTTTTCTGTTTATATATTTTGACTTTAATGAAATTTGCATGAACTTAAATGACTAATAGTGATGTTATAAGCTATATATGAATGATCTTAAGCTAGATTACCTACTTGTGCAACTATGTGAATGTTTATACTACTGTTGTACTAACTGATGCAGAAAAAATGAAATTGAAAAATGATTTTGACTTTTTGTCTATCTATTGCTGAGATTTAGTTTCTATATCACCAAAATGCAACTAAGTAACAAGCCTATACTACTGAATACCTTCAAACAGGCTAAAAACTCAAAAACCTATACTGATCCAAACACTCCTTAGTTGACTGTTATGAACTTTTATGAAGCAAATAGGAGAATGAAGCTTCTAAACCACCAAACAAGCTTGTGTGACATCAAAGTATACTGATTCAAGCTTAAAAACACAAGTCCTAACCATAAAATTCCACAGATTCACAAGAAGCAAGTTTATGACAGATTTAAAGGTAAAAATGTGAAAAATGATCAAAACTAATGCAATAAGCTATTATAAGTCTACAACTACTCAAATAAGCTATATTATATGAAAATAAGCTTGAATAAACAGTAAGCAAGCAATAAAAACAGGTTTACACTTGACAATGATAAATATGCAATATTAAACTAAAATATGAAAATGAAACTCACTTTAAGCCTTAGCTAAACAAAGGCACCAACTTAATGGCAGCTACAAGCTCCAGCTTATTCATAGAATAAGCTGGTACAGTCCCTCTTGCCCCTCCATTGCGGGCAACTTCCAAAAGCTTTCCACACTTTGCATAGGTATAGAATCTTGGTATTTAGAATGATTTGATCAACCAAATAAGCTCACAAAAGCTATACACAGCTAGTATGAGCATCAAAAAGACTGAAATAAGGATTATGAGTCAAAACTGCTTATTTGATAAGCAGTTTGACTTTTGTTGACTTTTTAGAAAAATTGAGATAAATTTAGTTTAAGCTAAACAAAAGACTCACAATAAGCTAGGAAGCTTAAATGAGCTTGTTCTATGAGAAAGAAAGCTTAAAGTAACAGAAACACAACCAATAAGGAACTATGTAAAAACAGGACAGTATGAAACTTTAAAATCAAACTTTCATTAATATTAAATTACTGATTACATAAGACCATTACAACTGAAAAGCACTGAATTACACTAAAAACATAAACTTGACTCGAAATTTAACCCTAATTTATACTAAGAAAAACTTAAAAAAAACTAGACTCTAACAACCTTCTATGTGAAGAATGAGGCTGCTATTTATAGACCCCCCAAAAGCTAGGGTTTCATCCAGGAAGCTTCAGGAGACTCATTCACGACCCTTGGATCAAACTTGGGCACCAATCTCTATATCTAGGCCGTTGATTGGATGTAGTGGAGATACCATCAAGAAGAGAGCTGGGATTTGTGCCATCTGGCATTCCTTGACTTGTCAATGTTCATCTAGAAGCTTTTAAGATATTTTATTTTGGAGAGGGTAATAAATGTTGGAGCAGGGTAAGAGAGGTAGGGGAAGAACAGTAATTGGCGGTAAAGTTTGTTGTGTGGGTTGACTGGGATATACGGGTTTTGACTTGGGTTAAATAAGTAAGTTGGGTATGGGATCCGGGTTTATATCTGATCCGCTTTTTCTTTAGTTAAAAATAATGTGGGCTTGGGTTTGTTGGTGATGTGGGCTGGGGATGGGCTTTTGGGTAGGGTAAAGGTGGGTTGGATATTTGGATTTGGATTGTTAATAAGGGTCCGGTTTGTATAAGTTTTTAGAGTTAGGATTTTTAGAATAAAATTTAAGGACCAAAAGTGTATTTTTCTGAAACTTCAGGGGCTGATTTTATAACTTCTCAATTGATCCAAGGGCCGTTCTTCAAAAATATTATCTTTGACGAATCTTTTCCCGGCTTCGGCTCTATAAATACCTTTCCATGTCTCGTGCCCGTGTTTTCCGGATTTTTCTTCGTTTTTTTGTCCTTTTTCTATTATCCGTTGCCTGCATAAACATAGACACAAAAACACGAATATCTTTTGGCATTTTGGTTAGTTTTTGGTCATTTTGGTCGGGTTTTGGTCAAATAAAAGTATATGTTTAAGCATATACCATGGACTTTCGTCGAATGTTACGTTCAACGATTCCTCGACTCTTGAGGTTTCTTTGTTTAAGACAATGTATGCTTTACTATTTTGCGAGTATCCAAGGAATACACCTTCATAAGACTTTGGGTCAAACTTGGTGAGATAATCCTTAGTGTTTAAAATGAAGCAATTGCTTCCAAAAACTCTAAAATATCCTAAAGTAGGCTTTTTGCCTCTATAAAGCTCATATGGTGTTTTCTTCAAAAATGGCTTAATTAAGACTCTATTTAGGATGTATGGTGATGTGTCTACGGCGTTACACCAAAACTTTTGTGGTAAATTTTGTTCGTTTAGCATTGTTTGACTCATTTTTTGGAGTGTTCTATTCTTACGTTCTACTACACCATTTGATTGAGGGGTTCGAGGAGCCGAGAAATTATGTGTTATGCCATTAGCATCACAAAAAGCTCTGAATTGGGTTTCGTTATCAAATTCACGACTGTGGTCGGTTCTAATTGACACAATGCTATTTCCTATTTGATTTTGAATTTTCTTACTTAGAATTTCAAATTTATCAAATGCTTCGTTTTTAGTTTTCAAAAACTTAGTCCACGTATACCTAGAGTAATCATCTACTATTACCAAAGTATAAAAGTTTCCTCCATAACTTTGTATAGCGGATGGACCAAACAAATCCATATGCAACAATTCTAGACACCTATATGTAGACACCATGTTTTTAGCCTTATGGCTATTATGAACTTGTTTCCCAATTTTGCAAGCATCACAAAAGTGTTGGTCGTATTTCAACTTGGGTAGGTTCCTAACGAGTTCCTTAGATGATAAGGATTGGATGAGTCTCATGTTGGCGTGACCTAAACGTCTATGCCACAGAGTTGAGTTGTCGTCTAAGGAGGTGAGACAAAGTTTGTCTTTAGATGTTTTGTCAAATTTCATAACGTAAACGTTATTATTCAAAACACCTTTTCCTACGGTTATGCCATTTTTAAGTATCTTACTTCCGTTATCACTGAAAAGGACGTCATACTTTTTATGGCATAATTGACTAATACTAAGCAAGTTAAAATCTAAGTTATCTACATGAGCAACATCATCAATAGTGAGAGAATCATGAAAGATCGTACCTTTTCCGATGATTTTGCTTTTAAGCTTGCTACCAAAAGTAACATTACCTCCGTCGTACACTTGGTAGGTTGAGAAAAGGCTTTTGTTTCCCGTCATGTGTCTTGAACACCCACTATCTTTGATCCACTCGTCCGGTTCTAACCCGACTTTCAAGCACACCTAAGTTAAAGAAAAACTCAAGCGTTTGATCCCCAATATCTCATGGGTCCATTTGGGTTAAACATAGCATTATCTTGATTCATGTATGGAAACGGTGGATATGGGTTCCATGGCATGTAGTTGGGACCATGATAGTTCCTAGGCATGTTTGGGTTCCAACTATTTTGATAATGATGTTGAGAGTTGTAGTTACTCTTTGGAAAGGGGCGTTTGGGAATAGAAGTTCTAGGTCTGTGTTGAACCGTTTTAGTCCTAAACTCATTTTTAACTTTTCCTAATCCTATAGCAACTATTGTTTTTTGTTTGTTAACAGTGGTACTAGTGCTAGGTTTTCTTGTGACTTTAACAAATTCAGTACGATCCGAAATACAAGCCTTCTGTTCATCAACAGTACTCGCGGAACCTTTGGCCAATACTGGCGGAACCAAATTTTTGGTTCCGTCAGATCCGTGGGTGTCTGAACTTGTTGGAACAGTTTCTTATACTTTCAATGTTTGTTTCTTAAAGCTATTTAAGTCTCCTAGTTTCATAAAACCTAATCCGGTTTTATCATGAGGTAACTTTTGAACTTTCATTAGATCATCTATGCAACTAATGTTTTTATCAAACCTTTTAAATTTAGAATTTTGTTTGATAAGTTCTTCCTGTGTGGACTTAAGTGTTTCTAGTTCAAGTTTTAGTTCCTGACATGACACACATGTTTCTTTAACATCTTTACCTTTTTCTAGTCGTAAAGCTTTCTCTTTTAACCAATAAACTTCGTTTTCTAAAAATTCATTTTTGGTTTTTAGAAACTTGTTTTTGTTTATGATTTTTAGAGTAATTTCACACAGTTTTTTATATTCTATTTCTAAGGTGTCATCATCAATAGAGGAGTAAGATGAGTCAGATTTTACCTCGTTAGAGTCATGAGCCATAAGAGCAACTTCGTCATTCTTTGGCTCTTCGTCATCATCTTCACTGTCACTCCAAGCACCACTAACAAAGGCTCGTTGAGTCTTGTTCTTGGGTGGCTTCGGACAATCTCCTATTAGGTGACTAGTATCACCGCACCTAAAACACTTCCTATCTACTTTGCCTTTCTTGTCATCACGGTCTTTCCGGAGGGATTTCCTTTTTTCTCGAGGTTGTCTAACAAACTTTCCTCGTCTTCTGAAGAACTTCTTGAAATCTCTCACGGCCATGGCATACTCTTCGTCTTCGCTACCTGAGCTAGACTCTTCATCATCACTTGACTCTACCCTAGCTTTTAAGGTAATGGACTTGAACTTTTCCTTTTTGCCTTTGACTATTTCTGAATCTTTTTCCATGACCATCTCATGAACTTTGAGATTTCCTATGAGCTCGTCAAGTGGCATGCTTGAAAGATCCTTGGATTCTTTAATGGCCGTCACCTTTGCTCTCCACTTCAGATGAAGTGCTCTAAGAAATTTCCTGATAAAGTTCTTACTAGAAAAAGAATCGTCTAGTGCTTTAAGAGAAGTAACAATAGTGTTAAACCTAGCAAAAGCACTATCAATAGTCTCATCTTCAGGGATAGCAAATTGTTCAAATTGTTGAACAAGAAGATCAATTTTGTTATCCTTTACTTGTGAGTTTCCTTGATGAGTGATAATTAAGGATTGCCAAATGTCTTTAGCGGTTTTACACATAAAAACTCTTTCATATTCTTTCCTAGGTAAAGCGTTATAAAGCATCATTTTAGCTTCATTATTTTTGGCAATTAATTTCTTTTGCTCATCACTGTGACGAGTAAGAGAACTACCCTTATCCCGATCGCTTGATATATCTTTAATTATAGGTTTATGGTCACCTTCTGCAATGATGTACCATAGATCTATATTCTTTGACTTCACATAAGTTTCAAAGCGATTTTTCCAATATATAAAACTATTTGCTTCAAATAGTGGTGGTCTTTGCATAGACTGCCCTTCTTTGTAGTTTTCAAAATCCATTGATCGTTTCAAGTTTTAAAATACAATATATTTTGAAAATCTTGAGTAACGTAGCTCTGATGCCAATTGTGGAAAACTAGAAGGGGGGTTGAATAGTTTTTACCTCTTTTAAATTTATTCGCTTTGAGTACTTAATGTGATTTCAAACTAATGCAAATAATCAAACAATATAAGTAAAGAAAGTAAGGAAAGAACAATCAAACCACAATACGGATGTTTATAGTGGTTCGGTCTACAAGGACTCTCTTCCTTGCCCTACTCCACTCTTCGAGCCTCTAACTCGAGGGTTTTTCTTCACTAAGAAACAAGCTCCCTTCTAGGCGGAGAAAACCTTTACACGTCGCTTACTCTTTTTCGGGTACTAAGCTAAATACCGAGTTCTTTACAAGGGTACAACCACTCCCAATGTCGCTTACACTTTTTCTGATACTACGCTAGATACCGAGTTCTTTACAAGGGTACAAACACTCCCGACACTCTATGTGTTTTGAGGACTAAAACACTAACCGATCACTACTGAATGTTTGTTATAAACAATGATGTATGAACTAATACAATATCACACAGTGACTATACTAAAGGTTTACAACACTGTGTTGAACCTTGATGCTTGATCTCTTTGCTACAAAAGAAAGATCTCTACAAATGAAATGAATGAATGAATAGGTTAGTAAAGTAAGAAAGAATGTATATGCAATGTATGCTATGTAAGTGATGATTGTGCTTGAATGATCAGCTTGCTATTTATAGGCAAAACTGACCAGACAAGCCACGGATTTGGCGGACCCAAATTTTGGGTTCCGCCCATATAGCTGTTTGGGTCCGCCAGGACATGACAGCTAGCTCTTACCATATCTTACTAAGATCTTACACAATCCAACTCATTGCTTGAAGATCTTTCCAAAATATTATGCTAAGTCTTACAAGCTATCCAAATGAAGTATGCCATGATGTCATGTATATATTTACATTTTAAGAATTAAAATGTAAATAGTATAAATGTATATATGTATGTAACATGTATCCTAGTGATCATGTACCATGTATATGATGAGTTTTAAAAGCTTATTACTATAAATGTAAAAGACTTTAACTTATATTTATGCTTTGCTAAAGATAAACTTTATAATTGTTGATCCTTGCTGAATACACTTATAAATAAATGCAGACAGCGGATACACGTGAATAAATACAAATTACCCCTTTGTGAAAAAGGATACTTGCAAAAACTCACGTTCGTGTGTAGTGTGAGACAAGGTAAGTGATTACCCGGATCGTTTCCCAACGAGGTATGAATGGGCAAACTGTGGAAAGCTTTGGATTAGAGTGATAGATGATTTAGATATTTTGGATTTTGCTTTTTTAATAATTCTAATTAACAAATTAAAAACAAATATACACAAGACAATTAAACGCGAGTTAATAAACTAAAACGCGTAACGGGGAATCTAAAATGGGACTAAAAAGTGAAATATTATAAAATTAAAACCTAAAAGTGTAAAATTACTTAAAACTTATTTTAAAACTAAAATTATATTTTTATTTTACTTTTTATTTAATTATTATTAATTATTTATTATTTAATAATTATTTAAAACTAATTTAAATTATAATAAATACTAAATAAACAAAGAAAAATCTAAAACTTTTTCTATAAATATTATTAAGTAAATAGAAGCTAAGAAAATTATAAAAATGAAAAGTTATTAATTAAAAATTTAAAAAGATAAAATCTATTAAATAGAAGCTATCACTTATTTTCTGTTTTTGTTTTTCTTAAGGTCTAATAATATAATTATATTTTTCCTAGATTATAAATGACAAAAGAAAATTATGTAAAAAAGATTTATATTTTTCTGATTATTATTTTATTTATTATGATTTAATTACTATTATAAACTAATTAAAAAGATTAAAAATATCAAATGACTTAGGAAAAATCTGAAAAATTCAGGATAAGTCTAAAATAATATTCTTAATATAGGAAAATTAAAATCAAAAGTCTAATAAGCCCTGATAAGCAGTTGGGCAGATAAGCAGTTGGGCAAATAAGCTAAAAATAAGCTAATAAGCACAAAAATTTACCAAATGCTCAGGACAAGTACAAACAACTTAAATAAGCTTAAAACAACTTAAAAATACAAATAAGCACAAGAAATAAGCAGGTTAATGATGCGTGGTTTTGCAACCTTACAACAGGTTTTACCTCTCGAGGGATCTCAAGAGGCTTACAACCCCACCAGGCAGTGTACCTGACCGATGTAGTATAGTGTAGTGGTAAGTACGGGGGATTGATCGTTCTCCACAGGGAATAGTGTTCGTTAGGTATGAAAAATTACTCTAATAGGTCTAAGGGTGAGAGAAGATTCTTTTTTTATGTTTTTATAATTTTATGAAAGCAAGTAAAATCTCGGGTTTGAAAGAGTGGGCGGAATTAGTTGCTAGTCAACTAACCCAAATAACTACGAATGCATATAAAATAAAATAACAGAAAATGAAAAGGTTGGTGAAAACTTATGTGGAGGAAAATTGGTTTACTTAGATTTTCTTACTCTCTAACTATCTTTTACCGGTTGATTAGTGTGTATTAGTTGCGTGGATGACGGGTGTATTCCTTAATACCATTTGTGGGGTGGCGTACGTACTTCCCCAACTCTACAAGCTCCTACTTCACTCCTATGTCGAGCCGGCTAGGAAGCTCCTAACATGGGATCACTAGAATTCACTTGTGCATTAAATACAACCATAAAAACCTTTAGTACGCATTGGTTCATGTTTCTTAAGACGTTCAAGCAAGTTACCGAATAGGAAGTTAGCCAGTTTTCTTAAGCCTAACATAGATGAACAATCATCCAATACAACTAATAACACACTAATAACCAATAATCAATAGCTAGGTTTCATTAGATCTAAGCAAACACAAGATAAATCTAGCCTAGCATGTTAAACAAAAGACAAGAACAAGATAGAATCAAACAACACATAGACATATTGAATGATTAATTGATAACTTATCTTCAATGTAACATGGAAGATCTCAAGGCAAAAAGCCTTGAAAAAGCTGCCAAATTCGTCTTAGGGTTTTCACACACAAAGTTCCTCAATAAGTTCCACACTAATGACAAAAAATTGCAAAACTATATATAGACTTTCAGATCTGACGGCGTCACGTTATGGAGTGTGACGCCGTCACCTCGCCGCTTTTAGGGTTCCCGGATGACCTTCTTGACGCCGTCCCTCTTTAGCTCTCCAAAATCCGTTCTGGCTTATCAGGGGTTGACGCCGTCAGAATTAGGGGTGACGCCGTCCCTCTTTAAATTAAGCCGTGACGACCTTGATCAGATTAAAGCGTGACGCCGTCAGAATTCCCATGCAAATTTCTCTGGCTTATCATGAGTAAATTTCACATCCACCTTTTCTTGCCAAGCCATGACGCCGTCCAGGGATAATCCTGACGCCGTCAAAGGTAACTTTTAGCATGATTTTGAGACTTTGTCGTTTTCTTCACTTTTATGCTCCAAAAACGTCCAAAATGCCTCCTTTTCCAGATTTCTCCTCAAAAGTACCTAAAATGACAAAAGGAACGATTTAGGGCAATATTTGATCAAATAAATACGATTTAGGGCTTAAATGACCCCTTAAAAGCGGTACACTTTTCGCTTCATCAAATACCCTTACACTTGAGATTTGCTTGTCCTCAAGCAAATGCGCTTTTATTCTAATCAAAATACAAGTTAGGGGTCATTTGATGCTAACATAAAAGTAATTACAACAAATATTCGTTCCAATTTAATCATAATAAGCACGGAGATTACAAACTAGCACCTCACAAGTAGTGTTTAGATACTCACATCTCTCAAGTGTCATCAAAATAAATCTCATAAATGAAAACGGATAATATCTCTCACTACCTGTCATAGCAAATAGATTACCATAGGCTTGGGAAAGGATCAAAAACCTCCTCCACTAGGCGTAAGCACCTAAGATAAACTATCAAAGAGGGCTTTTAAATGGGTTATAACGTTAGGTGTAGGGAAAAGGAAAACACGGTTTTGTTGGATAAAGGATATTTTACTGGTGGCGAGTTAAAGATCTTGATCAATTACATGTACTATACAATGTTGCATAAGCCAAGACTCGACTCGATTTAAGCTAATGAAAGAAAATAACAAAAACATAAAACAAACATAAAATGAAACGGGATGGTAGTCCGTATGTTTTTTTTTTCTACTTTTCTTTTTCTTATTTTTTTTGTATTTTTCTTGATTTTTCGATTTTTTTTTTGACATACACTTTTGCCCTACCATTCAAAATAATACAACATAGGGGCGTTGCATTCCCCTTACACTTGAATTTTTACATAACTTTACAATTACTACTCTAATGACTCGAATTAAGATAATTGAAAAACTTGGAGTACTTTTAAAATATTTAGCACATATGGGGGTAATAAATGATGTTCTTCCCCATTACTCTATTACACTAGTACTTTACCCATGAGTCCCAATCGTCCCAAAACAATATGTACAAGGATATGACTCGACTTAGCAACCATGTAATCAATTAGATAATTAACTTGGGTTTAAACAAATGTTGTAACAATAATGCACTAAAAATGAGTGCATACAAGGTAGGCTAAGGCGATTTGGGTGTACATTTTAGTGGGGTGTAACAAATTCTTCCCTTAAGTAAGATGCTTAAAGGTCGAAACGAAAAGATAGGCTCTGAGGGGTGTACTAGGGGTATCGTGTACTAAAAATGAGTACAACGCAAAGGGTGTGGGAGAATTACTTGACCAATGTAGCCAATGTAATTATAACAAAAACACAGGTGTAAAACAATGGGTTAATCCTAATGCCTCTTATCATGTAGTAAATCTAACTACACGAATGTAGTCTCACTTGTGGCCTTGGAATGGTCCTAACGCAAGTTATAGAATCTAAGTGCTACCGGTACACACATCATAGCATAAATGCTTTTCCTACCAATTCTAGGGGCGAACCTCACATATTTGGGGGTGGAAAATTTTTTAGTGGTACGGTTTTTGTGCTAGTCATATAACTCCTATCCATGAGATGCTTATTAGAACTAAAGTTTCACTCCTATATGTTGTAAAAAATTTTAAATTTGGCACTAAAATTACCCTAACAGGTATTTATCTCAGTTTTATTACACATCTACTATTAAACAAACAAAAATCAAGCGTAAGAGCATTCTCTAATCGTACTTTTACCCCCCCCTTACACTTAAGATGAACATTGTCCCCAATGTTCAAATAACAAATGTAAAAGCATAAAGGTAAAAGAATGAAATCAAATACTCCCCTGATTCGTTCAGTGGATAATGAAGTAACACGGTTAGATCTTCTTCCAAGGTAATGTTGAAGCTCCATGACTAATGCATCGCCAAAAGCTTGATTCAAAAACATTTCCTTGTCCAAAATAACCTGTTAAACCTGAGAAAACAAACACGAAAACCTGCATAACATCGGCGGGATAAAATCTATATATAAGGATATAATGCTTGTGGAATGATAATTTTGCAGATTCCTGGAGATTAAAAGTTAGAGATTTAATAAAAACTTTTTATCAAAAAACAAAACTTTCAAAAATTTTCAGAAAATTAAACCTGACGCCGTCAGGTTATAACTCCTGACGCCGTCAGAAATGATCTGACAGAATTCTCATGTTACGTTTCCGGAAAAATTTTTGGAAAAACCTACACCTTACTTCCTGGAAATCCTGCAAAACATCATTATGACTCGATACAAGCATTTGACTCAAACAAATACTAATATGTATGTTCATTTATTACTATTACGATTCATGTTCATTTGTGTTCTAATAAACCGATTTAAATTTCCCTTACACTTAACTTTTGCAAAATACCTTTATATGTAGTTAAGACGAAGTTAAAAACAAGATAAAGCATTTTCACAAATTAGTTTTTAACATGAATCAATAATAATAAAATTTAAACATACATACGGAAACAAATAAAATCAAACAAGCAAATAAATGAACACACAAAGCAAATAAAACTTGGGTTGCCTCCCAAGAAGCGCTTTTCTTTATTAACGAGTCTTGTAGCTAGACTCAAAGTCATGCTACCCTATGTAAGTAAGCTCGTCATCGAGGACGTCTTTAGGGTTAAGCTTGGATCGAAGTTTCCTATTGGTCCGCTTAGTACAATATATCTTTTCAAACTTCTCTCCATCCGGGTCATACAATGTCATCTTAATATGCCATGACCCATCTCCATCTTTGGGTGGTTTGTCCCAATTCCACTTATGATCATCTTCCTCACAATTCCACTTATTCATCCCTAGGTTAATTGGCAAAACTCCTAGGAAATCAATCATCTTCCTAAAAACTAGAGGGTCTTCAAATGGATCCAATTCGGTGTCCCTAGCCAAGAGTTGCTCTACCGTATGTGTTCGGTTCACAAAGTCCTCTTCTAGGTAAAATGGGCGTTGGGGTCCTATGAAGTCTCTATCGATCCAAAGTCCATATCTAGATGGTCTCCTATTTGATTCTAACCAATGGGGTGTCGGTTCCTCACTAGTATCATAGGCATGTTTCTTAACATCATAGACTGACCAAGTATCACCTTCTCCTACCGCTATCTTAGATTCCTTACAATCAATCATAGCACTAGCGGTTGCCAAAAATCCTCTACCATTCAACAAGGGGCATGTAGGGTCGCTAACCATATCAAGGACGTGGAAATCGGCTAAAATGGTTAGTTTTTCAATGTGTACTAACACGTCCTTAACTACTCCAACCGGGTAAGCAACACTTCCATCCGCTAAACCAATTATTACCTCGGTTTCTTCAAGTTTTCCTGGTTTTAAAGAGGTGTAGAGAGGTAACGGAAGTAGGTTAAGGCTTGATCCAAGATCGGCTAATGTGTCATAAGCCTCCGAATTACTGATCTTGCAAGGTAGAACAAATAAGCCCGGATCATCTAATTTCTTAGGTAGCTTGTTTCGAACAAAGGCGGTCCCTTTTTCGCCTAACTTGAGCTTCTTCTCATCCAACACATCAACAACCGGACTTTCAAGGTGGAGCTCCTTGAATTCTTCATCAAGGTTTTGAGTGGGAGGTGTTTCAACTATGTTGTTGACCAATTTGGATGTTATAACTTCTTGGTCATTTGGAACGACTTGGGTTTGTTTGAAACACGTGCTCATGGAATTGACCGAATAATATTGTGGACAAGAACTAGGGGACGAAACCGATGAAATAGCGTTGACGTTTAGTTTCGGGTTCTTGACCGTGTTGCTAGGGAGTGCTCCCATTTCTCGGTCATTGAGGGCTTTCAACAAAGTGTCAATCTTATTGGTCATCTCGCTTTGTTTTTGTTTGAAATCGGCTTCAAACTTGGCTAAACGAGCTTCTTGAGATGCCATAAATTGGGACATCAATCCTTCAAAGTTATTGGTACAACCATTGTCAGAAGGATTGTTGTTGAAAGTACGGTTCGAGTTGGAACCGCTTGATTGGAAGCGATTAGGTGGGTTGGAAGAATTGGTTTGTTGTGCGTTTTGGTTTTGTTTCCACCTAAGGTTCGGGTG
Source organism: Artemisia tridentata subsp. tridentata (assembly GCA_021014915.2). Lineage (NCBI taxonomy): Eukaryota > Viridiplantae > Streptophyta > Magnoliopsida > Asterales > Asteraceae > Artemisia > Artemisia tridentata. The sequence continues at coordinate 85,962,881 of CP139505.1, forward strand.
ATTTTTCCATGAGGGGTTGTATGTATCACCGTAGGGGTTTGGCTCGGGTTTGAAAGTGTACCACTTGTCTCCCGCTCCGTCGGTACGCGAGGATGCGTAGTCCGCAAAAGCTTGTTCGGGGAGTTCCATGCAATTAAGAGTGTCGTGGGGACCACTACATAATTCACATGTAGAAGTGATTTTGTTCACTTGGCTTGAAGGTTTAGGAGCCTCGTAGGATTTCATGAGAAACTTGACTTGGTCTTCAAGTTCTATGATCCTACGGTCGGAAGTGCTTGAATTGTTCGAAGGCAAAGATATTGCCTTGACCGTTTTATTCAAATCACGGGGATCACTCCAACTTTCATTGTCATAAAGAGCAAGATCCTCTAGGAGGGCCCATGATTGTTCCGCACTTAGATCACGTAGCTTGCCACCGGCCGCTTGGTCAATGGTTTGCCTCGTGGAGAGATTGACATGGTCATAGAAGATTTGGACTTGGAGCCAAAGTTCTAAGCCATGGTGAGGGACTTTTTGGAGTAAGTCCTTGAATCGAGTCCATGCCTCGTAGAGGGTTTCGCCTTGACGTTGTTGGAACATCAAGATATCATTCCTTAGCTTGGTAGTTCTTCCCGGTGGAAAAAACTGAGCAAGGAAACGAGTGGTGAGATCATCCCAAGAGGTGATGGATCCTGCGGGTTGACGCTCTAGCCATTGACTAGCTTGGTCCCGCAGAGAGAATTGAAAGAGACGCAATCGGGTCGTCTCTCGAGTGGCAACATCAAGGTCTATAGAATCAACAATTTTGAGAAAGTCCTTGAGATGTTGATTAGGATCTTCAGAACGAAGTCCATGGAATGCGCATCCGCTTTGCACCAACCGGATGGTGTCGGATCGCAAGGGTGTGACATTGGCTCCTTGAGTGAGCTCAATGGTGTTTCGATAGCCATGGTGGCTAGGACGGGAGTATTCTCCTAAAGTACGGGCTCTAGGAGGTGGTGGTGGTTGTTGTGGTGGTGGGTTGTTGGGATTAAGGATATTACCATCTTCCATGACGTCTAATGGTAATGGTTACGAACAAAGAAACGAAGAAAAAAGATAGACTAAAGAAAACCTAGAAAAATAAAATAAAAATCTCACTAGAAAGGAATCTAGTGAGTAGACCTATAAAATAAAAATTCAACCTAAACAATAACTATTCCCCGGCAACGGCGCCAAAAACTTGATGCGTGGTTTTGCAACCTTACAACAGGTTTTACCTCTCGAGGGATCTCAAGAGGCTTACAACCCCACCAGGCAGTGTACCTGACCGATGTAGTATAGTGTAGTGGTAAGTACGGGGGATTGATCGTTCTCCACAGGGAATAGTGTTCGTTAGGTATGAAAAATTACTCTAATAGGTCTAAGGGTGAGAGAAGATTCTTTTTTTATGTTTTTATAATTTTATGAAAGCAAGTAAAATCTCGGGTTTGAAAGAGTGGGCGGAATTAGTTGCTAGTCAACTAACCCAAATAACTACGAATGCAAATAAAATAAAATAACAGAAAATGAAAAGGTTGGTGAAAACTTATGTGGAGGAAAATGTGTTTACTTAGATTTCCTTACTCCCTAACTATCTTTTACCGGTTGATTAGTGTGTATTAGTTGCGTGGATGACGGGTGTATTCCTTAATACCATTTGTGGGGTGGCGTACGTACTTCCCCAACTCTACAAGCTCCTACTTCACTCCTATGTCGAGCCGGCTAGGAAGCTCCTAACATGGGATCACTAGAATTCACTTGTGCATTAAATACAACCATAAAAACCTTTAGTACGCATTGGTTCATGTTTCTTAAGACGTTCAAGCAAGTTACCGAATAGGAAGTTAGCTAGTTTTCTTAAGCCTAACATAGATGAACAATCATCCAATACAACTAACAACACACTAATAACCAATAATCAATAGCTAGGTTTCATTAGATCTAAGCAAACACAAGATAAATCTAGCCTAGCATGTTAAACAAAAGACAAGAACAAGATAGAATCAAACAACACATAGACATATTGAATGATTAATTGATAACTTATCTTCAATGTAACATGGAAGATCTCAAGGCAAAAAGCCTTGAAAAAGCTGCCAAATTCGTCTTAGGGTTTTCACACACAAAGTTCCTCAATAAGTTCCACACTAATGACAAAAAATTGCAAAACTATATATAGACTTTCAGATCTGACGGCGTCACGTTATGGAGTGTGACGCCGTCACCTCGCCGCTTTTAAGGTTCCCGGATGACCTTCTTGACGCCGTCCCTCTTTAGCTCTCCAAAATCCGTTCTGGCTTATCAGGGGTTGACGCCGTCAGAATTAGGGGTGACGCCGTCCCTCTTTAAATTAAGCCGTGACGACCTTGATCAGATTAAAGCGTGACGCCGTCAGAATTCCCATGCAAATTTCTTTGGCTTATCATGAGTAAATTTCACATCCACCTTTTCTTGCCAATCCATGACGCCGTCCAGGGATAATCCTGACGCCGTCAAAGGTAACTTTTAGCATGATTTTGAGACTTTGTCGTTTTCTTCACTTTTATGCTCCAAAAACGTCCAAAATGCCTCCTTTTCCAGATTTCTCCTCAAAAGTACCTAAAATGACAAAAGGAACGATTTAGGGCAATATTTGATCAAATAAATACGATTTAGGGCTTAAATGACCCCTTAAAAGCGGTACACTTTTCGCTTCATCAGTTAAGCACTAGGGCAATTGTGAATATGAAACAGAAAACTCAGGAAAATGACCAACTAGCAAGGCAGATTAAGCACTCCAATAAGCTATTGAGATGCAAACTAATGGGGGCAAAAGCTAGCTAGTACTACTGGGTATCTTAAAATGCAAAAAGCCCTATCACAAACAGGCTAATTGAAGTCCAATTAAGCACTAGTTCAGGTGAGTTTAGGGATCAAAGACTGAATCAGCAGAATCAGTGAAATGGGCAAAAGTGCAGGCCTAATTTTAAGCTATTAAATAAGCTATGACTTGGAATACCAGATGATAATCTTAAAGATAGCTATGTGAACTACTCATAAACCAAAAATCAAACCCTCAGCTTATTTGGATAAGCCACAATAGAGCTGAGAAAAAAGGCCAAGTCTGCTTAGTTCTACTCAGTGTATACTGAGTTTGTTTTGTGCAGAATTGCACATATGTGCACAAGTCCAAACCAACTTTGGTGATATCACTATATGGACCAAAAGCACTCAGAAAATGTCAAAGTTGAGGTCAGAATAAGCTCATAGCTTAATATGGCTTATTTGAGCTTTTGAACTTCTAAAAATTACACAGATGGCTCAAAACTATGAAATCAACCAAATGGACTTAAAATAACTTAGGAACAGCTTAATATGACTTATTTAAGCAAGATCAAAGTTGAGGAAACGGTCAATGAACAGTACAAGCTTGTTTGACCAAGTTGACTGCATAAACCAAACAACCCTTAACAATGGTCTGTGGTGATTTTTCAAAGTGAAACACACTTTTTAAACTAGAAACCTTGATTTTACTGATTGAATAACTTATTTAGACTCTAATAAGCAACTTTTAACACAGAAATAAGCAGTATGATCAGCTATGCTACTATTAGCTATTTTTGGACTTTTAGGTGATTATTAGTAAAACTGAAACAAAAGCTATGTGAGACTGATAATATTGATGGAATATGATCACAAACTAGTAAAAAGCAAGAAACAATAACAATAAGCTGGGAATAAGCACTTGTACAGTAGAATGCCAAAAATATGAGAAATAAGCTTACAACTGAGATATGATTGTGAAACAAAGAATAAGGACCAGAACACCTAGCTTGTTAACAACAAGCTAGAAACCACAATAAGCCTTCCTGGATAGCTTATTCACTCAGAACAGCTTCTTTTGAGCTTATGGTTGACTTTCTTTGACTTTCTTCATAATTTGAATTTTATAACTACTGATCACTATATAAGCTTACAAAAAGCTATTATTAGCTTATATAAGCTTATAGAAAGGGTGTGGATTATTTGTAATTATATCTTAACAGATTATGAGCTTATTCGAATTAATAACAACTTGAAACTTAGCAATACTTGAAATTTAGAACAACAGTGATTAAAACAAGTTTACTTTGATTGATTATAACATAAATTACAACTGAGAATTGAAAATTACAAGCTATGATTACAAAATATGAAATACGATTACACTATCTTAACTACTTGCCAATTAAGGCTTACATTGCTATCTATTTATACTAAACTTATTAGGGTTTCCTTAGTCTTCATCTTCTGAACAAATCCCAGCCTTTGAATTATCTTCAATCGATCTGAGCCCTTGATTTTACTTTTGGCGCCAATATTGAGTGAGTGGGAAAATTACCACTAGGTTCTGAGGACGAAGCATTTAATGCTAATTGACTTGTTAGGTAGCGTGTTAGGAAGGTGGAGGGGGTGGGTATGTCAGAAAGGCGGTGGACATGGAGGTGGTATTGGTGAGTGGTTTTGGCGGGGGTGGTATAGAAGAAGAAGGATTTGACCGAAGGTCAAACCTTCGGTTTTATTAATAAAAAGGGTTTGGGCTTGGGTGTTGGGCTGGGGTATATGTTTTGTGGGTTGGGTTGGGTTTTATTATAAAATGGGATGGGTTGGGTAATTTAATAAGGGTCCGGTTTGGTTTGGAGATTTTTAAGCATAAGGACCAATTTTGTAATATTCTGAAATTGAAGGGTTGAAATTGTAATTTTACCAAAGTTATCAAAAGGGTCTATATTGTAACATGTGAATAGTACAAGGGTTTTATTTGATAAATTACAATTTTTAAAACCCGAGGACTAGATTTGCCAATTTTGAAACTTGAGGGGTAAAAGTTGCCATTTTTAGAAAACTTTCATCCAGGGACTAAAAGTGAATATGTTTGATATCCCAAGGACTAAAGTTGACTTTTCTTTCATTTTAAACCTTCAGGGACTAAATCTGCCAATTTGTGAAACTTCAGGGACTGAAAGTGACAATTATGCAAACTTTGTTCGTTTTTCACTTGTTTTCAATCTTTTTGTTCCTGAGTCACATAAAAACACATTTTATGATATTTTCTACATTTTGAAGCATATCTGCATGTTTTTAAATGTTTTTGCAGATAAAATGTGACAGAAATGATGAGTATTTAGACACTCATCAATCCCCCACACTAAACTATTGCTAGTCCCTAGCAATCTTTTATGAAAATTTAATGCATTTTTCTCTTTACCAGAAGCCATTACTTCTGGAGTAGCCAATGTTTTAGTATGTGATACTTTGGTACAATGATAACCAAATGATTTTGAGCAAACCATCAGCTGTCAACGGATTTGACTTGTCTTTACCAAAAGCTGTTTGCTTCTGGACTAGCCAACTCTTAGATAAATTACAACTATTATCTTTGGTGAGCTGATTACCAATCATGGTTTTCCAATGCCTTTACCACAAGCCATAACCTTGCGGGCTAGCCAACTCTTCACTTATAAAGATATGGCGAGTTGAATACCATACAATTTTCGGCAAATTGTAAGCCATAAACGGATTTGAGTTATCTTTACCAAGAGCCGTTTGCTCTCGGATTATCCAATCCTTATGTGGGTTAGACATGGCGGACTGATAACCATTTATTGCGTTCTAAGTGAGAAAAAATTTTAAAATTTTGGCTAAAATGGGGGTACTAGATGGTACATTTGATCAAATTCGCTAGAATTCCCCCCCACACTTAGAACTGAATATTGCCCTCAATATTCAAAGAACCGGTTGTTAAACCAACACTTAGAACGTGAAAGGGAAATACTAATAGCCATTATTTTATATACACATTTTTTTTTTTGATTATTTACATATATACAACATGTGGGGCATCTCCCCCACACTAGGTGGTAGAAAAGAGAAAGAAGTCAGAGACATGGGTGAAAACCCATGTTGTGGGCTAATGTTTTTGATCACCGAGTCACTAGCTTGACTCGATCCCCGAATTTATTGGTCCATGGGGAAAGTTTGAAGATCCGGGACAACCATTGGTGGTATATCCTCTCCAAAGTAGTGTTTTAACCGATGGCCATTCACTTTAAAATTTGGACCGTCATTTTGAGATAACTCAACGGTACCATATGGATAAACTTTTGTTATAGTGAATGGACCAGACCAACGGGATTTGAGTTTTCCCGAGAAAATCTTCAATCTTGAATTGAAAAGAAGGACTCGATCACCAACGTTGAAAACGCGGTTCTTGATTTTAGAGTCATGAATCTTCTTTGTCTTTTCTTTATAGATCAAAGAGTTCTCGTAATCTTGATCACGCAGTTCATTTAATTCATTCATTTGAACTTTACGGTGATCACCCGCAGTTTGGAGGTCAAAGTTAGCATGTTTCAAGGCCCAGTAGGCTTTGTGCTCTAATTCGATCGGAAGATGACATGCCTTTCCATACACAAGCTTGTAAGGTGTACACCCGATGGGTGTTTTGTAAGCTGTACGAAAGGCCCATAGTGCATCATCCAATTTATCCGACCAGGATGCACGATTTTCTCCTACAGTCCTTTCCAAGATTCTTTTAATACCCCGATTTGAAACTTCTACTTGCCTACTTGTTTGTGGGTGATACGCAGTAGAAAGACGGTGAGTTACACCATACTTTTGCATGACTTTATCAAATTTGTCATTGCAAAAATGCGTACCACGATCACTGATTATAGCACGTGGAGTTCCAAAACGGGCAAAAAGAGCTTTTAGGAATTTTACAACAACTCGGGCATCATTGGTGGGTAAAGCTTTTGCTTCAACCCATTTTGACAAATAGTCAATAGCCACGAGAATGTATTTATTTCCTCGAGATGATGGAAATGGCCCCATAAAGTCAATGCCCCAGACATCAAAGATTTCACAAACTTGAATAGCATTTTGTGGCATTTCATTTCGTTGTGAAATATTTCCGTAACGCTGACAAGCTTCACAAGTTTTGATGAGATCTTGGGCATCCTTATAGATTGTGGGCCAATAAAACCCGGAATCAAACACCTTTTTGGCGGTGTAGTTTGGACTATGATGGCCCCCAGTGGGTCCAGCATGGCAAGCTTTGAGAATGTCAACAGCTTCCTGTCCGTAAACACACCGTCGGATGACTTGATCCGCACAGATTTTGAACAAGTAGGGGTCGTCCCAGAAGTAATGTTTAACATCCTTGAAGAATTTATTCTTCTGTTGGGTCGACATCCCTTTCACTATGAAGTTACCCGCATGGTAATTTGCGAAGTCAGCAAACCATGGGGTAGTAGAATCTCCTCGAAAAGTAACCGCATTGAGTGTCTCGAGAGGAAATGTTTCATTTATTTCCTTTTTCTCGAAAACATCTTGGTGTGGGTTCTCTAATCGGGATAAATGATCAGCAGCTAGGTTCTCAGCTCCTTTTTTATCACGTATAATGATATCAAATTCTTGCAGGAGGAGAACCCAACAGAGTAATCTCGGCTTTGCATCTTGTTTTGCAAAGAGATATTTGAGAGCTGAGTGATCCGTATACACTACACATTTCGTCAAGATCAAATATGGCCGAAACTTCTCAAAGGCATATACCACAGCTAATAATTCTTTTTCTGTAGTGGTGTAATGAGTTTGAGCTTCAGTCATGGTTTTACTTGCGTAGTGGATAGGCTGAAAGTGTTTGGCTTTTCGTTGCCCCAGGACTGCACCGATAGCAAAATCACTTGCATCGCACATGAGCTCAAAGGGAAAATCCCAGTCGGGGGCAACTAGAATGGGTGCCTCAGTAAGCTTTTTCTTTAATGTTTCAAAAGCTTTGATGCACTCGGGTGAGAAGATAAAAGGAGCATCCTTTTCAAGGAGATGAGTCATAGGCCGAGCGATTTTGGAAAAATCTTGTATGAATCTACGATAAAAACCGGCATGACCCAAAAAACTCCTAATACCTTTGACAGTAGCGGGATGAGGCAATTTAGCAATGACATCAACTTTAGCTCTGTCAACCTCAATCCCATTCTTTGATATCTTATGGCCGAGGACAATGCCCTCTTTGACCATAAAATGACTCTTCTCCCAATTTAGACAAAGATTGGTGTCTTTACACCGTTTTAACATATTTTCTAAATTGGAGAGGCATGCTTGGAACGAATCCCCAATGACCGAGAAGTCATCCATAAAGACCTCCATTGTTTTCCCGATCATATCGGTAAATATGGCCATCATACACCTCTGGAACGTGCCTGGAGCATTACATAAGCCGAAAGGCATACGTTTATAAGCAAAGGTTCCATAAGGGCACGTGAAGGTAGTCTTTTCTTGATCTTGTGGATCAATGGGGATTTGAAAGTAACCTGAGAAACCGTCAAGGAAACAATAATACTCGTTCCCTGCTAATCTCTCAAGCATCTGATCCATAAAAGGAAGAGGAAAATGGTCTTTACGGGTGGCATCATTTAACTTACGATAGTCAATGCAAACACGCCACCCCGTAACCAATCGAGTTGGAATCAACTCATTTTCATCATTTGTGACAACAGTTATGCCACCCTTTTTTGGAACACAGTGAATGGGACTAACCCAAGGACTATCAGAGATGGAATAAATTAATCCTGCATCAAGAAGTTTGAGGACCTCTTGTTTGATAACATCGTGGATTTTAGGATTCACCCTTCTTTGATGTTGGACTGCTGGTTTAAAGTCATCCTCCATTAAAATCTTGTGAGTACAAAATTCAGGGTCGATACCCTTTATGTCGGAGAGTTTCCAAGCAATGGCTTGCTTGTGTGACTTCAAGACCTTTATTAGAGCAGTCTTTTCCTCATCACTTAAATCTTTAGCAATAATGACGGGTAATTTATCATCACCCTCCAAAAATGCGTACTCAAGATGAGGCGGTAAGTCTTTGAGTTCGACCTCAGGAAATTCAGCGGTTTTCTCAACTGATTTGATTTCCTCATTATGAAGTTCAACGGGAGGGAGTGGAGGAGAATTGTCCTGATTCAACAATTTCTCAAGAAGAAGAATATCTCCCTCCAGATCAATCTCAGCGTTATCAATCCCTTCTAGAAATGAATCACACTTGAGAAAATCCTCGATCTCTTCCAAAATGAAATCACTTCTCTCAAACGGAGTGAGAGAAGGGGAAGAGTCGGAAATGATAGGTAGAGAAGATGTGGTGGGATCCCCACTCACAGAATTATGAGAATAACCAAGAAACTCTTAAGAGTACTCCTCTGAAACAATATCAATGACATCGATTCGGTTAACCGATTCAGAATCATAATTTGAGGAGTACCTCGAAGTTTGATCGAGGTTAAAGGTAACAGCTTCATTACCCACACGTAATTTGATTTCATGCTCAAATACATCTATGAGAGCACGGCCCGTTCTTAGGAATCCTCTTCCAAGAATGAGAGGAACCCTAGGATCAACATCGAAATCAACAACCACAAAGTCAGCTGGAAAATGGAACTTTCCTACTTTCACAAATATGTCCTCAGCAATGCCAAGTGGACGAGATATTGAACGATCTGCAAGCTCAAGAGTCATGCAGGTAGGAGTAAGTTCAGGAAGAGAAAGTTTCTTCCATACTGATTTAGGCATCAGGTTGATGCTTGCACCAAGATCGGCCAAGGCATAGCATTCAACCATTCCTGGAAAGACACAAGGTATTAGAAATCTTCCAGGATCTCCAAGCTTCTCGGGAAGCTTTTTCAAGATAACTGCTGAGCAGTTCTCATTTAATGGAGTCTTTGCCATTTCAAAAGTTTTTCCTTGTTGCTTAACAAGTGTTTGATTGTGGATGCAAACTTGGGCATCAGAATGATAGCATCCGCAAAGCTTATGTCAAAGTGTAATTCTTGAAAAATTTGAAAGAATTTATCCATTTGTTGACTAGCCTTTTCGCGGAGCTTTTGCTCATTTAAACGTGATGGGTAGGGAATAGAAGGTTTGGATTTAGGGTTTTCAACCAGGGTTGCAGGATGTTCAAAGACAACTCGAGGTTTAGTCTTGGGTTTTGGGACAACTTGAGGTTGGACGTTGTTGGTACCTCCGTTATTAGTAGGAAGTTCCTTGTCCTTGGTCACCTTAGGCTCACTTTCCACTACCTTGGGGAGAGGAGAAGAAGGGGTAGTAGGAATAGTGGGTCCATCATAAGCTTTACCACTGCGTGTGGTGACAGCTTTGAGTTCACCCTTAGGGTTGACCACAGTGTTACCAAGGAGACCTCCTGAGGTAGAAGGTAGATTGATATGGTTCATGAGACTGGCAAGCATATTCTTAACCTCGCTGTGAGAGTGATCAATTTTGTTTGAAAGCTCATTCTTTAGCTCATTTCCTTGCTTGTATATTGAAGATTGAAATTCATTCTTCAAACCAGAGATCTGATTTTGTATTGCCTTTATTTTGGTCTCATTAAACTTGATGTAATTATCAAGTTCATTTGGGAGAGGTCCCTGGTAATTAGGAGCTGAATACCCTTGATTACCCCTCTGGGGTGGGTATTGATTGTTTGGGGCATGAAATTGATTTTGCACGTTTTGCCCTCTTTGTTGATTAGGATTAATCCTATTTGGATTGTTGGGAGGAGGAAATCCGGGTGGTCCAAATTGGTTGCTAGCACGGTGGTTTGGGTCCACTTGAGGACGGTATTGATTACCTCCTTGATTGGAAGTTCCGGCTATGGCATTAACATCAAATGTAGTGCCATCGGTGGCAGTACAATTATAGTAAGCGTGAGGACACCACAAAATAACACAAACTTCTATCTTTTTTACTTCAGCAGTGTGAGAAGTTTGCGGAGCGGACTCTTTCTTTTGTGTGGAGAAAACCAAAGCTTGAATAGCCTTCGTGAGTTCAGCAAGCTGAGTATCAGTATTAGAGGAACTCACGGGAGATGAAGTGGAAGGACCAGCACTAGCCTGGGAATTATATGGCCTGTTTCGTGCAGTGCGGACCTTAGACTTATTTTCAATGAGTGCAATGGCTTCCTTAGTGGATTTGCTCAGAAAATTACCTCCAGCTGAGGCATTAAGAGAATCTTGGTCAGATGGGTTTAACCCACTGTAGAAAGTGTCCATTTGCATCAAATCGGTGAAACTGTGATGAGGACATTTGCGGAGCAATTCTTTGAAACGATCCCATGCCTCTCCAAATGGTTCATCAAACCTTTGAGAGAATTTCATGATTTCATTTTTAAGATGCGTGGTTTTAGAAGGAGGAAAGAATTCATTTACGAACTTTTGGACCAAATCTTCCCATGTTCTAATTGATCTAGGGGGTTGTTTGTCAAGCCAAATCCGGGCTGCCCCATCGATGGAAAACGGGAAAAGAAGAAGTTTGATCGATTCCTCAGGGACATTTTTACATTTGATGGTGGATGTAATTTTATTGAACCATCGAACGTGATCTTGAGGATCGTCCCTTTCAAAACCATAGAATTGACGCGATGTTAAAAGGTTTATCAACCCGGTTTTAAGCTCAAAATTCTCAGCCACGATGGCTGGAACAATAATGGCATCTCCATAACCCTCGGTGGGAGCTTGGAGAAGCTCATTCATAGGACGGTCTTCTGCCATGATGACAGTGGTTATGGGATCAGTATGTATCTCGGGTACGACTGATGGAGCAGAACGTCTACGACGTCTTCGAGGTATGTTTCCAAGCTCACGAAAAGGGCTTGATGACCTAGAAGAACGAGTGCGCATGCACTTTTAGCAAAAATTTTCAATTAAATCAAGATTGAGAAAAAACACAAGTGAACTTAAACCAATAATCAACAAGCGTACGGTAGCTCTCTAACTGAAAAACGCACAGAGTGGCGGAGAAGCAAAGGTGGGCAATTAATGCTCCTCAAAAACCCGCTTCTTTCAGTCCGACAATTTAATGTCAAACTATCCTTAAACCTCCGTTATAGTTTGTTTATCAATCAAAGGTGAGCCGATATTCGCAAGTGATACAGAGGCAAGTTTTAAATCTGATGTTTGGGAACTTAATATGGTCGTACCCCCAGTTAGGTAGTACTCTGTCTTGGTTCTCGATGGTAATTTTTTTTGTTTATTATTAAACAAAGAAAACGGAAAATGTTTTTGGGTTTTTAATTTTTATATGATATTATATATAGAAAAGAAAAGAAAAATATTTTTTTATTTTTATATTTTTTATGGGAAATAGGAACTTCTGGAAGAAGGATCTCAAATCACTAATCGCTTAAACTCTACACAATAGTCGCAACACAACCTCCCCGGCAGCGGCGCCAAAATTTGATCCTTACTGAATACACTTATAAATAAATGCAGACAGCGGATACACGTGAATAAATACAAATTACCCCTTTGTGAAAAAGGATACTTGCAAAAACTCACGTTCGTGTGTAGTGTGAGACCAGGTAAGTGATTACCCGGATCGTTTCCCAACGAGGTATGAATGGGCAAACTGTGGAAAGCTTTGGATTAGAGTGATAGATGATTTAGATATTTTGGATTTTGCTTTTTTAATAATTCTAATTAACAAATTAAAAACAAATATACACAAGAAAATTAAACGCGAGTTAATAAACTAAAACGCGTAACGGGGAATCTAAAATGGGACTAAAAAGTGAAATATTATAAAATTAAAACCTAAAAGTGTAAAATTACTTAAAACTTATTTTAAAACTAAAATTATATTTTTATTTTACTTTTTATTTAATTATTATTAATTATTTATTATTTAATAATTATTTAAAACTAATTTAAATTATAATAAATAATAAATAAACAAAGAAAAATCTAAAAATTTTCTATAAATATTATTAAGTAAATAGAAGCTAAGAAAATTATAAAAATGAAAAGTTATTAATTAAAAATTTAAAAAGATAAAATCTATTAAATAGAAGCTATCACTTATTTTCTGTTTTTGTCTTTCTTAAGGTCTAATAATATAATTATATTTTTCCTAGATTATAAATGACAAAAGAAAATTATGTAAAAAAGATTTATATTTTTCTGATTATTATTTTATTTATTATGATTTAATTACTATTATAAACTAATTAAAAAGATTAAAAATATCAAATGACTTAGGAAAAATCTGAAAAATTCAGGATAAGTCTAAAATAATATTCTTAATATAGGAAAATTAAAATCAAAAGTCTAATAAGCCCTGATAAACAGTTGGGTAGATAAGCATTTGAGCAAATAAGCTAAAAATAAGCTAACCAGCACAAAAATTTACCAAATGCTCAGGACAAGTACAAACAACTGATATAAGCTTAAAACAACTTAATAATACAAATAAGCACAAGAAATAAGCAGGTTAAGCACTAGGGCAGTTGTGAATGTGAAATAGAAAACTCAGGAAAATGACCAACTAGCAAGGCAGATTAAGCACTCCAATAAGCTATTGAGATGCAAACTAATGGGGGAAAAAGCTAGCTAGTACTACTGGGTATCTTAAAATGCAAAAAGCCCTATCACAAACAGGCTAATTGAAGTCCAATTAAGCACTAGTTTAGGTGAGTTTAGGGATCAAAGACTGAATCAGCAGAATCAGTGAAATGGGCAAAAGTGCAGGCCTAATTTTAAGCTATTAAATAAGCTATGACTTGGAATACCAGATGATAATCTTAAAGATAGCTATGTGAACTACTCATAAACCAAAAATCAAACCCTCAGCTTATTTGGATAAGCCACAATAGAGCTGAGAAAAAGGGCCAAGTCTGCTTAGTTCTACTCAGTGTATACTGAGTTTGTTTTGTGCAGACTTGCACAGATGTGCACAAGTCCAAACCAACTTTGGTGATATCACTATATGGACCAAAAGCACTCAGAAAATGTCAAAGTTGAGGTCAGAATAAGCTCATAGCTTAATATGGCTTATTTGAGCTTTTGAACTTCTAAAAATTACACAGATGGGTCAAAACTATGAAATCAACCAAATGGACTTAAAATAACTTAGGAACAGCTTAATATGACTTATTTAAGCAAGATCAAAGTTGAGAAAATGGTCAATGAACAGTACAAGCTTGTTTGACCAAGTTGACTGCATAAACCAAACAACCCTTAACAATGGTCTGTGGTGATTTTTCAAAGTGAAACACACTTTTTAAACTAGAAACCTTGATTTTACTGATTGAATAACTTATTTAGACTCTAATAAGCAACTTTTAACACAGAAATAAGCAGTATGATCAGCTATGCTACTATTAGCTATTTTTGGACTTTTAGGTGATTATTAGTAAAACTGAAACAAAAGCTATGTGAGACTGATAATATTGATGGAATATGATCACAAACTAGTAAAAAGCAAGAAACAATAACAATAAGCTGGGAATAAGCACTTGTACAGTAGAATGCCAAAAATATGAGAAATAAGCTTACAACTGAGATATGATTGTGAAACAAAGAACAAGGACCAGAACACCTAGCTTGTTAACAACAAGCTAGAAACCACAATAAGCCTTCCTGGATAGCTTATTCACTCAGAACAGCTTCTTTTGAGCTTATGGTTGACTTTCTTTGACTTTCTTCATAATTTGAATTTTATAACTACTGATCACTATATAAGCTTACAAAAAGCTATTATTAGCTTATATAAGCTTATAGAAAGGGTGTGGATTATTTGTAATTATATCTTAACAGATTATGAGCTTATTCGAATTAATAACAACTTGAAACTTACCAATACTTGAAATTTAGAACAACAGTGATTAAAACAAGTTTACTTTGATTGATTATAACATAAATTACAACTGAGAATTGAAAATTACAAGCTATGATTACAAAATATGAAATACGATTACACTATCTTAACTACTTGCCAATTAAGGCTTACATTGCTATCTATTTATACTAAACTTATTAGGGTTTCCTTAGTCTTCATCTTCTGAACAAATCCCAGCCTTTGAATTATCTTCAATCGATCTGAGCCCTTGATTTTACTTTTGGCGCCAAAATTGAGTGAGTGGGAAAATTACCACTAGGTTCTGAGGACGAAGCATTTAATGCTAATTGACTTGTTAGGTAGCGTGTTAGGAAGGTGGAGGGGGGTGGGTGTGTCAGAAAGGCGGTGGACATGGAGGTGGTATTGGTGAGTGGTTTTGGCGGGGGTGGTATAGAAGAAGAAGGATTTGACCGAAGGTCAAACCTTCGGTTTTATTAATAAAAAGGGTTTGGGCTTGGGTGTTGGGCTGGGGTATATGTTTTGTGGGTTGGGTTGGGTTTTATTATAAAATGGGATGGGTTGGGTAATTTAATAAGGGTCCGGTTTGGTTTGTAGATTTTTAAGCATAAGGACCAATTTTGTAATATTCTGAAATTGAAGGGTTGAAATTGTAATTTTACCAAAGTTATCAAAAGGGTCTATATTGTAACATGTGAATAGTACAAGGGTTTTATTTGATAAATTACAATTTTTAAAACCCGAGGACTAGATTTGCCAATTTTGAAACTTGAGGGGTAAAAGTTGCCATTTTTAGAAAACTTTCATCCAGGGACTAAAAGTGAATATGTTTGATATCCCAAGGACTAAAGTTGACTTTTCTTTCATTTTAAACCTTCAGGGACTAAATCTGCCAATTTGTGAAACTTCAGGGACTGAAAGTGACAATTATGCAAACTTTGTTCGTTTTTCACTTGTTTTCAATCTTTTTGTTCCTGAGTCACATAAAAACACATTTTATGATATTTTCTGCATTTTGAAGCATATCTGCATGTTTTTAAATGTTTTTGCAGATAAAATGTGACAGAAATGATGAGTATTTAGACACTCATCAATTGTCATTAACAAAATATAGCAAAGATCGTAAAATATAAATAACATTTTTAGGACGATATTTGTATTAAGAGATTCCAAATGGAACTAATGACATTTGTGTTTCAGATGTCTCTGATGAGGTTTCTGATGAAGTTGTGGTATAGCAAGCTGAACCTGAGCTCAGAAAGAGCAAAAGGATCAGGACTCCAAAGTCATTTGGACCTTAGTTTCAATTATATCTAATTAAAGGTACAAGGGATGAGGTCTCTGACCAACACTCCTATTGCTTTTATGTTGAGGATGATCCCAAAACATTTGATGAAGCAATGAAGTCCCAAGATGTTGCTTTCTGGAAAGAAGCAATAAATGATGAGATGGACTCCATCATGGGCAACAACACTTGGGTATTAGCTAATCTACCACTTGGTTGCAAATGGATTTTCAAAAAAAAATGAAGGTAGATGAAACTATTGAAAAGTTCAAGGCTAGACTAGTCATTCAGGGTTTTAAACAAAAGTCAAGGATTGACTACTTTGATACTTATGACCCTGTGGCTCGTATCAGTACCATAAGATTGCTGATTGCTTTGGCATCAATTCACAATCTGATTATTCATCAGATGGATGTGAAGACAGCTTTCTTGAATGGTGAATTGGATGAGGAGGTTTATATGAACCAACCTTAGGGCTTCATCTTGCCTGGCAATGAAAACAAGGTGTGCAAACTGATTAAGTCCTTATATGGACTGAAGCAGGCACCTAAGCAATGGCATCAAAATTTTGATGAAGTGGTTTTGTCTAGTGGTTATTTACTTAACCAGTCTAACAAATGTGTGTATAGCAAATTTGATGAATCTGGTAAAGGATTCATCATTTGTCTATATGTTGATGACATGCTGATCTTTGGCACTGACCAAAATCAGGTTGACCTGACAAAGGAATTTTTGTCATCAAAGTTCTCTATGAAAGACATGGGGGAGGCTGATGTTATCCTTGGTATAAGGATCAAACATGAAAGTAATGGTATATCAATTTCTCAGTCTCATTATATTGAGAAGGTACTAAAGAAATTTAATTACTTTGATTGTACTCAAGTGAGTACTCCTATGGATACAACTGAGAAGCTGATGCCTAATACTGGCAAAGCTGTATCTCAACTTGAGTATTCTAGGGTGATTGGCTGCTTGATGTATGTCATGACTTGTACTAGGCCTGATATTGCATTTGTAGTGGGTAAACTGAGTAGGTATACTAGTAATCCTAGTGCTCATCACTGACAAGCAGTTCAAAGGGTACTGAAGTATCTAAAGAAGACTATGGATTATAGTCTCTCATATACTGGTTATCCTTCAGTATTAGAAGGATGAACTGATTCAACTTGGATCAGTAACACTGAAGATAATTCGTCTACCAGTGGTTGGGTATTCCTACTTGGTGGAGGTGCAATTTCTTAGGCATCCAAGAAGTAAACTTGCATCACCAGTTCAACAATGGAATCTGAATATGTGGCTTTAGCAGTTGCTGGTAAAGAAGCTGAGTGGTTGAAAAACTTGCTTCTTGAAATTCTATTGTGGCCTAAACCTATAGCACCTATTTCTATCCGTTGTGATAGTGTTGCTACATTGGCAAAGGCTTATAACCAAATGTACAATGGAAAGTATATACACTTAGGTGTCAGGCATAGCATGATTCGTGAGCTTATCATGAATGGGGTGGTATCTATAGAGTTTGTTAGATCTCAACAAAATTTAGCTGATCACTTGACAAAGGGATTGGCTAGACACTTGGTTATAAAGTCTACTAAAGGGATGGGTTTAAGGTCCAACTTAGTCACTGAATGCTAAGACACCCAACTCCCTCCTGAGGAAACTTGGGAGCTGAGTTCAATGTGGACAGATCATTCAGTGGACTTGAGCACATGTTTTACAATCATCCCAAAGTTGTGCTCAAAACCTGCTGGAAAGGAGGATGAAGTCTTTACTTCTTAATGGTTAATTTCTTTGAAAAAGTGCTAAGCAGGAGCATGAATAAAGAGGAACCACCTATGTGAATGTTGAAGTTTTGCCACTTCATGGAGCTTTGGACTTTTGTCTCTTACAACATTTGTGAATTGGATATGGACACATGGCTTATTTAGTGTCAGGAGCGTTTAAGTGTTTGAAAACTTGTGTGTATTTTATCTTCAGGTATTCAGATGGGTTGAAGGCTTCAATTCTTAGAACACCCTGATTCTCGAGTATTTGAACGTGTAATGTACTAAGATGGGAATTCAATCTTCAAGATATTTTCATTTATGCACATGTTTTGTTTTATGTTTATTTTCATGCAAAAGGAATTGTACTAAATTGGGGAGGATTTTTGGAAATTTAGTTCAATTGAGGGATATGATCATACTTGGAAATGAGTTTGGAGGTATGGAGTGTACACCCATTAAGTCCCTGCTTACCCTGACTCTAATAGTGGTTGGAAGTAACTCATCAGAAGGTTCAATCCTTCAGAGAGTTACTACTGCTAGTACTAAGTTAGTACTGCTGGAGCAGAGTTACTACTGCTAGTACTAAGTTAGTACTGCTGGAGCAAGTTACTACTGTTGGCATAAGTTAGTACTGCTGGAATGAGTATGTAACTACTCTGACCTATTCAAGTGGCAGTTAAAACTGCATTTATGACCACGTTTAATTGGTCATGTAACCACTATTGGCTATAATGGGGATAATTATGAGGCGATTAATGGGCCGATTAATCATCATAATTCCATTTGACTAGCTATAAGTATTTTCCTATAAATTGGAAATCAATAATGCATGAAGATATAGAACAGAAAATATAAACACTTGGATGCGCAAGGGTTATTGATTTGTGGCTAATTCAATAACGAACATTTGGTCTTATCCCAAGTAGATATTCGTGATACCCAGGCAATAGGGTCGAATAGTTTACTTTGAAAAGTGATAACACGATTCCAAGTGATATCCGGTAACCATTCATTGGTACGTAGTTTGGTTATTGATTATCTTCACCCTGTTCTGGCTCACCACACCCAACAGATGACACACAGAAACAAAATATAATAAGAAATATATAAAGAAAATATGGGGATACTTTACAGTTTTCCCTTGACCAAAATATATCCTTCCTCTTTCGTGAACATCCTTGGAGACGTGTACATTTCCTTTATTTTGTTTATATATATATTGCAGTATTTTTAGTTGATCACTGGCTTGATGGTAGTACATTAGTATTAGATATCTTTGAGTTGTGGTAGCACTACGTTCTTGCGATAATCAGCTAGAGCCCGCATCGGGAATATATTTCTGTACAGTGGAAAGTGTAGCATGCAATTCTTTTTAAAGACTCCAGCTATATCCTGCATAACGGGTGGGTAAGATTGGGTTGAGCCTATAGAGATATACTCCTTTATTCGTTTCTTTTATTTTAAATTTTTTTCATCAAACTTCATTTGCCATCGGCATTACCTGTTGTGGAAAATCACCATTTTCCAACTGGGAGTTGATTAACAACTTGGCAGCTCTGTGTAGGGGTGTTGCGTCTCTCTCCTCCTGTATATTTATAAAATTTAATAGAGTAAATTACATAAATGGTCACTATGGTTTGTCTATTTTTTCACATTTAGTCACTGAACTTTTTTTTTTGACATAAATGGTCACTGAAGTTTCAAATCGTTACAGATTCAGTCATTTTGGACAAACCACAGTGACCATTTATGTAATTTTTGGACAAACCACAGTGACCATTTATGTAACGATTTGAAACTTCAGTGACCATTTATGTAACGATTTGAAACTTCAGTGACCATTTATGTCAAGAAAAAAGTTCAGTGACTAAATGTGAAAAAATGGACAAACCATAGTGACCTTTTATGTAATTTACTCAATTTAATATTATTATTAGATACTGTCAGAAACTGTTACATATCATTTAAACAATAAGCTAACCTGTCGAGAATGAATTAGTCCCATCATAGCCCATGCAGTGTGTACCAAGTTGGACCGACCTCCTTCCAGAGGTATATATTTCTGTATATTGAGGAAAACATCAGTTGACATTAGAATTTCCTAATAGTTATTGTTTTTCTATGTCATGTTGTAGCGTTACCATTTCTGGACAGGATTTGTAGCTTTCTCCGCAACCACCGTCCTCTAGCTGCGTTTCCAGCAGAAATTTGGAATTTGACAGCTTTACGGATTGTTGGACAATTTTCATATGTTTTTCCAACTGCTGCCAGTCCTCCAAGAGCAAACCATGTACCGTATGCAAAGCACACACCCCAGTTACCGTACCTAATCACCGGCAGGTATTCACGTTAACAAAATAAAACAAGAAAAACTGGTTCCAACTAGAGGTGGCAGTTTTGACCCATTTATTTATAAATGGTCATTTGGATTATGTTTCATCTTTCCTGGAGAAATGGTAAAGGTGATAACTTAACCTTAAACGGGTTAAAACTTGCCCAAAATGCTTTTTTTGTTAATTAGAGACGTAACTTTAATTTCTAAATCGTCCTTAACACAAAAATTATTTTAGATAAGTTGAAAGATTTGGAAAAAAAAATGTGATTGGGTCAACCCAACCCGTTTGATTCCACTGCAAAAGTACCAAGTTGACCTTTTACCCAACCCGTCTGACTCATCAATTTTGCCACTTCTAGTTTTAACTGTTTCAAAATCGTAGTTGAACATAATAAGAGAGAAACAAACCATGAACCATCTCGCATTTGTATTCTCTCTACGTATTCACTTGAACTCTTAAGGAAACTGTCTATCTCATTTCTCTTATGCTCGGGGTAAAACTTTTAAAACAAAACTAGAGCCTGCATTGCTGATGCTGTGCACTCAACATACCTAGTCAACATGTTTTGTGAGTGTCCTGAAGTTAAACCTATAGTATTATGCTTTTTGAAAACGGTAACTTGTTTCTTACTCATGCTCTATGACGATATCAGCAAAGAACTCTGTGGGATTGAGAATCTACAATGAATAAAGGTTCATAACGGCTACTAGTAAGCTTTCAGTTTTTTGGTAGTTTACTTAAATTTGTTTCTCGCATGGTTTTGTCTCTTTAAATATTTTTGAATTATTTTTCTTGACTTTCCTGTGAGTACCCAAAAAGGTTTAAGGATTACATCACTACAAAAAATTAAGAAAAATAAGGGACTTAGTCGATAAAATCTTATATGTTGGCGTGTTAAATCTAACACAAAGAAAAGTTTAAGCTGCGAAAAAATTTTAGGGGTTAAACACCAATACTGATGATAGTTTTAGTGTTTAACAACATTGACCCAACAAAATCAACACTTTGCATTAATAGAACAAAACGTCTGACATGGACATGTACCTCCAGCCATTCTGATGATCCCGCTGGTTCCCATGCGGCTTCCCCACCGTTTTTGCTCTATAGCACAATCAAATAAAACTCAGTTAGACTACACTTAAATGGTTAGAATGTGTAGTAAGGTCGCTATTTGGATCTGTTTGGTCAATTCAGAAATTTAGATTATACCATTTTGGGGGGGGGGGGCATTGCTCCAATGGTAATACTCCCCCACCGCAAACGTCAGGTCAAGGAGGGATTTTGGAGAAATAGGTCCTGGGTTCAATCCCAACTCCTGGCTAAAAGGTCACTCGAACAAGTGCTCATTGCCTGGGGCTAGGTCCTTGGGGAAGGGTCAGTCGGCACCCAAAAGGGGTGCATGAGGTCAGGGTTTCCTGCTGGTTTAAACCTTTCGGAGAATTTCAGATTATACTTTATGTGTAACAGATCAATAGGACATGGGTTGAAAATCTCCCAAAATGTAATTTTTATGCATAAAACCTCCTAAACTTCTGAAATAATAATGTTTTTGTAATCATATTTGGCACACTAATCATAAACTGCAAATAGTCAAAATTTTGGGCAAAGACTGTTTCGGGCCAACCCAACCAGACCCGTACAATTTAACCTGTTTGACCAGTGACCCAACCCACCTGAACCGTCGTTTTTGCCACCTCTAATCTGTATTAATCATCTATGTAGTGTTGGTATTAGACAGATCGTATCTTGCACACGGTATGAATTTTAGAAAGTATTATCCAGAATTTCCAAGTGGAGACTTCACAAATAGACACTGACCTGTAAAGAAAGTATTATGTTGACAGCATCATACAATTGTTCGGGTTTCATTTTCTCACCAACAAGTTCTGGTGGCATGGTTCCAAGTAGGAGGCAACACTGTGGATGGATGTACAGTAAGTAGATCATATACACTATGCCTTTTTAAAATTTGTGATGATAAACTTATATAAGAAACTATAAATACCGTTAATGCTTCGGCAGTACAGTCTGAAATTTGCCATCCATGATCTTGATCTGAAAATGTCCATGACCCTTTAGAAATATGTCGGTGCATGCTTTTAAAGTCACCAGAAGGATTGTCTTTAACCTGCACAAAAAATTTGGAATAATTAATCTAGAATAATCCAGTCAAAAATTATAAATGTCTTAGCATTAAGTTGTAAATAAAATATACTCCGTATAAATGTTTTACAAACCTGTGATGCTTTTATAAAGTTATGTCCTTTCATTAAAGTAGAGCCAATTTCCTCAGTAAGCTCAGTAGCCAACAAAGCTTGAATAGCAAATCCAGTGTCCCACTCTTGACTGCCGAAACTTTGTTGTAAAGGTTATTATTATCGCAATTAGAACAATAAACATTTGAAATACTCGGGGAAATATATGTTCTCACTTTTCCTAAGAATTATGTATTTTTGTACAGGGTATTTTCGTATGACCTGCATTTTCATCCCATCTTCAGCAACCCAGAGATAGTCTGGGATTCGGGCAAGGTGCTTTTTGAAGCAAACACCGTTTGGATCCTCAACCCAACACGCAAGCATACACAATGCCTGAACAAAAAGGGTCAAACCTTTATAGTAACTTTAAAATAATTCAATTATGTTTTAGTTAAATAATTTTATTTATATGTATTTATATATTTTGCATAAATAACTTTTTTTATTTGTTCCATTTCTATAATTGTATCTTTTATTGTAAATTTGAATCATGAAATTATGTCCTTGTGTCCCGTTTGGGTTATTTTGCAATAAAGAACCCTTAAAATTTGGACGATAAAAATTATTATATTTATATAATAATACCTCGCCATGATGGGATTGGGTATAGTTGTTTTTTATTAATGTTTCGAAAAGTTGGGTTTTGTTATGATGTTAAGATTTATATAGAAAGCATGAAAAAAATACATATTACAAAATTACCAAAAGGGACAAAACACCATCTTTTAAAGTCGTAGATGTATAAAACATTGTACAATGACTAAAACGGGAGTAATGAAAAAAAATGTGAAATTAGCTTACCTTCTCTACAGATCCAATTGTGATATATCGACTATTCTCGTCTTCATAATGGATATGCTTCATTGTTGTTTGAAGTGCTTTTTCACGTAACTTATTAAATGGCCAGTGACTTAATACAGGCTCAGTAAAAACATAAAGACTATCCCAAATCAAATTTTGTAGTAAAGGATGAGGATAATATAAATCTTCCTGAAATTGTAAGTTGGGTAAGGAAATAATTATAGGGAGATAAGTACTATGCAAATTATAAAAAGTAATTTTTTTTACCTTTGCACACAAATGTCTAATGCACCTCCCGTTGATTTCATTGTAGGGTTGTGCATAAAGTTCATCTCTAAGTTGCAGAATCAATGGAGTAATAGGACCAACGAATCTTTTTCCATATAGGTATGACATTGGCATATATACAAGCCGACAGTAACACCACATTTTTGCTGCGTATAGATATGAAATTTAATTAGAAAAATTTGCAATAGCATCAAGTATGTCCACATGCAAAAGAAGAATCGTGATACTTTATTATTATGATACAGCTGGGACTTGAACACTAACCTGGATACATAGGTAAGAAAGAAGGAAGGATCCAGAACTCGGGGGGCATTGTGTTGGCTCCTGCCCACTCACATACACCGAGTATCTAAAACAAAGAACCATGTATAATTAGTAAGTATGTATGATTTCTAAAAGTAGCAAGTATGTTAAAGGTGTCAAAATGGCAGGTCGGGCGGATTGGATAGCGAGCCAAATCGGGGCTGAGTCAAAATACACATGTCGAGTTGTGTTGACCCATCATTATCTTGAATTCTTGAATATTTTATTGTATTGAATAAAATGTCTTACCGAAAGCCATGTTTTACCCCAAGATGGAATGGCCGTGACACTGCCATGGTCTAGAATCCATTTGCGTGCTTTGGTGCATGCACCATCCAGACCACCATCGGGACCTTCCCCCAAAAGACGCATACAAATGTAACTCAGGGTGGTGCAGAACATTGTACTATGACCCTCGATGTGAAATCCCCACCCACCGTCTTCATTCTGTGAATTCCAGATGATGTTTATTAGTAATCTCTTCCAGAAAATTTAGTTCCAAAACATAGTCCATTTACAATACTACATACCTGATGACAGTATATGTACCGTAGAATTTCTTTTCGATATTCTGCTGGGAAAACAGTGTTAAGGTGCCCAGTAATATACAAGCATATGACCTGCAATTTGTTGATTTAACACACAGTTTTAGTTAGAATGTGTGTCATCTGTCAAATATAATGATTTTGCGGAAAGGTGGCAAATATTGATCCATTTATTCAGAAATGGATCAATTTAGGTTTTTAAATTTCTAACGGTTAAAACAGCAACCAAAATTAGCTTAAAGGAAACAAGTCAAATGGGTCGAACATGCTGATACCCACCCAAAGTGTATATTAGTATGCATTTTTTGGTAAATTGTGTTTTGGGTTGACCCGCTGCCCGACCCGTCCATTTTTTGGACCTCTAGTGAAACATAATTAAAAGCTTACCAAGGGTTGCATGAAATACAAGGGACCAGCATAATATTTTCAGCTGGCCAGTGACCGTCATCAGCCTGCAAGGCTGCAAAGAAGTTAACCGATCTCCTCAATGTGGTTGTAGCTTTTTCATACAATATTTCTTCACCATCTTCTATTTTCACTTGGGGTATCGTCTGTTCAAATCCCTTCTCTCTAAAAAACTGCATATCCATATTTAAACAACATTTATGAAATCCATTAGGGCCATAACCAAACAAATAGTAATAATCTAAACTTTCGTTAAAAAAGATGGACTTTAGACCTGCATGCGCCAAAGAGCATCACTACTGGAGTTCCGTAATTCGGGTCAAACTCCCATATTTGCCTTCCAACGAAGTTGTTTGTGCTGTACAGGTACGGATCATTGCCCCCTTCTGCTATTTTCAATCTCCACATCTTACTTTTCCTCCAAAATATATAAAACTATCAACTTCCTGTAAAATGAGGTTATATTAGTGTTTGCTTTCAAGTGATTATTAAGTTAGTGCATACCCGTATTTATAATACTCTAATACTAGATTAGAGCACAAGGTGCAGTGAGCACTCATACCTCCTCATTTGGGGTCCACCGGGTGCCACATCACTTAAACAAACCTCCACAACTAACCCCCTCACTAAGACCATCTCCAACAGTTTCTGGTTCAAACCAGCCACATCACTGCCACATCAGCTTTCTTAAAAACCACATTTTTTACTCCAACAATACACCTTCTCAAACCATCTTTACATTTTCACATCATCACTTAAACATCAATTTTCAATTACAAAAACCAACCATTGGAGTGGTTTTTGGTGGTTTGATTGATGGTGGGGCCCAATTGGGGTGGTTTTTGGTGGTTTGATTTTTCAAACTTGTACAAACCAATCCTCCAATGGTTGGGGTGGTTTTTGGGTTGGTTTGAACCAACAAAAACCAACCATTGGAGATGGTCAACTAACCCCCTCACTAACAACTAACCACAACTTACTCATTTGGGGTCCATCACTTACAACTTTATTTTTTTTATTCAAATTTCCAAATAAACTAAATTTATTTCATTAAAAATAAAAATACAATACAACACAATAATAAACATACGAAACGTAAAATAACGATATGTAAAAAAAACGAAACTTAAGAAATACATCAAAATATATAACCTTTTCGTGCAATGTGTTTCATTTGTGTTACACTTCATACGTAATTTGCATCACTCAAATATATATATCTATACGTGTTGTACATAGGATGTGCCATCTGCAAAGCTCAAACCCATAAACATATAAATGAGATCCAACGTGGTGTTCATGCAAATAAAACACACAATATCATTTATGTACATGCAAAGTTAAATCAGCTTCATGCATGTAGCTTCACTCACTACACGCAAGCCAAATCACAACACGTGTGGTACCCAAGATGCAAGCAATGATCATGCAAGCCCAAAAAAAAAAGGCCACGAATGTTTTTATTCGTTTCTTTCATTCACTACACCAAAATGAACATTTTGGGACCAGCCAAAAATTTTGGTCCGTCCCAAATTTTGGCTATGGCCCACACTTTTTTCAACAAAAAATGACAGTCAAACAATTTTTCCGCATTCACAATATGGGACGACAATGTTGTCCCAAATATTTATATATTTGTTTTTCGACATTTCAATTGTTTGTAAATGAAATTTTCCCAAAAAAAAAACGTCCTGCCATAATATTTAATCCCGCCAAACAAAATGGGACGGCAATGTCGTCCCATTCTGCGAGTATTTGTTTTTTTTATTTAAAAATTTTTAATTCGGTTTTTATTTTTAAATCAATATAAAAACTTTTTTTAAAAACAGAATGGGACGACAATGTCGTCCCATTTTACTAAACATTTAAAATGACATTTTTTATCCAATAATCTATTTAAAAATACTTGTATATAAATGAATTTTAGAAAATTATTTGCTTTAAAATTATATGTTAGTGTAAAAATTAATTTTAAAAATTGCATAAATTAAAAAATTTACAAAATCAATACTTTACTATTTATCAAAAATATTTTTGATGTTAAAAATATTAATTATAATGGGGTTTTGTGGAATTTGATAAACCACATGGTTCATATTGGAGTAAAAAAGTTGAAGAAAAAACTGAATCGCAAGGTGGTTGGGGTGATTCATGGGGTAAGAAAAAAGACGAAAATAAACCTCGAGACGGGACTGAATGATCAAATGAGCATACTACTGATAAAGGGAGTAATTGGTGAAGGCACAATGATGGCGATCCTTTGTCCGCCGATGATCAAACTTATATTATTGATAACGTCTTCAATCACCATCCATATAAAGTTCAGAAAACAAAGTTCCAAGAAAGTCGTTACTTTTTTGTTGTATCAACCGATGGCCGTGAAGAAGACTTCTCGTACATTAAATGTGTTGAGAATTATGTAAATGTGGTGATCTCAGCTCGACTATTATGAACTAGATCTGAATATTGATGAAATGGATGTTGATCGGACTGAAGGGTCAAATGAACAGACTATTGATAAAGGGAGTAATTGGGGATGGAACAGGAAGGAGGAACAAATGATGGTCCTATACCAGGAGGACCTTTTACCGCAACGAGACAAAGGCTCGATATCTTCACAGCGGATGAGCAAGAGATGATTAACGAAATTAATCCCATCATTCAGTCTATCCGCAGGATTATGCATCAAACTTACCACCAAACACTTCTATCTCACTAAATATCACCAACACTAAATCTTACATTTGCTGGCGTTGAGTCATGTTGATCAAAGTTGGAATTAGCCGAGATGATATGGTTGTACATGAGATGTTAAACGAATGAGCCGAGATGATATGGTTGTACACGAGATGTTAAACGAATGAGCCGAGATGATATGGTTGTACATGAGACACTAAATGATAAACCTTATCCTCTTTAATATCCAAAAAATCTTATCCAATCTCTACATAAAATCCGATCTATCTTATATTCCCTCCCCCTCTCTCATTTGCATATCGGATCTATATTTTTTTCTCCTCTCTCTTTGAAGATTGAACAACAACAACATCACCTCCATCACCATCGAGCTCCACCACCACTGGCGACCACCACTTTCATCCCCCATCACCACCTGATAACACCAAACCTCTTATCTTCACACCAATTTCAAAACCTGAGATGCAGCGATATAATCCTTTTATGTGTTCTTGTGGAACAGGAAATATAAAACTAAGAACATCACATCAAGAAGATACCTTTGGATGGAAATATTATGCATGTCCTCTTTCGAAGGTGAACAATCATACATTTCTTATTTATGTAAATATACAAACAATCGTAACATTTCCTTATTATGTAACAGCCAAGAGAAAAAGATCATGGATGTGGATATTTTATATGGAAGAGTGAATTTGATGACCGGTTACGAGTAATCTCTTCTGCTTCAACATCTCAAGGTGATGGATCTGCACCAACAGAGTGCTCAAACTGTAATGCCAAAGATCTTAGGATAAACATGCTGGAATCACAAAAACAGGTGCTAGAGACAAGAGTAAACATGATGGAATCACAAAAGCAGGTGCTAGAGACAAGAGTAAGGATGCTGGAGGCAAGACTTGAAATGGAAACGAATCCCGACGACCCCGACCACGCATGTCAGTCGGCTGCAAACTCCGTGAGCTGTTAGGTGACTTGGACAATCTTCATATGTAATGTTGTTGTTGTTGTTGTTGTTGTTGTTGTTGTTGTTGTTGTTGTTGTTGTTGTGAAAACTTAAGTATTTCACGAGACTTCTTTAACGCCATTGACCTCTGTATAAACCGATAACAATTTTTTGTTTGGCTATGCATTTAAGTCTTTTGAAAGTTCACCTATCCATATAAAGTTCAGAAAACAAAGTTCCAAGAAAGTCATTGCTTTTTTGTTGTATCAACCGATGGCCGTGAAGAAGACTTCTCGTACATTAAATGTGTTGAGAATTATGTAAAGGTGGTGATCTCGACTATTATGAATGATGCGTGGTTTTGCGACCTTACAACAGGTTTTACCTCTCAAGGGATCTCGAGAGGCTTACAACCCCACCAGGCAGTGTACCTGACCGATGTAGTATAGTGTAGTGGTAAGTACGGGGATTGATCGTTCTCCACAGGGAATAGTGTCGTTAGGATTGAAAAAACTACTCTAATAGGTCTAAGGGTGAGAGAAGATTCTTTTTTTGTATTTTTATATTTTTTATGAAAGCAAGTAAAATCTCGGGTTTGAAAGAGTGGGCGGAATTAGTTGCTAGTCAACTAACCCAAGTAACTACGAATGCAAATAAAATAAAATAACTGAAAATGAAAAGGTTGTGAAACTTATGTGGAGAGAAATGTGTTTACTTAGATTTCCTTACTCCCTAACTATCTTTTACCGGTTGATTAGTGTGTATTAATCGCGTGGATGACGGGTGTATTCCTTAATACCAATCGTGGGGTGGCGTACGTACTTCCCCAACTCTACAAGCTCCTACTTCACTCCTATGTTGAGCCGGCTAAGAAGCTCCTAACATGGGATCACTAGAATTCACTCATGCATTAAATACAACCATAAAAACCTTAGTACGCATTGGTTCATGTTTCTTAAGACGTTCAAGCAAGTTACCGAATAGGAAGTTAGCCAGTTTTCTTAAGCCTAACATCGATGAACAATCATCCAAAACAATTAATAACACACTAATAACCAATAATCAATAGCTAGGTTTCATTAGATCTAAGCAAACACAAGATAAATCTAGCCTAGCATGTTAATTAAAAGACAATAACGAGATATAATCAAACAACACATAGACATATTGAATGATTAAACGATTACTTATCTTCAATTAAACATGGGAGATCCAAGGGTATGAAAACCCTTAAAAATGGCAGAAATTCGTCTTAGGGTTTCTCCTCCAAAATTACACACAATAAGTTCCACCCCAATGACAAAAAATTGCAAAACTATATATAGAGTTTAAGGGCTGACGGCGTCACGTTATAGATCCTGACGCCGTCACCTCGCCGCTTTTAGCGTTCCCGGATGGCCTTCCTGACGCCGTCCCTCTTTAGACCTCCAAAATCCGTTCTGGCTTATCAAAGCTTGACGCCGTCAGAAATGAGCTTGACGCCGTCCCTCTTTAAGTTAAGCCGTGACGACCTTGATCACTTCAAAGGGTGACGCCGTCAGATTTTTCATGCAAAATTCTCTGGCTTATCATGAGTAATTTTCATATCCACCTTTTTTTTGCCAAGCCATGACGCCGTCTGGACCAATCCCTGACGCCGTCAAAGGTACTTTCCAGCATAATTTTGAGACTTTGTCGTTTTCTTCACTTTTATGCTCCAAAAACGTCCAAAATGCTTCCTTTTCCAGATTTCTTCTCAAAAGTACCTAAAATGACAAAAGGAACGATTTAGGGCAATATTTGATCAAATAAATACGATTTAGGGCTTAAATAACCCCCTAAAAGCGGTACACTTTTCGCTTCATCAAATACCCTTACACTTGAGATTTGCTTGTCCTCAAGCAAATGCGCTTTTATTCTAATCAAAATACAAGTTAGGGGTCATTTAATGCTAATATAAAAGTAATTACAACAAATAATCGTTCCACTTTAATCATAATAAGCACGGAGATTAGAAACTAGCACCTCACAAGTAGTGTTTAGATACTCACATCTCTCAAGTGTCATCAAAATAAATCTCATAAATGAAAACGGATAATATCTCTCACTACCTGTCATAGCAAATAGATTACCATAGGCTTGGGAAAGGATCGAAAACCTCCTCCACTAGGCGTAAGCACCTAAGATAAACTATCAAAGAGGGCTTTTACATGGGTTATAACGTTAGGTGTAGGGATATGATAAACACGGATTTGTTGGATAAGGGATATTTTACTGGTGGCGAGTTAAAGATCTTGATTAATTACATGTACTATACAATGTTGCTGAGCCAAGACTAGACTCGATCTTAAGCTAAAAACAAAATAACAAAAACATAAAATAAACATAAAATGAAACGGGATGGTAGTCCGTATGTTTTTTTTACTTTTCTTTTTCTCATTTTCTTTTTTTTCTATTTTTCTTGATTTTTTCGGATTTTTTTTTTTTTATTTATTTATTATTTTTTTTTTTTCATACACTTTTGCCCTACCATCCAAAACAATACATCATAGGGGCGTTGCATTCCCCTTACACTTGAACCTTTACATAACTTTACAAATACTATTCTAATGACTCGAATTAAGATAATCGAAACACTTGGAGTACTTTTAAAATATTTAGCATATATGGGGGTAATAAATGATATTCTACCCCATTACTCCTTTACACTAGTACTTTACCCATGAGTCTCAATCGTCCCAAAACAATATGTACAAAGATATGACTCGACTTAGCAACCATGTAATCAATTAGATAATTAACTTGGGTTTAAACATATGTTGTCACAATAATGCACTAAAGATGAGTGCATACAAGGTAGGCTAAGGCGATTTGGGTGTACATTTAAGTGGGGTGTAACAAATTCTTCCTTTAAGTAAAATGCTTAAAGGTCGAAACGAAAAGATAGGCTCTGAGGGGTGTACTAGGGGTATCGTGTACTAAAAATGAGTACAACGCAAAGGGTGTGGGAGAATTACTTGACTAATGTAGCCAATGTAATTATAACAAAAACACAGGTGTAAAACAATGGGTTAATCCTAATGCCTCTTATCATGTAGTAAATCTAACTGCACGAATGTAGTCTCACTTGTGGCCTCGGAATGGTCCTAACGCAAGTTCTAGAATCTAAGTGCTACCGGTACACACATCATAGCATAAATGCTTTTCCTACCAATTCTAGGGGCGAACCTCACATATTTGGGGTGGAAAATTTTTTTTTAGTGGTACGGTTTTGTGCTAGTCATATAACTCCTATCCATGAGACGCTCATTAAGACCAAAGTTTCACTCCTATATGTTGTAAAAAAAATTTAAATTTGGCACTAAAATTACCCTAACAGGTGTTTCTCTCAGTTTTATTACACATCTACTATTAAATAAACAAAAATCAAGCGCAATTGTATTCTCTAAAGTATCGTACTTTTACCCCCCCCCCCTTACACTTAAGATGAACATTGTCCCCAATGTTCAAATAACAAGATGTAAAAGCATAAAGTAAAAGAATGAAATCAAATACTCCCCTGATTCGCTCGGTGGATAATGTGGTAACATGGTTAGATCTTCTTCCAAGAGAATGTAGAAGCTTTACGACTAATGCATCGCCATAAACTTGATTCCACATACATCTCCTTGTCCAAAATAACCTGTTAAACCTGAGAAAACAAACACGAAAACCTGCATAACATCGGCGGGATAAATTTTATATATAAGGATATAATGCTTGTGGAATGATAATTTTGCAGATTCCTGGAGATTATAAGTTATAGATTTAATAAAAACTTTTTATGAAAACAAAACTTTCAAAAATTTCAGAAAATTCAAATCTGACGCCGTCAGGTTGTAAATCCTGACGCCGTCAGAAATGATCTGACAGAATTCTCATGTTAAGTTTCCGGAAAATTTTTGGAAAAACCTATACCTTACTTCCTGGAAATCCTGCAAAACATCATCATGACTCGATACAAGCATTTGACTCAAACAAATACTAATATGTATGTTAATTTATTATTATTACGATTCATGTCCATTTGTGTTCCAATAAACCGATTTAGATTTCCCTTACACTTAACTTTTGCAAAATACCTTTATATGTAGTTAAGACGAAGTTAAAAACAAGATAAAGCATTTTCACTAATTAGTTTTGAACATGAATCAATAATAATAAAAATTAAACATACATACGGAAGCAAATAAAATCAAACAAACAAACAAATAAACACACAATACAAATAAAGCTTGGGTTGCCTCCCAAGAAGCGCTTTTCTTTATTAACGAGTCTTGTAGCTAGACTCAAAGTCACCGTACATTACGTGACTCCATCATTGGTCACGGTTCCTAGGCCATTCTCATTTCCGGTTTTATATTCCGGTCCTAATTTCAAACAATCCTTGTAGAAACCGGATATCCTTTCCATAACATAGTTTACTCCTTTATTTCTATCCTCATCATTCCTATAGTAGACCGCTTGCTTAAGCTCCTTCTCAACATTTGACAGGTGTTGGAATTGCTCTATCTTATATGGCATTTGGTAGTTTACCTCATCGGTCTCATCCTCAAATCTAACTATCCCTAAGGAAGGTTCATAAGTCATTCTAGAGGCCTCAACAAATGGTTTTCCAAAAACCACTTGAGTTAAGGATGCATCGACTATTGGGCGGATATCTTCTACAATTACAAAGTCGGTGACATAAGTGAAGTTTCCTACATAAACCGGCAATCCCTTAACTCTTCCCGTGAAGTTACTCATCCAACCCTTATCAAGGAACATCCTATACCCAAGTTGATTTTTCATTATTAAGTTGTAGTGGGCTCTAGTCATGATGTTTATGGGCGATCTAAGGTCGATGTAAGCTTTCCACACATGCAAATGTCCGATGTTGCATGGTATGTTGAGATTAGAAGGATCGCCTATTTTTATAATTGGTCTACCTAGGAAGTATGGTGTCTCGGGGTCATCGAATAAATCTGTATGATATGCGCGCTCTTCCTTAGTGGGTAGCCTATTGAAGTAGTCCTCATCATTATCTACTTCTTCAATCTCACTTTTCCTAACTTCCTTATCAACCTCGACTTTCTCAACCTCATCCTCAGGTTCACTATTATCCTCATTCCTATCAATTGGTTTGATAGTGACAACGTTGACGAAGTGGACGTGTTTGGATGAAGAGGGGTCTTTTACTTGGGGTCCGCTATTTGTGTTCCTAGCGTCCTTATGTGGAGGTGATAGCACTTGGTTATTGAGGGCTTTCAACAAGTTGTCAATTTTATTGGTCATTGATGCGTGGTTTTGCAACCTTACAACAGGTTTTACCTCTCGAGGGATCTCAAGAGGCTTACAACCCCACCAGGCAGTGTACCTGACCGATGTAGTATAGTGTAGTGGTAAGTACGGGGGATTGATCGTTCTCCACAGGGAATAGTGTTCGTTAGGATTGAAAAACTACTCTAATAGGTCTAAGGGTGAGAGAAGATTCTTTTTATGTTTTTATAATTTTTTATGAAAGCAAGTAAAATCTCGGGTTTGAAAGAGTGGGCGGAATTAGTTGCTAGTCAACTAACCCAAGTTACTACGAATGCAAATAAAATAAAATAACAGAAAATGAAAAGGTGGTAAAACTTATGTGGAGAGAAATGTGTTTACTTAGATTTCCTTACTCCCTAACTATCTTTTACCGGTTGATTAGTGTGTATTAATTGCGTGGATGACGGGTGTATTCCTTAATACCAATCGTGGGGTGGCGTACGTACTTCCCCAACTCTACAAGCTCCTACTACACTCCTATATCGAGCCGGCTAGGAAGCTCCTAACATGGGATCACTAGAATTCGCTTGTGCATTAAATACAACCATAAAAACCTTTAGTACGCATCGGTTCATGTTTCTTAAGACGTTCAAGCAAGTTACCGAATAGGAAGTTAGCCAGTTTTCTTAAGCCTAACATAGATGAACAATCATCCAATACAACTAATAACACACTAATAACCAATAATCA
Organism: Artemisia tridentata subsp. tridentata; assembly: GCA_021014915.2. NCBI lineage: Eukaryota > Viridiplantae > Streptophyta > Magnoliopsida > Asterales > Asteraceae > Artemisia > Artemisia tridentata. Next base: position 85,997,157 of record CP139505.1, read on the forward strand.
ATAGCTAGGTTTCATTAGATCTAAGCAAACACAAAGAAAACCTAGCCTAGCATGTTAAACAAAAGACAAAAACAAGATAGAATCAAACAACACATAGACATATTGAATGATTAATTGATAACTTATCTTCAATGTAACATGGAAGATCTCAAGGCAAAAAGCCTTGAAAAAGCTGCTAAAATCGTCTTAGGGTTTTCACACACAAAGTTCCTCAATAAGTTCCACCCTAATGACAAAAAATTGCAAAACTATATATAGACTTTCAGATCTGACGGCGTCACGTTATGGAGTGTGACGCCGTCACCTCGCCGCTTTTAGGGTTCCCGGATGGCCTTCTTGACGCCGTCCCTCATTAGCTCTCCAAAATCCGTTCTGGCTTATCAAGGCTTGACGCCGTCAGACTTAGGTGTGACGCCGTCCCTCTTTAAATTAAGCCGTGACGACCTTGATCACATTAAAGCGTGACGCCGTCAAAATTTCATGCAAATTTCTCTGGCTTATCATGAGTAATTTTCACATCCACCACTTTTGCCAAGCCATGACGCCGTCCAGAACAAATCCTGACACCGTCAAAGGTAATTTCCAGCACAATTTTGAGACTTTGTCGTTTTCTTCACTTTTATGCTCCAAAAACGTCCAAAATGCTTCCTTTTCCAGATTTCTCCTCAAAAGTACCTAAAATGACAAAAGGAACGATTTAGGGCAATATTTAATCAAATAAATACGATTTAGGGCTTAAATGACCCCTTAAAAGCGGTACACTTTTCGCTTCATCAAATACCCTTACACTTGAGATTTGCTTGTCCTCAAGCAAATGCGCTTTTATTCTAATCAAAATACAAGTTAGGGGTCACTTAATGCTAACATAAAAGTAATTGCAACAAATAGTCGTTCCACTTTAATCATAATAAGCACGGAGATTACAAACTAGCACCTCACAAGTAGTGTTTAGATACTCACATCTCTCAAGTGTCATCAAAATAAATCTCATAAATGAAAACGGATAATATCTCTCACTACCTGTCATAGCAAATAGATTACCATAGGCTTGGGAAAGGATCGAAAACCTCCTCCACTAGGCGTAAGCACCTAAGATAAACTATCAAAGAGGGCTTTTAAATGGGTTATAACGTTAGGTGTAGGGAAAAGGAAAACACGGTTTTGTTGGATAAAGGATATTTTACTGGTGGCGAGTTAAAGATCTTGATTAATTACATGTACTATACAATGTTGCTAAGCCAAGACTCGACTCGATCTTAAGCTAAAAACAAAATATACAAAAACATAAAATAAACATAAAATAAAACGGGATGGTAGTCCGTATGTTTTTTCTACTTTTCTTTTTCTCATTTTTTTTGTATTTTTTTCTTGATTTTTTCGATTTTTTTTTTTTTTTTTCATACACTCTTGCCCTATCATCCAAAATAATACATCATAGGGGCGTTGCATTCCCCTTACACTTGAACTTTTACATAACTTTACAAATTACTATTCTAATGACTCGAATTAAGATAATCAAAACACTTGGAGTACTTTTAAAATATTTAGCACATATGGGGGTAATAAATGATGTTCTTCCCCATTACTCCATTATACTAGTACTTTACCCATGAGTCCCAATCGTCCCAAAACAAAATGTACAAGGATATGACTCGACTTAGCAACCATGTAATCAATTAGATAATTAACTTGGGTTTAAACAAATGTTGTCACAATAATGCACTAAAGATGAGTGCATACAAGGTAGGCTAAGGCGATTTGGGTGTACATTTTAGTGGGGTGTAACAAATTTTTCCTTTAAGTAAAATGCTTAAAGGTCGAAACGAAAAGATAGGCTCTGAGGGGTGTACTAGGGGTATCGTGTACTAAAAATGAGTTCAACGCAAAGGGTGTGGGAGAATTACTTGACCAATGTAGCCAACGTAATTATAACAAAAACACAGGTGTAAAACAATGGGTTTATCCTAATGCCTCTTATCATGTAGTAAATCTAACTACCCGAATGTAGTCTCACTTGTGGCCTCGGAATGGTCCTAACGCAAGTTCTAGAATCTAAGTGCTACCGGTAGACACATCATAGCATAAATGCTTTTCCTACCAATTCTAGGGGCGAACCTCACATATTTGGGGGTGGAAAATGTTTTTAGTGGTACGGTTTTTGTGCTAGTCATATAACTCCTATCCATGAGACGCTCATTAAGATCAAAGTTTCACTCCTATATGTCGTAAAAAATTTTAAATTTGGCACTAAAATTACCCTAACAGGTATTTCTCTCAGTTTTATTACACATCTATTATTAAACAAACAAAAATCAAGCGTAATAGCATTCTCTAATCGTACTTTTACCCCCCCCCCCTTACACTTAAGATGAACATTGTCCCCAATGTTCAAATAACAAGATGTAAAAGTATAAAGTAAAAGAATGAAATCAAATACTCCCCTGATTCGCTCGGTGGATAATGAAGTAACATGGTTAGATCTTCTTCCAAAGTAATGTTGAAGCTCCATGACTAATGCATCGCCATAAGCTTGATCCAACAAACATTTCCTTGTCCAAAATAACCTGTTAAACCTGAGAAAACAAACACGGAAACCTGCATAACATCGGCGGGATAAACTCTATATATAAGGATATAATGCTTGTGGAATGATACTTTTGCAGATTCCTGGAGATTATAAGTTAGAGATTTAATAAAAACTTTTTATGAAAACAAAACTTTCAAAAATTTTCAGAAAATTAAACTTGACGCCATCAGGTTGTAACTCCTGACGCCGTCAGAAATGATCTGACAGAATTCTCATGTTACGTTTCCGGAAAATTTTTGGAAAAACCTATGCCTTACTTCCTGGAATTCCTGCAAAACATCATTATGACTCGATACAAGCATTTGACTCAAACAAATACTAATATGTATGTTTATTTATTATTATTACGATTCATGTTCATTTGTGTTCTAATAAACCGATTTGGATTTCCCTTACACTTAACTTTTGCAAAATACCTTTATATGTAATTAAGACGAAGTTAAAAACAAAATAAAGCATTTTCACAAATTAATTTTGAACATGAATCAATAATAATAAAATTTAAACATACATACGGAAACAAATAAAATCAAACAAACAAATAAATAAACACACAAAGCAAATAAAGCTTGGGTTGCCTCCCAAGATGCGCTTTTCTTTATTAACGAGTCTTGTAGCTAGACTCAAAGTCACGTACATTACGTGATTCCATCATTCATAATGACGTATCCCTGATAGATATAATCCTTGTTATCAGGGTGGTGGTGTCTCAATCGCTCGACATTCGCAGTCACTTCACCTCCTCCCTTGCTGGTCAAGCTTACTACCCCATCTTGGTGTAGACTTTTAATTGTGAATGGTCCGTACCACCAGGGACTTGGTTCATCGGTAGGTGCTTTTGTTTCTGAATGCCTTAGGAGTACTGAGTCTCCTTTTGTAAATTCAACGGGGTTATTGGTCTGCTCATCAGCCTCAATATAATCGTTATTTCCACCCTTACATTCTCTAATCTCATTTTCCTTGTAATTCTTAATCCTTGCCTCCCATGCACGGATTTTCTCTCGAACCTTACCACGGATTATATTGGGGTTCGCCTCCATCTTCTTTTGTAGAGCAACATCTCGTATATGTCGTGGGATCGTTGGGAAGTTTATTGTTTTCTTCCCCTTCTTCATTTGGATGGTACTTTTTTCGTAATTGATTTGTGCCCTAGTGGTCGCGAGAAAGGGTGCCCCAAGGATTATTGGCATATTCATGTCATTTCTTTCAATAATCATGAAGTCGACCGGATACAGGAATCCGGCAACGTTGACCAACACATCTTCCGCAATTCCTAACGGGTACTCATAAGAATGTTTTGCAAAGGAGAGTTTAGTACGGGTGATGGATGGCAGTTCGTCAGTTAACTGGACATAAACGGATAAGGGCATCAAATTTACGTCGGAGCCTTGGTCAGCTACCGCACCCAGATACTTGAGTTTTCCAATGTTGCATGGTATTTCGAAGACCCCGTAGAATTTCTGCTTTTCCACTAACTCTTGTTTTATGAGGCACTCATACAATTGCCCTCCGGGTAATGTGTCGGATTCATCATCCGGTTCCATCCTCTTGGACTCCTTGTTGGGTAGATGAGTACGTCGATAGTTTCCCACCCAATCGTTTATGGTTTCCTTGTTTATTTCGTGCTTCAAGTAATGCCTCACTTGTTGTGACTTTGGTGGTTCTTCCAATTGGCGCTCCTCAGTGGGCGCCTCCTTTCCCTTGTCGGAATTGTATGTGTAGGCATTTGTGTTTCCGTCATTAAGTGGGACGAGGTCAATTTTGTTAACTTCCATAGTTATCAACTTTCCTCTTCCATCATTTTCGCCCTCTTGGACGACGGAGACGGCATTAACACATTTAGTGTTGGGAACTTCAACATCTTTTCGCACTAGCACATTTTTAGGAGCTTTTGTATTTGTGTATTCTTTCAAAAGGTTCATCATCTCCACCATCTTCTCTTCCATCTCCTCCTTCTGTTTGTAGACGGCTTCCTCAAATTTCGCCAACCGTTCGGAGTGTTTTGACATGTATTCTCTCATTCGAGCTTCGAACGTTGGACTAAGTTCCTGAGGTGGTGAGTTGGGTTGAGCGTGCTTATGGAAGGGTTTAGTATTTTCCCTACGAGGTGATTCGGACAATGGTATTTGCTTAACGCTTGAGACTGAGTTAATTGTTGCTTTTTGTGGACTTAAGGGTCTCTTTTGCTTTTCCATAAGATATGCAACCCTTTTCTCAAGTTCACTAACGCTTTCCTCAGTGATTTGATTGGCTGTATCGGGCGATGAATATGTCTTGACCGCCGAGCGTACGTCGTGAGAAACTTGCCACAATTCATCATCGTCGGATGCAAGCTCATCAATGATCTCCCATGATTCCTCGGCGCTTTTGTCGCGCAATCTGCCCCCGGCGGCTCGATCGATGGCACGCTTGGTGTGGTAATCAACATGGTCATAGAAGATTTGGATTTGAAGCCAAAGATTTATGCCATGATGAGGGACTTTTTGGAGTAAGTCCTTGAATCGAATCCATGCCCCGTAGAGGGTTTCGCCTTGACGTTGTTCAAACATCAAGATATCCTTCCTTAGCTTGGTAGTTCTTCCCGGTGGGAAAAACTGAGCAAGGAAGCGAGTGGTGAGATCATCCCAAGAGGTGATGGATCCTGCGGGTTGACGCTCTAGCCATTGACTAGCTTGGTCCCGCAGAGAGAATTGAAAGAGACGCAGTCGGGTCGTCTCTCGAGTGGCAACATCAAGGTCTATAGAATCAACGATTTTGAGAAAGTCCTTGAGATGTTGATTAGGATCTTCATAACGAAGTCCATGGAATGCGCATCCGCTTTGCACCAACCGGATGGTGTCGGATCGCAAGGGAGTGACATTGGCTCCTTGAGTGAGCTCAATGGTGTTTCGATAGCCATGGTGGCTAGGACGGGAGTACTCTCCTAAAGTACGGGCTCTAGGAGGTGGTGGTGGTTGTTGTGGTGGTGGGTTGTTAGGATCAAGGATATTACCATCTTCCATGATGTCGAATGGTAATGGTTACGAACAAAGAAACGAAGAAAATAGATAGACTAAAGAAAACCTAGAAAAAGAAAATAAAAATCTCACTAGAAAGGAAACTAGTGAGTAGACCTATAAAATAAAAAATTCAACCTAAACAATAACTATTCCCCGGCAGCGGCGCCAAAAACATGATGCGTGGTTTTGCAACCTTACAACAGGTTTTACCTCTCGAGGGATCTCAAGAGGCTTACAACCCCACCAGGCAGTGTACCTGACCGATGTAGTATAGTGTAGTGGTAAGTACGGGGGATTGATCGTTCTCCACAGGGAATAGTGTTCGTTAGGTATGAAAAACTACTCTAATAGGTCTAAGGGTGAGAGAAGATTCTTTTTATGTTTTTATAATTTTTTATGAAAGCAAGTAAAATCTCGGGTTTGAAAGAGTGGGCGGAATTAGTTGCTAGTCAACTAACCCAAGTTACTACGAATGCAAATAAAATAAAATAACAGAAAATGAAAAGGTGGTAAAACTTATGTGGAGAGAAATGTGTTTACTTAGATTTCCTTACTCCCTAACTATCTTTTACCGGTTGATTAGTGTGTATTAATTGCGTGGATGACGGGTGTATTCCTTAATACCAATCGTGGGGTGGCGTACGTACTTCCCCAACTCTACAAGCTCCTACTTCACTCCTATGTCGAGCCGGCTAGGAAGCTCCTAACATGGGATCACTAGAATTCGCTTGTGCATTAAATACAACCATAAAAACCTTTAGTACGCATTGGTTCATGTTTCTTAAGACGTTCAAGCAAGTTACCGAATAGGAAGTTAGCCAGTTTTCTTAAGCCTAACATAGATGAACAATCATCCAATACAACTAATAACACACTAATAACCAATAATCAATAGCTAGGTTTCATTAGATCTAAGCAAACACAAAGAAAACCTAGCCTAGCATGTTAAACAAAAGACAAGAACAAGATAGAATCAAACAACACATAGACATATTGAATGATTAATTGATAACTTATCTTCAATGTAACATGGAAGATCTCAAGGCAAAAAGCCTTGAAAAAGCTGCTAAAATTGTCTTAGGGTTTTCACACACAAAGTTCCTCAATAAGTTCCACCCTAATGACAAAAAATTGCAAAACTATATATAGACTTTCAGATCTGACGGCGTCACGTTATGGAGTGTGACGCCGTCACCCTCGCCGCTTTTAGGGTTCCCGGATGGCCTTCTTGACGTCGTCCCTCTTTAGCTCTCCAAAATCCGTTCTGGCTTATCAAGGCTTGACGCCGTCAGACTTAGGGGTGACGCCGTCCCTCTTTAAATTAAGCCGTGACGACCTTGATCACATTAAAGCGTGACGCCGTCAGAATTTCATGCAAATTTCTCTGGCTTATCATGAGTAATTTTCACATCCACCACTTTTGCCAAGCCATGACGCCGTCCAGAACAAATCCTGACGCCGTCAAAGGTAATTTCCAGCACAATTTTGAGACTTTGTCGTTTTCTTCACTTTTATGCTCCAAAAACGTCCAAAATGCTTCCTTTTCCAGATTTCTCCTCAAAAGTACCTAAAATGACAAAAGGAACGATTTAGGGCAATATTTGATCAAATAAATACGATTTAGGGCTTAAATGACCCCTTAAAAGCGGTACACTTTTCGCTTCATCAAATACCCTTACACTTGAGATTTGCTTGTCCTCAAGCAAATGCGCTTTTATTCTAATCAAAATACAAGTTAGGGGTCATTTAATGCTAACATAAAAGTAATTGCAACAAATAGTCGTTCCACTTTAATCATAATAAGCACGGAGATTACAAACTAGCACCTCACAAGTAGTGTTTAGATACTCACATCTCTCAAGTGTCATCAAAATAAATCTCATAAATGAAAACGGATAATATCTCTCACTACCTGTCATAGCACTCACGAGTGTCGTGGGGACCACTACATAATTCACACGAAGAAGTGATTTTGTTCACTTGGCTTGAAGGTTTAGGAGCCTCGTAGGATTTCATGAGAAACTTGACTTGGTCTTCAAGTTCTATGATCCTACGGTCGGAAGTGCTTGAATTGTTCAAAGGCAAAGATATTGCCTTGACCGTTTTATTCAAATCACGGGGATCACTCCAACTTTCGTTGTCATAAAGAGCAAGATCTTCTAGGAGAGCCCATGATTGTTCCGCACTTAGATCACGTAGCTTACCACCGGCCGATTGGTCAATGGTTTGCCTCGTGGAGAGATTGATATGGTCATAGAAGATTTGGACTTGGAGCCAAAGTTCTATGCCATGGTGAGGGACTTTTTGGAGTAAGTCCTTGAATCGAGTCCATGCCTCGTAGAGGGTTTCGCCTTGACGTTGTTGGAACATCAAGATATCATTCCTTAGCTTGGTAGTTCTTCCCGGTGGGAAAAACTGAGCAAGAAAACGAGTGGTGAGATCATCCCAAGAGGTGATGGATCCTGCGGGTAGACGCTCTAGCCATTGACTAGCTTGGTCCCGCAAAGAGAATTGAAAGAGACGCAGTCGGGTCATCTCTCGAGTGGCAACATCAAGGTCTATAGAATCAACAATTTTGAGAAAGTCCTTGAGATGTTGATTAGGATCTTCGGAACGAAGTCCATGGAATGTGCATCCGCTTTGCACCAACCGGATGGTGTCGGATCGCAAGGGAGTGACATTGGCTCCTTGAGTGAGCTCAATGGTGTTTCGATAGCCATGGTGGCTAGGACGGGAGTAGTCTCCTAAGGTACGGGCTCTAGGAGGTTGTGGTGGTTGTTGTGGTGGGTTGTTGGGATCAAGGATATTACCATCTTCCATGATGTCGGATGGTAATGGTTACGAACAAAGAAACGAAGAAAATAGATAGACTAAAGAAAATCTAGAAAAATAAAATAAAAATCTCACTAGAAAGGAATCTAGTGAGTAGACCTATAAAATAAAAAATTCAACCTAAACAATAACTATTCCCCGGCAGCGGCGCCAAAAACTTGATGCGTGGTTTTGCGACCTTACAACAGGTTTTACCTCTCAAGGGATCTCGAGAGGCTTACAACCCCACCAGGCAGTGTACCTGATCGATGTAGTATAGTGTAGTGGTAAGTACGGGCGATTGATCGTTCTTCACAGGGAATAGTGTCGTTAGGATTGAAAAAACTACTCTAATAGGTCTAAGGGTGAGAGAAGATTCTTTTTTTGTATTTTTATATTTTTTATGAAAGCAAGTAAAATCTCGGGTTTGAAAGAGTGGGCGGAATTAGTTGCTAGTCAACTAACCCAAGTAACTACGAATGCAAATAAAATAAAATAACTGAAAATGAAAAGGTTGTGAAACTTATGTGGAGAGAAATGTGTTTACTTAGATTTCCTTACTCCCTAACTATCTTTTACCGGTTGATTAGTGTGTATTAATCGCGTGGATGACGGGTGTATTCCTTAATACCAATCGTGGGGTGGCGTACGTACTTCCCCAACTCTACAAGCTCCTACTTCACTCCTATGTTGAGCCGGCTAAGAAGCTCCTAACATGGGATCACTAGATATCGCTCATGCATTAAATACAACCATAAAAACCTTAGTACGCATTGGTTCATGTTTCTTAAGACGTTCAAGCAAGTTACCGAATAGGAAGTTAGCCAGTTTTCTTAAGCCAAACATCGATGAACAATCATCCAAAACAATTAATAACACACTAATAACCAATAATCAATAGCTAGGTTTCATTAGATCTAAGCAAACACAAGATAAATCTAGCCTAGCATGTTAATTAAAAGACAAGAACGAGATATAATCAAACAACACATAGACATATTGAATGATTAAACGATTACTTATCTTCAATTAAACATGGGAGATCCAAGGGTATGAAAACCCTTAAAAATGGCAGAAATTCGTCTTAGGGTTTCTCCTCCAAAATTACACACAATAACTTCCACCCCAATGACAAAAAATTGCAAAACTATATATAGAGTTTAAGGGCTGACGGCGTCACGTTATAGATCCTGACGCCGTCACCTCGCCGCTTTTAGGGTTCCCGGATGGCCTTCCTGACGCCGTCCCTCTTTAGACCTCCAAAATCTCTTCTGGCTTATCAAAGCTTGACGCCGTCAGAAATGAGCTTGACGCCGTCCCTCTTTAAGTTAAGCCGTGACGACCTTGATCACTTCAAAGGGTGACGCCGTCAGATTTTTCATGCAAAATTCTCTGGCTTATCATGAGTAATTTTCATATCCACCTTTTTTTTGCCATGCCATGACGCCGTCTGGACCAATCCCTGACGCCGTCAAAGGTACTTTCCAACATAATTTTGAGACTTTGTCGTTTTCTTCACTTTTATGCTCCAAAAACGTCCAAAATGCTTCCTTTTCCAGATTTCTTCTCAAAAGTACCTAAAATGACAAAAGGAACGATTTAGGGCAATATTTGATCAAATAAATACGATTTAGGGCTTAAATGACCCCCTAAAAGCGGTGCACTTTTCGCTTCATCAATGAACTAGATCTGAATATTGATGAAATGGATGTTGATCGGACTGAAGGCTCGATATCTTCGCAGCGGATGAGCAAGAGATGATTAATGAAATTAATCCCATCATTCAGTCTATCCACAAGATTATGCATCAAACTTACCACCAAACACTTCTATCTCACTAAATATCAACTCTTTTTTCTCTCACTCTAAAAACCCTAGCCGCACCTTTTCAATCGGTTAAAAAATTACACGATCTGTTATGCTTGCTAATATAACCATTCGGGAGCAGGTTCTCGGGATCGAAATTATTAAAAAAAATTAAAACTAATTTAAATAATTTATAACTAATTTAAATCATTTTTAGTTTATTTAATATTAATTAAATATTTTAAATCATTTTTAATATACATAAGATAAAGAAAAAAGAAAAACAAAAATCATCCCTTTTTTTCACCAAAATTTTCCACCAAAAATTAAACGGCCCGCCAATATTTTAATAACCCCGCCAATATTGTCGTCCCTAATTGGTATCAATTATTGACTTAGTATACCACCAGATCTATCTTCGTTAACTCTTATCCAAAAAAAATAAAAAATAAAAAAAAATAACCGACTGCCCTTCTATTCTTCTTCAATTGATCGATCGTGAACCACCTTCAACACCACATTTGCCGGCCGTGAACCACCACCCCGCCATGACACCACATTCGACACCACCACCTTCAACACCACTGTGCACAGCCACATTGTTTTAAAGGTATGTTTTTTCTTTTAATTTTTGTGTGTTAATTTGTATATTATTTTGTTTGTTGTTTGTTGTGTTTTTGTTTGTTAGATGGCACCACAACCACCACGGCAGCCGCATTAGCCACCACCGCTAGCAGCAGTAGCACCACAGCCGCATTGTTTGTGTTTGTTAAAGGTGTTTTTTTATTGTGTTAATGTGTTTGTGAATTGTTAGTAACTTTGAGGAATGGTATAACTTTGTGAATTGTTAGTTACTTTGAGGAGTAGTTTAATTTGTATCGTATTTGTTAGTTTAATTTGTATCGTATTTGTCGAATGCTATCGTGGATTTGAATAATTTGGTATTGTATCATATTGCCAAATTGGTATTGCGGATTGTGGTTGATTTGCAGGTTTTGTTTTTGTAGATTTTTTTGAAAAAATCTGGAAATGCAGGTTTTCCTGCATTTTTTTTTTTGGCATACAGGACAGAATGGGAAGACACTGTCGTCCCATTTTGTTATTGACTGCCACATCATCTGGATATAATTTTAAATAATATAAACAGGTTGGGACGAGATTCTCGTCCCATTTCGTTTTTTAAAAACATTTTTCGTATTTAATTAATAGCAATAAAGAAAGTAAAAAAAAGGAAAAAACATTTGGGACGAGAATCTCGTCCCAAATATGCAAATACATGTCGACCCAAACTGTGGTTTAAGAGTTGAATTTGTGGTGGGCCCAAACAAAAATGTCGACCCATGTTGCTCTATAAATGTCGCCCCAAATTTTTTTGGGACAAGAAATAATGTACTAGCAGAATGGGACGAGGTGTCGTCCCATTCATTGTTTGGATCGACCTCCTTTGAGGATTTGGGACGAGATTATCGTCCCATATGGCTTCTATTTTTGTAGTGATTCCATCTGACAAGAAGTACAACCATTGCCTCGTCATGTAGACGATGAGGTGCACTATGGTGAAAAAAACGAGGGGTCGTGGTGTGGTGAAGAGGCACGGCGAAGTGTCAAGGTGGACTAGCGAGGTATAATTTCAAGTGCACCTTGTACTCTAACAAACAAGAACTGAAAAAAAGTACATCTGTGATATTAGATTATAACTCTACTTGTGATAGTGACATATGGTCATAAGAGTGTTGGCAGTGGTCATCGGCTTCCCAGCGGCAAGGGGGGAGGCCGCCGGTGAACACCGCCGCCAACCCCCAAGCCGCTAGAATCATGCCACTAGGAAGCTTGGCCAAGACGCAGAATCATGGGTGGAAGAGACAAAAAAAATTTGTGGACCGTTGGAGGAAATAGCCGTTTGGGCTGTTTTCATTTTTTTTTTTTAAAAAAAAAAAAAAAAAACTTCTTATAGCACTATATATATTCACACATATAACACTATATATTTTCACACATATATACATATATTTACACACATATAACACTCAATATATTCACTCACAATGGCACCCAAAAAACCAATTTGTTCCACCCCGTAAGAACACGAAAAAGGCTACGTCGCAAGGTTCGAGACAAGGTTCGGGTCAAGAAAACCAACCACAACTTCCGGATTTTCTCAACGATCCGAACATGTTGGCGTATGCTAATCTATCGGCTTCCCTGATTGCTAGCAACCAACTTCCGACTCAAGAAAGCATTCCGGTTGATGTACAAGGTTCGTCAACCGAACAAGAAGTCGACGAAATGGAGGAAGATGATCCGAAGGGAAAAGCCAAGGTCGATTGGGATGAAGACGATGAAGTGCGATTGTGTCAAGCGTGGTGTTATCACACGGAGACTAAGAAGGGGGTGTCGTGTATACGCGAAAATTTTTGGAAGAAAGTTTTGGACCATTACATCGCAAACGGAGGCGACCCCACACGCACTTATCATAGTCTAAACTCAAAGTAACGAAAGTTGATGGAACAAATGTCGATTTACAACGGTCTCTTTATCCAAGCGGTATATTTTTTATAATTATTTTTAAGTTATATTTTTAAGTTGTTGTTTATTTTTTATAGTTATTTTTACGTTATATTTTTTTATAATTAATTTTATTATTTTTGTTTATTATATATTTATTGCAGTCGCGATTGAAGGAAAGTGGGCTCAACGATTACGATGTAGCTAAGCGGGCTAATGCCGATTATCAAAAACTCAAGAAGAAAAGTTTTCCTCACGCGAAGGCGTGGGAGGTGGTAAAAGATTATGATAAGTGGCAACAAGTTGCGCTACTTGGTGAGAGTACGTCAAAGAGAACAAGCCGAACGAAAGAAGGAAAAAGACGAGCTTCAAATGAACGATTTAAGGAAGAAAACCAAGGCGCGTGACTGGAAGATTTACACCGAACCACACGAGCATATCACAAACACTCGGTTGTTGAAGGTGGTGATTCAACAAAAATCCGAAATCGCGGACACGTACGGGTGGGACAAATATTGGGAGGAGGAGTAGTAGCTTGGTTTTATTTCTTGTATTGTCGTTTTTATTATTTTTCGTATTTTCATTTGTAGTTTCGTTTTAATATCCGTATCGTAGTTTAATGTAATTTGTATTTGACGTTTAATGTATTTTTATTATTTATAACATTAATTGTTTGTTTTTATATATTTATATATACATATAATCTTTATTATTTGTAAACATTATATATAAATAATAAATAAATAAAATGAGGCATGATTCCGAATCCTCTAGAATCCACCCACTGCCAACAGTTTTGCCTTCAGAATCCTCCAGAATCCTCCAGCCACATGGCAGTCTGTGATTGGTCGGTGAGAATCCTCCCATGATTCCGAATCCTCCACAGCCAACACCCTAAGTTTATTACTGTAACTAATGCCAAACTCAAGTGTGTACGAAGAGGTGTTTGAGAGCCACATAAAGAAAATAAAAAAATTTTTCTTTTTTGTTTTTCATATTCAGTCCTTGTATTATATAAAAGTGTGTTGTTTTTTAATGTAATTTGTATTTTTCATATTCACATTTTTTGTTTTTTGTTTTTTTTTTAATGTGTTAATTCGTATTTTTATTATGTTTTGTATGTGTTAATTTGTAATTTTAATTGAATGAAATGAATTTTATGTTATTTGATAAATTGAATAAAAAAATAAAATAGGAAGTGGTGGGAACCAAATGAGTAAGTTGTGATTTATTATAATAAGGGGGTTATAAAGGGAGGTTTTTTCATGGTGACGTGACACCCCGTAGGATCTAAATGAGTAAATTTGTGACACCCGGTGCTCTTAGGTCAAAAGAAAGTATTTTCTTATACATTTCACATGGCCATGATCTATTTTGAAACTATATACAGTTAGGTATTGATTATATCTGCACACATATTTTTCATTATGTAGAACGGGGATGTGTAGATTATGAAATGCAGTAAATTTATTAATGTATTTTGTTGATCTTATAGGCCAAGATCGATTTAGTTTTAGGCCTGATAAAAGTTAGGAGTATTTAGTAAACTTGTGTGTGATTTATATGCAAATCCAAGATTGAGGATATCTCCAGGAACAAAGTTTTAATTGTATCAAATCATAAGATTTGACCAAAAGTTTGTCTTCTTTGTGATTTCCTTGGTATTTTTGGATTTAATCTGCTACACCTTTGGATAAAGACAGATTTTATACTTGAGTGTCATACCCTTTTTTACTTAGAGTTCAAGTGACCATAGTTGTATCGTTGAATACTAAGGCTACTTGCAGTAAGCCAAAAGGATCGATCGTTTGTGTCGATCGATTGAATCGTCCTTGTTGTAGCAAAAACAAATGATCGATCGATTGGGATGAAATAGAGAATGAAGGTCGCAAAGTCGATCGAATCATTTGCACTTTTTTTTTTTCCTTTCTTTTTGAAATATATCCGTTGCAAAGTAAAATAAAATAAAATAAAATAAAATCTTTCACTTATAAATACACAACATAAACACACAACTCAAACACACTTCAATCCACAAATTTCACATTTCTCTCTATTCAAAATGACTTGTTGTCTACACGGATTACTGAAATTTAAGTTTATGTTTATGTAATGTTTTTAATCTATGTACTGTTTTAATTAATAATGAAATTTAAGTTTGTGTTAAAAATGATTAAAAAAAAAAAAAAAAAAAAAAAAAAAAAAAGATGAAGGTCGCCTTACTGAGGCACCCAATCGCCTGAAGGTCGCTGGAGAGAAAAAACTGAGGTGGCAGAGAAAATGAGAGGGATTGACCCTTATTACTGCAAGTAGCCTAAAGCAGTGAAATCTGTCATGCTCATAAAAGTTGCCTACCAAAATTTCATTACGTTAACTGTAAGTTTTTGTTCAGTAAAATTTCATCCTATATATGAAGTTTTAGTGTAAATTTTTTAGCTAGAACTTTAGTGTCCAAGTTTTAGAATTTCATATGAAACATGTTTAAATGTTTAATCTTTGTTAACTCCTTTAAAATCATCAAAACTATAATTTCATGAATATAAAACAATAAGTCCTTTTAGTTTGAAGCATAGTCACAATTTAACTTGTTTGCAAGTCAAACCATGCCCCCTTTGTTCACTCACTGTCATTGGGGATGTTTGTGATTTCTTATTGAAACTTAATAAACGCGTATGTGCTTCTTACTTTTTACGGTCATACAAGTAGTTTTGTGGTTGTTTGGGATTGCTTATTCGAATTTTTGGTCTAAATATATGAAAACAAAATAAACCTCTTTAGATAAACAGGTTGAAAGCTAAAGTTGTTTATCTCAAACTACTTAACAAACTATTTCTGGAGGCTTAAACAAATTTTGTTAAGCAATCCGAAACACACCCGTATATTATGCCTATATGATTAACGATAATAACCATAGTACATATAAAGTTTGATAAGTCAAAACTAGTAAAAGACAGAAAATACGGAACATAAAATGGTAAAAAATGTGGGTGAGGAGGGGTGTCAGAATCTTATAGGAGGTACCCCTAACAACACCTTCCAAAAATCAGCACGAGCCTGTTCCACCTCGGCACGTTCTTCTAGAGTCCCATAATCCGGGTCGAATTCCCATTTTTGCTTCCCTACATAGTTGTTTGTGCTATACAGGTACGGATATTCCATCCTGTTAGAACATTAAAACCCCGTAGGTAATACTTTATTATTGTTCACTATAAATAGAGTACAAAACACAGAAACCCTAATGGACCCTAACCCCACACTGGGCTTGGGCCATATTTATCATCTAATACCCCTCGCAGTCCGAGCGGCTAAATCGCGAAAGCTCGAACTGGAGTAGTAAACTAGAAAAGAAAAGAAAAACAAAACATTAACAAAAACATAACTTTAGTCGACTCGTAACAAACCCTACCAACGGTCGACTCTGGTCAACTGGTACCAACGGTCGGCTAAGTCGACTGGTAACAAAACTGTACCAACGGTCGACTTTAGGGACTGGTACCAACGGTCGACTTTAGTCGACTGGTAACAAAGCCGTACGAACAATCGACTAACAAATAAATAATAAAACAACTATAACATTTTTTTTTCTTCTTTTTTTAACAATAAAACATAAATTAACAACCACCATCACAGTCCGAGACATCGTTCCGTTCTGATTTGCATGATTGTTAGCCAAAGGAATTAAATCCTTTATTCCCTCTACACGTTCGCCGAGAAAAACAAACTAAATTCCTTTTGCTTGGTCTTCGGATATAATAAACTAAAATCTTCTCATTGGTCTTCGAATATAAACAAAACTGTACCAACACTTTTCACGCAGCGGATAAGGATAGAAAATATAATTTAGGCTAGGGTTTGACGGGGTGTCACAAAGGAGGTGGCTTAACTTAGCCACCTAGATCTGAGGATCAGACCCGCTCCAATGTCATGTTAAACATTGAAAACCCCGTAGGTGATACGTTTTATTGATACGATATATATAGAGGCAATACATAATGAAACCCTACACTGGTACATAAAGTGGCTTTCGTCACACCAAAAATGTGTGACGATATGCATATAGTCACACACGTTTTTTTTGGTGTGTGTCACGAAAGGTCGCGCCACCGTAGGTAGCATATAGTCACATTGTTTAGTTTGTGGCCGTTTTCATTGAAAAAGAGTGACCAAAACCCGAATATGTGTGACAAATTAGGCACAAGTTTTGTTGGATTAATCAGTATGTGTGACTATTTCTTGTCCTATTGCCACATGAATATATAATAAATGTGACGTTTGTGATGATTTAGTCACACAACGTGTGTTGTTTTTTTGGAGTTAGTCACATACAATTTAAAAAACAATGGCCAAAAGTGTTAATAAGTGTGACCATATGCTGTTTAAAGTGAAAAAATGTGTATTTTGTGTGACTATTGATCATCCAATGGCCACATGAATGTTATGTTTGTGTGGCCTTTTGTAATATTTAGTCACACAAAATATGTTTGTTTTGGGTATTTAGTCACATACAATTAAGCAAAAAGTGACCAAAAGTGTTAATAAGTGTGACCATATGCTGTTTAAAGTGAAGAAATGTGTATTTTGTGTGACTATTGATCATCTAATGGTTACATGAATTTTTAGTTTGTGTGGCCTTTTGTAATATTTAGTCACACAAACCATGTTTGTTTTGGGTATTTAGTCACATACAATTAAGCATAAAGTGGCCAAAAGTGTTAATAACTGTGACCATATGCTGTTTAAAGTGAAGAAATGTGTATTTTGTGTGACTATTGATCATCCAATGGTTACATAAATTTTTAGTTTGTGTGGCCTTTTGTAATATTTAGTCACACAAAGCATGTTTGTTTTGGGTATTTAGTCACATACAATTAAGCATAAAGTGGCCAAAAGTGTTAATAAGTGTGACCATATGCTGTTTAAAGTGAAGAAATGTGTATTTTGTGTGACTATTGATCATCCAGTGGTCACATGAATTTTTAGTTTGTGTGGCCTTTTGTAATATTTAGTCACACAAAGCATGTTTGTTTTGGGTATTTAGTCACATACAAAAAAGCAGAAAGTGGCCAAAAGTGTTAATAAGTGTGACCATATGCTGTTTAAAGTGAAGAAATGTGTATTTTGCGTACTATTGTTCATCCAATGGTCACATGAATTTTTAGTTTGTGTGGCATTTTGTAATATTTAGTCACACATCGAATTAAACAAAGAGTGACCAATAATGTTGATAAGCGTGACCATATTATGTGACTGCATCTTTTAGTCACAGGGTTACTACCGCTATTACTAAGTTAGTTGATGAAGCGAAAAGTGTACCGCTTTTAGGGGGTCATTTAAGCCCTAAATCGTATTTATTTGATCAAATATTGCCCTAAATCGTTTCTTTTGTCATTTTAGGTACTTTGGAGAAGAAATCTGGAAAAGGAAGCATTTTGGACGTTTTTGGAGCATAAAGTGAAGAAAACGGCAAAGTCTCAAAATTATGCTGGAAAGTACCTTTGACGGCGTCAGGATTATCCCCAGACGGCGTCATGGCTTGGCAAAAGTGGTGGATGTGAAAATTACTCATGATAAGCCAGAGAAATTTGCATGGGAATTCTGACGGCGTCACCCTTTGGAGTGATCAAGGTCTTCACGGCTTAATTTAAAGAGGGACGGCGTCATGCCTATATTCTGACGGCGTCAGCTTCTGATAGGCCAGAACGGATTTTGGAGGTTTAAAGGGAGACGGCGTCAAGAAGGCCATCACGTGTTATCTAGTCACAACTTGCGCGCGCGGTAGCTGTTACTGTTTTGGCCATAAAATCCTCATACGAACTCGGATTTAGGTGATTCAAAAGGCCACGCGATCGGGACGAAAAGATCTACAATTTGGTGAAAAATTGGATGTGACGGCGTCACGTGTAAGTCTGACGCCGTCAGAACCCCTCGGACAGCAAACTGCCTATAAATACAACATCACAACTTCATTATTTGTAAGCCCTAAACCCTAAGTCCGATTCTAGGGTTTAGGTAGGTGTTTTTCCAGCAACTTAGAGGGTCCTAATCATGCCATAAACATCTTGTAATGGTTTGTTTATCGATTCAATCTTATGTTATGTCTTCAATTATGATTATTGTTGATTGCTCTTCATTAATTATGCTTGGCTAAATCACCTTGTGTCTACTTATGATTGTGTGAAACTTGTGTATAACTAATTAGATCTTATTGATTTCTTGTTGATGTGTGTGTCCATCTCCATCAATTAGGGCGTGACAACTTCAATAGATCTAGTTGGTTTAGTTTATAATTCTTGTTTCCTATTGTCTCTTGTTTGATTGGGTGATATCGATGTTAGGCTTAAGAAAACTGGCTAACCTCCTATACGGTAACTTGCTTGAACGTCTTAAGAAACATGAACCAATGCGTACTAGGTTTATTTGGTTGTATTTAATGCATGAGCGAATTCTAGTGATCCCATGTTAGGAGCTTCTTAGCCGGCTCGACATAGGAGTGAAGTAGGAGCTTATAGAGTTGGGGAAGTACGTACGCCACCCCACGATTGGTATTAAGGAATACAACCCGTCAATTAAAACAAGGTGTGACAATTCAATAGGTAGAATTGGATAGCTAGCAAGGAGTAACATATCATAGGTAGACATGCTTCATTTCCCTTGTAGAACCCTAGTTTACTTTTCTTGCATATTAGTTTAATTAGTAGCTTTTGGGTTAGTTGATTAGCAACTAATTCCGCCCCTTCTTCCAAAACCAAAGATTTTTACTTGCTTTCCATAAAATATAAAAATACAAAAAGAATCATCCCTCACCTTTAGACCTAGTTAGATTAATTTCAATCCTAACGAACACTATTCTTTGAGTTGAACGATCAATCCCCGGTACTTGCCACTTCACTATACTACAACGGTCTGGTACACTGCCTGGTGGGGATTGCAAACTTCTCAAGATCCCTTGAGAGGTAAAACCTGTTGTAAGGTTGCAAAACCACGCATCAAGTTTTTGGCGCCGCAGCCCGGGGAGTAGTTATTGCTTAGGTTGAAATTTTATTTTTATTAGGTCTACTCACAAGATTCCTATCAAGTGAGATATTTTCTTTTTATTTTGTAGCTTTCTCGTAGTCTATCTTTTCTTTGTGATTTTGTTTGTAATTTGCTTCAAATGGACTTTTCACTTAGATTTCTAAGATTGCAAGATATGGTTGAGTGGCTAGAACACCAAGAAGTTCAAAATACCTCATTTAGAGACACTTATGAATCATATGAGCCTTCACCTAGGATAGATTATTATGAACAACCTCCATGTTTAGGATCTTGTTTTAGTGAGGCTAATAGGAAAAGCGACCTAGTTTGCCAAGGAATTGTGGATAGAGCCGTATCAATAAATCATAAGTTGGATGAAGCACTAGGTTTGTTATTATCACTACCTAAGAAAACAATTGACGAGGATATAGGTGATCTTGACACGTGGAATAATGAGGTAAACACCATAAGCCCACAAAATACTCAACCATCATTTGAGGCACCCGCACCGCCCGTGACTTACCCGGAAGAAGTAGAAGAGACTTTAGGAATCCCGATGGAGTTAGAACCCTTGGACCAAGCACAACTAGAGGATATAGGTTTGCACACTTTTAGTGATGACCTTACTCATAGTTCTAGGGAATTTCCTAGTGTTGATGAATTAGAACCTCAACCTTTACACAACTTTTCATCCTTAGATTTACATCTAGAGAAAAAAGAGGAACCGACCCACCCATCAACCAATATTATCCGGGTAGTTTTAGGATGAAGGAAGCCATTCACTCACCCCCTTCACCTCACGTGGCATATTCACACCCTAAGGGTGTGTATCGCTACTTTCACCCGCACTTAATCCTAAGTGTAGGGAAAACCTCCCCTATTTTTGTTAAATAAGGGTAGAGTCAGGCTCGTGACTCGAACAAAAACAAGCGCTTCTTGGGAGGCAACCCAAGCTTTATTTGCTTTGTGTGTTTATTTATTTGTTTGTTTGATTTTATTTGCTTCCGTATGTATGTTTAATTTTTATTATTATTGATTCATGTTCAAAACTAAAATTGTGAAAATGCTTTATTTTGTTTTTAACTTCGTCTTAACTACATATAAAGGTATTTTGCAAAAGATAAGTGTAAGGGAAAGTCAAATCGGTTTATTAGAACAAATGAACATGAATCATAATAATATTAAATTAACATACATATTAGTATTTGTTTGAGTCAAATGCTTGTATCGAGTCATAATGATATTTTGCAGGATTTCCAGGAAATGAGGTATAGGTTTTTCCAGAAATTTTCCGGAAACTTAACATGAGAATTCTGTCAGATCATTTCTGACGGCGTCAGGAATTACAACCTGACGGCGTCAGGTTTTAATTTTCTGAAATTTTTGAAAGTTTTGTTTTCATAAAAAGTTTTTATTAAATCTCTAACTTATAAACTCCAGGAACCTGCAAAACATTCATTCCGCAAGCATTATATCTTTAATTGTTTTATTTCTAAGTCTGGAATTACACCTAGTTGTGAATTGTCTTTGTTCGGTTTGATGCTTTGGTTTTTCTTGTTTGTTTTCTCAGGATTAACAGGTTATTTTGGACAAGGAGATGTATGTGGAATCTAGCTTTTGGCGATGCATTAGTCTTGAAGCTTCTACATTCTCTTGGAAGAAGATCTAACCATGTTACTTCTTTATCCACCGAACGAATCAGGGGAGTATTTGATTTCATTCTTTTACCTTATTTACTTTTACATCTTGTTATTTGAACATTGGGGACAATGTTCATCTTAAGTGTAGGGGGGTAAAAGTACGATTAGAGAATGCTATTACGCTTGATTTTTGTTTGTTTAATAGTAGATGGGTAATAAAACTGAGATAAATACCTGTTAGGGTAATTTTAGTGCCAAATTTAAATTTTTTTACAACATTTAGGAGTGAAACTTTGATCTTAATGAGCATCTCACGGATAGGAGTTATATGACTAGCACAAAAACCGTACCACTAAAAAAAATTTTTTCCACCCCCAAATATGTGAGGTTCGCCCCTAGAATTGGTAGGAAAAGCATTTATGCTATGATGTGTGTACCGGTAGCACTTAGATTCTAGAACTTGCGTTAGGACCATTCCGAAGCCACAAGTGAGACTACATTCGTGTAGTTAGATTTACTACATGATAAGAGGCATTAGGATTTACCCATTGTTTTACACCTGTGTTTTTGTTATAATTATGTTGGCTACATTGGTCAAGTAATTCTCCCACACCCTTTGCGTTGTACTCATTTTTAGTACACGATACCCCTAGTACACCCCTCAGAGCCTATCTTTTCGTTTCGACCTTTAAGCATTTTACTTAAAGGAAGAATTTGTTTACACCCCACTTAAATGTACACCCAAATCGCCTTAGCCTATCTTGTATGCACTCATTTTTAGTGCATTATTGTGTCAACATTTGTTTTAAACCCAAGTTAATTATCTAGTTGATTACATGGTTGCTAAGTCGAGTCATATCCTTGTACATATTGTTTTGGGACGATTGGGACTCATGGGTAAAGTACTAGTGTAATGGAGTAATGGGGAAGAACATCATTTATTACCCCCATATGTGCTAAATATTTTAAAAGTACTCCAAGTTTTTCAATTATCCTAATTCGAGTCATTAGAATAGTTTTTTGTAAAGTTATGTAAAAGTTCAAGTGTAAGGGGATGCAATGCCCCTATGATGTATTATTTTGGATGGTAGGGCAAAAGAGTATGCAAAAAAAAAAAAAAAAAAAAAAAAAAAAAAAAAAAAAAAAAAAAAAGGAAAAATACAAAAAAATGAGAAAAAGAAAAGTAGAAAAAAACATACGGACTACCATCCCGTTTCATTTTATGTTTGTTTTATGTTTTTGTTATTTTCTTTAATTAGCTTAAATCGAGTCGAGTATTGGCTTAGCAACATTGTATAGTACATGTAATTAATCAAGATCTTTAACTCGCCACCAGTAAAATATCTTTTATCCAACAAAACCGTGTTTTCCTTTTCCCTACACCTAACGTTATAACCCGTTTAAAAGCCCTCTTTGATAGTTTAACTTAGGTGCTTACGCCTAGTGGAGGAGGTTTTCGATCCTTTCCCAAGCCTATGGTAATCTATTTGCTATGACAGGTAGTGAGAGATATTATCCGTTTTCATTTATGAGATTTATTTTGATGACACTTGAGAGATGTGAGTATCTAAACACTACTTGTGAGGTGCTAGTTTGTAATCTCCGTGCTTATTATGATTAAAGTGGAACGAATATTTGTTGTAATTACTTTTATGTTAGCATTAAATGACCCCTAACTTGTATTTTGATTAGAATAAAAGCGCATTTGCTTGAGGACAAGCAAATCTCAAGTGTAAGGGTATTTGATGAAGCGAAAAGTGTACCGCTTTTAGGGGTCATTTAAGCCCTAAATCGTATTTATTTGATCAAATATTGCCCTAAATCGTTTCTTTTGTCATTTTAGATACTTTGGAGAAGAAATCTGGAAAAGGAAGCATTTTGGACGTTTTTGGAGCATAAAGTGAAGAAAACGGCAAATTCTCAAAATTATGCTGGAAAGTACCTTTGACGGCGTCAGGATTATCCCCAGACGGCGTCATGGCTTGGCAAAAGTGGTGGATGTGAAAATTACTCATGATAAGCTAGAGAAATTTACATGGGAATTCTGACGGCGTCACCCTTTGGAGTGATCAAGGTCGTCACGGCTTAATTTAAAGAGGGACGGCGTCATGCCTATATTCTGACGGCGTCAGCTTCTGATAGGCCAGAACGGATTTTGGAGGTTTAAAGGGAGACGGCGTCAAGAAGGCCATCACGTGTTATCTAGTCACAACTTGCGCGCGCGGTAGCTGTTACTGTTTTGGCCATAAAATCCTCATACGAACTCGGATTTAGGTGATTCAAAAGGCCACGCGATCGGGACGAAAAGATCTACAATTTGGTGAAAAATTGGATGTGACGGCGTCACGTGTAAGTCTGACGCCGTCAGAACCCCTCGGACAGCAAACTGCCTATAAATACAACATCACAACTTCATTATTTGTAAGCCCTAAACCCTAAGTCCGATTCTAGGGTTTAGGTAGGTGTTTTTCCAGCAACTTAGAGGGTCCTAATCATGCCATAAACATCTTGTAATGGTTTGTTTATCGATTCAATCTTATGTTATGTCTTCAATTATGATTATTGTTGATTGCTCTTCATTAATTATGCTTGGCTAAATCACCTTGTGTCTACTTATGATTGTGTGAAACTTGTGTATAACTAATTAGATCTTATTGATTTCTTGTTGATGTGTGTGTCCATATCCATCAATTAGGGCGTGACAACTTCAATAGATCTAGTTGGTTTAGTTTATAATTCTTGTTTCCTATTGTCTCTTGTTTGATTGGGTGATATCGATGTTAGGCTTAAGAAAACTGGCTAACCTCCTATACGGTAACTTGCTTGAACGTCTTAAGAAACATGAACCAATGCGTACTAGGTTTATTTGGTTGTATTTAATGCATGAGCGAATTCTAGTGATCCCATGTTAGGAGCTTCTTAGCCGGCTCGACATAGGAGTGAAGTAGGAGCTTATAGAGTTGGGGAAGTACGTACGCCACCCCACGATTGGTATTAAGGAATACAACCCGTCAATTAAAACAAGGTGTGACAATTCAATAGGTAGAATTGGATAGCTAGCAAGGAGTAACATATCATAGGTAGACATGCTTCATTTCCCTTGTAGAACCCTAGTTTACTTTTCTTGCATATTAGTTTAATTAGTAGCTTTTGGGTTAGTTGATTAGCAACTAATTCCGCCCCTTCTTCCAAAACCAAAGATTTTTACTTGCTTTCCATAAAATATAAAAATACAAAAAGAATCATCCCTCACCTTTAGACCTAGTTAGATTAATTTCAATCCTAACGAACACTATTCTTTGAGTTGAACGATCAATCCCCGGTACTTGCCACTTCACTATACTACAACGGTCAGGTACACTGCCTGGTGGGGATTGCAAACTTCTCAAGATCCCTTGAGAGGTAAAACCTGTTGTAAGGTTGCAAAACCACGCATCATTAGTACTGTTGGAGCAGAGTTGCTACTGCTAGTACTAAGTTAGTCTTGCTGAAGTAGAGTTACTACTGCTAGTACTAAGTTAGTCTTGCTGAAGTAGAGTTACTACTGCTAGTACTATGCTAGTGCTGCTGGAATGAGTATATATATATATATATATATATATATATATATATATATATATATATATATATATATATATATATATATATATATATATATATATATATATATATATATATAAAACATAATTAAAAACAACAAGAAATTTCAAATTGAATTAAACTCGAATGTATATAACTGAACAGAATATACAATTGTATTGTCGTACTTAATTAATCAAATTCCCAAGTACCATAATCTAAAGACTTTTGAATCTTCGGCGGCTTAGCAGCTTGTTGCTTTAATTAGTTAACAGATACATATTTTTTCTTCGATGGTACTGGTGGTCCACATTTAGTCACAGGGTTTGTTGGTGTAACCTGTAGTAAACAAAAGACGCTTCTATCAAACATTGAATTAAATATGAAGAATTATATATATGTAGGTTGAAAAAACACATGTATGTACCTCCTCTTCAAAAATAACTTGATCCTTTGGCCATGCAACGAAACTACCTTCGACTTTCTTAACTGTTTTGAACCCATTATTTGCTACGTCCGGTATGCATGCTGCATCAACTAACGATGAATCAATTGACACTCTGTAGCAATCATTTGGGAGTGGTCGGTTATGCAGCATTTGCTTTCCATGAGACTGTTGGAGACGACACATTTTGTTGCGATTGGGAATCTGGAGACCCGTTTCGTCGTGACTTAGGCTTTTGCTTAGGCCTGACAGTTTTAGCAGGTTCCTATACGTATATATAAAACACGGTACATTAGTCGATCATGTATGTAAAATTCAAAAATCAAAGGGGGATGTTTTATTACTTACCATTGTTTCCGTTACCTTTTCCGAAGTTACAAGGCCATTGGACTTCTCCTGAATTCTCGCATCTTTAGCACTTACAACATCACTTGTCTGAGTGCCGTCCACCTCATTAGCGTTGCTCTCTATATTGTCAATGGCCATTGGAGTCACCTGCAATATAAATTAAGAAATACATTGACTCATCAGTTTATGTTCAATGCCTGGTATCATTAGCATCAGTGGTGTTAGCATTAGAAAATGAAATTGTTAACAACATAAAAAATGGCTTACATCTGAGGCTAATGGCAATGGATCAGATGGCAAAGTTATATTGATCCCTTGTTTATTCAACTGTGTCATCAGTAGAGTAAGCACTTTATTTTTCTGTTCCACCTCACCGGATAATTTCTTGACCATCACATCTTTTTCGGTCATCTCGGTGGACAATTTCTTGACCAATTTATCTTTTTCTTCACGCTCGCGTCTCTCATTATCCAGTTGAGTTTGAAGTAACTCAAGTCTTTCATCGGTTTCTTGTTTTCTTCGAGGAAGGCCAAAATACTTCTTGTATGTTACTCCACCTCCCACTCCTCTTGCATAACCGCCCTTTTCCTTACCAAAGACAACTGTCATGGCATCAGTGCCATTATCAACACTCAAGGTTCCTTCCTTGATCTGGTCATCAGCTTGTTTCTGCACAAAAAATATAGGAAATGTTGGGATTAAAAGTCTTCTTGATGCTGTTAGAGTAACTGCTGCTCATATTTGTGTCAATGCTGCTCAGGTGGAGTTAGTGCTGCTCATGAACTTCAATGAAAAATATACTACTGCTGGTACACAGTTACTGCTGTTAGTACGCAGTTAATACTGCTGGTATACAAGTTACTACTGCTAGTACACAGTTAATGCTGCTACTATATAAGCATAATAATAGAATTTGCAGTAAACTTACAAGTTTATCTCCCATTGATCTAATATCATCATCTGGGTATTCGCCGTCTTTGTTTACCCTTCCTTTCAACCACATTACATCACGCGGGGGTTCTTCATCTGCTTCAATCTCTTTATTTTGTATCTAATAAACATCAAATGCATACACATGTAAAGTTAAACCAAGATAAATGAAAATATGAGGATGCTTACACATGTACAGTTAAACCAAGATAATCGAAAATATGAGGGTATTAAATGCAAATGTGCAAATTGGGCAATGTAAACAGATTCATTTCTCATACTGATCATCTCTCAATTTGTAAAACAAACATTATGTAATCTTACCATTTTCTCTTTGACATAAACATATCCACCTCGTCCCATTTTATGCTGATAAATAATTTGGGAACGCGCCATTTTGGCTTAATCAGATTTCTCCTAAAAACACAAAATCATAAGGCGTTTAGATGCGGTAATGCTGCAAACTGAAAATTATGAAATGACATATATACTTAAATAAAGATGACTAATTAAAACCTTGTATACATCGGTGGTCGTGTAGTTTACAAACTCAACCCAGTCTGCTGAATCCATAATTGCACTATACTTGCCCGGGACTTCAGTCAGTTTGGAAGGTGTATTTAGGTTGGGCAAAATGCATTTTTCTCTGAGCTTTATTCTGTAATTCCTTAGCAGTTGACCAAGACGAGTCATTATCAATTTTCTGAATGTCACGTCAACATCAAAAAATTTCTGCAAAGATTAACACAATGTTGTTAATTAGTTGCACATAATGTAACTGCATATATAAACTTATGTAGTACTGGGTTACAAAATAGTATATATGTACCGTGATTTTAGCCCATAGTTTATCTCTTGATTCTTTATTCTCCTTCTTCCAGGAAAGAATCTTCACACCTATGTGCTCACGAACCAGATCTCCTAAAAAACTCACAAACACTGCTCTGTGTTCCCCTGATACCCTACTGAATGCATCGAAGGTTACCTTGAGCTTTATTCCACCAGGTTGGCCATACTTCGCGCGAAACTTTTTTAGCCTGGTTATGCCCCTCTTATCTAGTATCGTTTCTGGTTGGTTGGTTTCAGGCGCATCTATATCTTCATCATCAGAATACTTTTCGGATTCATATCCTAAGATGTTATCATCAAGTACAATATCATCAGGAGGAAGCAAAGTATGATTACAACTTGAGCAACAAAGGGTAAAAGAAAATGATTATGGCTTAGCTTGGAGAGTAATGGTGATAGAAGATTTGATTTTTGTGTTTTCTTTGCAGTCTTTTTTTTAAGGAGAGAAAAGAGGGTATACCAAGAATATGAATCGTTATTCTTGGTAACTGCTTGTAATTAGGTGATTTAAAAAATTTCGATCAAAAATTTGGCTCCAAGTTGTAATTTGAAATTAACAATTGAATTATTTGAAAATTTTGCCTTTGAACCTGTTAATTAAAGCATAAACTTGAATAAATCAAAATTTTGGCTCCAAATGTTATATATCATTATCTTAATAATCGCAAATGTATCACACTGTGCAACCATCACATCAAGAACAGAAACTGCTACCCATTTAACAAACCAAAATACTTACATAATTACCAGTTATTGTACCCTTACTAATTACATTTACAAAACACAAATTGCTACAATTTTTTTTTCTTTTTGAACATTGAAGACTTTTTATTAAGTAATATATTGAAAACCAAAACCAGCAAGTTGCTGGGGAATACAGAAAGGAGAATATTTAAAACATAATACAGTACATACATAAGGGAAAATCAATATCCAAATTAAATGTCAGAATTGAACCAAATACCATTTACAAAACACAAAAGCTGTTAATGTATATCCTAAACCCCTAAACCATCTTCGTCTTGCCTTTCCCATGGCTGCTAGAAGGTGCTCCAAAACCTATAGGATTCTTCTTACACGACATTCCCAAGACAATATCCTGAGTAAATTTCTTTTTGTGTGCCTTTTCAAATGGTATTTGAACTTGCACAGGGAGAGCCAGGATAGGAGCTTGAGATGGGAGTTCCTCTGGAGGTTCGATAACTTGGATAGGTTCCACTTCCCAAGTATCAGTACTTGCATCAGAATGTTGCTCTGGATAATACCAAGCAAGAAGGCCATGAAGGATGTTGAGAGCACCGTCATTTGATTCTGAACTGCTTGAATCAAAAGAAATTTGTATGACATCTACAAATAACAACTGTTAGATCAGTTTTATTGATTCAAATGTTAAACTATATCACAATCAAATAAAAACCTTTTGATGGTTTACCATTGCAGAAGAATCCATTGTGTTCTCATATTTTGTCCTCTTTTGTGGTATCCCAAACAATGAAGCAATGTTGCACAAACTAGGCTGCATTTCAAGTCTCATTGGTGGCCAACTAGGCTGCAATTGAAGTCTCAATTGGACCTCTCAGTGTACTCACAAACATTGGACCTCTCAGGGTACTCACAAACAGTTCAAAAGCCTGTATTTGTAGTCTCAATAGACATCTCAGTGTACTCTAATAGGCTGCATTTGGACCTCTCATCGGTGGCCAAGCATAAACAAGTCTGCTAGGTACTCTCATTACTGGCCAATCACAAACTAGGCACATTCCAATGCTCTCATTGATTTAGACCTCTCAGTGTACTCACAAACAGGCAACAAAAAATACTCAGACACAAAACACTTAATTAGACATAGCATAACAACCATTATGTATACGAAAATCAGAGTATGGAAAATAAAAAAACAGAGCATACATTAGACATAGCATAACAACCATTATAAAATACAAAACAACCCCATTTTACAATAGAATCGATCGGTAACAACCACTAACATCACCATTTATAGATCAAAAGCCTGATACTAATTATTGTACAATCAATCATCAACTGATATGTGAAAACATTAAAAAAACATACCTTTGTTGTTATTTGGATTCATTGTTTGCGTGCTTGTGTTTGCCAGAAGAATGTGTGTGTTGATTAGGGTTTATTGATTATTGTGTGTGTTTACAAATGATCGGGTAAAGGGATTAATTGTCGGTTGACTATTAAATTTGTGGTTTGGTTTAACTATAGCTGACGTGGCAAGATTTGTAAAAGAAGAAGAAGAAGAAAAAAAAAAGGCTAATGGTGCTGACGTGGCGGTGAAATCCGGCTATAGCCGGTAACTAGGGATGGCAACGGTTCGGGTTCGGGGCGGGTTTTAGTGTACCCGTACCCAAACCCGTTTATAATATACCCATACCCGCCCCATATCCCACCGGATAACCGATTAATATTATCCATCGGTTTTTCGGGTTTCCTCGCGGGTATCGGTTATCCGTAATTGAATATTATATGGACAAAATTGGCGGTATTAAGATTAAGTCACGCTAAAATCCACCAAAAAAACAAAAGAAAATACTCTGATATATTCAAATTTTTTAAAAGTTAAAGAAAATGAATATCGTATCAAACGATTTAACGCAACGTATCGCAACGCAACGTACTCGGCACGACATTCACCGAGAAAATCAAATGCGCAAGAGTTTTCAAAAATTAATCATTCTCATTTTCAAAAATAATCTCGTTTTAGCCTTTTAAATGGGTTAGGTATCATCATTCGTGTAACGGTAGAGAACACGGACTCACGAGTACTCACTCCAAAAAAGCGAATAACCGAATAGTCGAGAAGAGTATTGACGATAACTCGAGTTGAGATGAGATGACAAAAAGAAGTCAAAGAGATAACTAGCAACAAACATATCCAAAAAGGAGAGTCGATTGGTAATCGTCGGTATTTTCCCATAATCCCATTTTTAAGTACAAGGTATATATACTTGTTTTATGATTTAAAACAAGTTTGGACTTACGACAAAATTAATCTTTGGAAATAACAAAATTTCGCCATGACTCTTTCATTTATCGAACGTTTCCAAGTCAACAGACTTTATTGAAAATCAATTTCCCGAGTAATTTATAATATAACGAGTATTTATACAAACCCTAAACCCTAAACCCTGAACATTAAACCAATCCGTAACTCAAACAATAACCAAACGAACAGTCCAATAAATCCAAATATGTTAGTCTACGGGTAGCATGTCTCGAATAGTCCAATAGCCCTCGTGTGTTCCCTTTTTATCCCAAATGTCTCACAAGGTTTTCAAAATCGGGATCCTACTTAGGATCGATTTCCTCTTTGCAAGATCGAGCTTGTAAGATCGGATCGGCATCTTAAGATCCTACTATAATGTCATTTTGTTAATAGTTTTTGTAATATTATACAAATCTATAAATATAAATTAATATATATCATAAACACAAATTATGTAAATATTTCATAGAAATGTTGTCTTAAATTATGATTATGAAATTTTTAAGAGTATTAACATGTTTTTTTTTTTAAATTCTACAAAATACATTCCATACTTTTTTAGTTTGTGGTTCGAGAAAAGTAAGATCGGATCGTATTAGTTCTTAAGATCCTATGGTAAAGATCGGGATCCTATAAGATCTTAAGCTTTTAAAGATCCTTTTTAAGATCCGGATCGTTTTTGCTTTGCAGTATCGTAAAATCGTAAGATCCTAAGATCAGGATCGGGATCCTGACAACCATGGTCTCACGTACACTTCTAATTTCCTTACTTCGTAGTTAACCAAATTTAAGAGAATTACCAATGGTCACTCAGTGTTAAAGTTTAACACACTGCCACGTTAGCTTTAACCTTTTCACCTTTAACTAAAAAAAAACACCCGCTATCATAACTCACCCTTAACTCACCTTTAACTCAACTATTTTCAAAATCAACCCCTAAACTATGATTAATACTTCATTTAACAACTAACACGAATTTTAAACACGAATTACATTAATCATTAAAGTTAAAACACAAATTACATTAAACATTAAACTTAAAACACAATACATAGTACGATTAATAGAAACTAAAACTACAAATTAAGAAAAGGAATCATCTGAAACCCAACTGTCCTCACTCGAAGAGGACCTAAACTCCCCATCATAATACTTTCCTTCCATAATATCAAACCAATTTCTCTCCTGCTCCATACGAGCAGCTTCCTCTTCTAGTTCGCGTTGTTCTATTTCTCTCCGTACTTCATCATCTTGCTCCAGAAGTCGGAGTTCATCCTCACTCAGTCCAAACGGATTTGCCGGTTGTTCCACAACCGGTGAGTTGTGTGTGACTTGTGTGTGTGATAATAATACTCTGGTGGTGTTGTATATATATATAGGCACCCTGAAATTTGAATTTGAAATTAAATTATCCCGCTTGTAGTTGAATTTTGAATTTTTGAATTTGAATTTGATTATCCCGCTTAAGAACCAAGGGGGTGTTTTGTAATTTTATTTTTAAACACAACGGATACATAGTACTCTAGAGGGGGTAGAAATGATACTTTTTTTTTCTTTTTTTTAATTATTATAGCTCACCTTAACGTGGCATTAAGGGGTTAACGCACCCTTAACGCACACATTTCCAATGGTTAACACCCTTAACGCACACACTTCCCTCGGGTCAATAATAATGAACCTGATCCCGAATCATTCCAAACATTCCCTCGGTTTCATTTTGTCGAGTCAAACCCTAATCAGATTTAATATCATTAATATAGAAAATATCAATTACCCTAATCAACAAGTCAATTAGTCAATCCAACACCAAACATACTTCCAAATCAACTACACTAGTCAATCCAAACCAAACACAAACCAAATCGGACCAATATTATCCATCTGTTTACTTTTGGCACATTTCCATGGTCCCTCTTCCCGCCTAAAGTATTGGGAACCGTTCATATACCTCTCCAGCCTATTTATACCTATCGATTGGAAAACCGTTCATAATCAACCGTTCATATACAACTCCTTTGATATTTTCATTAGATATTATATTTCAAATTTCAATGGTTGAATCCTCTTCAACTCCTGTTTCAAACAAAAACAAATGCCCAAGGGATGATTCTCCTCCACCAATCCCTGAAAAGTTAAAGAAACATTTTAACATATCCCAAAAAATTTGGGATAAATGCAATTCTGGCCAGTATGGTGCTGAAAAAACATTGATAGAACTTTACAACAGCCTTATAAAGAGGCTGGAAGAAAAGAACAAGGAAGATTTAAAGATCATTTTGGAGCATCAGAAGAATGTAGATGATAGGAACAAAGAAATAGAAGAAACAAGAGAGAAAATAGTTGGTGTTTACAAAAGTATTGAAGATAGTTTATTTATTTCTTAATGTATCTATTGTTTATATATTTTGACTATGTAAATGTAAACTTATTTTGACATAGTTTATATATTACTTAACTTTTCCAATTCATACAAGTTTATGATATTTGAGTGCAGTTATTATTATTAGTTTATGATATATGTGTTTCCCCTGATGTTAAAGGGGTGTTTGGTTTCTTGGATACTTAGAAGACTATTAACACTGAAACAGTAAACTGTGTTGTAATGCAAGAACAACAATATCACCAAAACTGATTAAATGTCTTCCTTTACACTTAATCCCTTCAAAATGTATGAGTGCAATATGGTTTTAAAAGAAAATTGAGTTCATACTGCTGAGAAAAAGTTTTTGCACAAAGTTTGTACTGCTAGGCAAAAAATTGTACTGCTAGCGTAAACTTTGTACTGCTGGGTATCCGTTAGTACTGTTTGGGAGTGCAGGGTACGTTTGTGTCACTTTTTACTTAAAGGGTATAAATCCCCAATTGCGGCACACAATCATATTCACGCACACATTACTCTCTCTCTTCCACGGCCTAAACGAATTTTAATCGTCATATTGCAAAACCTCCAAATCAAATCATAATGTCGAACCTAACTTTTACCGAACCTCATAATAATGTTGCCTTTTTAGAAAAATCCAATGAGTCTGTAGATTTTACTGAGATCATTGATTTCCTTAATGCAAGCTATATTAAGTTTGCATTAACAGTAAAACCTACTACATATACTTCTAACATTATTTAGTTTTGGTCGTCTGCTAAGGTCAAAACTATTAATGGGGAAGTACAAATCCAAGCCGTTGTAGATGGGCAGAGGATTGTCATTACAGAGGCATCTATTCGAAGAGATCTTCTCCTAGATGATACTAACGGAGTTGAGAATCTTCCAAATACTAGAATCTTTGAAAAACTTTCACTGATGGGCTATGAGAGAAAAACAGATGCTTTAAAGTTTTATAAATGTAATTTTTCTCCTCAGTGGAAATTCTTAATTCATACTATCTTAGTGTGTCTAAGTCCAAAGACCACTGCGTGGAATGAATTTAGCAGTAATTTAGCTTCTGCTATAATTTGTTTGGCTGAAAATACTCAAAGATTTAATTTTTCAAAATTAATTTTTGATAGTATGGTTAAGAACTTGGATAGTTCTTCGGCTAAATATTTTCTATATCCAAGGTTTTTACAACTCTTTTTGGACAACCAATTTGAAAATAAGAAAAGTCACAAAAATGTTTATTCCACTCCCTGCCTTACCAAAAAGGTTTTTGCTAATATAAGGAGGGATGGAAAAGATTTTTTAGGGACAGTGACACCTTTGTTTCCAACAATGGTGGCACTAGCCCAAACCCAAATGGGTGAAGGTTCAGCAATCCCAGCTGGTACCCATCAAACACCCACACTTTTGGGTACATCATCTAAACAACAACAAAAGACCTATAAACGTAGGACTAACACCAAGAACACTGAGCTACCTCAGGCTAGTGGTTCTATACCAACTGTTGCAGATGAGGATGTCACTGGGGGGGAGAGTGACATGTTGGCAAGGGCTGCCACTACTGTGTCTAGCTTAGCAGCAGCACAGGACAGTGGTAACATCATTAAGACCCGAACCAAGACAACTTCTAATGAGTCAGGTCCTCATGGAACTGATTCAGGTGAAGGACCCAGTCACATGGAAACAATGGGGGGTTCAGATGTTCATCCTAGGGGTGAGACTGAACTTAACTTTTCCAATGATCCACCTCTCGGGCTAGGTAACACAAGCCCAAGCTGTCTGCACAAATTGTTGATCTGCAAACAATAGCTGCTTCTCAAGATGGAGTCATCAAAGCTCAAGGTGGGGAGATAAAGGCTTTGAAGAGAAGGGTTAGGTATTTAGAAGGAGTCAAAGGATCAAGAATTCCCAAACACAAGGTTAAATCTTCTGAAGCTTCTAAGGATGCTCCCAAACAGGGGGGAATGAAGGCAAAGTTTCAGGGGAGGCTAAAGAGGGTGAAAGTATTGGTGCAGAGAGTGATCCAATGGAATATTTAGTTGCTGATAACCAAGGGAATCAAGTGGTGATTGATAGCTATTTGGGCAAGGTTACAACTGCTGATAGTGCTACTGATCAGGGTATTAGTGCTGCTAGTGAGCCAGTTACAGATGGTAGTACAAAAGCTAGTACTGCTACACCAGAGGTTTTTGCAACTGCTGTTAGTGTACTTGCTGAGCTGAAGACATCAAAACCAGTAACCAAAGGTGTTGTGATACAAGAGCCATCATCAAATCCAAAAGCTAAACAATCAACTCCACAGGTACAAGGCAAAGGTAAAGGGATTCTTACTGAAGAGCCTGTGGCAAAACCATTATCAAAAGAAGAGCAAGAGCAACTTGATGCTAAAGTTGCTAAGAAATACGCACAACAGTATGAAGCAGAACATCATATGATTTTGGAACAAAAGAGAATACAAGAAGAAAAATATGCTAAAAATGCAAAGTTAATAGCTTCATGGGATGAGAAAAGGGCTCAGGTTGAAGCTGATTGTGAGCTTGCTAAGAAACTAACTAAAGAAGAGGAAGATCAGTACTCAGTAGTTGAAAAAGCCAGGATGCTGAAAGAATTTTTTGATGCAAAAAAAAAGAAGTTGTATTCAGCACAAAGATATGCAGC
This sequence comes from Artemisia tridentata subsp. tridentata, assembly GCA_021014915.2. Classification (NCBI taxonomy): domain Eukaryota; kingdom Viridiplantae; phylum Streptophyta; class Magnoliopsida; order Asterales; family Asteraceae; genus Artemisia; species Artemisia tridentata. The sequence continues at coordinate 86,032,715 of CP139505.1, forward strand.
TAAGAAGAACAAGCCACCCACTCCAGCACAAAGAAGAGCTCTCATGTGCAGGTATTTGAAGAATGTGGACAATTGGGAAGTAAAGGATTTGAAATTCTTGGATGATATAAGAATTGAAGAATTGTATGCAATTGCCAAGAGAAACAATGAAAGCTTCTTGAATGCTGAGGTGGTGAAGGGTAGTGAAGAAAAGAAAGAAGAGAAAACAAGTTCAAAGAGAGCAGGTGAACAGTTGGAAAGAGAAAGCAGTAAAAAGAAGACGAGTGAGCAAAAAGCAGAGAAAGAACAGAGCAGAGAACAAGAACAAACTGAGTAAGCTGTTGCTAAAGAACAAATGCAAGCTCACACTGAACTTGCAGTTGTCTCTGTAGGAAAACCTGAAGGAGAAGCCATGGATGCACAACCTTTAAGTGTTAAACAACTCATTGTTGATTATAAGTCTGGATCTCATGGGAAAACAGTTTATTATGATATTAAGAGGCATGATGGTTCTTCTAGAAGGTTTGTAAGCTTTCTTCACATGGTTTATAATTTTGATAGAGAAGATATGATAGCTCTATGGAAATTACTCAAAGAAAGATTTGGTAATAAGACACCAGAACAAGCTTATGATAGAGAAGTCTGGAATTACTTGAAGGTAATGTTTGAACCAAATCATTAGGATGAATGTTTGAGAAGACTAAAGCACAATACTGTTACAGAATGGAAACTTTTTCAAGGATGTGGAGTACATGCTTTAACTGTAAATGAGTTGGTAATCTACATGCTTGTAGAAAAGGATTACCCTTTAAAATTTCACAAAGACATTCTACATCGGATGTTGTGTGGGAAGAAAAGACTCCAGTTTTAGTTTACTTATGACGACATGACATATCAACTGCTCAGGAAGATGGTAAAGTATCTAGGACCCAAGGACAAGAAATAGAATTAAGACTGCTAGAGTTAGAGTTAAGACTGTTAGAATATATAGTTAGTACTGCTTATGAGATAAACATGTATAGTTGAAAAACACATTGTGGAGTGTTTGGAATAACCCAATTTGACTTATAAAGTCAACACATACAAAAAAAGTAGTAACCATACTGCATTGTTAATAACATATTAATTATACAACATATCAGTTAAATTACATTTACACTGAAAGACAACATAGCATTTCTTGCAGGTGATTCACTTGGTTAATTGACTAGCAGGTGAATTACTTGGTTTATGAGTTGGAGATTCTTCATTAGGTGTTTCACTTGCAGATTCTTCACTTGGTTTTTGAGTAGCAGGTTCCTCACTTGGTGCTTGACTTGGGCATACTCCACTTGCTGTTTGAGTTGCAGTTGGTTTAGTTTCTTCATCACCACTGCCCAAGTAAGCACCAACTCTTGTAGATGCATTAATATGTAAGCCAATTACATATCCACAACTATCTGTTGTAGTTGTGTTTTCCCTTGTAACACCACCTCTACAAGTATAAGATAGGGTTCCCCTTCTTTCGAGGCACACTGGAAAAACATACCACATGAAATCCGTATAAGGGGATGCCTTGCAAAAAAGGTCAATCCAGCCTTGTTTTCACTTTCAACCCAACAGTCAATGCAGACCATTTGACAACCATTTTGTGCATCCATGGTGAAAAGCAATTGATATGATAAAGAGTGGATGATAACTGGGGTATTATATAATGCAGGAAAAAAAATGATATAATATGGTACAATTAATGTGGTTGTTGAACAACTAGATAGGATTAAAGACAACATAAATGCTTACAATGGAGCCAAAACATTGAGATTTTGAAATTTTTGAAAATAGTCACATGAATATTTCACAGTGTGACTATTTTGAATGTATTGGTCACATATAATACCCTTATAATGTGGCCATAAACATAATTTAGATACACATTTGTGGTATGGTGTGACTATTGTATATCCTATAGTCACATGATTGTGCTACAATTAAATGTGACCATACACATTAGGATTTGGCAGGCAAACACATACTAAACTTTAGACACACATATTAACTTACATGACCATATGTATCGAATTTTGGTTACACTTAATCATGTATGCCTATGGTTTAGTGTGACCATATATGACATTTGGTCACACTGTTCAAGTGTGTGACATATATTTGTCACTTTTAAATGCATATCGTGACTAAAGCTTCAAACTTACTTTTTAGTTGTCACACATTCCAAATTCATATGTGGCTAAATTTTCAACAAGAACAAGTAGTCACGTTTAAATAATGTGTGACAAAAACTTGACTATATGATTTAGCCACATACACAATTACTTCATGTGACCATATATGGATTTTGGTCACACTGGTCGATTGTGTGACATATATTTGTCACACATGTATATATATAGTGTGACTAATGTTTCAAACTTATTTGTATCCGTCACACGTCCCAAATTATAAGTGACTAAATAATCACAAATTTTTTTACCAGATACCTATAGTCACGAAAATATTCAAATGTGTGGCTGTAGCCTCAGATGTAATTCTGAAATGGTCACACAAGTCGGATCAAGTGTGGCTGTTTATTTTATTCTGGTACATTTATTCACATAAAAAAGTTACTGTGTGGCCGTTCGAAAAACTGCATGTGTGACGAAATCCCATTTTTGTACTAGTGCTAATGGACCCTAACCCCACACTGGGCATAGGCCATATTTATCATCTAATAATACCTTCATTAAAAAACTTGTATGAACGTATTTAAGTAATTTTCGTTCTGTAAGACCTAAAGAAAACACAATTTTTGTTTTTCTTCTAGATGAATACTTTGCTTAAGTTATATAGGTCTACAACATAAAAAAAACTCATACCTTTGCTTAAGTTATACAGTATAACTTAACAGCTTGTAGTTTTCTTATCCTGCATCTTAATTAGCTTGCTTCCTTTGTTTCACACATGTCTTTAACAAATTATTTAAATTTTCTTCCTTTTTTTTATATTTTTTTTGAACAAAATTTTTTTCTTCTATTTAAATCAGCTTGTAGGTTGCTTTTCCTCCATCTCACACGTCTTTAACAAATTATGAACTTATTAGCATTAATATCGCGCACATGTTGTGTGTGACTAGGTTGCAACACCTATTACGAGAAAGGCGACTTTCGCCACGTTGCGGGCGCGCCTGTTTTTCGGCCAAAGCGATTTTGCATAAATAAAGTAGAATATTTAACAAAAACTTCACAACCTTATGCTAAGAATAGTCCATAAAGGTTATATTGTAATAAATTGAAAGCATCGTACAGGAAATTAGTAGTACAAATAGACATGATACATTTATTTTGAAGGCACTGTATGACTGGCGAATCTATCTGAGAAGAACTCTAACTTCTTCCTTTTCTATGTAGTCATCTGCCACTTTTGCATCGCGTTATTGTGCCTTGATTAAACTGTAAGCAATCTGTGTCAGACATAAATTAGTCAGCATGAGTAAATGAAAGATTAAATTATGAAGTTGGTGATAGCTAACATGGCAAAAAAACAGTATTATTCACCTGAGTATCAAAAATGTTGTGCAATTTGATGGTGAATTGGAAATACAGTGCCTTCAAAATAAGAGTAAACAGAAACCATCACACAATGGAATTTACATACATGGAATTAACTAAATGAAAGAGAAAGGGACTTATTCTTTACCTGCATAATACACAAAGTCCCATTGCGACAAAGGTACTACTATGTTTGAAATCACAATTTTGCAGCAGGCACAAACACGCCTTGAAAAGACCCGAACAACAATTTTGTCCATAAGTTTTTGGCAGACCAAACAACCTGATGCATGGTCTTAATCATCAGCCATTCAAAGATGAAAATCTTAAATAACATAAAGCCTCAAAACTACGACAAATAAGGCTCAGATCTGGCATGGCTGCAACCACAGCTCGTGTGTGGTTACCGTGCCAAGATATATTTCAGAAAACAATCGTCATCGCCTTAACAGTCATCATAGGCTTATAATTATAATATATATTAAACCACATCAGAACAGGCACAAACACGACTTGAAAAGACCCGAACAACACTTTTGTCCATAAGTTTTTGGCAGACCAAACAACCTGATGCATGGTCTTAATCATCAGCCATTCAATGTTGAAAATCTTAAATAACATAAAGCCTCAAAACTACGACAAATAAGGCTCAGATCTGGCATGGCTGCAACCACAGCTCGTGTGTGGTTACCGTGCCAAGATATATTTCAGAAAACAATCGTCATCGCCTTAACAGTCATCATAGGCTTATAATTATAATATATATTAAACCACATCAGAACAGGCACAAACACGCCTTGAAAAGACCCGAACAACACTTTTGTCCATAAGTTTTTGGCAGACCAAACAACCTGATGCATGGTCTTAATCATCAGCCATTCAATGTTGAAAATCTTAAATAACATAAAGCCTCAAAACTACGACAAATAAGGCTCAGATCTGGCATGGCTGCAACCACAGCTCGTGTGTGGTTACCGTGCCAAGATATATTTCAGAAAACAATCGTCATCGCCTTAACAGTCATCATAGGCTTATAATATATATACATACCATTATCAATCATAGCACACATGCAAGTGAAGGTGTGCATTGTACCTGGTTTGAAAAAGCAGGCAGAAAATCTTGAATTTTAGGTAGAAGCCATACCTAAAGAGTAAGAAAAAGGAGGACAGGTGGATACACCATATTTTATCTGCACACAATTGTACGGTTTCGTATACAACATTCTACTATTAGTATACCATTATACACTATACATTATAGCATCTGAAAGAGGCCACAAATGGCCCACAACAATGGAGAAACCTGGACAGGGAAGATCGACAAAGCGAGAAACTAAAGGTGGGCCAATTTTTTGGCGGGAAAAAAATGGAGAAAAACAACACCGAAGCAGAATATTTAGGCGCTATATGGATATAAGAATTCATTTTTGTAGGACTAACCGTTTAAGTTGTAGTGTTGGCGCGTACGCATACCGACCCATCCAGCAGTTGGGCGTTACGTTCAACAACAGCCAAGAAAAGGAAATGAATGGACCCTGTAGGTTATGAATACACGAAGTTCAAGTCAATCGACAACATCTAATGAATACAAAATAATAAAAAACGCGAATAAAGCAAATTGAGAAACTAACCTTTGGTTGGCGACTTTCATATCAGGTAAAATAAGACCGATCAGAAGCCTCGCCACTGACAATGGTATCAGTACGTACGCGTAATGGTAACAAATAAGGGTCAGATAAATGCGTAAGCGAAATAGGCGTAAAATTATCATCATCGCCTATAGAAATAGAAAAGTCTGTTCACATTTATTCGTGGGTTGGTATCCATCCATCCAGATAGTGCAACAACACATCGTATTCGAACAATCATCACAGCAAACTAAAGGTACCGACAATGGTATGAGTACATATGCGTAATGGTAACAAATAAGAGTCAGATAAATGCATAAACCCAAGGGCTCAGATTAATTCGTGCGCTGGTACACATGTGAAGGTTGCTGAGGTGAGTGTTTCTCGCACTCTGCCATCTGTTGGGCTATAAAGTTAAAGTACTACTGGAATATCAAAGTACTGCTGGAAGTCAAAGTACTGCTAATTAAGTCAAAGTACTGCTGCTCGTTGAAGGACTGTTATGCAAATATGTTTAAGGACTAATGTGTAATTCTAGAATGTTCGTATTAGATTAGAGTTATAATTAGAATTACTTGTCGTTCAAGTATTGTAAACCGACTAGGGTTTTACTTGTGCCTATAAAAGGATCCCTAGGTTGGCATTAGAGATAACGATTTTTAGAGAGATAAGTTCATACGAATATTAGAAGCTTATTAGAGTATTAGTGATTAGAGTTTGTTAGTGAATCTGTGTAAAGAGCAGGTTCAAGGTTTTAACAATATTCGAAGTTGTTTATTAATTCTTCTTAGCTTTGTTGAAGTAGATTCCGCATACTTAGCAAAGTATATCAGTGTTTCATCATTAATAGTTTTGAATTTATTCAAGGTTGTTAAACCGTAGACAAGCTACAAGTTAGTTTGGTCAGAGTATATCGATCCAACAAGTGGTATCAGAGCTTGTGTGGAGACTCTGATTAAGACGAAACCCTTAAAACCGATTTATCAACAAACCCTAAACGATGTCGACTGAAGCTGCACCAATCCCATCCATCACCTCACTCAGAATTCCTATCATCAAGAAGGGAGAATATGATCTCTGGAGCATGAAGATGAGGCAGTACCTTGCTATTACAGACCATGCTCTATGGGATGTGATTGTCAATGGTAATGTTGTTCTTGACGAACCTGTACATGTTGAAGGACAACCCAAACCACCTCAACCAACCTTGCCAGCAGCTACAAAGAGAAATCAAGATAAGGCTCTCAACATACTGTTGTCTGCTATTCCTGATGGTCACCTACTAAAGTTCCATGATGCTAAGGATGCAAAGCAATTGTGGGCTGCGATCAAGACAAGATTTAGAGGTAATGATGCTTCTAAGAAGATGCATAGAAACTTATTGAAGCAGCAGTTTGAAACTTTCACTGTTGGTGAAAGAGAAGGTCTTGATGCTGCCTATGACAGGTTCCAAAATCTACTTAGTATGCTAGAACTGTATGGAGCAGAGGTATCTGTTGAAGATGCAAATTTGAAGTTCTTAAGGAGTTTGCCATCTGTCTGGCATGTGGTTGCTACTATGATTAGAGGACAACCTGGATTGGAGTCTATGGACTTTGATGATCTCTACAACAATTTGAAAGTGTACGAGCAAGAGATGAATGGTCACAGTTCTCAGAAAACTCACAACATAGCTTTTGTGTCTTCTGAAAACAGAAGCAGTACTTCTACTAAAAGTACTGCTTATCCTTATCAAAGTACTATTGGTGATACACAGCATGTTTGCACAACCACAACTACCCCCAACCCATCACCAACAAACAACACCAATTCTGATGATGTTGTATGTTCCTTCTTTGCACAACAAGCCACTTTACCTGTTACCTATCAAGAAGACTTGTTGCAGATTGAAGAAGATGCCTTAGAGGAGATTGACATAAGATGGCAAGTAGCCATGATCACTGCAAGGATCAAGAAGTTCATGAACAAGACAGGAAGGGGAATTGATTTCAAAGCTAAACTGGGTATAACTTTTGACAAATCCAAGATTGAATGTTTCAATTGTCAAAAGCTTGGACACTTTGCAAGGGAATGCAAGTTTGAAAAATATCAGGCAAACAGGATGATTGAACAACCCAAGGTTGAAAGAAAGGAGGTTCCTATTACTGAATCACAACCAAAAGCTTTGGTGGCTCAAGAAAATCTAGCAGAGATTGACTGGAGTGTTGAATTTGATGATGAACCTGTAACCTATTCTATGGTTGCAATGGAAGAGTTTGATTGGAGCACAGCTTTTGATGAGGAACCAGGATATGCTGCTTTGGAATCAAGAGATGGTCTTGGAAGCTTTGACTGGAGCATGGAGAATGAAGATGAACCTGTTCAGATTGCCATGGTTGCTACTACACCAAGTTCATCCAATGTCTCTGAGGTATGCTCTAAGTGTAATGATGTGTATCAAAAGTTGCTTAAAGAATATGTGACTGAAAGAGATAATTGTAGAACAGCTAGGTCTGAGGTAGCTGGTTATCAATTAACTTTAGAGTCAATGGAAGCCAAAATATTAACACATGAAAATAATGAAATGGCTTGGGCAGAAAAATATGAGCAACAAGATTACCAATTAAAATTAAGTGAATGGAAGTTAGGATGTAAGGTGTCTGAATTAGAAAAGATTACTAAGGAAAGAGATGCTTTGTTAGAAAAACTTGGTAGTATTAAACAGGCTGGTCTATCACATGTTCAATTTGTTGAAAAACAAAGAAAAATAAACAGTAGAACTGGACTAGGTTATGGTGAAGATAGTAGTTCAGATGAGTCCCCACCTAGTGATAAGGAAGAGACCCCACCTAGTGATAAGGAAGAGATCCCACCTAGTGATGATGACCTTACTAGCTCAGAAGAAAACACATCTAGGAATGAGGAACCAATTAGTGAAACACCTCCTGAGTTTAAGAAAGATAAGGGGTACTACTCAGTTCCTCCACCCACTGGTAGGTTTCAACAACTTAGGACAGATGTTTCTCGTTATGGTGTAGACAACTTAGAGTTTAGGAAGAAGCTTACTAGTCAATCTAGTTCTGAGAAACCCAAGGATGATTTTCAAAGGGGTAATGATCAAAAGTTTCCTACAGTCTTTCAAACACAAGCAGTACCTCCAAAAACTTTTCAAAGTACTGCTAGACATTCAGCAGTACCTCCAAGAGAAACTTTTCAAAATACTGCTAACTATAGGAAACCTTTTAATCATAGAAGAGGATTTGGGAATATGGAGAGAAAATTATGTTATGTATGCTATAGTCCTGATCATTTGATTAAGCACTGTGACTTGCACTCAGAATATTTAAGTCAGTTCCCAAAGAATAGACCTGCCACCCATAAGCCAAGAGAGACTAGACCAGTTTGGAATTACTCAAATAGGGTTAACCATAGTAATTTCTCTAAAGACTATAGGTACCCTCATCAGAAAAGATTGTTTTCCAAACCACCAGTACCTTCATACACTGATAAGTCTCAAGAAGTACCTTCTCAAAGGACTGATAAGTTTTCACCCAATCATGGTACTGCTAACACTTTTTCATATAGAAGACCTAAGAGATTCAATTCATATAAAAGGTCTTACACCTCAAGTAGAGTACCTAGATCAGAGAAACCTAAGGTCAAACGAAATTGGGTTAACAAAGAAAGTAATGATGGGGAACAAGCAGTACTTTCATCAAATAAGGGTGAAACAGGGAGTGTTGCTGATAATACAACACAGGACATGGGACCAACGCAAATAATCATTGACCATGCCTTTAAAACCAGTGGAGATTACATACTGAAGGAATTCAAGTATGTCACTCCACAAGGGGAACACAAGTCAGTAATGGCTTGGGTTCCTAAAAGAAACTAACCCTTTTCTTTACTGTGCAGGGCAACCCAGAGGAGGAGCTTAAAGATCATATTATTGTTGATAGTGGTTGCTCTGGCAGCATGACAGGGGACAAGGAGATCCTGTCAGATTTTAAGGCATATTATGGAGGAAGAGTTGCATTTGGTAATGATCCTGATGGAGGAAGAATCACTGGCAAAGGAACCATCAAGGCTGGATGTATTGATTTTGAGAATGTTAGATATGTGAAGGAGCTCAAGTTCAATCTTTTGTCAGTATCTCAGATTTGTGACAAGAAGTACCCCATTCTGTTTACTGATACATAATTTCTCATTCTCTCTCCTGAGTTTAAGTTTGTTGATGATCACTTGGTAACATTGAGAGTACCAAGAACCAATGATGTGTACAGTTTAGACTTAAAGAGTCTCAATTCTGCTAGAAGAGCAACATGTTTAGTAGCCAAGGCATCATTGGAAGAAGCACATCTATGGCATAGAAGACTAGGTCATGTAAATTTCAAGAACATCAACAAGCTGGTCAAAGGGAATTTAGTTAGAGGTTTACCTTCTAAAACATTCAAGACTGATCATTCATGTTTGGCTTGCAAGAAGGGTAAACAACATAAAGCTTCATGTAAGAAGCTTGGGGAAAGAGATATTAGAGAACCTTTGGAGTTGCTACACATGGATCTGTTTGGACCAGTTTTAGTAGAAAGTTTAAACAAGAAGAAGTACTGCTTGGTTGTGACAGATGATTGTAGCAGATATAGTTGGGTCTTTTTCTTGGGATTCAAAGATGAAACCTTTGATGTTATCCATGACCTGATAGTAGCCCTTGAAAATCAATTGAGACTCAAAGTCAGAGGTATTAGATGTGATAATGGAACAGAATTCAAGAACAAGTATATGGATGAATTCTGTGCCAAGAAAGGGATCAAGAGAGAGTTTAGCATTGCTAGAACACCACAACAGAATGGTGTTGCAGAAAGAAAGAACAAGACTTTGATAGAAGCAGCTAGAACAATGCTTGCAGACTCCCAATTACCTATTCTCTTTTGGGCTGAAGCCATAAGTACTGCTTGCTATGTATTAAATAGAGTTTCAGTAACTAAACCTCAGATGAAGACACCTTATGAGTTACTAATGGGAAGGAAACCAAACATTCGTTTTCTAAAACCTTTTGGCTGTTCTCTGACTATTCTAAATACTATTGATTCTCTGGGAAAATTTGATGGTAAGTCAGATGAAGGATATCTATTGGGTTATTGTACAAATAGCAAAGGTTTTTGAGTCTATAACAGGAGTACCAAAAAGGTACAAGATTGTCTTCATGTTGAATTTTTGGAAGATAAAGAAACTCAGAAAGGTAAAGGTCCTGATTGGATGTTTGATCTTGACCTCAAGTTCACTCCATCTATGAATTATGTGCCTGTTAGAGAAGAGAATCAGGCTAATCACAAAGAAGATGATTCACAGTACATTGTTCATGGAGTCAATGTTAGACCAGAAGATGTTCCTGACAAAGAACCTGAAGTTACTGATAAGGAACAAAGTACTGCTCAACCAACCAATACAGTATCTGATGAAGATCAAGCCATACAAGATGAACTTAATAGGATGCTTTTTCAAGAAACTATAGCACAATCCTATGAAGATGAACAAAGGAGGGCTTATGAAGCTGCAAAGAAAAAGGGTAAATTTCAAGATACTGCCCACAGTACTTTTGATCAAAGTACTGATGACCCTTTTGACAGTACTTCTGGTGTGTTAGAACCATCAAATTGGAACAATGCTGATGATTCCAATTTTGATGATGATGATTTGGATAATGCTAACATTCCTAGATTAGAAGAAATTGATGATGAGCTTAATCAAGAAGGTATTTTCTCAACTACCAATGAAGGGATTGATTTTACTAATTTGGAATCTGATCTTCCAGTTCCACCAACTCCTACATTGAGAGTTCATAAAGCTCATCCTCAAAGCAACATTATTGGATCACCCTCTTCAAGAGTGATTACAAGAAACAAAGTTAAAGGTCTTTCTAAGCAACATACTGCTTTACTTAGCTTTGTTTACAAACAAAACAGGATGAATCACAAGGATCAACAAACATGCCTGTTTGCTTGTTTTCTATCTCAAGATGAACCCAAGAAGGTAGCTCAAGCTTTAGCTGATGAAAGTTGGGTTGAAGCCATGCAAGAGGAGCTTCTACAATTCAAGCTTCAAGAAGTCTGGGTATTATGTGATCTACCAGATGGCAAAAGAATCATTGGTACAAGATGGGTTTTCAGAATCAAAAGAGATGAAAGAGGGAATGTTATCAAAAATAAAGCTAGATTGGTTGCACATGGATATCGCCAAGAAGAAGGAGTGGATTATGATGAAGTATTTGCTCCTGTTGCAAGGATAGAGGCAATAAGGTTATTTCTTGCCTTTGCATCATATATGGGATTTCCTGTCTACCAAATGGATGTCAAAAGTGCTTTCCTTTATGGCACAATTTCTGAGGAAGTTTATGTTAAACAACCTCCTGGTTTTGAAGATCCTGCACATCCAAACAAAGTCTACAAGGTGATCAAGGCACTGTATGGCCTTCATCAAGCTCCCAGAGCTTGGTATAAGAGACTCTCAAATTTTCTATTACAACATGGTTATAGGAGAGGAGCAATTGATAAGACTTTGTTTATCAAAAGGGATAAGAAAGACATTATGTTAGTCCAAGTCTATGTGGATGATATTATCTTTGGAGCCACAAAGAAGTCTATGGTGAAAGAATTTGAAGAACTTATGCAGAGGGAGTTTCAAATGAGTTCTATGGGAGAATTAACTTTCTTTTTGGGGCTTCAAGTTAGACAAACAAGAGATGGAATCTTCATTAACCAAGAAAAGTATGTTGCAGACATACTTAAAAGATTTGACCTTCCAAATCTCAGGCCTGCCACCACACCCATTGATAACAATAAACCATTAGGAAAGGATGAAGATGGACAAGTTGTGGATGTCAAGCTTTATAGATCTATGATTGGTTGTCTTATGTACTTGACTGCATCAAGACCTGACATCATGTTTGCTGTATGTTTGTGTGCAAGATATCAGGTTACACCCAAGGTTTCTCATATGTATGCAGTCAAGAGGATTTTTCGATTTCTCAAGCATCAACCAAAGTTAGGATTATGGTATCCTAAGGAGTCACCTTTTCACTTGGAAGCTTTTTCAGATAGTGATTATGCAGGAGATAACTATGATAGAAGATCAACCACAGGAGGATGTCAATATCTTGGAAGAAGATTAGTCTCCTGGCAATGTAAGAAGCAAACAATTGCTGCAACCTCCTCTACTGAAGCAGAATATGTTGCTGCTGCAAGCTGTTGTGGACAAGTTTTGTGGATGCAAAATCAACTCTTGGATTATGGATTCAACTTCAAAAACACTCCTATCAACATTGATAATGAGAGTACCATCTGTATTGTAAAGAATCCCCTGAAGCCACAGTTAGGGATGCTTTGATGTTTAATGATGAAGGAGGGGCTGTTCGTTTTGACAAACAAGTGCTTTGGGACACTTTAAGCGATATAGGCTATGAGGGAGATCTTACAAAACTTACTTTTCAGAAGCCTTTGTTTTGTTCTCATTGGAAGTACCTAATTCATGTCTTACTTCACTGTTTAAGTCTCAAGAGTACTTCTTTTGATCAATTTGGTCAAAATATTGCATCTGCTTTAGTGGGTTTGGCTACCGATCAACGATTCAACTTTTCAAGACTAATTCTTGATGGTATGCTTTCACACATTGCTAATGGTACACCATTCTTAATGTATCCTAGGTTTGTTCAGTTATTCTTGAACAATCAACTTGAGGATGTCCCTAAACCTCAAAGTTTTTTACCCACTGTCAAACTTCCACCAAAGGTGTTTACTTTTCTATCTAAAAAGAGTATCAAGTTTTCTGGAACAAACACACCTTTGACTGCTCATATATTGGGAGTTGCACAAGTAGTTAGAGATGCAGAGCAAGAGCAAGAGCAAGAAGAAAACTCTGAATCAGCAAGTCATGAGTCTCCAGTTTCAAGAGAAGTTAGTGTTCCTCAACCTACTGCTTCTCAACATACTGCTTCTCCACATACTGCTACTAGGGAAGATGCTGCTCCTATGTCCATTCCTATCCATGAGGAGTCAGACCAAGGTATGAATCAAACACCATCTCCTAATGATTATACTTCCACAAATATGTCTCAGCAATTTGAAGAAGAAGAGGCAGAGATGGATAATTATGCCTTGACAAGGGAGTTAAGGAGGCTGAAAAAGGAGAGTGAGGCTCAAGCTGCTCAGATAGTCAAATTAAAGACTAAGTTTCAAAGATTGAAGAAGTTTGTTTGGCCACTAGTTCATCACCACCGATTATGGGTAAAGTCTCAGAAGAGGAGTGGTCAGAAACCTAAGAAGTCTTCTCAGTCAAAGAAGAAAAAGTCAAAGAAGCAATCTTCATTCCAATTGGGGAGGAATTTAGAGAATTTGAATGAAGATGCTGGATTTAATCAAGATGCTGGATTTATTGATGATACTCAGATGACACCACCTGAAAATATTCCTCAAGAAACTGCTGAGAGGAAGAGTGATGAAACAGAGCAAATCAATATTGAAGAAGCTGCTGTTGAAGTAAGAAGTGGTGATACTGAGGAAGTAAATTTGGAAGGAGCTGATGTTGAAAGTACTGCTCTTCAAGGTACTGTGAGGCAATTTATAATTACACCTAGAACTTTGGATTTTGAGGAAGATATTGGTCCTTCAAGTCAAGTTCAAGAGGAAGTTGGCCCTTCTAAACCAGCTCAGGAAGAAGATGTTATAGCTCATACTAACAGTGATGATGAAACAATTGCTGACATTATGATTAATATGTCAAGTCAAAGAGGCATCAGTATTCATGAGGTTGAACAACAACATCATACTTCTTCTCAACCTACCCAGGAGTTAGATCCAAAAGATAAAGGTAAAGGGATCATGGTAGAAAAGAAGAAGAAGAAGCTGACATTGGCATAGTTAAGAGAAATTCAGATTGCCAAAGGTGAGGAAGCAGCTAGACTATTGCAAGCTAAGATAGATGCTGAAGAATCTAGGAAGCTTATAGTTCAATCACAAAGGCCAATTAGTAAAGCTAGAGAAAGGAATGATATGATGGCTTATCTGAAAGGTCAAGGATATACAGGTTTGGTGAAATTGACATATACAGAGATGAAGGATCTGTATGATGCTGTTAGGGAAGCTATAGAAAAGGATCTTGCAAGCATTATTTCGTTTGAAGATAAGGAGCTTGAAGATAGAAGAAAGGAAAGAGCTGTTACAAGGAGCTCAAAGAGGAAAAGAACAACTGATGAACAGCCATCAAAGAAGTTCAAGGATACATTTGAATTAAGAACAGACACAGTTGATGAGCTAAGGAATTATCTTAGAGTTGTTGACTTTGAACATCCAAAATTGAAAGAAGATGCTGATAAGAAGTCCAAGATATCTACTTTTTCAGTTGTAGAATCACAAGAAGGAGATTATCTGATCTTTCATAGACAAGATGGAAGTTTTAGAGTATTCAATTCGTTATGGGATATACTACATCTGATTGACAGAGATGATATGCTTCAGTTATATCTCCAAGTGCAAACTTACTTTGAGCATATTCCACCACAAGGAGTAGGTTTGATATTGCTAGGAGATCTCACAACCATCTGGGAGACAGAGGAAACAAAGGATAGTACTTTGTGGGAAAATCAAGAAAACTGGGAGATTAACAGATGGAGATTCTTTGAATCAGTTGGAATACACGTTTTGGAGTTAGAGGATGGCACTATGATTCATATGCTAGCAGAACAGAGATATCCACTCACAAGAGATCTGATGATTAGGATGCTAGAGCATGGCATGGAAGTGGAACAAGAGAATGAAGTAGCATTGATGGTCATAAAATTGTTCATCAAGTGGACAACTGAAGTTGAAGATTAATGCATAACTACAGGTATGGTTTAATTATTATATAAATCTTTTGAAAAATAAGTACTTTCTTCAAAGTACTGCTAGTCAAATAGTACTTTCTCAAAGTACTGCTTGCAGCATGAAACCAGTAAAGTCTTTTGATAAAATCAGTAAGTTTTGATAAGTGCAAAAACATTTTGAAGCACAAAGATTAAACAGCAACAAATGGTTTTGAAAGCAACAACATGGTGTTAGTACTTGTACTACACAACAAATGGTAATCAACTCACCATGTTTAATAAACAAGAAAGAGTTTGACTCATCATGAGGGTATGGCTCTGATGTGATTATCAAATCCGTTTTTAGTTGACAATTTACTAAAAATTGTATGGTTTTCAACTCACCATATCTATGTTAGTGAAGAGTTGGCTAGCCTACAAGATAATGGCTTGTAGTAAAGGCTGTGGAAAACCATTATATGGTAATTAGTTCACCAAGGTAGTGATTGTACTAAAAGAACTAGCTAGTCCAAAAGCAAACGGCTATTTGGTAAAGACTAATCAAATCCGTTGATAGCTGATGATTTGCTAAAAATCATATGGTTATCAATGTACCATGGTTTCTTAAACCTAAACATTAGCTACTCCAGAGTTAATGGCTTTGGTAAAGAGACATCAAAATCCATTAAGTTTTCAATGATTCACCTCTCACAGGAGTTAACACACCTGGAAGTGATGAGAATAGTATGAAACTTTTAAGATCTGATGTACCTATTGCCAATATGATGCTGAGTTGCTGGAAAGATAAGTTGCTGAAAAGAATTGTTGCTGATGAAGATTGAAGATACTGATTGCATTGATGATAACAAAACAACAACGAGACAGACTTCAAAGATACAACCTTTCCTTGAAGATAAAGTGTTGAAGTTAAATACAAAGGAACTTGAAATCAAGCAAGTAGAATTCAAGTTAGGGGAGGATTGTTGGGCTATAAAGTTAAAGTACTACTGGAATATCAAAGTACTGCTGGAAGTCAAAGTACTGCTAATTAAGTCAAAGTACTGCTGCTCGTTGAAGGATTGTTATGCAAATATGTTTAAGGACTAATGTGTAATTCTAGAATGTTCGTATTAGATTAGAGTTATAATTAGAATTACTTGTCGTTCAAGTATTGTAAACCGACTAGGGTTTTCCTTGTGCCTATAAAAGGATCCCTAGGTTGGCATTAGAGATAACGATTTTTAGAGAGATAAGTTCATATGAATATTAGAAGCTTATTAGAGTATTAGTGATTAGAGTTTGTTAGTGAATCTGTGTAAAGAGCAGGTTCAAGGTTTTAATAATATTCGAAGTTGTTTATTAATTCTTCTTAGCTTTGTTGAAGTAGATTTCGCATACTTAGCAAAGTATATCAGTGTTTCATCATTAACAGTTTTGAATTTATTCAAGGTTGTTAAACCGTAGACAAGCTACAAGTTAGTTTGGTCAGAGTATATCGATCCAACACCATCCGTCCACATAGTGCATCAACACATCATATTTGAAGAATCATCACAGCCAAGTAAAATGCAACATACTCATACCACATTTGCAAATGCCTTAATTACAGTATATATTAAACCACAACACAAATGACGCTGATATTTTTAAAGGAGGCTCATAATAAGGCATGGCTGCAATCATAGTTGCAAATGCCACATTTTCAGGTAGCAATTACCATCCGGATTGCCTAGCCAAGATACATATGAGGTACTAAACATTTTTTTCAAACATCTACATTTCATAATCACGGCCTCTGTTATTTATACCAGTAAATAAAGGATACGAAACAGTCCCAAGTAGAATTAGCTAATAACGATAATTGGTGCTGTAAATGCCGCGTTGCGTTGCGGGCGGGCCTATTTATTTTTGCCGTAGAATTTTGGTATAGTAGAGAAATGAAACAAACCTGGCAGCCAAACCGGTTCTTGTTCATGACCAAATGAAAATATTAAATAACATAAAGCGTCAAAAGTACGACAAATAAGGCTTACATCTACCATGGCTGCAACCACAGCTCGTGTGTGGTTACCGTGGCAAGATATATTTCAGAAAACAATCGTCAGTGCCTTAACAGAAAAATCAATGGTCATCTGCAACCCATATTAGTGAATATGTAACTGATTATGGTAAACGACGTCGTTTACCAATGGTGTTTAACTGAAATCACAGGCTCAGATAGGGATAGAATCGAAAAAGAGGATACATCCGCCATGGCTGCAGAAGTAATAAACTGCCTTGCCAAGATACGGACAATCTCAATTATATCGAACCCACTGACACTGATTGTAGTTATATATATATGATTTCATCAAGAGCCCAAGGTCAAACAACATATATCGAACCTTAACGGTGCCATTTTACTACCTTTTTTCCCGGCAAAAAACAGCAGGCTTTATAGACCAACTGCTTAGGCCAGGTGATCCAAAAAAAAAGATTTATGTGTGGCCCTAACAAAACTAACCACTTATGCTTTGTACGAAAAAGTTCTGGAAACCTTCCTGGTTCGTACCTTCCACCCAATGGCTTGGTTGAGCAAATGGAGGTTGCTGAGGCGATTGTGTATCACACTCTACCATCCGTCCATGTTTTGGATCCAACCAAATTGGGTCAGGTTAATTCATGGCGTACCCCCCGGCTGCAAACACATTACCGCGATACCCTGCCATGATAGGGGCGCATAAGGCTAATCCAGAATGACTGAAGGCACAACTTTGCTGTAGCGTCGTCAACCACCCGAGTTGGCAGCAATCACATTGTCGGTGTGATTGCCTAGCCAAGATACGGTTGCTGGCTAGCTACGCGTAGTAAAAAATAATTTATATTAATCAACCACAAATTCAGCAGGTTAGAACAGAGCAACAAAGAAATGCTCACGAATATCTACAGCGAACAAATAAGCTTCGGCAACTAAACCCCATTACCATATATATTAAATCACGAATCGTAGTAAAAAAACAACCAAAAGCAATAACGAAAATCCAAAAATTAGGGTTTTCAACTAATGGATTGAAATCATGAATTAGCAGCCATTCGGCAACTAAACCCCATTACTATATATATTAAACCACAAATCGAAGTAAACAAACAACCAAAAGCAATAACGAAAATCCAAAAATTAACTAAACCCCATTACTATATATATTAAACCACAAATCGTAGTAAACAAACAACCAAAAGCAATAACGAAAATCTAAAAATTAGGATTTTCATGTAATCAGTTTAAATCATCAATTAGCAGCCAATCGGCAAGTAAACCCCATATAAATCAAAAAGCCTAAAGCCAAACGGCCACTAATTGCAGACATCAACCCCAAAATTAGGGTTTTCAACCAATCATTTAATTAACAACAATTCTCACCACCGGAATCGTGAATCAGCAGCCAATCGGCCAGTAAACCTTGCATAAATCAAAAGCCCCAAAATTAGGGTTTTCAACCAATCATTTAATTAACAACAATTCTCACCACCGGAATCGTGAATCAGCAGCCAATCGGCCACTAAACCTTGCATAAATCAAAAAGCCCAAACCTGCACACATCGATCCAAAAGATACGCACAGAGAAAGATAAAGCATCAATTATTTGGATAGATTTAGAGAGAAACGCAACAAACCATCAATTATTTGGTTTATCTGGGCCACACAAAGGGGTTTTGGATTATGTGGGCCACGAAAAAAGGCTAAAAGCCTGGGCCGTAAAATTGGCGGGAAAACGGGACGCAAAAGGGCACCGTTTACGTTGTGGTTTAATATAAATTATAATTAATAGAGTTCATATGTAATTAACTAATTATGTACGGAGTGAGTATGTTGGTTGCAACATTTCTGGCTAGAGACCTGATCAACATCTTTTTTTTTTTTTTTTTTTTAGAAAAGAAACAATTTTATTAATAGGAACCACAAGAACAACATACAAAAGAAATGGCAACCCGCTTCTTAACAAGACAATTAAAAAAGAAGGGTCCCAAACACAAAAATACAAAATTACACAAAACACTAAAACATACATAGTAACCTTCCAAACCACACGCCTAAACATAACTAATTCAAGCCATACGTATAAGGATACTATTACTGTCCGCAAGACTGACAAATCACTTCGCCACACTCTCTGAACAACCAGAGGTGACAGCACAAGGCAGCAAGAACCACAATCGAGTGTCGGACACACCCACTAACACCATACTATGCCCTCCCCACCCTTTACTGTACACCATACTAAATTAATGTCACAACACCCTGGGAAAGAACAAAACCAATACCCTACAATGCCAAAAATGTAACCTGGACCATATGACTTAAACTGTTGTCATATGAAAACCATGCAATTAAAGGTCACTGCCATAATATAAAACAAAAATCAAATATACCATAATGAGAAGCCACTGACCCACTGAAGCATGTATGATTGCAGATTACATTTTTCTTTCTCAGTAGCCAAAACAGTCACCAGTGTTGTCTAATCTTCTATCTTTTTGTGAACAATCGTATAAGAACAATAATCAATCAAACTAGACTTTTATTTGATATACAATCGTTAGGTTTACAAATGTATTTACATGAGTACTTATACTATCCAAACGACACATACTAAACAACATACCGTTTCATTAAACGGTTTATCTAAAATAACTGTTTTTCCTAACCGACAATAACTGCCACTTTGACTTATACATATATTTGACTTTTTGTGTTTGACTTTGACTTTCATGTTTGACTTCATGTTTGACCTTCATGGATTAGATAAATTAGTATCCAATACTCCTCCCTAATTTATTAATCCATGTCTTCGATATCTTCAAGCTCCATCATCTTTATCTTTGAACTTTGGCTTGTTTTCACTTCCTTTGTCTTGATCTTTAACACGAACTACGTCTTGAACTTTCTTCTTGGTTTGACTTCTTTCTTCCTTGTCTTCAATTTTATCTCGATCATCTTTGTTACCTTTGTCACCATCTTTCTTCTCTTGTATCATTTCATAATCTTGCATCTCCAATAATCTGTTTCTTTTAGTACTTGTATCACGATCTTCTGGTTCAACTTTCTTGTTGCTTGATTTAATGTCTTTCTCAATCTGGTTCTCCTTCTGAAATCTTGATGGCGTCTCTTGATGCTTCTTGCATTCGCCCTTGTCAGCACTTGATTCTTCTTCTGGATGTTTCTTATCTGAAACAACTTCATGGTTTTCTTTCTTAAATTGTTCTCCTTTTGTCTTTAACTCTTTCATCTCTTTGCTTGTGCAATCTCTCATCTTCTTGAGGTTCTCTAACTCTCTCTGCATTTGTTTCTCAAATGCCATTTCTCTATTTCTCATTTTCTTCTCAAACTCTTGTTTCTCCATCTCTAATTCTTGAAGCATTTCGAACTTCCAAAACTCTAATTTACACTTTAAGTCAGTTTCTATCTCTGATCTCATGTCTTCTAACTTTTCTTTTAGAATTTCATCATTCTCAATGACAATTCCTTTCTTTCTCGATTCTTCCTTTAAGGATGTTATCTCTTTTTCATCTTTACTAGTAACCATCAATAACGCTGGTTCATCATCTTCGAGCACAAGGTTTACTTTTTCTTCTCTACGGTTTGGTTTTGGACAATTTGCAGCAAAGTATCCAAACTCTTGACAATTATAACATTGTATTTCTCTAAGATCTCTTCTTGGATAATTTTGATCTCTAGGGATTCTTCCCCCTCTATAATAACTATCTTCATTCCTGTTATCTCTTACGAATCTTCCTTGGCCTCTTCCTCGTGTCTGATTACCACCTCCTCTTCTATAACTTCCATAGTTGCGTTCATAATTTCTGTCATTCCCTTGACGTGTGAACAACAACTTCTCACTGTTATCTTCATCACTTCCTTTTCTAAACTTAAGCCTTTCTTCATAAGTCTTAAGTTTCCCGATAATTTCCTCCAACTTTACAGTCTTAAAATCAACAACCATTTCAATGGTTGCTACTACTGGTACAAATTAATCTGGCACTGCATTAAGTAATTTCCGTACTTTTGTTTGTTCATCAAACATCAATCCACATGTAGCGGCCTTTGTAATAATACTCATCAACTTCCCTGAAAATGAATCTATTGATTCATCTTCTTTCATCATGAGTCTCTCAAATTCTTATTTCAATTGTTGCGAGTGTGCCTGTTGGACGTCTTCTGTCCCAACGAATATGGCCTTTAAAGAATCCCAAATTTCTTTTGCTGTTTCACATCCCGCAACTTGCATTTGCAAATCTTCTGGTAATCCTTGAAATAGATATGCTGATGCAGAACTATCCTTTTTTACATCAATCTCTTTTGATGTACTTGTTCCTTCTACTAAACCCCATACTCCATTTGCCAATAGTATCTTTTTCATTCTTAATGCCCATAATGTATAGTTCGTATTGTTTAGAACTGGACATTGATATGACGATAATGATGAGGCGAAAACAATATTTCCGTTTTTATCTCCCGACATATTCTCTTTCCTAATGATCTTCACCTTTAGTTTCTACTAAAACCAATATAACTCTAATAGTCGAACTTAACTTTCTGTCTAACCACAATAATTTTCTAACAATTCTTAACCTTTTTCTAACGCGAATTGTAACGGCAAAATTCTAATATCTAATCTATTCTACTAATAGAAAAAAATAACTAAGTGTTGTTGGAAATATAAAACCTGGGCTTTATTTCTTGTGGGCTCCTTTTCTTAAAAAAGAACCAAACCTTTTATTTATCCCCAAATAGAACGCTTCTTCTTCTTCAGAAAGTGTCGTTTCCCTTTTCTTCCTTCTTCACGAATTAGGGCTAAATAAATTCCCTTCTTCCTGTTGCAATCAATGGCAGAGGCGGCGGTCTCTCTTTTTTCTGGCAACTAGCGGCGGCGGTGGTGATTCGGTTACAGTATTCCTTTTGTCTTCTCCTGCAAACACACGACGGCGGTTAACACAACCGGTATGTTTTTCTTCTATCTTTCTCTGGTTTTTTACTTCACTTAAACGTTTCTCTCTTGATTGATTCCCTGAATCAATTTCTTCTTTCCTTTGAACGATTCCCTGAATCGCTGGTCAACCTCTCTGGTTTGAACCTTTGGCTCTGATGCCACTGTTGTCTAATCTTCTATCTCTTTGTGAACAATCGTATTAGAACAATAATCAATCAAACTAGACTTTTATTTGATATACAATCGTTAGGTTTACAAATGTATTTACATGAGTACTTATACTATCCAAACGACACATACTAAACAACATACCGTTTCATTAAACGGTTTATCTAAAATAACTGTTTTTCCTAACCGACAATAACTGCCACTTTGACTTATACATATATTTGACTTTTCATGTTTGACTTTGACTTTCTTGTTTGACTTCATGTTTGACCTTCATGGATTAGATAAATTAGTATCCAATAACAAGTGCACAAGAGTAGAATTGGTGATATACCTTACTGTAAACAAATACTAATGGGGTCCCTTAACCAAATTTGCCAATGTATCACTTTATATTTATTTGCTCTTCGAAGGATCCACTCGTAGCTTTTTAGTTGAATGTCATGAACAATTTTATTTGTACTCGATACCTTTTTGCCAAACATACGAACATTCCTTTCTTTCCAAATGAAATACCTGGTAGTCCAAATAACCGCTTGCCAAACATTAGCTAGTTTAGTAGGAATGTTAACATTTCCAAATGATGAAAAGAATTCACCAATCGAGAAAGCATTAACAACTCCCACTTTCCACCAATTATAGATCATTTCCCACACACTCATAGCTAAGTCACACATAACCAAACTATGAGTACAAGATTCCGTCGCATTATTACAACATGGACAAAGAACCGAATCTAAGTCAGTGCCTCTTCTATCTAGCTCCACACGAACCGGTAGTCTTCCTTTTAATGCTCTCCACACGAAGATGTTCACTTTTTTAGTAACTAGCTTGTTCCACCGCGTGTCTTGACCGTCACCCTCCACATGAAGAACCTTTTCCTCAATAAAGCTTGATAACTCTTTGACCGTGAAAATACCGTCTTCAAATATCTTCCACCTCCATCTATCCCTACAATTATTAGAAATAACGACATTTTGCAATAAACCTATTAATTCATCCAATTCATTCCCCAATCTACCTCTAATGTCACGAATCCAATCCCAAACCCAAACCCATACCCCATTTGCCCACACCCCTTTCTCTTTTATGCTACTATCCTTACTCCTATCTAGATGATAAAGCCTTGAGAATCTATCACAAAGTCTCTGGTTATCAACCCAAATATCACCCCAAAACCTAATGTCATTTCCATCCCCCACCACCCCCACACAAGAAGAAGAAACTCTATCCCCAAACCCTCAATCTCCCCCTACCCTTACAATATCCTGCCACACACCCCCACCAATAACCGTGTTAGTTTATGGACAATATTTAATATGTGTATGTCTAGAATCGAACTCGAGACCACGGGATTGCACACTTTACGTATGAGAATTAATGGATAATAATTATATATATAAAAAGTTATATATTTAATTATTAAATACACAATAACGACTAACGAGCGTTAAGTAATTAACGGAAATTGACTAATGGTCGTTAAATATAAAAGAGAAGGTTTCGAAATCCCTTCTAGGGATAAGGGCCGATCGGTTGGACTTGGGGAAACCCAATCCAACCTTAACTTGTTCTCTAAGTTTCACCTACTATATAAACAAGGCTTAGGTTTCATTATTTGGTAATCTTGTACACATAGTGAAACCCTAAAACTTGTTTTCTTTTCTTTTTGTGGTGATCGACCGATTACATAACCCTTTAGGGGTGATCGGATTTTTCCATCAAACAAAAACGTTTTGGTTTTAATTATTGTGTTTTCTTGAACTAGCAATCACATTAATTCGTTATAGTACGTGTGTACAAGAACGTGGTATTAACTCACTATAGTTAATATCTTGGATTGAATTACAAAACGGTAAGGGGTAATTCGTTAATCCACTTATAAACCCTAATTAGGGTTCTTGATCTCCATTGAAGAATACTTGAAGTTGATTCTTGTTTAGCTAGAATCAAAGGTATGTTTACGTTTAAATTCGGTTAATTCTTTATGTGTTAAATTGATCCTACGCTTCCGCATGTGTATGATGGTTATGTGTTTAATTTATGAACTTGTCATGTTATTAAAATTCCAACAGTGGCATCACGAGCCATTTTAACATGTAATTAATTACCGAAACACATAAAAAACGAATCTTGGATTATGTTTGTATGTTAGTCGATTTTTAGGGTTTAAAAATCAAAACCATAATTTTTTTTAGGGGGGGGGGGAGGGAGGGGGGCCGATGCCCTAATTAATTATTTAAAAAAAATTGTTGTTTTGAAACCCTAATTGTAACATATTAGTGTTTAGTTGCGTATCTTGTGACTTGTGTTAATCCATGATGAAACATGCATGTTTGTCATGGATTATGATTGATTAATTGTTAAGTTGTTTTATCACATGTAATTTTTTATAGATCTAAAATTGGAGAAGACCTCAATTAAATATTAATGAATCTATTATTTGCAATATGGTATATATTTGCTATGACTAACGCAATCGATACGTCGATGCATGTGGCTCACTTACCTTTGTAAGTGATAGTCTTAGTTAAATATATGCATAATTAAACATAGAATGATTATTAATAGGTTTTATCAAATAAAGTTTGCATGTGGCTATTTGTTTACATAAATTAATTGTTAAGTTATGTGCATTATTTAGTTGTTTATTTTTATTATTACTTGTTTTTTATTTAATTGTATGACATGTTGTAAGCAAAAAAGGGGTAATTTTTTAATAGAAATTAAATGGACTAAATAATGGTGAAACTTGATGTGATAAATTATGAATCTTGCAAAGTCTTATGTGCCGATAGTGGTTCGCTTCGCACGGTAATTTGCTCCCAGGCGAGACTAGCAAGGTTATAATTTATAACATGTTTTTAAGACTTAAAGTCATAAACTTTTAATTGAGTGATGAGTTTTTGTACAAATAGTAAGAACGGCTCACCCAGTTTTGACAAACTATAAGAGGGGTTTAAGGAGGATTGACACTAAATTGTCAAACCAAAAGAGACGCGTTTTTAATTGGCACTTGTGCTGACGTCTGTCTCTCCGCTCCTTTGTGCGTCAAATTGGAGCTACCAATTACGACTAATTTTATGTACAAAATCGTCTTAAGGGTGAAATGACCTCAATTCCACGTGCCACTTTGTGGTAATTATCCGAAGAACTTGGGTCTTTTGAATCATGCAGTAGTAGGATATAGTGGGTGATAATTGTAGGTAATTCTTTGATTGGTGAACCCAATACCTCAATTAAAACTTTGTTGATTTAATCTTAGCTTAAATTGGTAAATAAAAAGGTTTTGAAAAACTTATGATACGAAGATGTGTGCATGCTTCTTCGTACATATTTTGATTGACACATCAAAATTAGTACCCTAAAATTTAAGTTCATGCCATCTAATTATAATAAACACTTGAAGTTGTAATTTAGCTTAAGTGAGACCTTGACTAGATTACAATGACAAGGTAAATTTCCATGATTACATGAGACCGTACATGGAGAATTTGCAGTTTCTAAATTAGACAACTTAATTGAATTGTTAGTGAGACCTAGAAACTCAAGGCATAAGATGGGATGAAACATGCTTACATTGCAAATAGATTTTTGGCAAATGTAAATCCCATAATGATCTAGGAATTGCAATATGAAATTGTCAATTATTGTTCGACATATTACCATATTTTATACTTCATTACTAGCAGATCAACTGATGTAGTGAAATTATGTAAATTTGGATCCTAGTTTTCAAGAAAATTCAATGGTTATATGAATATTTCCTTGGGTATTTTATTTTCTTGAAAAGATGTATTATCGAAAATACTAAAATTGAATTTTGTAAATTCTTTTAAATGTATTAATGCAACATTAAACCGTAAACATGGGTTATTCTTTTATTGGTAAATTGATCTACACCCATAAGGATTTTTGGCTAGAGTCAACTTTACTAAAAGAACAAACCTAGTCTCCTTTCCATGAGAGAAGAGTGAGACTCAATCCTATTCCTTTTCATGAATGAGAAAGGTATAATAGGAACATTAGAATTGTCTAAATTCTAATATAACTCATAGCAAGCTTTAATAGTTAAGAGAATTGCACATTTTTTATTTTCCATAAAGATTTCATCACCCTCATTTGGCGATTAAATTCTTTTGTAACAAATATGACATTTGGTTAACTGAAAAATTATGAGTTATTTAATTAGAAGCTAGATTGCTTACCGCAAAAGGTAGTAAAGGCAAACTAGGATATTTTATCTAGTTGTTGTTCCTTTAACCCTTTAGAGGTACTACATACCATTGTAGGGATGATAGACCTATTAAAGGAAGAAATTGCATGCCCAATTTTCAAGTTAATTGTATTGATGGATAGTCCATTATCTACATAGTAGAATACACTCTTGGAGTGCCTAAGTAATTGTTACGTATGAGCCTTCAAAGATGTAGGAAAGTTAAAAGCAGGATATTTGTTTTCACTGGTTATGAAACTGTAGGATATTAGATATCATAACACAAGGTAAGATTTGTGTACTAGCCGAATTCTAGAGAGAGAAATGGGGAGGTTGGGTTATTCTAGAGAGAAAGTGAATCTATTAGATTAAAATGAGAAGAACATCCAACCCTTTCCCTTGTGTGGGAAAGGGTATTTATAGTTACACATAAAACGCCCCACATGGGCTGTGGAGTGAGCTGACAGTGGGTAAAGACCCGACCCAATTCCACAAATACTACTATGACTAAACTAGTATTACGATAATTAAACTAATACTAATAAGCCTACGAGCTAACTTAATGCTAATAGATACTCGGGGTGACCGAGTCTTTCATATGAATATTTATATTCCTAACAATCTCCCCCTAAGGGAGGTCACCCGGAAATTATAATTTGAATTCTAGCATTCTAATGAACTTAATTTCCTAGCTCGTAGTCTTTGATTCTTCATAATAGGTAAACTTTGTACTTGAAGTCGTGATCTTCTGATGAATGTTCCTTTGGTAAGTGTGATTGTTGAGCATTCATTGTAATCATCAGTTTTGGTAGTTTGTGTGTCATTCTCTTTGTACTGTTGCATCCTTGTGATAAAGTGATCATTGGACCGGCATGCTCACACTTTTCTGGATCATGATTTTCAGCATCAGAGTAGCGGAAGCATTATTGAAGGTCTTATAATAATCATGATTTCTTTGATTGCAATTGTGAAGTGTGAGCATGAGGTGATAATATTGACATCACTTCGACAATCAGCTGCAATCACCAGGGATTCCTACATACGACAGTTAGCAATAAAACGTCCGGTACTTACAGGTTCGGACTTCGAGATTGTTAACAGCATAGTGTGAATACTTTCTCTAATCCCTACCTAGGCCGTTCCTGAATCGGATACCCCCGAGAGGGCTTACAAGATCTACCGAAGTACATCAACGATTAGGTGAGTCGCTGGAGTTCACTCCACGACTGTAGACCGTTTGAAACCGCCGCGACCACTAAGCGTAATCCACAAGGAATTACCGAAGTGACCTGCTTTCAGGGCAGTTTGATGTTGACCCTGGCAGGAATTTCCATTCAATCACTGAGAATTACATTTGTAAATTCCCTCATAAATGTTCTGGCAGATTGCTAAGATCTGCGTAGGACTCATAAGTTTACAACTGGTGTCCTTAATGTTGAACAACCAGTGTAGAAGTAACATGTGTTCCTATGAGATCTTTTGATGTATCTTGCGGCTCTAGACTCGATAAGTGCAATTTTTGGTAGTCGGAGACTGGAGCGGTGTCTCCTGTTTCAATATCAACATAACTCGTAATGAGCGGTCGATAGATTATGCAGGGTTCCCCGAGAGAATGAAACAAGTTCTTTTAAGAGAACTTGAGTGGCTAGAAGGTTTAGTGCAGTGCGTCACTGGGTCCATGACGTCTTGTCTTCAATACCGGCGTCACCTTAGTAACAACCAGTAGCATATGAATTGAACCCAGTTTCTGCCCTAAGGTTGAATAATTGGAGGGCTATTTCTTTTCACCCTTTCACATTACTTTTCCTTTTAATTCTTCAACCCCTTCTTTCTCCTTTCTCATATTACTCTTTTTTTTTTCTCAATCATACCTAAGGACTTTCTAATACTAACTATTCGGTATTGTCCTTGGGTAGATCCCTCCGGCTCTGGCGGATCATAGGACGGTTTTCCTAACCTTAGTCACCTTATAACTTCATGACTATCCTATGTTGCCGTAAACCAAATCTTTGAAAAATCTCTCAAAGTGTTTATAATTATGAAACACATTTTGCTAACACTTTGAGAGTTTTATACATTTCAAATACTCCCCCTTAGCATGTGCTCATATTTTTTTAGTCAAAATTTACACATGTTGGGTAGAGTTTGCACTTTTGAATTGATCCACCTTCAGTGAACATGGTCAGGCATTCGAGACACGCTTACATCACTAGTTAGACTAGCTTGAAGTTATTACCCGGCCCGGTCAAGTTCACAGAAGGTTTCTCGAAACGGTACACTCTACTCAGACAAGTTCTTTCGATTACTGACAATTGTAGTTTCGTCAATTCATTGGTGAAGTCTGAGCCGCGCTCTCATGAGATGCCATTTCAACTTAGTTATATTTTAATCACCATTTATATTTTTCTCCCCCTCAAAAATAGCATATTGATGTTGTTTTTGAAAAGCTTTGATTAAAATATGCTTTTTGAGGTTTTCGGGAAGAGTCTCACAAGATTGTATTGGTTTGTACAAAGAGTTTCAAATACTCCCCCTCTTGAGAGGGAATACTTGTTCTTTTGAGCAGAATTAGTAGAGATCGTTTGAAAAAGTTTGGATTAATTCTACTCAAAAGTAAGAAGCTTTCGCTTCTTTTATCAAGAATGAGGCACTGAAACGTACCTCATACTGCTCCCCCTCAAAGCATATGTTTATCACTACTTAAATAGTACAAAGTTCACAACATAATATAATTACACAACAACAAAAGAGGACTAATTATTACAGAGAAGATATTCTCATTCGGTTCTCTGTAGAAGTCTGTAATCGCCCTCTCGAACACGTCCACCAACATAACTTTCCAGACTGCGGAAGATCCTCCTTGTCTTCAATCGTTTTCGAATGGCACGAATGAACTCATTGTTCATATCCAGATCTTTCTTTGTCCAGAACATAGTATACCGCCCTGGTTTTGCCTTTTTTATCTTGTACTCTTTGACCCTGTAGTCCAGTGCTTCTTCAATCTGCTGTAGAGTACCATCACTGAACTTGTGGATTTCATCGAACCGCATGATCATCTGAACCTCATACCTATCTCTGAACACCACAGCCTTTGGAGACTCAAGAACCATGTAGTCGTGCTTGAATTCCATGTCATTTGCTTCCCATCGAGGCCTCGTGAGGTTGAGTTGAGTCTGATAACTCTCGATCCCAAGCTGAAAATCCTCTACCCATTGTCTGATGACTAATCCCCTGGTCCATAGATTGACAGTAGTGGCAAGCGTCTTCATTTCATGTAGAGGTAGGTGGTGCAGCTTGCCTTGAAGATGCAGAAGGTATAGATCTTCAAAATCACTAGGTAGTAAGTGTTTGAAGTCACCTTCTGCAATGATATACTCTTTGAGATTAGCACGGTGAAGGACAATCTTCTTTAAGTAATCGTAGCCATATATTGAGAAGATCTCAACACTGACTACGCTCAAGATTTGCATTCGAGATCGTACAGCCTTGCAATCACCTTCAGCAGTATGTCTGTCAATGTAGAACTGTTGTCTCTTGAACCACCAGTGAGATATACCAAACGAAGCAGATATTGTCATACTTGCACTCTTCCTCAATCCACATCTGATCTGGTACTAATTGCTCTAGCCCAATATCTGGGTAGTATGCAGCTTTCATCTTTGTAATTGATAATGCATGTTTACACTCCTTGCTACCAAATCGGAGATACTCCAGATCTTTGTTGAAGAAGAAGTCGGTTTGGATGGTGACCTGACCAGGTAGACCACCCAGAGGGAGTGGTTTGTTGAGGTTGTACCTGAGAATTCCCTCGTCGACCTAATCAGTTAGAAGCTTGTGGCATTCTTCCATCTGGAACTGAAGATGAATCACATTAGGATGGAAGGCTTTGACGATTTCATATGCTGGGCCTTCCAGGTCCTTTTGTGTTAAGTTGGCGATTCCTTGCTTCTTGCAGTACCAGTCTATGAAAGCTCCCATGTCTCCCGTCTGTGCAAGTAGTGAGTTTTCTGGAGGAGGCACATAGCTGGACACAATGGCATTTGCCCAGTTGTTATCAGGAACCTGCAGATCTGATGAAGGGATGGACCAAGCTGGTTCAGGTGTTAAAGGTCTGTCTTCTTCTGATCTGGGCTTCCACCATGTCTTCATCATCTCATCTGTAGGAGTAATCCCAGGAGTTGCAGATCGGTCATCCCTTGAGAAGAACTTCCACCGGTATTTCCTCGGATTTACCTTGGGAATGTGAGTATCTGTTATGTCATCATCATCATCAGAATAAGAATCTTGATCGTTGATAGCTGAGTCTTCATTCATAAAAAGATCATCAGGAATTGACGAAGCAGAAGGCTTGAATCTAGTATCAAAGGTTGTCCAAGCAGCATATCCAGTAGATGCAACATTCTTCGATAAGCTTGGACCAGTAGACTGCTTCGACTGATCTTTCTTAGTAGATGATGCAGGAGGATGAGGTGGTGGTTGTGCTTGGTGTGATCCCGATGCTCCAGATGAGCCTGCAGCTCCAGATGCTCCTGATGGAGGAGGAGGAGGAGGTGGATGTGGTGGAGACCCAAATGGTGGTTTGGGTTTGTCCTGGCTCTTCTTCTTCTTTCTACGTGTTTCAGCCAGGTCCTTCATGAGTTGGTCAGAGTTATCACGGCCAATTGATATTTCCAACGCTTCGTATAACCTTATGTGGTCTTCATGACCTTGGTCAAGATTTGTCTCATACATTCGCTGTAGCAGGATCTCTTTCATATCAGTGGTGGGAAGATCTCTGAAGCGTGCTCTCAGCGGTGCTTCCATTGCCTGACTCACGGCTTCTGCTACTTGTTCATCGACAGCAATCTTTACCTTTTCGTCAATGTTGAGATTTTCCAGATGGATAACCGAGAGCCGTGACGTTTGACAATCTGAGGTAGATTATGACCTTCCAGATCAACAATGCGTTTGAGAGCTTCAGCAAGTTGTGATTCTAAGCATTTGTTGACATATGGAGGTGTTGGTGCTGCCGTTGTCGTGATAATGGTTGCTGGTGTGGTTGTTGCAGATGAGGGAGCTTCAGTTGTTGGAGTCACTGTTGGAGTTGGAATTGTCATAGTAGGGACCGCTGAAGTATCTTGTTCAATAGTGACAGAAACCATTGACACAACATCTTTCTCATCATGTGTCTTATCAGTTTCAGGATTTGTGGGCTTGTCTTTAAGGAATTGATCTCCATATGTGAAGTCCGGTTCTAGTTGCTTGAGAGAAGAAAGGGTGCCAGTTGAGTAGTCAGGTTCTGGCAGATAAGTCAGTTCATCAGCTCTCAGCTTAAGATTCTCTAGTACATTCGGGTAAGTAGTGGACACGAACTCATCATTTAACTTTTCAAAAGGTGGATCAGAGGTGAAATCCTTCTCATGAGGAGATATCTTCTTCTCTGTTTTGTCAGAATCAGGGCCTGCAATATCTTTAGCTTGTGTCTCACCCTTCCCAACATTCTCTTCCATGGTTCCCGCTTCTTCTGATTCAGTGTCACTAGAGTCAAGATCAAGCTCTTGACTTGGTGACTTTTCCCTTGCAGCTTCAGAATCTTCAATATCTTTAGCGGTTTCAGAGGTTCGTCTCTTGAGAATGAATTTTGTGGTTGTCTTTGATGCTGGAGAAGAGATATCCAGAAGTGTCTGAGCAACCTATTCGTAAGTGGCAATCCCTTTTCCTTTACCTTCCACTTCCGCCAATGGTTGAGGTCTCCCTGTATCAGGTTCTCTAATGATCACACCTTTGGTAGAATGTCCCGAAAACTTCTCTTGTTCTTTCAAACTGGCTTCTACGGCCTTTTGACTGTTAACTGCCTCTTCTTGCAGAATAGGCTCGGGTATGAAAACTTCTTCATTCACAAATTGATCTTTCAGTCTTCGTCTTTTAGACCCTTGTTTCTTACCCGAAACACTCTTTTTGGGTTTCTTAGCATCACTAGGAGCATCATCAGTAGGGGATGCCTCCTTTCTCTTCTTGAGTAGAGCATCATATGTGGGTTTGGTGGTCTTGGATTTTCTCTTCCTATGCTTGGTTGACTTCTGAGGTTTAGGTGTCAGGGGTCCAGCATCACCAACTAGTTCATCAGCAAGATACCTTTGATACGCAGCCACTTTATTCAAATAATCCTGATAATAAGGAGCATTACGAATGTCATTCGTGATGAGAGCTTCAGGTATATTCATCCCAAAGAACTCTTGCTTGGTTCCCTTTGCCGAGAATTTGAGATTTCCCAGGACATGTTCATCAGATGGCAAGTGGAGAGGAGAGTCAGATCTTAGATGGAACTTGTGCTGGCATTGAAGATGATGAATTATCCTCTTTGTGTACCTGATACTTGGAATCACAAGTTTGTTGACCGTTTTCTTACTAGCTTTATGCAATGCCAGTTTTTTCTTATCCTCAGTGAAAGTGTGAATGGAGTGAGTGAATTCCTCCCAGATCCTTTCAGCAAAATCAATGTTGGCCCTTTTAACAATTCCCCATAGAATCTGTAGCATTGGAGCTCTTGGTCTTTCATACCCTGAGGTTTTTCCTGTGAGACACATGTTGATGATAGTGATGATTGCCCTCCATGGCTGATACATATCATTAGTGACCACTACAGATAAAGTGTTGACTGTTATGGGGTAGCCCAGATCATTGACGAAGTTGATAAGATCATCAGGTGGTGGTAGTGGAGTAAATGGCTTGTTCAAAATGGCCGGTGTGATTTGTAATGCGTCTCTGATGGTGTCTTTGGTAAGATCAAACCATTGTTCATCCAGCTGACAACGGTAGCATCCAGTATCTTTATCATAGCTCACTATGTCCTAGAACTGCTGAATGTAGATAGCTGGAATAGCTGAGCTAGCCGTAAACGAACAGAAGAATGTGGTTTGCTTAAGAATGTCCACCGCGACTTTGTAGATAGGATTGGGTTGAGACTTATCCATATCTAAGTAGCAGTTTCTTTTTCCAATAGAGACCCATCTGCTACGAGGAAAGATTTGTTCATCTGAACGAATGGGAGGTGGAACAAGTGGTGCTTGTTCAGCAGGAACATCGACATTAACATCGGCCATTGTATCTTGATGCGCGTGCGTGTCGTTGCGGTTTAGCAGTATTAATGCCAACTCAAGTTTTAAGTTTATATTTAGCCGACTTATCAATAACACACACACTTAACGAGCAGTGTACCCGGTCAGTATGAATATAATGGTAAGTAGAGTGTCGATCACTAAGAGTGGAACGTATTATCTAGTTATTCTAATCAGTATTTTAATATCCTAAGTTAGCTGTACAACCTAATCTAACACAAGGGGGTTCAGCCTGAGAGACTGGCACGGTTTGGTTATAATTAAGTAGAAAACTAAACTAATGAGCAGGAATCAGCGATTAGCACACACGTACACAGATAGATACTCGAGACAATAAGAAGACTTGTCCTGATAATTAAGTAGCTTGTCACTTGTTTTATTGCTAGTTTTATATGAAGTGTATATAATTAAACCTTTCTCGTTGGCTCTAATCTTATCGGTGAGTAAACCCTTAATGATTACTTATGTCTATCCTATTTATTCAAGAGACGCTAAAACAAATAGGCGAGGAAG
Organism: Artemisia tridentata subsp. tridentata; assembly: GCA_021014915.2. Taxonomy (NCBI): domain Eukaryota; kingdom Viridiplantae; phylum Streptophyta; class Magnoliopsida; order Asterales; family Asteraceae; genus Artemisia; species Artemisia tridentata. The sequence goes on from CP139505.1 coordinate 86,066,621, forward strand.
GGGCATGGCGACCCAAGCAAGACTCAGCTAGACACAGAGGTTATCAATGCACTAATAAAAGTCACCAAAGACATCAACATATAAACTTTAATTAATGGGAAATCAATATTAAGGGGAGTGCATGATCTTCCGTAGTCACATGACACAAGCCCATCAATCCTGATGAATTAAAGTGTACTAAAACAATAAAACAAAACTACTTAATGAATTGAATACATGCAGGACCTTCTTACAGCTCTTGTATCTTTGTTTGAGGTGTGTCTTGTGCTGCTTGGTCGTCTGAATTCGGCTCTAGGGTTATTTCTTCACACTGTCCAAGACTCTTAAATTCGTCTGACCTTGGGGTATTTATAGTTTCTGTCTGAGGGATCGATGCGGCGCATTGACTTAACTTCGCGTGGGGTCCAAGATTAATATATTCTGGAATATTCGTACACCGTCTTCAGATGCGGCGTAACTTGATCTTTGTATGCGGCGCATGTACTTTAGCTGTCTTGGATTGTAACTGGTGAAATCTTGATAGTGATACGCCGTATGTTAGAAGTATAATGCGGCGTATCTGGAGTAGAACGAGCTTGATCTTCTGGATTTCAGTAGGCTTTTGACATCTTGCTTGTTTTGCTCCATAATTAGTCCAAAATCGCCAAGTTTCACATAATGCTTGTTTTTACCTAAGAATTACTAAAGTAAACATTAATGTATCGATTCTCATGTATAATATAATAAAACAAGTCAAATAAATAGGATAAATGATGATAATAAAATGTACTTATTTGAGTTCATCAAATATCCCCCCACTTGAACTTTACTTGTCCCCAAGTAAACCTTAGAATTAATCAAATGAAAATGTATCCTAAAAGATATTAGGATTTATTTTTATATTTAAGCACGTATTCGTTTTGTCATAATCACACAACCAAACACTTAACGAAGTAGAAACCAAAAATTTTTTTAATGTAAAACAATTATAAACCGTTTAGTTGCTTAGTCGTGACGAATATTCTATCATAGGCTTGGCAAGTATACGCATCTCCCCCACTAAAGCCAAGGAGTAACAAGTCTAAAGCAGTAAAAAGGGTTTGTTGGTTAAGGGTTGATCATCCTTTTTAATCTCTATCGATCACATATTCCAGAAAAAGCGACAAAATTACAAATACATGATCAAATCCACGACCACGATACTTGTAATTGCTCAAATCCTTAACTCGAATAGGCTAAAGATAGGACCAAGTAATCTTCACCAATAATATTATATCAAAAAGGGTGACAAAATCATAAATACATAGCCGAATCCACGACTACGATACTTAAGATTGCTCAAATCCCTAATCTCAATAAATCAAAGGTTTGGATGAAGAATGATATAGGGTATGGATAATATTTGGGATACAATTTGGTGTAAAATGAAAAATAAACAAAACAGATAAATTAAAATCCTAAGTGTGGTTAATCACTTTCCCAATCATCCCATGAATAAGACTCATATCATTGAATAACTCACGCTTTAACACTTGAAACACACGCTTTAGGTAGACACGAATTATACTCAACAAAATCTCAATCAAAGAATAACCTTAGTTGGCGTTCCCATAACGGCCAACTCCCATTCAATCCATAAATATAATTTACAACAACAAATAGTGGTGATATCTCCCACTTAATACAAAACTTTACATAAGTTGGTTAAAACAAGCTTCCAACTTTTCCTTTTTCTTTTTCTTTTCTATTTTTTTTTTCAATTTTTTTTTTTTTTTTTTTTTTAAACATCAACATATATGTGTAAAATTTCACAACTTTTCTATCACTATTTTTCCGGATAATTTTTCCATACTCTACATACTTTCAGAAATAACTGTAATAGTGAAAGTAGCAAACACACGAAAAATAAACTAAAAGTTATACAATATTTACTTTCATACCAATTGCTTTGTGCAATTTCCCAACGTAACCTAAGATAATGAATTACGCACGCGAACACAGGTAATGTAAGGAAACACACTTTGCCTAAAGCAATTAACCACGGATTTTAATCTACAGGGTAGGCTAAGGTGTAAAGGTGTATCGAAACATTATAACAAAGGTGTAAGAAACGAAAGGAATGGCTCTGAGGGTTTTTCTAGGGGTATCTTACTCTAAAAGTGAGAGTAACAAAGGGTTTATACGGGGGTTAACTAACCAGTGTAGTTAGTTAATATCACATAACATATAAAGGCTATTTGGGTGTAATCCTAGAAATTTACCAATTTAGACAAGTCACTCCAATTATATAGATAATACTCATTATGGTGGTCTCGAATAGTATACAAGCCAAGTTCTAAAGTTTACAAGTCACCAGCACACTAAAGTTTTAATATTTTTGAAAGAATAGAGTTATGTGTGCGGTTATGTAATTTAGACTTTAAACAAAAACATGCTAAAAATTTTAAATTTTGATATATTAAGCGCATTTTAAGCATATTTTGAAAAAGTTTAGGACAAGTAAGTGTTCTAATTCTCCATCCCCCCACTTAAGTTAAACAACGTCCTCGTTGTTTGTGTCAAAGGTTAAAAACTGGAAAATAAAAGAATTAGAACAGAAAAACTCCCCTGAGATTTGCTCGGTATGATCCTCCATTATTCGTATAAGAGCAAAAATCAACTTTCTTGTGGATGAGAACGTTTAAGCTTCATAGATGATGTATCCACAAAAAATGCAGGAATCTATAATACCATTTAGACTTTAACACACCTGAGTTAAGAAGGTTCAAACTTGCATAATACATTAGTAGTTAGTAAAAATAAAACCTAAAAAATTAAACTGTAAATCATCAGGTCAGTCGATACGCCGTATCTTATGGAAGAAGATACGCCGTATCGAGCCTGGAATAAATACGAAATAAAATAAAATAAAGGATAGGATGCGTCGCATCTGTTTTACTAGATGCGGCGCATGTATTTAGCAAACAGTCTGTTGTAAAATGGGTACGTTTCACGGTTTACCTCTCGGGTTCTCTCTTTCACTCATGCTGAACTTAATGCCAGTCTTCATCAAACATAATAAGAAGCATAAACTGAAACATTAAATAAATACACGATAATAGAATTCAGTACAATCCCAAGAAGAATAAAAATGTATGAGGAACAATGTCAATAAACTCAAACATATGAGATCAAGGATGTGGGGAGTCGTCTCCTGCAGCCGAGTGAGTCCCTGAGGTGCTAGCATCATCGGTCCTAGGTCGGACTCTGCGTGAGGGGAGCCGGGAGTATGTGATCATGCCTCTAACGTAAGTGCCATCAGGGCGAGTATGGCTCGTGCCCTGATGCTCCAAAATCTGACTCACACTCCCAACTAGCCAACCTAAATCCCTCCTGACTACAGTGAGGTCAGCCCTCATACCGTCAACTACGCCCCTCAAAGCTCTCACCTCCCCCTCAACTCTCTCTACTCTCTGATCCACAGAACGTGCAACTGGTGGTGGGGGTACCTGTGGCTCCTCTTGAGCTGGAGCAGCAGCTGGAGCTCCCTGGGGATCTCCCTGCTCCGGCTCATCCTCTGCTGGCCTCACGGGGCCCAATGCCACCCAATAGCATCCCCCATGATCATCTCGCAAATCCCTAACCTGACCAAATAATCCTGCCCAATAACCGGCAAACTGGTTACCTCAATCTCTAAACCAGCAGGGATCTCATCACCAATCACACCAAAATGTCGGGCCAATCTAGTTACAAAATGTCCCCCGGTCATCTGGCTCCTCCTGTCTCTCCCTAAGGCTCCTCTATGAAGGAAATGTGCCAAAAAGTGAGGGATGTTCACCACCAATCCCTCATCCATGCTCCTGAGAAGGAAGAGATCAAGAGTGGTCACCTTTTCAGGTGACTGACCTCTCCCAGCAATAGTCAATGCAATCATCCGGTGGCACAATCTCCTCATAGGCTCTCTGATGAGTGTGTAGGATGGGGTGGCAGTGGTGGAATCACCTCCAGAGGATATCCTCTCCCAGTAATCACCGAGCAACATCCTATCTGGAACTGCCCGTAAGCTCTCAGCCCAGTATCTGGCAAACCCAGCGGATCCAATCTCCGCCTCAGTGTGTAATCCCATGGCCAAAATGAAATGCCGCATCGACATCTCCCTGTGCACCCCACCTAACCTGAATACCAGAGTGTCAGCCGTATCAATCTCCATATCGGTCTCCCTGTAATGAACTGTACTAAAGAACTCTAGCATGAGCTCCCTAATCAGAGGCTCATCAATACCGAACAACCTCTCCCATGCATATGACCTAAACACAACATCATCATCATCATCCCTCACTACCATCTCCAACCTATCATGAAGACCACCAGCTGCATTCCCTCCGTCAATCAAACCAACACCCTCAAAGTCCAAAACCGGAACCCTAAATATTTTCCTAAAGAAAATCACCGTAAGTCTCCGTACATAATCAGCCTCAGTATCAGGTGTAAGTCCCATGGTCTCGAAACGGAGCCACATATGCCTGTGTTCAACGTCTGGTAATGCCATCTGAAATAAATTTTAAGGTTAGAGAACAGTTCTGAAATATGGTCGATACGGCGCATCCTTGAGGAATCAATGCGGCGTATCTAAGTTGCATAAAAGAGATGCGGAGTATGCAATATAATACGGCGTATGGAGGATGCGTCGTATCTAAATTAAGTAATACGTCGTAACAATGGTGGAAATATTTAAATTAAAAATAGGTTGTTACGCCGTATCAAGTAACTTAGATGCGCTGCATCTAGCAATGTATTAGTATAAAAGAAAGGGGGTCAGGCACATTTTTCAAAAATCCGGCCCCGTGACGTAAACTCCCACTTAACATCACGGTTCCATTTACCCATATATCAACATCTAAAAGTTCCAATTACCACAACATTTCATTTTCCCTCCAAAGTTCAAAAATAATCTCCCCGAACCCTAATTTTTATTCAAATCAAATCGGTTTGAAATTCAATGATCTATCCAAAATTAATATAGGGGAAATCACCTAGTCCAAGTTCTAATCAAATCCCCTAAATTTTCCATCATATTCAATATATAGCATAAACCCTAATTTTTAAATTTAAACAAAATTAAATAAAATTATTACCTTATGTGGCGATTAGGATTCGGTCGAGAATTCGAATTAAAAGGTTTGATTTGAGAAAAGAACTTAGATTGAAGGGTTTAATTCGGTCAAGTGGTGTGTGTTTTAACTGTGTGTAAATTGGGTAAAACGTGGAAATCCGGCGCATCTCTTTCATATTTATAGGGCAAATACGATGCGTCGTATCGTATAATTGTCATGCGCCGTATTTATCTAAATTCGTTGACTGGTCAATAAGTTTTAATTTGTCAGAGATACAGCGCTTAGAATACTAAGATCCGCCGTATTGTTGTGCCAGTGAACAAAATTTAAATAAGGAACGTACCTTGGCCTCCGCAACGCGTTTCCTTATACATCAAATTTGGGGTAAAACGGTATACCATATGATATAAATAAATTCAAGATAAGAACAATAAGCATATCCGTTTTATTAATGATTATAATCTTATTGTTTAGCTGATAATGATTTCCTCCAAGGTTAGGAGCAAATATCGTTTTAAGCTTACAAAATTGAGATTATATTCGGGAGAGGTTTCGTAGAGAAATCTCCTTAAGGCTAGGTGAATAATTGTAGAGGGTACCTGGAATTCTATTTCAAGAATTTAAGATGCTCAATGTTACCAGTACTGAGTTCTCCTCCACTCTTGTCGTCTTATTATAGCCTTCCAGTCATCGAAGGTTGATCACTCCAGCTAGCATCTCTTAGTTAGGTTCAGAATGTAATCTTCCATAGTGATGCTTAAGCCATCATTTATTCTGAAAGTAAACCAACCTGTGCACGAGAGTAGTGAAACGATCAAAGTGAATATCAAAAATCAACTATATTTATTAAATTAAATTAAATGCGTCGTATTAACAAAAGCTAATGCGCCGTATTTTCGTTACGTTTCAAAATACAAGATTTTTGATTTAGTAGATGCGCCGTATCGATAAAGATCGATGCGTCGCTTCTGTTTAATAAATCGAAAAAAAAACAGTTTTTAATTTAAATAGAAAATACGCCGTATCTGTGAAAACAGATGCGTCGTATGGCGTTAGGGTTTAGAAAAATTTCTTATTAAAAACAGAATACGCCGTATCTTGGGGAAAGATGCGTCGTACTCGAATTTATTAAACGCGTTGTATTTTATAAAAATTAAACGCAATACGCCGTATCATTTGTATTAGCACAATACAACGATAGCAGAATGCATAAAAATAGAAAAAAAAGAAAAACAAAAATAAGAACAAACAAAAAGAAACAAAAATTACAGAAAACAAATAAAAACAGAAAATATGCAAATTATACAATGAATGCAATCTATCTAATATATAACAGGGTTAGTGGTTAGAATCTAAAAAAAAAACTAAAAAGAAAAACCTAATTAAAATACTAAATCAAATTAACAGATAATAACAATTCACTCCCCGGCAACGGCGCCAAAAACTTGATGCGCGTGCGTGTCGTTGCGGTGTAGCAGTATTAATGCCTACTCAAGTTTTAAATTTATATTTAGCCGAATTATCAATAACACACACACTTAACGAGCAGTGTACCCGGTCAGTATGAATATAATGGTAAGTAGAGTGTCGATCACTAAGAGTGGAACGTATTATCTAGTTATTCTAATCAGTATTTTAATATCCTAAGTTAGCTATACAACCTAATCTAACGCAAGGGGGTTCAGCCTGAGAGACTGGCACGATTTGGTTATAATTAAGTAGAAAACTAAACTAATGAGCACGAATCAGCGATTAGCACACACGTACACAGATAGATACTCGAGACAATAAGAAGTCCTGTCCTGATAATTAAGTAGCTTGTCACTTGTTTTATTGCTAGTTTTATATGAAGTGTATATAATTAAACCTTTCTCGTTGGCTCTAATCTTATCGGCGACTAAACCCTTAATGATTACTTATGTCTATCCTATTTATTCAAGAGACGCTAAAACAAATAGGCGAGGAAGGGGCATGGTGACCCAAGCAAGACTCAGCTAGACACAGAGGTTATCAATGCACTAATAAAAGTCACCAAAGACATCAACATATAAACTTTAATTAATGGGAAAGCAATATTAAGGGGAGTGCATGATCTTCCGTAGTCACATGACACAAGCCCATCAATCCTGATGAATTAAAGTGTACTAAAACAATAAAACAAAACTACTTAATGAATTGAATACATGCAGGACCTTCTTACAGCTCTTGTATCTTTGTTTGAGGTGTGTCTTGTGCTGCTTAGTCGTCTGAATTCGGCTCTAGGGTTATTTCTTCACACTGTCCAAGACTCTTAAATTCGTCTGACCTTGGGGTATTTATAGTTTCTGTCTGAGGGATCGATGCGGCGCATTGACTTAACTTCGCGTGGGGTCCAAGATTAATATATTCAGGAATATTCGTACACCGTCTTCAGATGCGGCGTAACTTGATCTTTGTATGCGGCGCATGTACTTTAGCTGTCTTGGATTGTAACTGGTGAAATCTTGATAGTGATATGCCGTATGTTAGAAGTATATTGCGGCGTATCTGGAGTAGAACGAGCTTGATCTTCTGGATTTCAGTAGGCTTTTGACATCTTGCTTGTTTTGCTCCATAATTAGTCCAAAATCGCCAAGTTTCACATAATGCTTGTTTTTACCTGAGAATTACTAAAGTAAACATTAATGTATCGATTCTCATGTATAATATAATAAAAACAAGTCAAATAAATAAGATAAATGATGATAATAAAATGTACTTATTTGAGTTCATCATATCTGCACAATTACATTCACAAGGAAACATATATACAGATACAATGTTAGAAAAGAGCAAATGCTCGATGTTAGATCATTGTTTAGACACATGTTGCACCCATTAAATCACAATGAGTCTCACAATGATTGCTATTTGACAATTGAATACACATTGCTTACAATCAGCACGGATTGCGATATGACTAATTATAACATTGTACATGACCAAATCGCAATACCCCAAATCGCAACAGTCAAATCGCAAGCAACTAAATAATCAAATCGCAGTCAATACACTGTGTTGAGACAAATCGTAACATTTAAACAGAAGTTCAAATCGTAAAAAAATGGATGTTGCGATTTGACCTCAAATCACAGAGATTGTGATTTGGCCAGAATTTAATAATATAAACATCAAATCGCAACCAGGCCTGATCAAATCGCAACATTGAAGACCCTACAACTTGATTATAGAAATATTTCTCATACAAATCGCAGAAGTTGCGATTTGGTCTGTATAAAGTATTATTTTAATCAAATCGCAACAGATCATAACCAAATCGCAGTCTAGCGGGCCCCACAGATTGAATATAAAATGTCTACAAAAGCAAATCGCAGACATTGCGATTTGACCTGAAACACGTCATATTATAATCAAATCGCAATCACGCAGACTTAGACAGCAAATCGCAACCTAGTACAACTAAGCAAATCTCAGTCAAGCAAGAGATACCAAATCGCAACCAAGCACAAAATAGGCAAAACGCAAACAAGAATTATATAGTCAAACCGCAACCACGAAAATTAATACCAAATCGCAATCAGGAACACTCAAAATACGCATAAACTCAATCTCACTAAATTTCATAACAAGGTTTACCGGTAACAAGATTTACACAAAGAATCGAGTCCTAATCTCTTAATCCTAACAGCCTACATTCCAACATCAACACACACTATACTTTGACTTATAAAAGTCTAACTTGCATTCGAAAATCAAAGGACACAAGCAAGAGTGAAAGGGGAGGCAATAAAACAGTTAACAGAGCATCTACACATGATAATGAACAAATCCCATCAAACAAATAACTCAAGCAAACACTAACCACGATTCGGATGATGATTCGATAGGGTGACCTAGGACACGAGAGAGATTTAATCAAAATGTAACAATGATGATCAAGATAAATCATTGACTTAATGATATTAGTATAAAACACTCGATACCTAGGCAAGAATTTCCACAGATTTGAAAAATCAGGCAAATCGCAAGAGTTGCGTTTTGAGTTTTGAGAGAAAAATGAAAAGTGATGTTTGACTGAGATATGTTGTTTTGACTAGGTCAAATCGCAAGGGAAAAATTTATACCTAGGGCACAACTTTCAGAATTTGGCAGATTTGGCCCCGCTCATTACAATTTCTTATCCCTTTAAGATATAAGTTACGATAGGACATAATTCAAGTTTCAATAACTGCACGAAAGGTCCTCTAACTTATGAAAGACTAGGAGACAGTTAGCAAATTGCAAATAGGCCCCTATCCTAGCACATAAAAATCAATGAGATGAAGAAGCTCGAAGTATGACATAAATTTATGAAAACCCCTACTCTCCCCCTCAATCAATGACCTGATTTCAAATTAAAAGGATGTAGTCGTTGATTGAGAATGACAAATTTATGACAGTGCCAGACCAATTGATTTTCCAATATCATTAAACCACCATGGGAAACACAAATACTTTCTTGAAGAATCATAGACGAGAAAGAATTTGTGGTGCAAAGAAGACTTCTCTTAAAAAACAAGAACTAATGCACTGAAACGTACATTAAGTCGAAGAAACATGGATATAAAGTAATCCATGCCCGGGTGAACTTCACCCAATGAGAGGAACAGCCGTCTTTTGGCGACGAGCTTTCCCCAAAAAGAAGAATGGGTTGCAGTCTGAAGTAACTGCAAGCCTACAGGACATGATTTAACCATTCAATTTTAACTCCTGCTCGAGCTTCATTTAAAGACCCGTGTCATTATTGAATGACATTTATAGGAAAGTAAATTTTATTGATAAATAGAAGACACGCCTAGATGAAATATTTTATTTTTTGAATTGATCATTTCTTTTTCTTTTTTTTTCTTTTTTTTTTTTGGAATTTTCTGGTTTTCAGAATTTATGACTTCTTGTAGATTAAATGATTATTAATTTATATGAAAGGTATGAGATATGTACAAAGGATACATGAAGAATAACCACCGATATTCTTCCCAAGATAGATCGTTGCTGTACGAGTCCTGAGCTGATTTGTTCAGGAGTCATTATGCATGTACATCAATGTTGAGTTTCCTGAACCCCTAAATTAGGAGATTTCAGTCCTTTTAGCCGCCAAACTCTGAGTTTTTCCTTGAAGGAAATGGTCGATGTACCTGCACATAAGTAAGGATTCCCTGTACTAACATGACGAGTTTGCTTGCGTTTATATGGGTTAGTGATCTCAGTATCCAGACCTTTTGGATTCTCACAGTCAACCTTGGTTATGCAATCTGTACTAATAGGTATCCATCTAAGACCAACCATCTTAAAGATTCTACCCGTCGGTAACCACCTAAGGCAAGATCTAGGAGTGTTAGATTTCTCATACACAGTAGAATGCTTGTTGAGAGAAGTTCTTAGCCCTACAGCAATCTGCCTACCAGATTTTTGAGTATGACTCTTTGGTTCTACGGGGTTGTTGTGGTTTCTAGTCTTAAGGGATAGAACCTTAGCATGAGCATTTACTTCCTTTGCTTTAGACTTATGAGATTGAGCCTTAGAACGTACATTAACTATCTGATCATTTGGTCTAGATTGTGAAGTGACTGGTTTTGACAAAACTTGTTTCGCATCAACTTGGGTTGCACACCTCGGTTTAGAAGATTTTGGTCGTTCAGATCTAAACGCAGTTGGTTGTCTAACAACTGTTTGGTTTCTAAGAGGTTGTGAAACTGGTGTTCCCAAGGTTGATGGTTTTGCAAACTTAGTGTTCACACCATTTCCAGTTAATTTCCTTAACTCGTTCTTTAAGGCAGTAATTGTGAAACCTTTCTCTTAAAGTTGAGCTTTGAATTCATCATTTTTAGCAATCAAAGACGTTGTGTGTTTTGAAGCCCTAGTTCTCGTTTCTTTGATGGAATCACTCAGGTTTTTTACTATGCTTTTTCAAAGTCTCATTTTCATTAAGTAATTTAGCCACTTTATGTTCCAATTCAGAATTTTTTATTGCAATAACATCACTGTCATGTTTAGCCTTAACTTCATTACACATATCACACATCTCAGTAATACGTTTTTTCAGGTTGTTGATCGTTAAGTTTTTGGCTTCTAACTGAGCTTTCAAATCATTTATCATAAAGAATTCACGGAAATCAGGGAGTTCCGGATTTTTATATGGTAGGTTAGTTTGAAAACTTTCTTCCTTTTGTTGCAATGCGATTTCAAGTGAAATACAATGTTTTTCAAGCTGTAAAAATCTGTTTGAAAGTTCATTAAAAACTTCTTTATCAACCACATCATTTGATTTAAAAGTCTCAACCGTAAACAAAGAACTTGACTCATCATCATGTTCAGCATCATCCTGATCACTTTCTCCCCCTTTATGATTCATATTTTTTGAATTAGAAATGGTATTGCTATCAGTCTTTTCCAACAAATATTTGTCATAAGTGGGCATAACTTGATCAGTATGCAGTCGTTCATTAGGGAGCACATTGTGTTGATCAGTGACATGTACCTCAATAGATGGAACTTGGTCATTTTCTGGTTTGTGATCTGTATCCATGTCAAGTGTGGTATAAGTCCCAGAACTGTCGTTTGTATTCTGCTTATCAAACATAGTGTCACTGCATTGTTGATGTTGCGCCCTTTCATTAATGAACTCCTTAACATTACCCATGAGTTAGAGTAGTGTAACTCTGAACATGTCAACCTCGATTCCAGTGTAATTAGCAAAACACTTTTTCGTCATTTGACTGTCATAATCATAATCCTTAGTGAATTTCGAATCAATGAACAATTGGAGTTGGTTGTTGATCACACAAAAGGCAGCCATGGATCTACCTTCAGAAAGTTCTCCTTTGTTAAGTTGTTGTTCAAGTTGATCTAAATACAGTATCATTTTGACTGTGAAAGTCTGAACATCTTGACCAAAGAGTGATGCGAATGCACGTTTGTATCCTCCTAAGTATCCAGGTCGTTCAAAGAGAACCTTGAGATGTGAGTGAAGTAGTCGAAAACATTCTATGCAACTTTCCTTTGTATTATCAGGCAATTTTAGTGGCTGATGAAACTCTTTCTCTTGAGAATTCGAGCACGACGATTCCATGTTAGCATTGTCAGAATCAAACACGTTTATTTGTTGTACAGGGTTGGAAGTCTTATGTTTATCGTTCGTGTCGTACAATTTGAGTACCTCAGATATGAAAGAATCTGAATTAGTAGACATGGTGTAAATGTGCACGGGATTTTACAAATCTATGATTTAAACCGAGAAATTGTTTCTTTTGCGGGATTTTACAAAATCAAGAAGAAACCGTGAGATAATGATAAATTGGACGTGTTATGATAATTGTTGGATCGGTACAATGATTAGTGATTGTATGTTAAAAGGAATGATTATTTGTTGGATTAGGTGAATTATTGTTAAGTTAAGTTGTGATTAGGTTTGATTGAATTGAGTTTACGTAATGGTTTGAGCAACAAGTAATGAATGCACTCGAGCAAATCTCAATGAAGAATCAGGAGCAAATCGCAATGAAGAAACTAGTCAAATCGCAACATTGAAACCTCAAAGCTCAAATCGCAGTAGTGAAACCTCAAAGCTCAACTCGCAGCCCTCAATTCGCAGCCCTCAAATCGCAGAACTCAAATCGCAGGAGCCAAGTCTCAAATGCTTAAATCGCAACCCTCAAATCGCAATAGGTAGACGACAAATCGCAACAGACAAAAATGTCACTATCAAGTCGCAGGACTCAAATCGCAACCAAGAAATCACTACGAGACTCAAATCGCATAAAGTACTTTTCACCTAAAATCACCTACAAATCACCCTTTTGAACATTTTTGCTTTGTTTCTTTTGCACCACTTGATCTTAGAAGGTTATAACAACAATAAAAACACTAACTTAAACACCACAAACGTGAAAATCAAAAAAAGCCAAGAATAATACCCTAAACCTTCAAAAACCAAACTATTTATCTAAGCTAACTGATGAACTCAAATAAGTACATTTTATTGTCATCATTTGTCCTATTTATTTGACTTGTTTTATTTTATTATATATGAGAATTGATACGTTAATGTTTTCTTTTGTAATTCTCAGGTAAAAACAAGTATTATGTGAAACTTGGCGATTTTGGACTAATTATGGAGCAAAACAAGCAAGATGTTAAGAGTCTACTGAAATGTACAAGATCAAGATCATTCTGCTCTAGATACGCCGCAACATACTTCTTACATACGGTGTATCACTATCAAGATTTCACAAGTTACAATCCAAGACAACAAATTACATGCGCCGCATAGAGAAATGGAGTTACGCCGCATCTCAAGGCGGTGTACGAATATTCCTAAATATATTAATCTTGGACCCCACGTGAAGTTAAGTCAATGCGCCGCATCTACTTATCCTATGCGCCGCATCTAACCCTCAGACAGAAACTATAAATACCCCAAAGTCAGACGAATTTGAAGAGTTGAACAGTGCAAGATACCATACGTACGAGTACCAAACCAGAGACGAATTCAGACGTATTAGCAGCACAAGACACACCCTGAACGAAGATATAAGAGCTGTAAGAAGGTCCTGCATGTATTCAATTCATTAAGTATTTTTGTTTTATTGTATTAGTACACTTTAATTCATCAGGATTGATGGGCTGATGTCATGTGACTACGGAAAATCATGCACACCCCTTAAAATTGCTTTCCCATTAATTAAAGTTTATATGTTTATGTCTTTGGTGACTTTTATTAGTGCATTGATAACCTCTGTGTCTAGATGAGCATTGCTTGGGTCGCCATGCCCCTTCCTCGCCTATTTATTCTATCGTTTCTAGGATAGTGGGATAGACATAAGTGATCATTAAGGGTTTACTCGCCGATAAGATTAGAGCCAACGAGAAAGGGTTAATTATATACACTTCATATAAAACTAGCAATAAAACAAGTGACAAGCTACTTAATTATCAGGACAGGTCTTCTTATTGTCTCAAGTATCTATCTGTGTACGTGTGTGCTAATTGCTGATTCGTGCTCATTAGTTTAGTTTACTATTTAATCATAACCAAATCGTGCCAGTCTCTCAGGCTGAACCCCCTTGCGTTAGATTAGGTTGTATAGCTAACTTAGGATATTAAAATACTGATTAGAATAACTAGATAATACGTTCCACTCTTAATGATCGACACTCTACTTACCATTATATTCATACTGACCGGGTACACTGCTCGTTAAGTGTGTGTGTTATTGATAAGTCGGCTAAATATAAATTTAAAACTTGAGTAGGCATTAATACTGCTAAACCGCAACGACACACGCGCGCATCAAGTTTTTGGCGCCATTGCCGGGGAGTGAATTGTTATTATCTGTTAATTTGATTAGTATTTTAATTAGGTTTTTCTTTTTAATTTTTAGATTCTAACCACTAACCCTGTTATATATTAGATAAATTGCATTCATTGTATTATTTGCATATTTTCTGTTTTGTGTGTTTTTATTTTATTTAATTTTTGTTTCTTTTTGTTTATTTTTATTTTAGTTTTTTGTTTTTCTGTATTTTTCTGCATTCTGCTATCGTTGTACTGAGCTGATTCAAACGATACGGCGCATCTGTTTTCACAGATACGGCGTATTGCGTTTAATTTTTATAAAATACAACGCGTTTAATAAATTCGAGTACGACGCATCTTTCCCCAAGATACGGCGTATTCTGTTTTTAATAAGAAATTTTTCTAAACGATAACGCCATACGACGCATCTGTTTTAACAGATACGGCGTATTGTCTATTTAAATTAAAAACAGTTTTCGAATTATTAAACAGATACGACGCATCGATCTTTATCGATACGGCGCATCTACTAAATCAAAAATCTTGTATTTTGAAACGTAACGAAAATACGGCGCATTAGATTCTGTTAATAGGACGCATTTAATTTTAATAAATATAAACGATTTTTGATAATTTAAATTTGATACGGCGCATTCTAATTCTAAGCGGCGTATCTATTTTCTGAATAAAATTCTGATTAAATTTTAATGAAATAAGATACGGCGTATCCAACTTTTTGGATACGGCGCATCGTTTGCAGATATCAGTAACTTTTATTTTTCGTATTCCGTTTTCGTTGTTAATTTTCTGATTTCATACTTTCTTGAACATACCCTACTGATGCTTTTGTGATGGTTTCAGGAAGTGCATGACCAGAAGTTCAACTAAGAACTTGATTAAACCTTTCGAAGATCCTGAACGAGCCTTACATTCGCTTAAAAGGCTTTTCAACACAAAAAGCTTTGAAATTTCAAGTTCATTCGAGCTTGATTACTTTTCTGAAGAGAAGGAAGAAGAAGAAACAGAAACAATGGCAGAAAACACTACTATGGAGGAATACATGAACAAAACCCGTGCTGATTATAGTTCAGGAGTTGCTAGACCAAAGTTTGATGAAAAGTCAAATTTTGAGTTGAAGGGTCAGTTTCTCAAGGAGCTAAGAGAAAATGCTTTCAGTGGAATGGAACATGAAGATGCTAATGAACATGTTGAAAAAGTCCTCGAGATTGCAGATTTGTTTACTACAGAAGGAGTCTCTGACGATCAAATTATGCTAAGAATCTTTCCAATTTCGCTTAAAGGAGCTGCTAATAAGTGGCTAAGGAATGAACCTGCTAGTTCAATCACAACATGGGAAGATTTGAAGAGCAAATTCCTGAAAAGATATTGTCCACCTGCTAAAACTGCTAAAAAGATGGAGGCTATCAACAGTTTCAAGCAAGGGCCTGATGAAACTCTTTATCAAGCTTAGGAACGATTTAAAGACTTATTGATGAAATGCCCTCAACACTATCTAAGTCCAATGCAGGAGATAATATTGTTCTATCAAGGATTGGACGTGCCTACTAGACAAATCTTGGATGCTAAGGGAGTTGTGCCTCAAATGAGTGCAGCCGATGCTAGAAAAGCTATCCAAGAAGCTGCTGATCACTCTCAAAAATGGCACGACGGAACCTCTACTAGATCTAAGAGCAACACTAATTTTGATGGGTTTGCTGCAATTCAAGCTCAATTGGATAAAATTAGTAGAGAGATGAAGAAGCGTGATGAGAAAGTTTATGCTGCCCAAGTTGGATGTGAAAAATGCGAAGGAACTCACTACACTAAAGATTGCCCTAATAAGAATGAAAGTGAGACTTTTGGAGAAGCATACTACACACAATTTGGACAACCATTCCGACCTTCAGGAAGATTTAGGGAAGCTACTCCGGGATACTATCAAAAGAACAACTATAATCCCACTTATCAAGAAAGGAGGCAAACTTTGGATGACACTCTAAAGCAAATTATGGCCGATGCTGCTAAAAGACATGAAGAGAACACTGCTATGATCAAAGAAATCCGAGCCTCAACGGATACTATAACAAGAAATCAATGAGCTTCGATCAAAGCATTGGAACAACAAATCGGACAAATGAGCAAGGTTCTTCAAGAAAGGGGATACAGAAGTTTACCAAGCTCAACTGAAACTAACCCAAGAGATCATGTCAAGGCCATATGCACTACCGAAGAGGTCACGCCTAACATTCATTTTCCTAGAAGATTGATGAATGGTAATGATGCTGCAAAACCCGAATTTTTCTTTAATTCTTCAATCAGTTTAAGGAGATTACTCAAAGAGAAGACAAAGATTGAAGAGGAGATCAAGGCTACAATGAAAGAAGAGAGCTCTACAACCGACTTACGTGCCTTGCCTCATAAAGAAAAAGACCCAGGAAGTTTTACTTTACCTTGTTTAATTAATGACATATCTTTCAATAATGTATTAGCTGACTTAGGAGCTAGCGTTAGTGTTATGCCCCTTAAGACATTCACTACCCTAGGACTAGGAAAATTAGCACCAACTAAGTTGCTTATTGAATTGGCTGATAAAACGGTAAAACGACCTGAAGGGATTGCTGAAAATGTGCTAGTTAAGATTGAGAAGTTTGTTTTCCCCATAGACTTTGTTATATTAGATATGCCCGAGGATGTTAAGATTCCTTTAATCCTTGGAAGACCTTTCTTGTCTACCGCCCATGCTAAGATTAATGTGTTTAAAAAAAAATCTCATTAAAGGTAGGGAATAATAAACTAGTCTATAAGTGCCAAAATCCTGCTGAAAGCATAATTAGAGGCGTCTATGTGCTAGGATTAAGAGAACGTATGGACCTCGATCTAGAAGCTAGGTTTATGGGAGAAACCTTGGTAAATGATGAATCACTTGAGACCTATAGTGGAGACTACATTGAATTAAATGATCTTAATTTACCAATAGGAATCAATGATCAATTTATGGAGGATTTTGAACCCGAAATTGAAGAAGGAGAAATTATGGATGTACCTAGAATCAATATGATCAACACTAAGAATTATGATGAATTTGAAGGATATCCTAGTTTCTGTGATTATGGAAGAAAGATCCATGTAGATTGTGCTTATAATTTACAATTTCCTTGCATGATAGGATTTAAACAGGTTAGTGCCAACTTTTTCCCTATTTTACCAATTAATGTAATGTCAAAAGATTTCTATAATTCTATAATGAAAAACAAGGTTGAGTATAGAGGGAAAAACGTAGTTGGAATGTTCATGAATGTACCTATTTTTGTCGGGAATTTAACTATTGTTACAGATTTCACCGTGGTGGAAAACATGGATGCTTATCGTGATGATGAGATGGGTGACGTGATCGTTGGGAAACCATTTTGTAAGGAGGTCGAAATCAATGCTAAAAGATTTGAAGGAAAGATCACCTTTAAAAGTGGAAACAACGTCATCACTTACATGATGCCTCGTGCTCACCCAAGGTTTAAACATGCCCCTAACAAATTTTGTTACAAATTTACACCATTTCTTTTTGTAGATGAAAATGACGCTGAGAAAGGGATCGAGTATCCGTACCAAAAGATGAAAGGATTCTACAAAGGTGTACTTGAATTGGGGCCGGAATATGTTCGTGACGAAGTAATTCGCAACTACATCGTGCACGGACAGGTGGGAATCAATAGAACAAAATAAGGAGCTGAACGTGAGTCTAACTTGAAGACTCTGAAATAAAGACAAGTGCTGACCGGGAGACAACCCGGAAGAAAATTTTTACTTTTCTGTTCTGTGTCGAGTATGTCAGACCTGAAGAAGATACGGCGCATCTCCATCCTAAGATGCGACGCATCACCTGCACTGGTCATATCTTATTTTATTTTCTGCATTTTTATTTTTAACTTTAAAAAACTTTCTGTCAGTTTATTTAATGCGGCGCATCCCTGGTTAAGGATGCGACGCATCTTTTATTCTGATTCGTATTTATTCCAGGCTCGATACGGCGTATCTTCTTCCATAAGATACGGCGTATCGACTGACCTGATGATTTTCATTTTAATTTTTTTAGTTTTATTTTTACTAACTACTAATGTATTATGCAAGTTTGAACCTTCTTAACTCAGGTGTGTTAAAGTCTAAATGGTATTATAGATTCCTGCAATTCTTGTGGATACATCATTTTTGAAGCATTAAACGTTCTCATCCACAAGAAAGTTGATTTTTGCTCTTATACGAATAATGGAGGATCATACCGAGCAAATCTCAGGGGAGTTTTTCTGTTCTAATTCTTTTATTTTCCAGTTTTTAACCTTTGATACAAACAACGAGGACGTTGTTTAACTTAAGTGGGGGATTGGAGAATTAGAACACTTACTTGTCCTAAACTTTTTCAAAATATGCTTAAAATGCGCTTAATATATAAAAATTAAAATTTTTTTTAGCATGTTTTTGTTTAAAGTCTAAATTACATAGCTGCACACATAACATTATTTCCAAAAATTGTGAACTTATCAAAATTCACAAATCTATGAGTGTGCCGGTGACTTGTAAACTTTAGAACTTGGCTTATATACTATTCGAGACCACCATAATAAGTATTATCTATATAATTGGAATGACTTGTCTAAATTGGTAAATTTCTAGGATTACACCCAAATAGCCTTTATATGTTATGTGATATTAACTAACTACACTGGTTAGTTAACCCCCGTATAAACCCTTTTGTTACTCTCACTTTTAGAGTAAAATACCCCTAGAAAAACCCTCAGAGCCATTCCTTTCGTTTCTTACACCTTTGTTATAATGTTTTGATACACCCTTACACCTTAGCCTACTCTGTAGATTAAAATCCGTGGTTAATTGCTTTAGGCAAAGTGTGTTTCCTTACATTACCTGTGTTCGCGTGCGTAATTCATTATCTTTGGTTAGGTCGGGAAATTGCACAATGCAATTGGTATGAAAGTAAATATTGTATAACTTTGAGTTTATTTTTCGTGTATTTGCTACTTTCGCTATTACAGTTATTTCTGAAAGTATGAAGAGTATGGAAAAATTATCCGGAAAAATAGTGATAGTAAAGTTGTGAAATTTAAGATGTCAAAAAAAAAAAAAAAAAAAAAAAAAAAAAAAAAAAAAAAAAAAAAAAAAAAAAATCGAAAAAATAGAAAAGAAAAAGAAAAAGGAAAAGTTGGAAGTTTGTTTTAACCAACTTATGTAAAGTTTTGTATTAAGTGGGAGATATCACCACTATTTGTTGTATATTATATTTATGGATTGAATGGGAGTTGGCCGTTATGGGAAAGCCAACTAAGGTTATTCTTTGATTGAGATATTGTTGAGTATAATTCGTGTCTACCTAAAGCGTGTGTTTCAAGTGTTAAAGCGTGAGTTATTCAATGATATGAGTCTTATTCATGGGATGATTGGGAAAGTAATTTACCACACTTAGGATTTTAATTTATCTGTTTTGTTTATTTTTCATTTTACACCAATTTGTATCCCAAATATTATCCATACCCTATATCATTCTTCATCCAAACCTTTGATTTATTGAGATTAGGGATTTGAGCAATCTTAAGTATCGTAGTCGTGGATTCGGCTATGTATTTATGATTTTGTCGCCCTTTTTGATATAATATTATTGGTAAAGATTACTTGGTCCTATCTTTAGCCTATTCGAGTTAAGGATTTGAGCAATTGCAAGTATCGTGGTCGTGGATTCGATCATGTATTTGTGATTTTTTTGCCTTTTCTGGAATATGAGATCGATAGAGATTAAAAGGATGATCAACCCTTAACCAACAAACCCTTTTTACCGCTTTAGACTTGTTATTCCTTGGCTTTAGTGGGGGAGATGCGTATACTTGCCAAGCTTATGATAGAATATTCGTCACGACTGGACAGTTAAATGATTAGATTTGCTTTTATCGAAATATTTTATTTATTTCTAATTCGTTAAGTGTTTGGTTGTGCAATTATGACAAAACGAATACATGCTTAAATATAAAAATAAATCCTAATATCTTTTAGGATACATTTTCAAAAGATTTATACTAAGGTTTACTTGGGGACAAGTAAAGTTCAAGTGGGGGGATATTTGATGAACTCAAATAAGTACATTTTATTATCATCATTTATCCTATTTATTTGACTTGTTTTATTATATTATATATGAGAATTGATACGTTAATGTTTACTTTTGTAATTCTCAGGTAAAAACAAGTATTATGTGAAACTTGGCGATTTTGGACTAATTATGGAGCAAAACAAGCAAGATGTTAAGAGTCTATTGAAATGTACAAGATCAAGATCATTCTGCTCCAGATACGCCGCAACATACTTCTTACAAACGGCGTATCACTATCAAGATTTCACAAGTTACAATCCAAGACAGCAAAGGACATGCGCCGTATAGAGAAATGGAGTTACGCCGCATCTCAAGGCGATGTACGAATATTCCTGAATATATTAATCTTGGACCCCACGCGAAGTTAAGTCAATGCGCCGCATCTACTTATCCTATGCGCCGCATCTAACCCTCAGACAGAAACTATAAATACCCCAAAGTCAGACGAATTTGAAGAGTTGAACAGTGCAAGATACCATACGTACGAGTACCAAACCAGAGACGAATTCAGACGTATTAGCAGCACAAGACACACCCTGAACGAAGATACAAGAGCTGTAAGAAGGTCCTGCATGTATTCAATTCATTAAGTAGTTTTGTTTTATTGTATTAGTACACTTTAATTCATCAGGATTGATGGGCTGATGTCATGTGACTACGAAAAATCATGCACACCCCTTAAAATTGCTTTCCCATTAATTAAAGTTTATATGTTGATGTCTTTGGTGACTTTTATTAGTGCATTGATAACCTCTGTGTCTAGCTGAGCATTGCTTGGGTCGCCATGCCCCTTCCTCGCCTATTTATTCTATCGTTTCTAGGATAGTGGGATAGACATAAGTGATCATTAAGGGTTTACTCGCCGATAAGATTAGAGTCAACGAGAAAGGGTTAATTATATACACTTCATATAAAACTAGCAATAAAACAAGTGACAAGCTACTTAATTATCAGGACAGGTCTTCTTATTGTCTCAAGTATCTATCTGTGTACGTGTGTCCTAATCGCTGATTCGTGCTCATTAGTTTAGTTTACTATTTAATCATAACCAAACCGTGCCAGTCTCTCAGGCTGAACCCCCTTGCGTTAGATTAGGTTGTATAGCTAACTTAGGATATTAAAATACTGATTAGAATAACTAGATAATACGTTCCACTCTTAGTGATCGACACTCTACTTACCATTATATTCATACTGACCGGGTACACTGCTCGTTAAGTGTGTGTGTTATTGATAAGTCGGCTAAATATAAATTTAAAACTTGAGTAGGCATTAATACTGCTAAACCGCAACGACACATCACGCGCATCAAGTTTTTGGCGCCGTTGCCGGGGAGTGAATTGTTATTATCTGTTAATTTGATTAAGTATTTTAATTAGGTTTTTCTTTTTAGTTTTTTTTTAGATTCTAACCACTAACCCTGTTGTAATTTTTGTTTCTTTTTGTTTGTTTTTATTTTTGTTTTTCTTTTTCTATTTTTCTGCATTCTGCTATCGTTGTATTGTGCTGATACAAACGATACGGCGCATCTGTTTTCACAGATACGGCGTATTGCGTTTAATTTTTATAAAATACAACGCGTTTAATAAATTCGAGTACGACGCATCTTTCCCCAAGATACGGCGTATTCTGTTTTTAATAAGAAATTTTTCTAAACGCTAACGCCATACGACGCATCTGTTTTAACAGATACGGCGTATTTTCTATTTAAATTAAAAACAGTTTTTCGAATTATTAAACAGAAGCGACGCATCGATCTTTATCGATACAGCGCATCTACTAAATCAAAAATCTTGTATTTTGAAACGTAACGAAAATACGGCGCATTAGCTTTTGTTAATACGACGCATTTAATTTTAATAAATATAATCGATTTTTGATAATTTAAACTTGATACGACGCATTCTAATTCATAAGCGGTGTATCTGTTTTCTGAATAAAAGTCTGATTAAATTTTAACGAAATAAGATACGGCGTATCCAACTTTCTGGATACGGCGCATCGTTTGCAGATATCAGCAACTTCTATTTTTCTTATTCCCGAACGGAAAATATTCTAACCTACCCTTACATTAGGAAGTTTTTACTTTGAAATCTAACTGTCTTTAATTTTCAAGAACAATGTTCGATATTTTCTCCAACTGGTTTGGAAGACCCCAAAGAAACCTTACCATGGAAGAGTTTGCACTACTAATCGCTCAAGCAAATGAAAAAGAACATCATGAAGCAAGAAACTTTATTAATGAGTTCAAAGGCAGTCATGAGCTGTTACTAAAGGGACAAAACAACATGATTAATGGATTGGCAATTGAAGTGCACCAATTGTCAACGGTGCTTAACAAGGTTCTTTTGGTAAAACACGATTTGAAAGGGATTACAACTAGAGGCGGAAAGTCAACCTTTCAAATCGGAGAGACACCCGAGGATAACAGCATAAACAAGATTTCCCCTGAATCTATATCATCTGAGCAAGTGCAACCAAAAGAGACTAATCCAGAACCTGTGATTAGAGAAGAACCTTCTGTTGAACTTAAACAATCAACACTACCTTTTCCACATAGGGTAAGGAAGGAAAAAGAAGATGCCTATCAAAGGAAGTTCCTGGAAAATCTCAAGCAGCTGCAGCTAAGCATACCATTTATGGAAGCCCTAGTGCAAATGCCAAAATATGCTAAATATCTGAAGAGCTTGCTTACAAACAAGTTCAAACTTGAAGAGGCTTGCACTGTAACAATGGGGGAAAGAAGCTCAGCAGCATTGCTCAACAAACTTCCATCTAAGGAGAAAGATCCAGTACTATATAAAAGAAGAGGAGCATTAGCATGGAAGATGTCTGATATTAAGGGAATTAGCCCATCATTTTGTACACATAAAATCCTTATGGAAGATGAATTCAAACCTACTATCCAACCCCAAAGGCGTTTGAATCCAAAAGTCCAAGATGTGGTGAAAAATGAAATTGTGAAATTACTTGACTCCGGACTTATCTACCCAATTTCAGACAGCTCGTGGGTCAGTCCTATCCACGTTGTACCAAAAAAAGGAGGAATGACGGTAGTACTCAATGACGACAATGAGCTAATCCCTTTAAGAACTGTTACTGGATGGAGAGTTTGCATCGACTATCGCAAACTCAATGATGCTACGCGAAAAGATCACTTCCCTCTTCCATTTATTGATCAAATGTTAGAAAGACTATCAGGATATGATTATTATTGTTTTTTAGATGTTTTTCAGGTTTCTTCCAAATACCCATTGCCCCCGAGGATCAAGTGAAGACGACTTTCACCTGCCCTTATGGAACCTTCGTCTATAAGAGGATGCCGTTCGGACTATGCAACGCCCCTGCTACTTTCCAACGTTGTATGACGGCTATCTTCCATGAAATGGTAGAAGACTTTATGGAAGTCTTCATGGACGACTTCTCGGTGTTCGGTAACTCATTTAGTGATTGTCTCTTTAAACTTGATAAAATGCTTGCTAGGTGTGAAGAAACTAACCTTGTTCTTAATTGGGAAAAATGTCATTTTATGGTTAGAGAGGGAATTGTGTTAGGACATAAGATTTCTGGGAAAGGTATAGAAGTCGACAAAGCTAAAATTGATGTAATTGCCAAACTACCTTACCCCACTAATGTAAAAGGTGTTAGAAGTTTTTTAGGGCATGTTGGATTTTATCGTAGATTCATAAAGGATTTTTCAATGATATCTAGGCCTATGACCCAATTATTGCTAAAAGATGCGAAGTTTGATTTTTCTGAAGATTGCAAAAAGGCGTTTAATATACTTAAAGAAAAACTAACTTCTGCACCTATTATAATTTCGCCCGATTGGAATCTACCTTTTGAACTAATGTGTGATGCTAGTGATTATGCTGTTGGAGCTGTACTTGGCCAAAAGATAGAAAAGAAATTTAAGCCAATTTATTATGCTAGCAAAACATTAAATAATGCCCAAGAACATTACACCACCACGGAAAAAGAACTTTTAGCAGTAGTTTTTGCATTCGATAAATTTAGGTCATATCTTATATTGTCAAAAACTATGGTTTATACTGACCATTCTGCTTTGAAGTATTTGTTCAATAAACAGGATGCCAAGCCAAGGCTTATTAGGTGGGTTTTATTGCTCCAAGGATTCGATATTGAAATTAAAGATAAAAAGGGTGCCGAGAATCTAGCTGCTGACCACTTATCTAGACTTGAGAACCCCGATATGGAGGTGCTTGATGAAAGGGAAATCGCTGATGACTTTCCTGATGAACACCTTATGATGGTAAGAATTAAGAGCAATAATAATACACCATGGTATGCCGACTATATAAACTTTATTGTTGCAAATGAAATTCCAAAAGGGCTAACATCCGACGAGAAAAGAAGGTTTCTAACTCGCGCTAGTGAGTATATCTGGGATGAACCTTATGCCTTTAAATTATGTCCTGACAATATTATACGAAGATGCGTAGATGGAGATGATGTCCCAGCAATATTAGCACATTGCCATTCAGGGCCGACGGGGGGACATCATGGTGCAATTATTACAAAAAGGAAAATCCTTGATGCAGGATTTTATTGGCCCACTATGCTGGATGATGCAAAAGCTTATATAAAAGGATGTGATGCGTGTCAACGATCCGGAAATATTACATCAAGAAACGAAATGCCGCAAAACTATATCCAAGTATGTGAAGTTTTCGACATATGGGGATTGGACTTCATGGGACCGTTTCCTGAATCTAAAGGTAATAAGTATATTTTGGTTGCTGTTGATTACGTATCAAAATGGGTCGAAGCGCAAGCGTTACCAACAAACGACAGCAAGGTAGTTCTTAAATTTTTGCAAAGTTTGTTCGCTAGGTTTGGAGTTCCTAAAGCATTGATTAGTGATAGGGGAACACACTTTTGTAATCACCATCTAGGAAGAGCTTTGCAACAATATGGAGTGTATCATAGGGTTTCCACTGCATACCATCCTCAATCCAATGGGCAAACTGAAGTAACCAATAGGGCTATAAAACGGATTCTAGAAAAAACGACTGGATATAATCCGAAAGGGTGGTCTGACAAGTTAAATGATGCTTTATGGGCATTTCGTACAGCCTATAAGACACCGACGGGATGCACTCCATTTCGTCTTGTATACGGAAAAGCATGCCACCTACCGGTCGAAATAGAACAAAGTGCATATTGGGCTTTAAAGAAATGTAACATGGATATGGAAGCTGCAATGAAGAACCGTTTCATGGAACTCAATGAACTCTACGAACTAAGAGATGAGGCCTACAGAAATACTAATATCTACAAAGAAAGAACTAAAAGATGGCATGACTCGAGGTTACATGGGGATAAAATGTTTACTATTGGAGAAAAAGTGCTGCTATTTAATTCTCGATTAAAGATGTATCTAGGTAAACTTAAATCAAGATGGACGGGTCCGTTCGTTGTCAAGAAAGTGTATCCATATGGGACTATTGAAATATGCGATAAAAATGGTTATATATTCAAGGTAAACGGGCAACGAGTTAAGAAATACTTTGATAATAAAATTGAGGATACTGAGAACGAGGTGGTGGAGTTTGAACCCGAAGTATTGGAATAAGGAGCTGAACGTGAGTCTAACTTGAAGACTCTGGAATAAAGACAAGTGCTGACCGGGAGACAACCCGATGGAAAAATGGTATTATAGATTCCTGCATTTTTTTGTGGATACATCATTTATGAAGCTTAAACGTTCTCATCCACAAGAAAGTTGATTTTTGCTCTTATACGAATAATGGAGGATCATACCGAGCAAATCTCAGGGGAGTTTTTCTGTTCTAATTCTTTTATTTTCCAGTTTTTAACCTTTGACACAAACAACGAGGACGTTGTTTAACTTAAGTGGGGGGATGGAGAATTAGAACACTTACTTGTCCTAAACTTTTTCAAAATATGCTTAAAATGCGCTTAATATATCAAAATTTAAAATTTTTTTTAGCATGTTTTTGTTTAAAGTCTAAATTACATAACCGCACACATAACTCTATTCTTTCAAAAATATTAAAACTTTAGTGTGCTGGTGACTTGTAAACTTTAGAACTTGGCTTGTATACTATTCGAGACCACCATAATGAGTATTATCTATATAATTGGAGTGACTTGTCTAAATTGGTAAATTTCTAGGATTACACCCAAATAGCCTTTATATGTTATGTGATATTAACTAACTACACTGGTTAGTTAACCCCCGTATAAACCCATTCCTTTCGTTTCTTACACCTTTGTTATAATGTTTCGATACACCCTTACACCTTAGCCTACCCTGTAGATTAAAATCCGTGGTTAATTGCTTTAGGCAAAGTGTGTTTCCTTACATTACCTGTGTTCGCGTGCGTAATTCATTATCTTTGGTTAGGTCGGGAAATTGCACAATGCAATTGGTATGAAAGTAAATATTGTATAACTTTTAGTTTATTTTTCGTGTGTTTGCTACTTTCACTATTACAGTTATTTCTGAAAGTATGAAGAGTATGGAAAAATTATCCGGAAAAATAGTGATAGAAAAGTTGTGAAATTTTACACATATATGTTGATGTCAAAAAAAAAAAAAAAAAAAAAAAAAAAAAAAAAAAAAAAAAAAAAAAAAAAAAACGAAAAAAAATAGAAAAGAAAAGAAAAAGGAAAAGTTGGAAGTTTGTTTTAACCAAATTATGTAAAGTTTTGTATTAAGTGGGAGATATCACCACTATTTGTTGTTATATTTATGGATTGAATGTGAGTTGGCCGTTATGGGAACGCCAACTAAGGTTATTCTTTGATTGAGATTTTGTTGAGTATAATTCGTGTCTACCTAAAGCGTGTGTTTCAAGTGTTAAAGCGTGAGTTATTCAATGATATGAGTCTTATTCATGGGATGGTTGGGAAAGTGATTAACCACACTTAGGATTTTAATTTATCTGTTTTGTTTATTTTTCATTTTACACCAATTTGTATCCCAAATATTATCCATACCCTATATCATTCTTCATCCAAACCTTTGATTTATTGAGATTAGGGATTTGAGCAATCTTAAGTATCGTAGTCGTGGATTCGGCTATGTATTTATGATTTTGTCGCCCTTTTTGATATAATATTATTGGTAAAGATTACTTGGTCCTATCTTTAGCCTATTCGAGTTAAGGATTTGAGCAATTGCAAGTATCGTGGTCGTGGATTCAATCATGTATTTGTAATTTTGTCGCTTTTTCTGGAATGTGAGATCGATAGAGATTAAAAAGGATGATCAACCCTTAACCAACAAACCCTTTTTACCGCTTTAGACTTGTTACTCCTTGGCTTTAGTGGGGGAGATGCGTATACTTGCCAAGCCTATGATAGAATATTCGTCACAACTAAGCAACTAAACGATTTAGAATTGTTTTACATTAAAAATTATTTTGGTTTCTACTTCGTTAAGTGTTTGGTTGTGTGATTATGACAAAACGAATACGTGCTTAAATGTAAAAATAAATCCTAATATCTTTTAGGATACATTTTCATATGATTAATTCTAAGGTTTACTTGGGGACAAGTAAAGTTCAAGTGGGGGGATATTTGATGAACTCAAATAAGTACATTTTATTATCATCATTTATCCTATTTATTTGACTTGTTTTATTATATTATATATGAGAATTGATACATTAATGTTTACTTTAGTAATTCTCAGGTAAAACAAGCATTATGTGAAACTTGGCGATTTTGGATTAATTATGGAGCAAAACAAGCAAGATGTCAAAAGCCTACTGAAATCCAGAAGATCAAGCTCGTTCTACTCCAGATACGCCGCAATATACTTCTAACATACGGCGTATCACTATCAAGATTTCACAAGTTACAATCCAAGACAGCTAAAGTACATGCGCCGCATACAAAGATCAAGATATGCCGCATCTGAAGACGGTGTACGAATATTCCTGAATATATTAATCTTGGACCCCACGCGAAGTTAAGTCAATGCGCCGCATCTATCAACTCTATGCGCCGCATCGACCCCTCAGACAGAAACTATAAATACCACAAGGTCAGACGAATTTGAGAGTCTTGGACAGTGTGAAGATATAACCCTAGAGCCGAATTCAGACGACCAAGCAGCACAAGACACACCTAAACGAAGATACAAGAGCTGTAAGAAGGTCCTGCATGTATTCAATTCATTAAGTAGTTTTGTTTTATTGTATTAGTACGCTTTAATTCATCAGGATTGATGGGCTTGTGTCATGTGACTACGGAAGATCATGCACTCCCCTTAATATTGTTTTCCTATTAATTAAAGTTTATATGTTGATGTCTTTGGTGACTTTTATTAGTGCATTGATAACCTCTGTGTCTAGCTGAGTCTTGCTTGGGTCACCATGCCCCTTCCTCGCCTATTTGTTTTAGCGTCTCTTGAATAAATAGGATAGACATAAGTAATCATTAAGGGTTTACTCGCCGATAAGATTAGAGCCAACGAGAAAGGTTTAATTATATACACTTCATAAAAAACTAGCAATAAAACAAGTGGCAAGCTACTTAATTATCAGGACAGGTCTTCTTATTGTCTCGAGTATCTATCTGTGTACGTGTGTGCTAATCGCTGATTCGTGCTCATTAGTTTAGTTTTCTACTTAATTATAACCAAACCGTGCCAGTCTCTCAGGCTGAACCCCCTTGCGTTAGATTAGGTTGTATAGCTAACTTAGGATATTAAAATACTGATTAGAATAACTAGATAATACGTTCCAATCTTAGTGATCGACACTCTACTTACCATTATATTCATACTGACCGGGTACACTGCTCGTTAAGTGTGTGTGTTATTGATAAGTCGGCTAAATATAAATTTAAAACTTGAGTAGGCATTAATACTGCTAAACCGCAACGACACATCACGCGCATCAACTAAACTAGTATTACGATAACTAAACTAATACTAATATGCCTACGAGCTAACTTAATGCTAATAGATACTCGGGGTGACCGAGTCTTTCATATGAATATTTATATTCCTAACAGAAACATTTACAATGTTGTCAAATCTAGTGGGAGCATTGAATCTTATTACTAAATAAGGGATTATTGTAATGTTATCTAATTCAGTGGGAGCTACAATCTTTATTATCTTGGTAGTAACCCATGTTATCTTTTGAATGTCTCAAGATAATTACTTTCCAATTGTAGACACTTATGTTTTTTTTAAAGGTTAGTCATGTACGTTTCCTTACTAGATAGTGAAGTTCTACATTTACTTGCTATATTAATATCTATGACACAAATCATATTGATCACATAAACAAATGTGTGTCGTGTTTTTTATCTGCTACATGATGTTGTTCCATGCACAAGTGGGAGAAATCTTATTATTGTGTGCAAGAAACAACACATAGAGATATGATTTAAAGGATTGTCTTGACCGCAAGGTAAGAAACTAACGTTCTAAATATGACTAATACACATCTAATTCAAGAAACACTTGTTGTTGAAATTTAGCTTAAGTGAGACCTTGACTAGATTGCAATGACAAGGTGAATTTCCATGATTACGTGAGACCGTACATGGAGAATTTACAGTTTCTAAATTAGATACCTATTAGAACATGTGTCAATATTAACAAGACTACTTCAAATTTGAATATTTATGTATTATTGGAATGTCATAAATAAATGAAGTAATAAATTAACTTGAAATTACTATTGAAACCAAATTGTGGTGTTCATGATTACTTTAGTTATACATGTTTATACTTTATTGTAAAGTTATAAATATGAAGTCTTTTAATTGTTACAAGACTTATTATAATATAAAGTAAGACGTTAACTTGTTATGTCTTCTTTATTAAGACATATACAAGAAGTCATTGAGTTGATCAATGATTTATAACGTATAGTGGGATTATAACAGTTTATGTCTTCTTGTTGAGACATGGACATGAAGTGACTTAGTTAAAAAGTACTTGTGTTATAAAGCATGCAATTGGCTTGAAAAATCTATTTCACCATTAAGTTGACTTAGTTGGTAAATAGGTAAGCCAAAAGGAGTATAAGTTTATCTTACATATAGTTAGATTGTCTCACAATATTAGTTCTAATTTAATACCACAAGTTTGTGGTGTGTTCAGTTAGGAGAATCAAACTCTATTGGTATCGTTTGATTAAAGATAACTATAACTTCTTTTCTTCTAAAATTTATCAAGGTTAGAAAATTGAGTATGGATTGTATATACTCAATAAGACTCCAACCTAGAAGATTAATAAGACACCATTTATTATGGAATGTGATGAATCACATTAAGTCTTAAAATGAAGTTCTAAATTTGTTAAACTTCTGATGAAGCTAGATATTAACAAACTAATATCAGGAACTATCAATGTGTATTTGTAATGTCCCAAAAGATAACAATTTGGTGTTGCTCTACTTGCTAAGTATTTATAGATAGTCTATAAATTGCAAAAGGCAAGTGGGAGTTTTTATCTTGAAAAGATAAAATTACAATATACATAATCTTCTAAAAATACACTAGTGAATGTCATGATGAGGTTAAACATGTTAATGTTAAATCTCAAAATGATGGAATTATTATTCATAGATCCGTAAGGATATCTCAAATATTTGCATAATACTGAGGATTATGAGTTACAGGACTATGGTAAACCTGTTGATCATTAAGATAAATTGCAAATATTGAATTTGGCAAATTACTCATACTATGAATGTTAAGATGCAGTCCATAAAGATAATTAGTTTTTGAAAACTTAGTTTATCTTGAACTCTATAGTTAGACTATAGAATGAAGATAAGTTTCTTCAAAAGGAATGAAAATCCTAGAGGTTCAAATCTTTGTGTAGAAATTATATGGACAATTTTGTAAACATATTTAATGTATGTCTTATGACAAGATTATTAGTCACACTTAATCAATTAACTGTGATTGAATATTCTTTCTAGGCACATTAAATGCATAAAGATTATGATTGTCATCCTTACTTTCATTAAAATGAAATTAACAATGGAATATCAAAACTCTTTCTTGAGTAAATACTTGTGCGAGGATGATAAGTAATCAAAAGGATTATTTGAATTCAAATAATCTTTAGATGTGTACAAAGTGCAATAATTCATGAATGGATTAATGCATGCATCTAGGAGATATACTTATGTTTAATTATTGAATCCAAGTTTTGATTTATAATTAAAATAAGATAATTCCTTAGTATTCCTGAAAGCTAGTGGGAGTATTATGTTTATTTTTTTATTTCATATATGTTGTATAGCATATAGGAAGTAACATTCCATATACGTTAACTGTTAAGTCTTAGTTTGGAGTGAAAATTCAATTGAAGATTTAGGAAATAAACATACAACCTTGGAATATATGTTTATTGTTATAAACATAAGCGGTAAAATAATTAATTCTAATAGAACATGATATATTATTAGAAAGTCTAAATGGATACATATCTTTGAAAAGATATAACATGAATGAAATCTAAGTTTGACACAAGGATTTTTCATGTACATCATGTTATTTGTTGTATCATGCTTGGATGAAAGATGATTTGACAACATTGATATCTAATTGAAAGTTATTAGATAACTAAGTGTAATGAATATGGTTGGATATAGAATTACATCCTCAGCCTGGAATTGCTCCTAGATTCTAAGTATGAACAACATGGCAAATTGTTGCGTAATTGTTATAGCCGACAAATCTTGAAAGATTGGAAGGCATCAAACATTACACAATGGATATTAAGTTTACGGAGTTTTATAGAGCATATTGTTGTTTATATACAATAATGTTGGTTTAAATTGAGATGACACTCAATACTAGTCATGGTAGGATTTCATCCTTGATTAATGGCAATATGAACTAGTTGTGCTCAACTAAGAGCATAGTTGCATTATACATTAAAGAATTAGAATACTTTAAACTATAAAAGGTTTGAAAGTTTAATTGTCATAAATTGGTGGTTGAGGATGTCACGCATTTTATGAAATATTATGTGGCAATATCAAGATAGTTAAATGCACACATACAAGAATTTCACTAATTGAATTCTTGAAATAAGTATTCTCAAAATTCCGATAGATTAAAATTAGTTGATTTATGTCTTGTCAACAAGTATGATTGACATGACTTGAGGCATAATTCATTAACTAGAATTATCATGCATTGATCTATTTAGTATTTGGATAAGGGATGTTAAGCAATTATTATTTACAATGAATTAAAGTACTTGGTAGGTTTGTTTTCATTAATAATAGATTGTATCCTATATTTGCATGTTTTAATCCGTGAATAACTTATGTTGTTCTAAATAGTCCGTTGTCAATCAATGATATGGGAATATCATTGAATTAAAACAAATATGAGTATTGGTAGAATATACTTGAAAGTATATTGATGCGTTGACATACCAATTTCACATGATATTCAATGAATTGAATATAGGACTTATCCCAACTACATGATTTTACTTTATGGATTTTGTCATCAAGTAAATCATGAATATAGTTATCCTCAGACTTGAGATACCAGATAACTATCATGGATGTAGTGCATTTCTGTAAAGCAATTTACCCGCTATACATTGCTGGTAGCTATAAGGATTGTTTTCAGAAGTGTTGCAAAGTTCATGGGTTTTGCTTGTAGTCAAGAAAGAATTTGTTCCTTAAAATTTGTTTTGAAGTTTAATACTGCTGGGCCCCTCGTAGTGTTGACAAGATGTTTACATGGCCACGCCCAAGATCTATCTGGAATACGTTCAGATGATTTGGTAATCTTGCTCAATCAGAAACAACGAGAAACATAATAGTTAAATAAAGGAATGACTAAGATCCATATCCTTATTTAACGTGGTATTAGAAACAAAAGGATAAGTATGATGATGAATCATCAAAAGGTTTTTTCAGGAGACCTTACTCGAGTTGTACTGGGGGCATTGGCGTGTTGCTAGACGCTAACCAATGTCATTACACTATTAATAGATGTCCAAGTGAGAGCTGTTAGTTTTGTGGACAAATATTAATACTTGTATGTCTGGAATCGAACTCGAGACCACGGGATTGCACACTTTACGTATGAGAATTAATGGATAATAATTATATATATAAAACGTTATATATTTAATTATTAAAACACAATAACGACTAACGAGCGTTAAGTAATTAACGGTAATTGACTAACGATCGTTAAATATTAAAGAGAAGGACTATAGATGAAAATAGAGAACAAGAAGGTTCCGGAATCCCTAGGGATTATGATGGCCGGTCGAATGGGGGTTTCTAAACCCAATCCTAACCTAACTTGTCCTCTAAGTTTGTCATGCTATAAATACAAAGGCAAGGGTTATTGTGTGTGTACAAGTTAGGTTAGGATTGGGTTTAGTTAAGTAAATAAGATTGAAAATCCCAGCATAAAAGATCCTTTAAAAGGATTCTTGCTATGAATCTATTTCATGAAAACCTTCCACTGCTGTGAGTTTCAGGTGTTTAAAGATGTGAACTTTTCTAACTTACATAAAAAAATGTGAAACTTTAAGCTGTACTGTTGTGGTTTTACATTGTCATAGTTGTTAATTTGGCATATACTTTACTGGTTTCCATTCGTTCAGCAGCGAGACATGCATGGCTGATGACTGAAAAGAAACATCTATTCCAAAATGACGTTCATTTCCCAAACTGCATATTGTTCTTTCTAAGACGTTTCAAAAAAAAGTTTGGTATTTTCTGGTTAAAGCAAATGGATGTAAATCCATCTTTTGGGTTAGTGAGCGCAAATATTGATCTTGGTTTCATCTTTCAAATATTGAATTGTGAATTTTTGAGGTTGAGTTACATAAGTTGAATTCAGGTTGATGACACACATAAACAAAATATAATAAGAAATATATAAAGAAAATACTGGGATACGTTACAGTTTCCAGTTTTCCCTTGACCACCGTATATCCTCCCTCTTTCGTGAACATCTTTGGAGACGTATACATTTCCTTTATTTTGGTTTTATATATATTGCAGTATAGTTTTAGTTGATCACTGGCTTAATGGTAGTACACTAGTACTAGATACCTTTGGGCTCTGGTATCACGTGCTTGCGATAATTAGCTAGAGCCCACATCGGGAATATATTTCTGTAGAGTGCATAGTGTAGCATGCAATTCTTACCAAAGACTCCAGCTGTATCCTGTATAGAGTAGACAAAACTGGAAATATGTTAAAAGGGGTGAACTGTTGAAAAATGGACTGGTTGGATCATGGGCAAGACGGGTTGGGTTAGATTTGGTTGACCCGAATCAATCATTATCCAAAAATCAATGTTTTTTTATAATATAGTTATTTTACTGTTATATTCATTTTTTTTATTTAAATTTTCGTAAGCAAACTTCTTTTTTCATCTGCATTACCTGCTGTGGGAAATCACCATTTTCCAACTGGGAGTTGATCAGCAACTTGGCTGCTCTGTGTAGGGGTGTCGCATCTCTCTCCTCCTGTAAATTTATACAAATCATATTAAAAACTATCAAAAATCTACAATCACATATAGTGTTGAAGAATAAATTGACCTGTCGAGAATGCATCAGTCCCATCATAGCCCATGCAGTGTGTACCAAGTTGGACCTCCCTCCCTCCAGGGGTATATATTTCTGTTTATTAAGGAAACATTAAGTTGACATAAGTTTTTTTCCTAATAGTTATTGTTTTTCTATGTTATATTGTAGTATTTACCTTTTCTGGACAGGATTTGTAGCTTTCTCCCCAACCACCGTCCTCTAGCTGCGTTTCCAGCAGAAATTTGACAGCTTTACGGATTGCTGGACAATCTTCATACGTTTTTCCAACTGCTGCAAGTCCTCCAAGAGCAAACCATGTACCGTATGTAAAGCACACACCCCAATTACCGTACCTAATCGCCACAGGTATTCACGTTAACAAAATTAAACAAGAAAAACCAGTTCCAACTAGAGGCGACAGTTTTGACCCATTTACTTATAAATGGGTCATTTGGATTATGTTTCATCTTTCCAGGGAAAAATAGTAAAGGTGATAACTTAACCTTAAATGGGTTGAAATTTGCCGAAAGTGCTTTTTTTTTTTTTAGTAACGTAACTTTAATTTCTGAATCATGCTCGATTTTCTTTAAATAAGTTGAAATATTTGGAGATAATATGACTAGGGTCAACCCAACCCGTTTGATTTCACTCCAATAGTACCAATTTGACCCTTAACCCAACCCGCGTGACACGTCCATTTTGCCACTTCTAGTTTTTGTTAGACAATAAAGGCCTATAGGACCGATCCGTTGGTTTAGGCATATTTAACATTTAGGGTTTAGGTCTTTGTCTTTTCTATTTAATGTCATTTTATTGTTATAATTGTTCATTTTGTCTCTCTGATTTCTACATGGTATCAAGAACCAGATATATGTGTTGAATACGCTAAATAGCTACAATTGAAATTGTATATGTGGGGGCTGAGAATTTGGACCAAAGTCTTCGGTTGGATAAGGCACAAATGACATGATTTTATATTGCTAACATTATGGATACATTTTTAATGTATCTATGAATACGTGGATGAGTTTTGTTTTCATCACGGCACCGCATCATTTTCTTTGTTCCAAGTAAGTTTGTTTTTTCTTAACTGATTGCTAGATTTTAATTGGTTGTTGAATTTGGAAAATAGTTAGTGGGACGGTGGAAGAATATAAATTGAATTTGGCAATTGAATTTTGTTATGAATTTGGTATTAGAGATTAGATTAGTTGGCCGTTTAGGGTCAACTAATCTAACCTCTAATATTTGGTTGGGCAAGATAGCTTGGTTTTGGTTGTGGCATATTTATCTACCCTGCTTCGAAAGAACTACTGGTATTTGTTTGTCTTTTAGGAATTAAAGTTTTGTTTAATGATTAAGGTTTCACCGGTATTTTTGGTTTGACATACGAAATGGTAACTGGTTTTATTTGGTCCGATTCATGGATTGGTACTGGTAATGGCATCGATTGGGTTGTAATGGTTTATTGGTGGCTAATATGGTTTTGTGTTGGTGATCGTGATGCTACAATCTTAACTAATCTGACTAAGTCATGTGTAGCATCTCGATATCAACAACTTGTATTGGTTTTGGTTCCGCATCCGGTTACGTCTGGTTTTACATCTGTTTGATTTCACATGTTTCTGTTTGGTTCTGCATCTGATTCCGCCTGGTTCTGCATCTGATTATCTGTGTGGTTCTGTCTTTCTGAATCTGCTCTGCATGAATCTGTGTGCCTGCATCTGTCTGCCTACATCTGACTGGCTGAATCTGTTATGTCAGCATCTGCCTGCCTGAATCTCTCTGCTCTAGTTCTGCATCTGCACCTGCCTGTTCTACTCTTTACCCCCTGCCTGATTCTGTGCTCTGCACCTGTTTGCATATGTCTGAATCTGTTTGAATCCGCACTTGCATCTTTCTGTTGTACTCTCGTTCATCTCCGTATTTATGTTGCTCTAATTTTGCTTTTGCAATAACTTTGGCCAGTCTGTTTCAGACTTGACTGATGTCGCCTTGTTACAGTTTGGATTGCATCGGATTGAGACTCCGTCTAGCACCAAGTTTGCACTCTAGGACACTCCGCGTTTCGTTTGTTTTTCAAATTTTAGTTTATTTTCAATTTAGCAAACTCTCAATGTTTACCGATGCAACATTACGAGTTTGAGAGGGTTGTTAGATAATAAAGGTCTATAGGTCCGGCCCGTTGGTTTAGGCCCGTTTAGCATTTAGGGTTTAGGTTTTTGTCTTTTCTATTTAATGTCTTTGTATTGTAACTAGTTAGTTGAATCTGATCAATGTAATTGTTCATTTTCCCTCTTTGATTTCTACAGTTTTAACTGTTTCAAAATTCTTAGTTGAACATAAAAAGGGAGAAACAAACCATGAACCATCTTGCATTTGTACTCTCTCCACGTATTGAGTTGAACTCGTAAGGAAACTTTCTATCTCTTCTCTCTTCTGCTCGGGGTATGACTTTTTAAACATAACCATAGCCTGCATAGCTGATGATGTGCACTCAACACACCTAGTTAACAGTTATTGTGAGTCTCTTGAGGTTAACCACTTAACCCTATGTCATATACATGCTATTTGAAAATGGTAAATTATTTCATACTCATGCTCAATGACGATGTCAGCAAAGAACTCTGTAGGATTAAGAATCTGCAATGAAAAAAAGGATTATAACGGTAATCACTAAGCTTAAAATATTTTTGCTTTTTTCTCATGGTTTTGTTCCTTAACTTTATTTGGGCCATTTTTCTAAATTTTTTGTGATTACTAAAAAAGGTTGAAGGATTATCACTACAATAAAAAAAAAAAAAAAAAAAAAAAAGATAAGGGACTTAATCTGTAACATGATATTTGTTGGTGTGTTAATTCTAACATAGGTAAAAGTTTACGAACGAATTATAGTGAAACCTTACGAACAAATTATAGTGAAAAAAGTTTAGGGGTTTACGAACGAATTATTTGTTGGAGTGTTAATTCTTATAAATTCAGCATTTTGCATTTAAAAGAACAACATGCATGACTTCAAGTACCTCCAGCCATTCTGATGATCCTGCTGGTTCCCATGCGGATACCCCGCCGTTTTTGCTCTATATTATCACCACAGCCATATAAACCTCGGTAAGACTATGTTTAAAATTTTAGAATGTTTAGTAGGTGGCTATTTGGTTTTGTTTACTTATGAACAGGTCCTTTATGGGTATGCTTTATCTCTAACAGGTCAATAACACATGGGTTGAAATCTCCCAAAGTATTTTTTTACACATAAAACAACCTCAATCATTTTATTCAAAAAAAGTAAGTTACTTTCACAATAATATATTTTTCTGATCATATTTGGCATACTTATTATATTTATTAGAGAGTTCAAAATTTTGGACAGAATTGTTTTGTGTCAACCCATCCAGTCCCGTACAAAATTACCCGTTGATGAACCGTTATCCAACCTATCTGACTCACCGTTTTTGCCACTTCTAATGTGTATTAATAATTTATGTAAATTTGGTATTAGACAGAGCCACAGAGGGTGTCTTGCACGCACTCTAAATTAAATACTCATAAAAAGGTATTCTTCAAGAATTTCCAAGTGGAAACTAAATAAATATGCACACCTGTAAAGAAAGTATTATGTTGACAGCATCGTTCATTTGCTCGGGTTTCATTTTCTCACCTACAACTTCTGGTGGCATGGTTGCAAATAGAAGGCAACACTGGATAGATAGAAACTAACTAGATCATGAGGACACTGCCTTATTTAAATTATTGATTATAAGGTAAGCACTTATATAGGAATCATATAATTACCTTTAATGCTTCAGCAGTGCAATCTGACACTTGCCATCCTTGATCTTGATCTGAAAAGGTCCATGACCCTTTAGAAATATGTCGGTGCATGCTTTTAAAGTCACCAGAAGGATTGTCTTTAACCTGCACAAAAAATTTTGAATAATTAATCTAGAATAATCCAGTCAAAAATTATAAATGTCTTAGCATTAAGTAGTAAATAAAATATATAAATGTTTTACAAACCTGTGATGCTTTTATAAAGTTATGTCCTTTCATCAAAGTAGAGCCAATTTCCTCAGTAAGCTCAGTAGCCAACAAAGCTTGAATAGCAAATCCGGTGTCCCACACTTGACTGCCGAAACTCTGTTGTAAAGGTTATTATTATCGCAATTAGAACAATAAAAATTTGAAATACTCGAGGAAATATATGTTCTCACTTTTCCTAAGAATTATGTATTTTTGTATAGGGTATTTTCGTATGACCTGCATTTTCATCCCATCTTCAGCAACCCAGAGATAGTCTGGGATTCGGGCAAGGTGCTTTTTGAAGCAAACACCGTTTGGATCCTCAACCCAACACGCAAGCATACACAATGACTGAACAAAAAGGGTCAAACCTTTATAGTAACTTTAAAATAAGTCAATTATGTTTTAGTTAAATAATTTTATTTATATGTATTTATATATTTTACATAAATAACTTTTTTTACTTGTTCCATTTCAATAATTGTATCTTTTATTGTAAATTTTGAATCATGAAATTATGTCCTTGTGTCCCGTTTGGGTTATTTTGCAATAAAGAACCCTTAAAATTTGGACGATAAAAATTATTATATTTATATAATAATACCTCGCCATGATGGGATTGGGTATAGTTGTTTTTTATTAATGTTTCGAAAAGTTGGGTTTTGTTATGATGTTAAGATTTATATAGAAAGCATGAAAAAAATACATATTACAAAATTACCAAAAGGGACAAAACACCATCTTTTAAAGTCGTAGATGTATAAAAACATTGTACAATGACTAAAACGGGAGTAATGAAAAAAAAAATGTGAAATTAGGTTTATTAGCACACGAAAAACTGAGCAGCTCGGGGGGATTGGGTTGGTTCCAGCCCACTCACATACACCAAGTATCTAAAACAAAGAACCTTACATAAGTTTCAGGTTTATTAGCACACGAAAAACTGAGCAGGTTGGGCGGATTGGGTTTGGGTCAAAATGCGTTCTAGAGTTTTATAAATAACTAACGTATCAAATAAGATGTCTTACCGAAAGCCATGTTTTACCCCAAGATGGAATGGATGTGACACTGCCATGATCTAGAATCCATTTGCATGCTTTGGTGCACGCACCATTCAGACCACCATCCGGTCCTTCTCCCAAAAGACGCATACAAATGTAACTGAGGGTGGTACAGAACATTGTGCTATGACCTTCTATGTGAAATCCCCACCCACCATCCTCATTCTGTTAATGTTAATTTCAGATGTCGTTGATTAATTTTTTACGACTTTCAGTTATAAAAGCATACTCGAGTTTTAACAATAAGTACCTGATGACAATATAAATAACGCATGATTTCTTTCCGGTATTCAGCTGGGAAAACAATGTCAAGTTTCCCCGTTATATAAAAGCAAATGACCTGCAATTTGTTGATTTGATTAGTTTTATTAAAACAATAAAGTTATACTACTGTATATGCCACACAAATTAACTATAAAAGCTTTTGTTCTGAGTAATTCGTGTTTTGGGTCAAGTCTGCCTCGTTTTGGAACGTCCCCATTTGACCCCTTGTCAAACCGGCCTGTCCATTTTACATCTTTTGGCGAAACATAAAAACCTACCAAAGGTTGCATGAAATACAGTGGACCAGCATTTTCGGCTGGCCAGTGACCATCATCAGCCTGCAAGGCTTCAAAGTATTTAACAGACCTCCTCAGTGCCGTTGTAGCTTTTTCATACGAGATATCTTCACCATCCTCTATTTTCACTTGAGGTATTGCCTGTTTAAATCCCTTCTCTCGTAAAAACTACATGCCCACATTCAAGCAAACAAATCACCTTGAGAATCATCACTTTGAATAGTATTTAAAACGTTACCAAGCTAACCCTTTATTTCTCCACATGTGTGGTGAAACACCTTTTTGTTTATGAATTAAGTGAATTTTCAAAGTTGAAAAAGCTAGTTTTTACAACAACAAAAAAAAATATAATATATTTTTAAGACTGTTGGTGATAGAAGATCGATTTAAGATGATCATTCGATCTCCTTAGAAAATAACTAAACTAACAACTAAATTAAGAACTACTATTTAACTAATTTATCATTCTTTTTCTCCTCTTCTGATGCAAAAAGAATACAATTTTATAATGCAAAACTACCATAGTAACTACCTTACCCACTAGCACATGAAATATGGAAATACTAAACATGCATGCATGCACTTAAAAGTGCTTGCTTATATATGACTTGCCAACAATTAAGGAAACATGGAACTATAATTCACAAACTGAAAGAAATTAACGTGAACATGTGATAGTAGCAAATATTTGATGAAGACTAATTGGTCTTGTCATGCACATATCAATACTCCTCGCCTAAAAATAAGACTTGTCCTCAAGGCTCGTGGCTTTATACCTTGTCTCATGTGGCTTCCAAGGTGGTTCCGGTTTGGTTTGGATAAAAACATTTTTTGGTGGATGACATTGGTGTCAGGGAGGAAATGTTTCCAAGTAAGGAAAGATGGATGACATGTCCTTAATGAGAGTGGCGTGAGCGTCAGTTTGATGAACCTTTGTTCGGACGGAAGATGACTATCTCGTGTTGGACTTTTGACAATTCGTGAACCGGGTTGATAAGCGG
Organism: Artemisia tridentata subsp. tridentata; assembly: GCA_021014915.2. Lineage (NCBI taxonomy): Eukaryota > Viridiplantae > Streptophyta > Magnoliopsida > Asterales > Asteraceae > Artemisia > Artemisia tridentata. The sequence goes on from CP139505.1 coordinate 86,108,344, forward strand.
AGCGGGCAACACGGAAAGGGGTGTCGTTTGAGATTGTGATGCGACATTGTTTTCTATCTTGGTAATAGGTGATGAGGCGGTGAAAACGGAGTCATAGTTTTGTCGGGTTTAACGGTATTCCTAACAAGAACGGATAACCGTTCATTACGGGTTGCAAGTTCTTTATTGATAAGTTTGAGTTTGGCATTTGATGCGACTAGTTGTTCATTGGGTAAGGTGTTGGTAGCGATAAGTTCATGAGGTTCTTGGCCATGAAGGCCATGGACTCTTCGATTATATTGATGATGGCATAGTACGAAACAATGAAAGCACCATTGTTAGAATATCGATTTGAGATGATCACTCTCTTTAGACGATAACTAAACTAATAACTAAATTAAGAACTACTATTTAACTAATTTCTCATTCGTTGTGTAAGGTGTTGGTAGCGATAAGTTTCGCGAGGTTCTTGGCCATGAAGGCCATGGACTCTTCGATTGATGGAGGCATAGTATGAAGAAATGAAAGCACCATTGATATAGAAGATCGATTTGAGATGATCACTTTCCTTAAATGATAACTAAACTAACAACTAAATTAAGAACTACTATTTAACTAATTTCTCATTCTTTTTCTTCTCTTATGATGCAAAAGATTACAATTTATAATGCAAAACTACCATAGTAACTACCTTACCCACTAGCACATGAAATATGGATATGGTAAACATGCATGCATGCACTTAAAAGTGCTTGCTTATGAGTTGCCAAAAAAGGTTATAAATAGCGCAAGGCTTGGCATGGCGGCATGACCAAGCATCACGCCTTAGCGGCCAAGGCGAAGCTTTTGCGTTTATAAAGCGTGGCATAAGGCGGCACAAAATATGAAAATATTTATATATTTATATCATATTTAATATATATCGAGTTTACAAAAAGACGTGACATAAGGCGGCATAAGGCGTCGCGTGGCGGCATGACCAAGCCTCTCACCTTTGCAGGGCCTTTGCGCGCCTTTTAGAACCATGCTTGCCAACAATTAAGGTAACATAGAACTATAATTCACAAACTGAAATTAACGTGAACATGTGATAGTAGCACAAACTGAAATTAACGTGAACATGTGATAGTAGCAAATATGTTGATGAAGACTTGGTCTTGTCATACACATATCAGTTGGACAATTAGGACAACAAACCTGAAGTTCAATCGCGGAATGCTAGATCGCTAGTTGTATCAAGCACAAGTAGCAGACACGAGAGACAACAAAGAACCGAATACTCACAAAGTTTAACCGAACGATTACTTGTTTATTAGACACAAACCTCGATCGGTATTATAAAGGAAAGAATAGAATATGTGTGTATTGAGACCTTCAACTCCCCCCCCCCCCCACACACACACACACACCCCTCTATTTATAGAGGTGATGGGCAACCCTAACCAACTAGGACTTGGCTTTGGTTTCCATCCGACTCCAACAAACATCCCTAATAAGCTAATTACTTGCCTTGCAAGGAAAGCTATTTTACATAAGGAAATTTACCGTACATTGACTTATTCTAATCAAATACTATCCTAACTAATCTTGGAAACTAATATAGACTAACAATTTCCACCTTAGTGACAAGACTAGTTAGCCCCGATACCAAGTATCTTCATACAATACCTTCAATGCCAATTTTTGCTACTTCAATCTCTCTTAGATTATATGATCTCCGTCATGAAGTGATACCTTACCTCTCATGAAACATTACATTTCTAGAGAGATGTATTGCCCCTTGATTATCATAGTACCCCTTGATAATCCTTCAATGATACTTTGAAGTGTGCTCCCAATGGCACAGGCACCCACTTGCCATTATCCACTCTGAAGTTATTCAAAAAAATTTGCATGTATCCCAACTAAGACACCTTTAGGGTTTGGCTACCCCTAACCTAGATAATCTCCATACCAAGTATCTTCCTAGCTGGACCATTTCCTTCATATCAAACTCTTTTTGCAGTAGGCCCTTGGTATATTCAATCTCAGACTTACTTTTACAAGCAATCAACATATCATCTACATACAACAATAGACATATGTACATACCTAGTGCAAACTCCTTGAAGTAAACACAGCTATCATAGCTATTGCGGGTGAACCCATTGCTGACCATATACACATCAAACCTTTTGCACCACTACCTCGGAGACTACTTAAGACCGTAAAGAGATTTCTTCAGCAAACATACCTTGTTGCTTGTTCCTTCTTCAAAACTGTTAATACAAATAAACCTTAAAAACGTTTATTTATATTTTACGATCTTCTAATGTTTTGTCGATAACAAACGTAAAATCATTTTAACGAGATATATAAAATACGTAACGCTTTGAGCCAGAAGTTTACTAACTCGTTTCATTAAACAAATAAACCTTAAACATATTTAGTTAACAAGTTTACATAAAACCAAAACCATTTTATAAAAACACCTAAGTAACTTAGTTACTTACATTTTATAAAATACATGTTACTTGTGAAAATAAACTAGGAATGTCTTGGACTATCCATGACCCAAAACCAAGTCCATAACCCATAAACCATGGAGCTTGATCCATAACCCATGACTCATTGCATGACATCATGCATGACACCAAAATGGGTAAAACCCATGATCCATGACCCAAAGTCCATAACCCATAACCCAAAGTCCATAACCCATGACCCAAGATGTCCTTGACATCATGCATGACATCACATGAACCATGGATCATAACCCATAACCCAAAACCCGGAAATGTAACCCAAAATCCGAACTGTTGACACCAGATGGCGGATCCCTGGGTTTACACTGGCCGGATCCCTGGAGGAAGGGATCCGGTGGAACCGGGTGAACAGTGCTCACATTTGCCTATAAATAGTGAGTCATTTCTCTCTTATCCCTCACCCCTTTTAGACATATCTTCTCTCTATGTTCTAAATTCTCTAATCTCAGATCCCAGGATATTTCTATGTAGTCTTTCTTTGTGATTCTCTAGGTTCCTTCTAAAAGGTGAGATCACGACCTCTCAAAGACTTGCAAGCTCGTGATATGAGTTGCTAGGATTCTTCTCTTCCAAGATCACAGAAGTGTATCTTGTTCTTTCTTCTTCTCAAAGGGTGTTATAGATATGTTGAGTCGTTAGGTGTAAAAAGGACGTTGGTTCCTTTAGTTGTGTTGTGTTAGTTGTGTTGGTTTGGTCCGCCGTGCTAAGGACTCGGTATCTAGCCTTATACCGGATAAAGTGTAGGCGACGAAGGTTTAGCTCTACCTTTTGGAAGAGCTAGGTATTTAGCTTTGTACCGGATAAAGTGTAAGCGACGTTGTGAAGGCTTCTCCGCCTGTGAAAGGAGTTAGTCTTGTGTAGTGTTTACGGAACTCTCAAGTTGGGTACTCGGGGAGTGGAGTAGGGCAAGGAAGGTGTCCTTGTAGCCGAACCACTATAAATACTTGTGTTGTGGTTGTGTCTCTCTATCTCTATCTCGTAGTTTAATTTTATATGCTTTTCTATTATCAATATCCAACACGTCAAAACTAGATTGACATAAGTCGATCTATAAACTTTAAAACGAAGTTTTAATCGGTAAAACTATTCAACCCCCCCCCCCCTCCTTATAGTTTTCTACAAAAACCAAGCGGCTACCTCATGTAAATGGTTTTTCAAGATTACCATGTAAAAACACCGTCTTCACATCAAGTTGTTCCAACTCGTAATCTTCACAAGCAGTCAATGAGAGAATTACCCTAATAGATGTATGTCGAACCACGGGTGAAAATACCTCATTGTAGTCAATCCCTGCTCAATGTGTAAACCCCCGAGCTATTAGCCTTGCTTTGTACCTTGGTTTCTGAACTCCTTCAGTCCATTCTTTAATATAATACAACCACGTGCAGTTTACCAGCTTCTGACCAGGTGGTTGATCGACAAGCTCCTAAGTATGATTCTTATTTAACGAACTCATATCTCCTCCATAGCTTGAACCCACTCATCTTTTTTGAATGAATTAATCGCCTCCTGAAATGTGAAAGGTTCATGTGTATCTTCTTTCTCAGTAATAGAAAACGAATAAGCCGCCATATCATCTTCTTCCCTAAACCCTGATGGTCTAGATTATGATACATTATCTTCACCCCTATACCTTGCAGGTATAGTAGTTATTATCTTACCTATATCATGCACCAGAACATAGTTGTCCAGATTTTGTTGGTGAGGCACTTCATCATCTTGTTCCCCATCTTCATTCCCTAGATTTTCCCCAGTATAAGGATCAACAATTCATTCGTTTAGCTAGACCATTCTGTTGCGGAGTTCCTGCAACTGTCAAATGTATTGTAATCCCGCTCTCCTTGCACAAGCTATTAAATTCCTGACTACAAAACTCTAAACCGTTATCCTTTTATAGTTTCTGGTTTTCCACAAACTGCTTCCATTTTTTTTAACTTGCTAAACACCTCATTCTTGTGTCAAAGAAAATGAACCCAAACCCTCCTGAATATTCATCAACAACAGATAAGAAGTAGTGAAACCACTCATTGGTTCCACCCAAGAAGGACCCCAGAGATTCGCATGGACATCGTCTATAACTCCCTCTGTTGTGTGCTGACCTTGACCAAAACTTACCTTGGTCGATTTTCTAATAAAACACATTTTCGCAGAATTCGAGCTTACCTAGACCTTTCTTCCCAAGTATCTCTCTTCTTTCTGGTTCATGCAAGTCTACTTCACTAATGTGACCCAAGCATTTATGCTACACCTGTGCAAGACTCTCTTTTTCTTATATACCAACACTGGCTTCACCTGATTCAGCCCAACCATCCAAGGCGTACACATATTTTTTCTTCGTTGTTCCTGACAAAACCATCAAAGAACCCTTGATCACCTTTACTTTTCCATTCTGCAGTTTCACGGTATAGCCCTCTCGATCCAGAGTGCTCAAAGATATCAAATTTCTCTTCAAATCGGGAATGTAAAGCACATTCTCAAGAACAAAACTTGAACCATCTTTCATTTGTACTCTCACCTTACATGTTCCTCTGATGGCACAATCTCTATTATCACTGAGAAAAACCGTACCACCATTAAACTCCTTAAAATCAAACAAGAAGTCCCTCCTAGCCGTTATGTGAAAAGAACCACCAGAGTCCATGACACTCCATGAACCTTTCTTCACTCACCGCCATCAACAAGTCACCATTTTCATAACCCTCATACTGCATACCAGAACCCTATCCCGCATCATTCTTGATAAAGCCAGTTGATTTCTTCTTGTTCTTTTGGGACAGTCTTTCTTCAGGTGATCCTCAGAATAGCAAATGTAACACTTTAGTTTATAAGTTCCTTTACCTTTTGACTTCGATCGCAAACTACCACGTCCTTGATTACCCAGATGATCTGACCTCCTTCTTACATATAACCCATCACCATCATCCTATGCATATGTCATCTTCTTTAACTCCCGTGAATTGAGGGTAGACAAGATATGTAATACCCCGTAATTTTCCCGACATGTTTTATTCGGAGAACCGACGATTTACTTTGAGTTTGGTATTAATTATGAGAAACTAGACATATTTATAGTCGTTTTTATCGGAAATAATATTATGAGCACGATGACGTAATTTCCGTGTCGTGAATCAACCGTTTACTAGTCTAAACGAGCCCCGAACCTTATTTTGTGAAAGATTTGATAAATTACAGCAATGGTCCTTGCAGTTAGTCCCTCTGTTAGTATAAAAGACCCATTTTAGGGTTTCCTCATTTTCACAACACACACACTAATATCCTCTCCTCTTCTAGGGTTTTCAGCCGCCGCTGCCAATCTTTCGGCCACTTTTTCCGGCCAACTCCGACCACCTGCAGCGCCGACGCGCCCATCCCTATCATCATCGTTGAAGATCCGCGTACTACGAGAGTGTTGGTGTTTAGATAGAGTGTTTTGGAGATTGTTTTGGGTTCGAGTTCTCCACCACCACGGTCACCAGCCATCACAGCCATGCCGTCTCCACCTCTCCTCTCTTCGCCTTCTTTTATCTTGGTGTGGTAAATCATATAACCCGGTTATTTGTTTGTTATTTTTGATAAAAACTGAATATATATACATATATATAACGAGTTAAAGGTCTTCGTGGATTAAAATAGAACATAAACAATTTTACAAGTTTCATGGATATAGGATTTGATAACAACGAGTTTGATTTAATTTTTCATGTGGTAAGAAGTTAAAGAGGATGTTTGTTGCGTATTTGGGTTTCGGATCTAGTTGGTTTTGCTTGTTTCTATTTGTGTTTGGCTATTTGCTGTCGAGAACGAACACCGCAAGGGTGTGTGGAGTGTTTTGATCTCTGGTTATTTGAGTTCGACTCACATAGGGTGTTGTTTGAATCGGTTAGTGTCTCGACACCACAGGGGTGTCGAGTTAGATTGTCTTTGGTTTATTTGGGCTTGATTTTTAATTACCTGGTTTGATGCCCGTTTAAGTGTTGAGATATCAGTTGTGTTTGGATTTGACGAGAAGACCACAAGGATGGTCTTGCGTCTGTTTGGTCTCGGATTTTGTTTCGATTTATTTTGGTTATTAGATTGGTTTGAGTCCTTGTTTGTATGCTACTACCCGTGTTTGTTTTAGCTCATTTTGGAACTGAGGCTTATTTGTGCTTTATTCTTGCGTTGACAAGCTCGTTGAGTTGTGTAAATAAACTCGTTGGCTTATTCTTGTGTGAGGCATATATTGTAAGGGGCGTGTATATGTTTGTTTGCTTATGTCACAGTAAGGAAACCCAAATATGGTACACTTGATTTTTAGTTGCAGGTTAATATGAAATTGAGGTTGTGTTTTGTGATTGTGTAAATATTGTGTGGCGTTTGTGTGCTTGTTATCAGCCACTAAGGGTGCGTTTTGTGTCAAAAAGAAGGTGCGTTTGGAATTGGCTTAGCAGACTAACATCAAAGCAACAAAGCAAAAACTTCATTTGGGGTGTGTGTGGTATTTGGATTGTTTGTGTTGGGCTGTTAATCCTATGTAGGGTGCGTTGGGTCGTGGGCTCAAAAGCCCAAAACAATTATAAAGGGTGTGTTTGGTTAACCTTATTTTTTATGTGTGTGATAAAGATTTAAACTAATATACTTTACGGGTTATAGGGTATGGGACTAACGTGTTTATTTGATTGTTTAGTTTTCATGATAAATGGTACGTTTCGGCATTGGGATTGTGATTTGGATCCGATACAGATTTCCTATTGATTTTTTACTTGGATAATATTAACGGACATTATTATACGGATTGAAACTTGAAGCACATAAATAAATATTGGACTTGTAATAACATATTGGACATTTGACATTCTTGGACTATTGGACACGATACGAATATGATATATTAGACTCGGACGAATTTAATATATTAAGATTCGTAACGGGACTTACGATATGAAAACAATGTCTAATGGACTATAATTAATAAACACACTTGAAACACTAACGTTTGATTGCTATTAAATTATCTGGGGAAAATTGATTGTTATTAGTTAAACTTACCGTTTATTTATAAAACGTTTATGTTGTATACAAACTAATTGGGGATTTGGGGTAGATACCAAAACTTATCAATCGACCTATGGTATTAATATATTTATTTGTTGTTACTTTCTGGATTTTCCTTGTTGGCTTGAGTTTGCGTCAGTATTTCTCGACTATGTCGACGTCTTTTCCACTTTGGCGTGAGTAGTATTTAGAGTCTATATTTTCTTACCACCACACGAAACGTTGATACTAAACTTTTTATATGTACTTAGTAAGAGTAATCCATGAAAACTACGACACGTTGTCTTTATTAGACTTAAATTATTATACGAGACGTATGTGTGATGACCGTATACGTATTAGGTCGTGCCGATCTCGTACCGTTGTGCCTGTCTCCGGATACCGTTGTGATATGCTCTAAATGTCAGTTGTGTCAGATGTGATTGTTGCATTGTTGTGGCTAAGGTGAGTTCATGGCCCCTACTTTTACTGGTTTTTATAACTGTTTTGGGGGAGAATACATGCTCGTTTTTAACTAAACTCCATGATTGTTTATTTGGATAGGTGAATTGTTTATGCAAGACTTGTCTGTGTTTGGTTGAAACATTTGATTTGGTTACTTGAATGCATTGTGTGTTTACATGTTACATACATGATTTCTTACTCATGGACACAAGTGCTTAAAACATTCATGCCAGCATAACTGAATGGACTGGCCCAACTGCTATGTACATACTTGACCGAATGAACTGGTCACATAACCGAATGAACTGGTAACATGACCGAATGAACTGGTCACATGACCGAATGAATTGGTCACATAACCGAATGATTTGCGTGACACTATATGAGTGTAGTATCTGTATGATTGATTATGGTTCGAGATGTGTTGATTATGATATTATTTGCGGATTTGGTTTTGGAACGGTGATTTAGGCAGTGTGAGCCTACGTTGAATTTGACTTGTTGTGAATGATGATTTGAACTCGAAAACCTTTTGGTTCAACTATACTGTTTTAAACTAAAACCTATGAACTCACCAACCTCGTTTTGACACTTTTAGCATCTATTTTCAGGTTAAGGAGATAGCTTATTTTTGGAGGCGCTTGGCAAGGGGCACGATCATAGACGACTCTGATATATATGTTGAGACCACTTTACTTATTTTATGGGCCTATTTCCGCACTACTTTTGAATAATGTAAATTTAACACTTTTTGTTAATGAATTTTATTCTAAATGATTGAGGTAAAAACCGTTCTTTGTACTTGCGTTGTGATACCAATTGAGTAGCATCCCAGTGACATGTATGCTTCTGCTGGACCTGATTTTGGGGGTGTTACAGATTGGTATCAGAGCCTAGGTTATAGAGAATTGGGTATAATTTTAAAACCTAAACTATAACCACTTTTGCGAAAACTTAACTCTATGACCGCCACGTGCCTGCCTGCTAAGCCGAAGCCTCATTGATGATTTTGTTTGATGGTATATGTGATTAGACGTTTGATGGTATATGTGATGAGATAATTGATGATATATTTGATGAGATGTGTGTCTGACTATTGGATAATGTATATCCTCCTGTTTTAGTTGTTCACTATAAGCATTTCCATATGCTTATGCACGCACCGAACCTGTCATAGAGTTACGCTATTTCCTTGCGTAATCTCATTATTGAATGTCGAGTTTGTACACTTGTCGTGGTTTTGGGAATGATTTTGGATGTAAGGGACATATTACTAGTATAACTAGGCTGAGTATTTCAAAATTCATTGAACCACGGGTGAATATAGACTGATCACCTATATTCAACCATGAACAGTGGGACATGGCATGATCACCTATGTCCGACTCAGAGGTGAATTTTGCAATACTAGGAGTAGTTATAATGGAATTATGTTCGGGATGGTTTTTGATTTTGGAAATGGAAAAGTTTTGGCGTGTGTATACGAGCACTGAATATCACGAAAGCCTGCCCTTGCACACGACACACTGGCATCACACCTCGTAAATCGTAGTACTCCTAGCATCGCTATACGTATCCGTTTATATGAAATTCCTGTTTGTCGCCGTCTGATCATGTTTTGCATCAGGACGGGCTAGACTCGATTGTCACCGTTTGAATCCGAGTTGCTTATTTGTAACTCCTTGAAATTGTAATAAGCCCATTTGATCTCATTGGAGTGTTTGGATTTGATTTTGGCTACGTTCGGATTTGATTTTGGTTATGTTAGATTTGGTTTTGGCTATGTCTGAATTTGAATCGCTGGATTTTGTGATTTTGGACCTCATTCCGGATTTGGAATTGTTATTCAGCCTTGTTTTGTTGTGGTCTTGTTATAGTCGCCTCTACCCTAAGCCTTGTGCTCAATCGATGTTGTTCAATCAAAGTTGTTCAATCAATGTTGTACCTTCCGCTTTAAGTACTATGTACATTACTGATTCAACCGACTGATTGCTATTAGCAATCAACATCCTCCCTCAGAGTTGTACTCTGAACTCGCTAAACTCTCCATTTGGCAGAGATTCCACGCCCAACAGAAATCTTAAGACCTTAAGGAGTAACCTGAACCGCGTTCCTTGGGACAATCACCTAATTCTCCTCTCGTCCCTCGGGAATACAGTTATCTTTGCCAACCTCTTACAGGATAATAAACTGTTTTGCCATTAATTTACAAACTGTCTTTGATTTTTCTACCGACCATTTTGCGGTCATCCTACAAAATGTTTTACTGCTATTTCACAAAAATCAAAAATTTGATCTTACTACCATTTTATAAATGGTGAACTGCTTTCCTGTTACCCCGTAAACTGTTCTACAAATCGTTTAGCAAAACGATTTCATAAAACGTTTTGTTGCCTTGCTACGATGTTATGGATCAAACTGAAAAATCAAAATTTTGACTTTGCTACAATTTTATAAACGATGAATTGTTTTCCTATTATCCTATAAGTTGTTTCACAAATCATTTTGTAAGTCGATTTGCTGTTTTTGCTACTATATCATAAGCTAGACCTCAGGAGCGAATCCCTCACCTCTACCTGAGTAATCGAGTGTGGCAATGGATGGGATAGACACCTCCCGTTGGCCAAATTCTCTTATAACAATACCTACGACTCCAGTATTTCAACAGCACCGTACGAGGCACCTTATGGTCGCAAGTGCCGATCGCCGACTTGATGGGTAAAAGTTGGGGATACCCAACTTACTGACCCTGAACTTGTTCATGAGACTACCGAGAAGATCGTTCAGATCAGAACCGAGTTGCAAGATGCTCACGAATTGTCAGAAGAGTTATACTGACAAATGACGTAAACCTCTTGAATTCCCAATTAAAGCTTAGATTATGCTTAAAAGATTCACCATGAGAAGGTGTGATACGTTTAGTAAACGTGGAAAGCTTAATCCTCGCTATATTGATCCTTTTGAAATCCATGCTAGACTTGGACCGGTAGCTCATAGGCTCGAGCTACCGTCAGGGCTCAGCAGTGTTCACAACGTTTTTATGTGCGATGTGAAGAAATGACTTGCCGATGAGGCAGTTGCTATTCTTCCGGGAGAGATCCAGATTGATGAATGTTTAAACCTTGTTGAGAAACCTATCGAAATCATGGACCGTGAAGTCAGACGACTTTATTAAAGTCTGTGAAAAACTAGAAGGGGGGTTGAATAGTTTTACCGGTTTTTAAGTTGTTTCAAAACTTTACTTGTGAAAAACTTTGATTCGATTCTTGTGTGAAATCAATCAACACCAATATGAACACTAAACAATACTAACTAATATAAACAATAATTATAAAGAAAAGAAATGGAAAGATCAAACCGGGACAAAGAGATTTATAGTGGTTCGGTCACGAAGCTCTTCTTCGCCCTACTCCACTCCCCGAGTACCACACTCGAGAGTTTCAAGCACTATGTCAACAAAGCTCCCTTCAAGCGGAGAAAACCGTACAACGTCGCTTATCCTAATTTCCGACGCTAAGCTAAATGTCGAGTACTAATCTTAGCTAGTACCAATCTACCACGATCTACACGATCCTTTCTACTTCACACAATCAACACACTTGACTCGATCTACCCGATCTACCCTTGATCCTCTTGATCAACACACAAGCGCACAAGCTACAAGAGATCTCCAAGATCTAAACACGATCACAATGATCTACTCTCTCTTGACTCAATCTACCCTATCTACCCTTGATCAACTTGATCAACTCACAAGCTCACAAGCTATAAGAGATCTTCAAGATCTCAACAAGATCACAATGATCTACTCTCACAAACTCTCAAAAGAAAAATGAACTTGATGTATGCAAGGATACTACAAGTATGTAACAAGTGTTACAAGTGCACTAACTATAACTACAACACTTTGTATCTTCTTTGATACCTTGTGTTCTTCTCTTGCACTAGTAAAGGAATGAAGGCGATCACTTGGTTGGATGATTGGATCACTCTTTAAACAAAAGAAAACTAAACTAAATGATCAAGAAGAAAAGATGTGGTGAGAGTTTTGAACTCAGAAAGATATGTGTGAAAAAGGATGCCCAAAAACTGTGAAGAGGGCTGGTATTTATAGGCAGAAGAAATCTGACTGTTATAGGTACACGGTACCACTAAATGTCACACGGTACCACTAAATTTAGTGGTACCGTGGTAACGTGCCAGACAAGAACGCTCCATTTTTTGTTTTTAGTGGTGAAAGTTTATTTGGGAAAGTTTGGAGTTGATTTTGGGGAGAAAATAGCTGTTATGATATTTAAACTTATTTTTTCAATAAAACATTTCTTAATAGTTCAAAAATAATTTGTAAAGTGTATATTTGAAAAAAAATGTTTTGTCACATTAAAAATGTGAAGTTTTAAACCCAAATTCACTTCTTTGATCATTTGTCAAGTTGTAAATTTGTTTGTTCATACCTAGAGTGATTTGCATAGAAATGGGATCTTTCAACTAAAAACTTGTTTACGTTAATTTTAACGTAAAGTGTTTTCAAATTTTGTTATCATCAAAACGTGAGGTTATCGAAAGATATAAATAACATTTTTATAACATTATTTGCATCAACAAAGTCGTATTCCTATTGTCAAAGATCGGTGAACTCTAAGAGAGGTCCTGAGTTCACGTAGGAACGTATGGATGAGATCAAGCGTAAGTATACTCATCCCTTTTCGACCCTAACGGGTAACTTGAATTGAATCGCGAGGACGCAATTCCCTTTTAAGGAGGTGAGACTGTAATACCCCGTAATTTTCCCGACATGTTTTATTCGGAGAATCGACGATTTATTTTGAGTTTGGTATTAATTATGAGAAACTAGACATATTTATAGTCGTTTTTATCGGAAATAATATTATGAGCGCGATGGCGTAATTCCCGTGTCGTGAATCAACCGTTTACTAGTCTAAATGAGCCGCAAACCTCATTTTGTGAAAGATTTGATAAATTACAACTATGGTCCCTGCAGTTAATCTTTCACCGCCGACCCTTGGACTTTCAGTTGTATGAGTTTAGTCCCTCTTTTAGTATAACAGACCCATTTTAAGGTTTCCTCATTTTCACAACACACACACTAATATCCTCTCCTCTTCTAGGGTTTTCAGCCGCCGCTGCCAATCTTCCGGCCACTTTTTCCGGCCAACTCAGACCACCTGCAGCGCCGCCGCGCCCATCCCCATCATCATCGTTGAAGATCCGTGTATTACAAGAGTGTTGGTGTTTAGATCGAGTGTTTTGGAGATTGTTTTGGGTTTGAGTTCTCCACCACCACAGTCACCAGCCACCACAGCCGCACCGTCTCCACCTATCCTCTCGTCACCTTATTTTATCTTGGTGTGGTAAATCATATAACCCGGTTACTTGTTTGTTATTTTTGATAAAAACTTAATATATATATATATATATATATATATATATATATATATATATATATATATATATATATATATATATATATATATATATATATATATAAAACGAGTTAAAGGTCTTCGTGGATTAAAATCGAACATAAACAATTTTACAAGTTTCATTGATATAGGATTTGATAACAACGAGTTTGATTTAATTTTTCGTGTGGTAAGAAGTTAAAGAGGATGTTTGTTGCGTATTTGGGTTTCGGATCTAGTTGGTTTTGCATGTTCTGTTTGTGTTTGGTTATTTGCTGTCGAGAACGAACACCACAAGGGTGTGTGGAGTGTTTTGATCTCTGGTTATTTGAGGTCGACCCACATAGGGTGTTGTTTGAATCGGTTAGTGTCTCGACGCCACGAGGGTGTCGAGTTATATTGTCTTTGGTTTATTTGGGCTTGATTTTTAATTAACTGGTTTGATGCCCGTTTAAGTGTTGAGATATCAGTTGTATTTGGATTTGACAAAAAGACCATAAGGGTGGTCTTGCGTCTGTTTGGTCTCGGATTTTGTTTCGATTTATTTTGGTTATTAGATTGGTTTGAGTCCTTGTTTGTATGCTACTACCCGTGTTTGTTTTAGCTCATTTTGGAACCGAGGCTTATTTGTGGCTTATTCTTGTGTTGACAAGCTCGTTGAGCTGTGTAAATAAACTCGTTGGCTTATTCTTGTGTGAGGCATATATTGTGAAGGGCGTGTGTATGTTTGTTTGCTTATGTCACGGTAAGGAAACCCACATAGGGTACACTTGATTTATAGTTGCAGGTTAATATGAAATTGAGGTTGTGTTTTGTGATTGGGTAAATATTGTGTGGCGTTTGTGTGTTTGTTATCAGCCACTAAGGGTGCATTTTGTGTCAAAAAAAAGGTGCGTTTGGAATTGGCTTAGCAGCCTAAGATCAAAGCAACAAAGTGAAAACTTCATTTGGGGTGCGTCTGGTATTTGGATTGTTTGTGTTAGGCTGTTAAGCCCATGTAGGGTGCGTTGGGTCATGGGCTCATAAGCTCAAAACAATTATAAAGGGTGTGTTTGGTTAACCTTATTTTTGATGTGTGTGATAAAGATTTAAACTAATATACTTTACGGGTTATAGGGTATGGGACTAACGTGTTTATTTGATTGTTTAGTTTTCATGATAAATGGTACGTTTCGGCATTGGGATCGTGATTTGGATCCGATACGGATTTCCTATTGATTTTTGACTTGGATAATATTAACGGACATTATTATACGGATTGAAACTTGAAGTACATAAATAAATATTGGACTTGTAATAACATATTGGACATTTGACATTCTTGGACTATTGGACACGATACGAATATGATATATGAGACTCGGACGAATTTAATATATTAAGATTCGTAACGGGACTTACGATATGAAAACAATGTCTAATGGACTATAATTAATAAACACACTTGAAACATTAACTTTTGTTTGCTATTAAATTATCCGGGGAAAAATTGATTGTTATTAGTTAAACTTACCGTTTATTTATAAAATGTTTATGTTGTATACAAACTAATTGGGGATTTGGGGTAGATACCAAAACTTATCAATCGACCAATGGTATTAATATATTTATTTGTTGTTACTTTCTGGATTTTCCTTGTTGGCTTGAGTTTGCGTCAGTATTTCTTGACTATGTCGACGTCTTTTCCACTTTGGCGTGAGTAGTATTTAGAGTCTATGTTTTCTTACCACCACACGAAACGTTGATGCTAAACTTTTTATATGTACCGAGTAAGAGTAATCCACGAAAACTACGACACGTTGTCTTTGTTAGACTTAAATTATTATACGAGACGTATTTGAGATGAGCGTATACGTATTAGGTTGTGCCGATCTCGTACCGTTGTGCCTGTCTCCGGATACCGTTGTGATATGCTCTAGATGCCAGTTGTGTCAGATGTGATTGTTGCATTGCTGTGGCTAAGGTGAGTTCATGGCCCCTACTTTTACTGGTTTTTATAACTGTTTTGGGGGAGAATACATGCTCGTTTTTAACTATACTCCATGATTCTTTATTTGGATACGTGATTTGTTTACGCAAGACTTGTCTGTGTTTGGTTGAAACATTTGATTTGGTTACTTGAATGCGTTGTGTGTTCACATGATACATACATGATTTCTTACTCATGGACACAAGTGCTTAAAACATTCATGCCTGCATAACTGAATGAACTAGCCCAACTGCTATGTACATACATGACCGAATGAACTGGTCACATAACCGAATGAACTGGTAACATGACCGAATGAACTGGTCACATGACCGAATAAATTGGTCACATAACCGAATGATTTGCGTGAAACTATGTGAGTGTAGTATCTGTATGATTTATTATGGTTCGAGATGTGTTGATTATGATATTATTTCCGGATTTGGTTTTGGAACAGTGATTTAGGCAGTGTGAACCTACGTTGAATTTGACTTGTTGTGAATGATGATTTGAACTCGAAAACCTTTTGGTTCAACTATACTGTTTTAAACTAAAACCTATGAACTCACCAACCTCGTGTCGACAGTTTTAGCATGTATTTTCAGGTTAAGATGATAGCTTATTTTTGGAGGCGCTTGGCAAGGGGCACGGTCATAGACGACTATGATATATATGTTGGGACCGCTTTACTTATTTTATGGGCCTATTTCCGCACTACTTCTGAATAATGTAAATTTAACACTTTTTGTTAATGAATTTTATTCTAAATGATTGAGGTAAAAACCGTTCTTTGTACTTGCGTTATGATACCAATTGAGTAGCATCCCAGTGACATGTATGCTTCCGCTGGACCCGATTTTGGGGGTGTTACTCCCGTGAATTAAGTGTAGACAAGATATCTTATAAAGTGGGCGACTACCTTCCATAAAGCAATGTCTCCACAAAGTTCTCATAAGAGTGTGGTAATGATGTAAGTAACATGAGTGCCTAATCTCCATCCTCAATATCAACGTCTATGTTCGCCAAGTCACCGATCAACTTATTAAACTCATTTATATGTTCAGATTACCTGAATGCATGTAGAAAGTGAACACCTTCTTCTACAAGTACAATTTATTGGCTAAAGAATTTTTCATATACAAAGTTTCCAACTTTAACCAAACTCCCGCAACAGAATTTTCTTTGTTGACTTCCCTTAACACCTTGTTATCCAAGTACAAGAGTAAGGCACTGTGTGCTTTCTTGTAGACATACGTCTTCAATGACCCAGTCTTATTGGCGCCTGTCCTGGTTTCCGGGAATGGATCTAATGCAGCCTCCCAACCATGTTTAATTAATAGACACGCATCTTTACATGCCGCAACCAGAAGTAATTAGACCCGTCACATTTTTCGACATCTAACTTCGCCATCGACGACATATTCTTTAACCTTTGTTGCTAAAAATAACTTCTTGCAAATCAATTTAATTAGAAACCCTAAACCTCGATCACGAACAAGTTGAAAGGTTTATGGATATAATTAATATACGCATGACCGGATTCGAACACGAGCCTATGGGATTGCACACTTTACGTATGAGAGTCAATGTTAAAATAATTAATATAAAACGTTATATTTAATTATTTAATCACAAATAAATACTTAACGGTCGTTAAATGTGTAGAGGTACTTAACGGTCGTTAAATGTGTAGAGATACGAATATATGGAAACAAGCCAAGAAGGATTCGGAATCACTCTTGGACTCCATAATTCGGCCGAACAAAGGGATAGGGGTTCCCTGACCCTAACTTGGTCACCAAGATTTCAATAGTATAAATACAAACCCTTTGTATTCATTCTAAACTAACCTTGGATCACCAAAGAACCCTAGCTTCTCTTCTCTCTTCCTCTCTAGCTCATAATCGGTCGAACACCCCTAAATTCTTAGGGTTTCGATTTTTTGTGACCTAACAAAAGTGTTTTGGTTATTTTGTGATTCAAGAATCTAGCCTTTCGCATCGAATCGCTACCAATACGTGTGTAAAAGATCGTAGAGCAAACACCACTTGTGTTTGAATTGTTCTTGGATCGACTTTTGTGTTAGTCGACTTATTTAAACCCTAAACTATTAGGGTTTTAGTTCTTGATCATTGTATTGCTTGGAATTGCTAAAAGGTACACATATTATTTTATGTTCGGTTAATTTAATTACAAGTATTATGATCCTACGATTCCGCAATTGTTTTTGATGTTTATGTGTTAATTATATAATTGTTATGATATATGAATTCCAACACAAGTAAACAAATCGATAATCTTAAAACGAGTACCTAGACTCAACCTTGAACAGCAAGAAAAAATCCTCAACAAGAAACCCTTCACTTTAATCAAATTTTAAAAACCCAAAAATCAGATCTCGTGAAGTTGATTTTAAAAAACTATAAAATCGAAACCCTTTCAACAAAAGAAACAACTTATTATAGAGCACAGGGTACCCTTGGCTGATGGCTCAAGCCATAGCCACCAGCCAACCATGGCCGACGGCGCACGGTACCGCTGGTCGCGCCATGGTGGCTGGCGCCGTAGCCACCAGCCCACGCCATAGATTTTTTCCTTTTTTTTTTTTTTTTTTTTTTTTTGTTTGTTTCTTTTTTATTTGTGTTTGTGATGTTTTGTGTCTGAGTAGCAGGATGAAGAAGGTAGCACTGTAGCAGGATGAAGAAGATGAGTATGGCTGCGTGTGTGTATATAGGGAATATTCAGGGTATAAAAATATACTCGTTAATGGGCTGTGCAATATTTTTGCAAACTATTATTTAGTTGGGTTGTGCAATATTTTTGCCTACTGGTATTATTTAGTTGGGCTGTGTAATAATTCAACCCAACTCAAACTCATTATCTGTTCAAAAAACAAGATACAAGTATGCATTTTTTATGCATTTTTTTTTAATGCAATGTGTGTTTTTTTTAATGTAATGATGTTTATTTTAGTTATATTGTGTATGTTTTATTTTATGTAAAAAAGAAATAAAAAAAAATGGAAGACGGCACCACATTTTCTGGTGCCGTGGGTACCGCCCAGAATGTGGTGCCGTAGAATTTCTGATGCCATAGAAATTTTTGCCTGACGAGGAAAGGAATTTTGAGCTATGACACGAAGCTATGACTTCAGGATACCCACTGCACTATAAAATCGAAACCGTTTCAACAAAAGAAACAACTTATTATATATATATGCCACCTTAGTAAGTCACGTGGGAGAAACAAAAAATCCACCACCCTTTTGTCACCTTTGTAATATATACACGCGAGAATAAAGGACCACAAAGTGAAACACAACTCGTCTTCTTCTTCGCGTAAAAAACCTGCAACTCCAAAATATCGATTCGAAAAACCCGAAACCTTTTTCTTTGCTCTAACCTCGAACTAGCTATCGATCTTCGGGGACCACAACTAACATATGGCTCTTGATACCACTTATTGGACAATTACGACAACAAACCTGAAGTTCGATCGCGGAACGCTAGATCGTGAGTTGTACTGCGACAACAAACCTGAAGTTCGATCGCGGAACGCTAGATCGTGAGTTGTACTGAGCACAAGTAGCATACACGAGAGACAACAAAGAAATACTCACAAAGTTTAACCGAACGATTACTTGTTTATTGAACACAAACCTTGATCGGTATTACAAATGAAAGAATAGAAGATGCGTGTATTGAGACCTTCACCCCCACCTCTAGCTTTTATAGAGGTGAGGGGCAAGGCAACCCTAACCGACTACACTAGTACATCATCTACTGTCCCGACGACATTTGCCGACATGACGTCGGCTAGGACTTGGCTTTAGTTTCCAGCCGACTCAAACAAAACATCCATAATAAGCTAATAACTTGCCATGCAAGGAAAGCTATGTTACATAAGGAAACTTACCATACATTGACTTAATTATAATCAAATACTATCCTAACTAATCTTGGAAACTAATATAGACTAACAAAGACAAAACGGCAAAAGGTGATTTTCATGACAAAAAGATATTTTGCGACAAAAAGCTGTTTGAAATGATGCATGCAGTTCCACTATCAAGAGAGTTACTTAATTTGGTGAATTTTCCTGAATAATAATACAACTTTGGTTAGAAAGAACGAGACCTGCATGCGCCAAAGGACATCACTACTAGCCTTAACTTCGTGTCTATGATTCCAAAAATCAGCACGAGCCTGTTCCACCTCGGCATGTTCTTCTGGAGTTCCATAATTCGGGTCAAATTCCCATGTTTGCCTCCCAACATAGTTGTTTGTGCTATACAGGTACGGATCATTGCCCCCTTTTGCTATTTTTAGTCTCCACATTTTTTTGTCGAAAATATATCAGACTGTGTGATATGTGAAGTTTTAGTGTTATTGGTTCAAATCTTAGTTGAGACTATATAATATCAGCCGTGAATGTAGTATACGTGTGAATATCTGCCTATCAAGCAAAATTTGTGTCATATCATAAGATTAAATGTATGATATTACATTTTTCAAATGTTTTACTGTTGATGAACAATAAGGGTGCGTTTGGTATGAGATGGGGTTAGAATAGAATTTGGATTTGGTATAGATTAAAAGAAAAGTATGAGAATGATTGTATTAAATGTGTTTGTTTTATATAATAAAATTGGGATTAGTATTATATGTTTTGAGATTATTTTATTGATAAAAAGAAAAACAAATAAATAAAAAATAACATGTACCCAAAATAAAAACAATTGAATATTTAAAAATAACCTTACATGTGGTACAATTACACGTTTACTTATAAATACTATGTAAAATGTCAGGGTAATCATGTGATATGGGGACTTTTGGTTAAACCTCTATCTAAAGGTATTAAATAGTGTACTAAATCTCATAGCCTCACACCAAACTGGAAGAAATTAGTACCCGTTTGGTTCAGGTTTTGGCGTGGGTTCAAACCAAAGTAGGTGAAAAGAAGTTGTTTGGTTGCTCAGTGGGCCCCTAAATAAGGTATCAAGTAATCAAAAGTTAATAAAACTCATACCGGTGCATATATGCCTGGTATCAAAATAAAATAGATCTTTCATTTTGTCTTTTACCAATATAATGGGTCCCATATTACCCAATCTTTTATTTTTAGCCACAAACATGATGTGTTTGTATATTTTATTATTTTATTTTCTTTTTATTTTCAAATAAGTTATTATTTTTTATTTAATAATTAGTTAATAAATTAAATTTATTTACATATAATAATGATTTTCTCTCTTCTACTTTTTCCTCAAATCTTTCCCAAATCTTTCAAACCTTTCTCAAATCCAAATCCAATTCCAATCCCACTTGCGAACCAAACGCACCCTTATTTTTTATATCAGTGTATTCCTTAATTCCAAAAAGCCCTAAACAAACTCGCCCTAAAATCATTCAACAAATGCTAATCATACACAGTAAGTTTTATTGGATTACTCGAATAAGAAAATCCATTTTTATAAAATCAACACGTGATCACACTGACACATATTTGCATCATAATAAATGTGCAAAATATTTTTTAACTGACATAAACTAATTAAAATCGATTCAATATACGAGTTTTATCTCGTAAACACCCGTCGCAACACGCGGGGTGACATTTCTCGATAATTACATTTATTAAAACGTTAGAAAACTCATACCTTCACTTAAGCTATAAAATTAACAACTTTTGCACCTTTTTAGCTAATTTTGAACTCAAATAAAATTGTGAGAAACTAGCATGTAACACTTACTATTATAAATATAATAGAGTGCTTATATGTAGTGAATGTTCACTTACTAAGAGCACTTTCAACGTTTAACGCACCCCTACGTTAAACTTTAACGTGGGTGCGTTAAACTCGCGTTAACCAATGGAAGATACGTGCATTAACGCAGCGTTAAAGGGCTGCGTTAACCCTTTAACGCTGCGTTAAGGGTTATATCTGTTAAAAAAAACAAAAAAAAATTCAAAACACCCCCTTCCATTATATCCGTTGAATTCAAAAAAAAAAAAATCAAAAACACCCCCTTCAATTATATCCGTTGAATCAAACGGCTATATCCAAAAAAAAAAATAAATAAATAAAAAAAAATAAAAAAATAAATCAAAACCATTTTCACTCCCCTATAAATACCCAATTAACACAACATTTTTTTTTCACACTTCCACAAATCAATCTAATACATCATATACTTCCATCTTCAAACTTCCACAAAAAAAAAATGTCCGGATTTAACCCAAACGACGATGATAGCTTCATGAATCTCCTAAACACCGGGTGGAATAACCCAAACGCCGGGTCATCTTCAAACCCGAACGCACCATCACCCAACAACCCAATCCCTAACCCACTTGGCTTGTCGAGCCAAGAACTTTACTTACAGCATCAACGAATTCTATATTGGGAATAACAACAACAACAACAACAAAACCTAAACACCAATTTCTCTAATCTTCAATTCACACAACAATCTCAAACAGAAACCCATGATGTTCCCGACACACCTACGTCTCCTCCAAAGCCATACAAACGGGGTGGCAAACGAAAGGCATAAAAAACAAAAGACCCCGAACCATTGGAGGAGGATGAAGAAAATACCGACTTCATCAAACGTTGGAACCAACACGAGGAAAAATTACTTGCGTCGTGTTATGTTGCCACGACGGAGGATTCACAAGTGGGTCGTTCACAAAGCAAGGATACATTTTGGCAACGGGTGAAAAATGAGTTTAATAGACTCAATTTTCAAAAGCAAAACAAGGATATGATTCAAGAAAAATGGAAAACGTTGAACCGTGATTGCACAAAGTTCAAAGCCTATTACAAACGTTCCCAACGCCAACAAAAAAGTGGGGAAAGTGACATGGATATCCTTAAACGCGCCAAACAAATGTATCGGGACGAGCACAGAACCGCTCCTTTTAACAACGAGAAGGCTTGGGAGGTTTTGCGGGCTCATATGAAATGGGACGCGCAGGAAGGGGTTGATTTAACCGGTGATGTCGCCGATGTCCCAAGCCAAACAAATGAGGCGTTGTTTGATCGTGATGAACAACCACGTCCTATGGGAACAAAGCGTGCTTCAAAGAATGCTAGATTATAGAGCACGACAAGTACGGGGGGAGCGAGTACCGGAGGAACAAGCTCGTCTAGCCAATTCGGGGAGGCTATGACAAACGAGTATCGTTTGAAATGGGAAACCACCCAAGTAGCGTATCGGGCGGCCCAAATAAAAGATGAGACGATAACAAGATTGGAGGAAATAAAATTTTTGATGATGGACACTACCGGGAAGGATCCAAACGTTGTTTGTTGGATCAATGACGAAAAAGATCGAATCATCAAAAAATATAACCTCCAACCTCGTCACTAGATTTAGTATTGTGTTTTTTTTTTATGTTGTAGTTTGGTTATTATTGTGTTTTTTTTTTTTTTTTTTTCGTTATTATTATTATTATTTTTTTTAATTTCGTTGTAAGTTTTTTTTATTAACTATGTAATGTAATATGTTTTTAATGAATGTTATGTTTTTAATAAATGAAGTATTGTTATAAGTTTAAGGGTTGAGTTTCAAAATATTTTATTTAAAGTTGAGTTAAGGTGAGTTATGATTGTCGGTTTTTTTTTAGTTAAAGGTGAAAAGGTTAAAACTGATGTGACGCTGACATGACAGTGTGTTAAATTTTAACTTAGTGTTACCATTGTAAGTGCTCTAACAAAACAATTTGTTTATTGAGGGACTCAATTTTTTTTTTTATTATAAGAAAACATTGTCAATCATGTTCAAATTGAACTAGGGTTTCAATCCAAGAAATAATTTGTTGCAACATTTAATTTTAGTATTGCCAGTAATACACTATTGTTGTGCTAGTAGGATTTGAACACGTAGTATGTATTGATAGAGTACATATGTAACCACCTAAGATTTTGTGTTTGTATAAACAGGTAAGACCATCTCCAATGGTTGGTTTTTGTTGGTTCAAACCAACCCAAAAGCCAAGTAAACCATTGGAGGCTTGGTTCAAACCAAGCTTGGTTTGAAAAATCAAACAACCAAAAACAACCCCAATTGGGCCCCACCATCACATTTAAGAGTGTAATTCTTATTTAAGTAAGTGATGATGTGGAAATGTAAAGATGGTTTGAGAAGATGTATTGTTGGAGTAAAAAATGTGATTTTTAAGAAAGCTGATGTGGCAATGATGTGGCTGGTTTGAACCAGAAACTGTTGGAGATGGTCTAAACAGGTAAAGCAAAATGAAAAGTTTACGATTATCTTATGCATGAATTAGTGTGCATCAATCAAAAACTTATATGCATGCAAATCAATTTACTTAAAACATATTCGATTATCACTAATGCAACATGTTACTCAATTACATACATATTTGCAGAGCCGTATATAAAGGTGTGCGGGGTGTGCGAGGTGTGCTACCGTACGAGACCTCATAGTTTTAGAGGCCTCAAAATATATATATTTATATAATTGTTGCATCAAATTCATTTCCAACATTAAAATGTTGACGATATATGAAATTTTGTTATGAAAAAACGTAACTCATAAAAGTTATAGCTAGCTAGATTGTTACAATATATTTTTAATTATCATATTTAGTTATCATATGAGCGATTTTGCATAAGGCCTCTGCTAACCCAGCTACGACACGGCATATTTGTTAGGAAAAAAATTTTTTTTTTTTTTTGAAAGGTTCCTAAACTAAACTACAACTATTACAATAAATCCCATTGCCAAGGTTTGAACCTTGAACTTTTTCCCCGCAAGGCAAATGCCTTACCACCACGCCACAAGGGGTGGTGCGACACTGCATATTTGTTAGAAAATAATTGATGGACAAATCTAGGCACATTATATTAATTAATTCACTAGCGATGATGTAGATAACTTGGTCCACTTATACATAGCTCGTGTTGAAAATGACGAAAATGTTTAATTGAGTAATAGACAAGGTAACGGTTAGATGGACGAGATGGTATTAAAGAGTAGCATTTATTAAACATCTATTATTGGGTGCATTATGAAGCATGATTGATTATTCTCGCTTATTTTCGCTTATTTTGGTTCACACAAGTGCATGCATTAAAGAGGTGTATTATATCTTTATTTCGCTTTAACTGTTGGTACATTGAAATGTGTTAATCGACAAGTCATGTGTGCAACTCATCCCCTTTCAATAATAGTATATTTGCTCAAAACAAATAACAAAAGTATATGTTATATTGTGATTTTGAAACTATTGTTAGTCGTATTATTAGTTTAGGCCTGAATGTATTTGTATGGGCGAAGCCCGAGTGTCATTAGTAGGGTTTACAAACTATATGTACATGTTCGGTTTATTGAATGGAGACACAGAAAACCTCATTAACCTACATGGTATAAGGCCTCCTTGGTCGATCCTCTTAAACCCTAAACAAACTATCTACATCAATGATCGGCGCCTTCCCATTGTCCCTACTTCGAGCTTCGGATGCCTCGCTTCCTGATGGTTCCATCAACTAAAATAAACAAGCAATTTTAGACATCTAATATATAAGTACATACTTAAGAATAAGATTAATTATGCATCATGCCTCTTAAAAAAACACTAAATTTGTATTCCATCCTATCTTTTAGCACGACTGATTGTAGTTAAAGTACATAAATAGGAACAAATTATTAGATTGTGGTATACCGGTATGTGTGACTTGGATCATACATGCATGGATTCTATAAAATAATATAACAAGAACAAACTAGATTGTGGTATAATGATGCTTCTTATTTGGTAAAAGCACAAAATAATAGAAGAAAAGAAGATAAACTTACCGTAAAAATGAAAGTTTGAAGCCTTGAAGTGATTAAAGTTGCACCACAGCTAAATGGCAATGGAGGTTGTGAAGTTTCGATAGAGAAGATCAGAAGATAGTAGATTTAGGGTTAAGCCATCTTAAAAGATATCATAATTGTTTTGACGTTTGATTTTCCCATTGTTATTTCCAAGTTTGATCCTTTTTCCCTAGAAGAGGCCCAATAAATCCGAACAGTACATATTCATTTAGTAATTAGTTAATTGATAATTAGTAATCTATTATATATAAAGATTCAATAGCTAAATTTAATGTGCAAGAGTATTTGTGCACAAACGTATGTACGGTACAACATACTTGAAGCCACATCAAACATATATCAATTACATCGCTATATCAATTACATACTTGAATGCAATTACATCGGAATACAAACGAGCTCTCAATTGAATGTCCACAATCATGGAGTTACGGAACACAAAAGGGTTGCACATTTACAACCCCAAAGAATACCAAGCATGAACTCATAAATCTGTCTACTATAAATGAGCCATGAACTCCTTTCCCACCCATCGTGGAGCCTCCCTCATTCCAGCTATTTGTAGTGCCTTGCAAAATGCCACTGTTGTCATTTTCTCTTTTTCTTTCGGTTATAAAATGAAAACAAAGACCGACCCACCTGAGACCCATTTGAAAGGATCTTGAAGCCAAGATCTTGAGTCTTTTACGATCATTCGTGGTTTAAAGGTGAAAAAGAAGACGGTATTTGTTTAGACTTGAATCCATTTTTTATTACTGTGTTCGGTTTTTATCTAAGCACAAGGGACGGTTTTTGTGTTTTGTTATGATCCGATAGAATTTTTTTTTTAAAGTCGGTGGCTGCATTTTAGGTTGAGAGAAGACTAAAATTTTTGAGGCTGCGTTATTATTGTGTGTGAAGATTAGGTTTACACTAAATTAGGGAAAAGATTGTTATAGTGTGCTAAAATATTGGGTGGATTAACAGATCGGGCCATTTGTTTGGACTGAAATCTCACGTGGGTTGAAACTCATAAATGGGATGTTAGCAAAAATCTTGGACTATGAGTATGAAATGATGAATAAGAATTTTATGTATTGATGGACAAATGTTGTTATTTAGCTAAGGACATGTGCTCATAATAGATGATGTATAATATATAAAAGGATTAGTTAAAGTGAAATGTAACACAGTTTGTTTACTCAGAGTGTATGCTAAGTTTTCAGGTTTTGCGGTGTCGAAATGCGATAAGCCGATACACTGTTTGTTTATTCGAAGTGTGCTAATAAGTTAATAGCTTATGCGGTATTGGAACATGATAAAGGAGATAATGTTTGGATTAGTTTTGTTAGCGTTATCGAAGCGCGATACTGTTGAAGTATTTGTATCGAATGTATAACAGTTTGTATATAACATACTTTGTTATTTTAGATTGTATGTGAAGTTAATTTGCTATTTATAAATAACTTGAAAAGAATATGTGTATGCGATTTGAGACGGACGTGTTTTTTATTGAAACATTGAGACTTTGGTTAGAAATCTAAACTTTGAATTAGAGTATAAATTAAATAGGATTGAAGTTTTGATGAAGTTGTTGATCATAAAATATTGCTTACCATAAGCCCAATGGGTAACTTTATGGGCTCAATTGATGTTAGCATTTAATATTCTTTTGCTTCATTTTTTTTTACAAAGTAAGGAATTTAACCACTCAAGATTATAATTTAGACTGTGATTTGTGTTATTTATCAAGATTGTTTGAGGTAAAACCGCGCCGCAACGCGCGAGTTTTTGTTGGGCTAATTGGTTCCACCTATTGAAAGAAAAATTGAGACATGAAAAGTTATATTTTTGCATGTGAATATGTAAGGAAAATGGGAAGAAAATGTCATGCTTAGCAGGCTTAATTTACATGATTAGACTTAAATATAGCCACTATATGTTGTTAAAAATAATTTGTTATTATAAAAATAACATGACAACGTATTAAAGATTGCAATCAATGCATAACAACCTAATTTTTTTTTTTATTGTTCAAGGCAACTCAAGTTATACATTGTTATATATTTTAGCTTTACAATCACGGTAACAACTCAGCAATTTACTCAAATATTACGCAATCAACAAACGCATACAATCATGCAATTTAGAAGAACCAGCAACATTCATTAAGTTCTCTAACATCTTGAATTCTGCCATTGAAAAAAAAATATATTAAAGTACAAATGGTTTTATAACTCACTATGACAAAAGTGCCAAATAAATAGGCAAAAAATAATTTATGTAACTTATTCATATTAAAATATTACATGTGAAAAGACTCTTTTAAATGTAATATCTTGGAAAAAGTCTCTTCACATGTACTTTAATGTGAAGAAACTATTTTAAATATTGGAAACCTAATTAGTACAAACCATTATAAATAGGCCTAAAATAATTTATGTAACTTATTCATATTAAAAGAGTACATGTGAAAAGCCTCATTTAAATATAACAGCTTGCAAAAAACCTATTCACATGTACTCTTTTAAAGTAAAGTAATTAGTTTATAGTGTAAACCTAATGAATACCAACCATTAAGCTATGAACACTTAGACACAATTGGTGCAACGCACGGGATTAATAATGCCTCGTAATTAGTAATAATACTAATATAAATAAAATGTATATTATAATTAATGAAACCGGTTCGGTTCGGTTTCTATGGTTCGGTTTATATGTCAAAACCGAAACCGAACCGAAAGTTCGGTTACTTGAAGAATAAAAAACCAAACCATCGGTTTTTAGTTTTGGTCGGTTATTTTGGTTCGGTTTTTTTGGTTTTCGGTTTGGTTTCGGTTTTTCCGGATTTTTTTGCTTACCCCTACAAACTAATACTGGTCCTTTTTTTTTACTGCTTCTTGTTTGGTGTCGATCGTTGGTACACGTGGTTACCAGTCGACAAGGCTATTTGTTTTCAGTCGATTGTTGGTTGTGGGATACCAGTCGACATTATTTGTTGATCTTCTGTTTTGCTTCGTGTCGCATAATCTTGTATCAGAATAAAGTTGTTTCTTTGCTTTGTTTGGTATTCAAACTGTCTTGTATAAGGCTAGTTGATATTCACGTTATTAATTTTTTTTTTTTGGAAGACCTAACCCTAAACCGATCACTGTTCCATTAGCTCTTCCCAAAACCCTAACCTTCACTCGTCTACTCTCAAGATGACTGGTTCTAATGTACCTCCTACCTCACCCATCATTCTCCTTTCAGACAAACATATGACAATCACCAACATTCCCAATCTCATTCCCGTCAAGTTGGATGTCGAGGAGATAAATTACTCCTCGTGGCTTTACTTTTTCAAGAATCTTTGCAAGGGATACTCTCTTTTGAACCATATCTTGGGAAAAACTCCGGATGACGCGACCTCAAGCACTCCACCACCTCCTCCCGATGCCGAATGGTTAAAGATCGATACCATCATTCTTTCTTGGATATTCATCACTTTATCCAAAACCCTTCAACAACGACTAGTTGTTGAGGACCCTCAATCAGCTAAGGAAGCATGGGATCTCTTTGCCGATATCTTTCATGACAACAAATGTACCCGAGCTATAACATTGAAGGCAGAATTACGGGCATTGAAACTTGGTGATTTGAGTATAGATGCGTCTTTTCGTAAGATTAAGTCCATTGCCACAATCTTGACTAGTCTTGGGTCGTCTATGAATAATGATGACGTCTTTACCTTCGCTCTTGAAGGTTTACCTGCCAAATATGATAGCATATCCAACATTATTGCCCATCGGGAGCCTTTTCCGAATCTCAAGACCGTCCATTCTATGCTAACTACGGTGGAAATGCAATTGAAGTCACGAGTGCAAGAAGCTTATGTCGATTCATCGTCTTTTTCACCCATGGTTTTGTTGGCCAACACCGGTCCTAATGCTCGCCTTTCTACATCATCCATGGAAAAGGTACATAAGCCTTGCTTTAATTTTAACAATGGCGCTTTTCGGTTTGGTGATTATTGTAAATTCCTTCATAACGGGGTACACGGTAATTCCTCTAAGTTGTCAACACATACTCCTAGCTCTATTGGTACGCCCTCCAACTCTTTAACATCTACGGATTTACAGTCTTTACAAATTCTTTTGAATAAATTGGGTTTGCATGGGGTGCATGGTTGAATAATAATTGAGTGACTAATATTAGCCACATTCCCACTGTGAATAACAATGCTACGAGCCAAAGTGCAACACCACCACCTATGGCCTTTTATTGTGGCACGCAGGCATCAAATAACCCACCTCCAGGCTTTGGTCCATTACAAGCCCAACCTACTCCCTATTACCAGGCCCCATGTTCACCTCAGCCCAATCCTCATTATAACGTGTGTGCAATGTATCAACCTGGTTCATATGGACACGGGGTTCAGCCTATTTTGACAGGCCAACAGCAGGTTCAACATGGACTGGGGGGTCAGGTATTGGCAGGTCAACAGTAGGGGTCTACGTATGTTGCTGGTCAACAGGCTTTTCATGGTCAACAGCCGGGTCTTATGGTTGGTTCGGGTCAAATACCGGGGCAGGAAACAATTTTACTGAGTGCTTTTAATGCGGTGACACTTCAGGATCCTACCGTAGGTAACTGGATTATGGATACAGGTGCGTCATCTCATCTTAATGATTCTATCAATTGTCTTCGTAATGTTTTTAATTCGTACATTTACCCATCTGTTGCGGTTGATGGCGAGCATTCTATTCCCGTTATCAACTCTAGCCATAGTATTTTGCCTACTCCTCACCGACCTCTTCATTTAAATAATGTGTTAATTACTCCTAATAGTGTAAAAAATTTGGTCTATATTCGTCAGTTTGTTCGCGATAATTATTGCACTGTTGAGTTTGACCCTTTTGGTTTTTCTGTTAAGGACTTTCAAACGTGTCGGGTGCTTCTTTGATGTGATAGCACTGGAGATCTTTACCATGTTACTCAGCCTTCCACCATTCCGCATGCTTTTCTCATGAGTCAGTATACGTGGCACCAACGTCTTGGACATCCAGGAAGTGAAGTGTTACGCCGTGTCCTTTCGAGTAATTCTATTTCATGTAATAAAGAGAAGTATCCCATTCTTTTTCATGCTTGTCAGCTTGGCAAACACGTGAAACTTCCATTTGTTAGTTCTAGTAGTTTGGTTCCGTCTTCGTTTGATATCGTACACTCGTACTTGTGGACTTCCCCAATTTTGAGTCTTTTTGGTTTCAAATACTATGTTTTATTTTTGGATCATTATTCACAATATGTTTAGGTTTATCCTTTAGTTAATAATACTGATGTTTTGTCCAAATTTATGTTGTTTCGTACCTTTGTTCGCACTCAATTTAAGTGTAAAATCAAGTCTTTTTAGTGTGATCATGGTGGTGAATTTGACAACCACACTTTTCATAAGATATTTGCTAATAATCGGATTCAATTTTGATTCTCTTGTCCACGTACCTTCAACAAAACGGGAAATCTGAAAGGATGATTAGAATCATCAATAACCTTATACGTACATTATTATTTCAAGCTCATCTCCCTCCCAATTATTGGACTGAAGCTCTTAATATGGCCATTTACCTCTTAAATATTTTACGCTTACGTGCCATTGACAATGAAATCCCATTTACTCGCCTTTTTGGATCCACACCTGACTATAGCATTTTACGTACTTTTGGGTGTCTTTGTTATCCACACCTTGATACTAATCACAAACTTGAAGCTCGGGCTACCTCTTCCATTTTCTTAGGTCATGCCACCAATCATCGTGGTTATCATTGTCTAGACCTGAACACAAATAAAATTATCATTTCACGACATGTTACGTTTGAATGTTTGATGAGACTGTTTTCCCATTTGGCTCAATGACCCCCATGGCCAGTCCCTCTTATGATTTCTTGGCTGACTCGTCCAATATCATACGATCGTCTCCCACCACTCAACCCACTTCACCCAATGTTCAAACTGATCGTCAAGTTGTCCCTACCATTGTACCCACATCCAATGAGCCCATTCCTATTGAGCCTATTAGCCCAACTTCACCACCACAACAGCCCCCCACCACTCTTACTTTAATTTCACCACCTCCATCCCAGCCTACTTCCGTTTCCGTTTCCCCAAATCAACCCACTCAACCTGTTAACCCGAACCCGGTTTCAGTTCATCCCATGGTCACACGTTATCGTGTAGGGACTAATCGTCCCACTCAGCTTTTTACTCTTCACGTGTCTTCTGTTTCTCCTTTACCTAAGTCATATAATGCTGCGTTTAATGATCCTAATTGGCAAAATGCTATGTGTGATGAGTATGATGCACTTATTAAAAATTAAACTTGGACTCTTGTACCTAGACCCGCGGATGCCAATATTGTTCGGTGTATGTGGTTATTTCGGTACAAGTTTTTAGTAGATGGTAACCTTAGTCGCTACAAGGCTCGCTTTGTTGCGAATGGCAGCACGCAGATAGAGGGGGTTGATGTTTATGGGGGTTGATGTTTATGAGACCTTTAGTCCAGTTGTTAAACCTGACACTATACGGACAGTTCTTAGTTTGGCTCTTTCTCGGCATTGGCCGATTCATCAGCTAGAAGTCAAGAATGCCTTTCTACATGGTGATTTGGCTGAGACATTTTATATGTATCAGCCGCCTGGGTTTCGGGATCATGCTCATCCTGATCATGTCTGTTTATTGCAGCAGTCTCTCTATGGTCTTAAGCAGGCCCCTCGGGCTTGGTTTCAGCGGCTTGCTGCTTATATTACTCGGGTTGGGTTTAGCCATAGCCGGTGTGACTCATCATTATTTATCTATAGACAGGGAACGGACACTGCTTATTTGTTGCTCTATGTTGATGATATTGTTCTCACTGCTTCGTCTGAGCTTTTGTTACAGCGGATTATTGCTTCTCTTCATCAGGAGTTCTCTATGACAGATCAGGGTTCTCTTAACTATTTTTTAGGGATCTCTGTTACACGTGATTCTACAGGGTTGTTTTTATCTCAGAGTAAGTATGCTACTGAGATTCTTGAGCGAGCTCATATGGTTGGTTGTAACTCCAGTCGGACTCCTGTTGATACTGAGTCTAAGTTAGGTGATGATGGTGATCAGGTTTCTAATCCGACATTATATAGGAGCCTTGCGGGTTCCCTACAGTGTCTCACTTTTACCCACCCTGATATTTCTTATGCTATGCAGCAGATTTGTCTTTATATGCATGATCCGCGGGAACCTCATTTCTCGGCTCTTAAGCGGATTTTGAGGTATGTTCGGGGTACTTTAGACTATGAATTACAGTTGTTTTCATCTTCTACTTCGTCACTGGTTACTACTCGGAGATCGACTTCTGGCTATTGTGTATTTCTTGGCAACAACTTACTCTCGTGGTCCTCTAAGCGTCAACCGACGCTTTCTCGTTCTGGTGCAGAGGCCGAGTGTAACACCCGTTTCCCAGGTGTTGGGACCCCACCCTAGATGAAAAGGGATAAAGACCTCATGTGATTGGCCAGTCAACAATTGTTGCGCAATGGTCAAACCCGATAGTCAAAATGATAGTCAAAGCATGTATTATAAGATTATGAAAGTATTATGTGGCAAGAATAGAAAGGGAATAGACTTAAGGGACTTATTTTGTCATAAATCAATTATGTTATAAGTTAGTTGTGGCTAAAATAGAAGGAAAGGAACTAGAGGGACCATTCTTGCCAATGCCCAAACTTGTTGATGAGTGTGTAAATACTCATCATTTTATACCCATAAAAGACACGAAAATGTCCAAAAACATCCAATATATATTGCAGATATCCTTGGTTTGTGTTTTATGTGTTTCAGGTACTGAAGGATTGAAAACGGAACAAAAACGAGTATTTTTGGATCGACTCGACAACAGTTGTACATTTGATCAAGTGAAGACAAAAGTCAAAGACAAAGTCAAAGTCAACCCCAAAAATACCAAAATGACACAAATAGTCCTTGGAATTAATTTTCATTTTTGGCAGCCTTGATCCTTGGATTTTCAGAATTGGCAACAATAGTCCCTTAAAGTTAAACCAAATCCAATTCTAATCCTAACCATATCTAATCCAAATAACCAACCCAGCAAATAAACAACCCAGCCCAAACCAATGAATAAACCCAACCCGGCCTTAGTTAACCAAAAATGTTTGACCTCGGTCAAACCTTCTTCTTCAATACCGTTTACCGCCAAACCAAAACCACCATCACCGCCTCCTTATCCCTGACACATCCACCCCCTCCTAGCTTCTTCTATACACTTCCTAACAAACCAAGATGCATTTAATGCTTCTTCCCCATCACACGCTATCAGTCAATTGGATTTTCCCATTATCACCATTTTGGCGCCAAAACTGAGTTGAAGGGCTGAGATCAATTCAAGCTAATCCAAAGGTCAAGAAAGGTTCAGAGGAAGATAGGAAGAAGAACCCACTTCAGTTTTAGTATAAATAGGTCACAATGTAGCCTTAATTGGCAAGTAGTTTTTTTTTCTTAATCGTATTTTAGTTTAAGTGTTTAAGTTTTATCAATTTTAATTTCCAGTGTTTAATTCAAGTTGTTTTTTGTGTAATTGTTCTAAACTTATCAGTGTTGTACTCCATTTTAATCGTTAATGAAAATTCAAGTTTATCACTTAATTCGAATTAAGCTAAGTTATTGTTAAATAAGTTCACCAATCCTCCTCACCATTCATATAAGTTTATATAAGCTTAATATAGCTTTTTGTAAGCTTATATTAGATAGAATCAGTTACATTCAAGAAATCCAAGAAAAGTCAAAGAAAGTCAACTGGAGGTCAAGATAAGCAGTTCTGGATGATAAGCTGCTCATGGAAGAGCTTATGGGGTTTCTAGCTTGTTGTTGACAAGCTA
Source organism: Artemisia tridentata subsp. tridentata (assembly GCA_021014915.2). Lineage (NCBI taxonomy): Eukaryota > Viridiplantae > Streptophyta > Magnoliopsida > Asterales > Asteraceae > Artemisia > Artemisia tridentata. The sequence goes on from CP139505.1 coordinate 86,142,451, forward strand.
GGTGTGTTACTGATCATTTAGTTCCATTTTTCATAGCCTCACAAGTTGTAAGAATTTTCCAATTTTTGCATTATTTTATAAGTTACTGTTCTATAGCTTAATTTTAGCTTATTATAGTAATTTTCTGCTTATTAATAGTTTATAATTGTATTTCATCTGTATTATCATTATTAAAATAGCCTTTTCTTTATTTTGCTTAAAAACTCTAAAAAAGCCAAAAATAGCTTATTTAAGTAAGAGCTTATCTCAGTGCTTATTTTTATCAGATAAATGCTTTTTAATGCTTATTACAACTAGTTGTTAAGCTGTCTTCCAAAAATTAGCTTAAAATTGCCTGTTGCATTTAAAAATCCAACACAGACCCTCATAAAGGGCTGTTTGGGTTAAGCTCATTTCAAGGGAAACTCAGCTAGTTACTGTTCATTTGCAATCTTGGTTAGTTCAATCTAGTTTAACTTGGTGAGAATTAGCTGTTTCCAAGTTGTTTTGAGCTAATTTGGTGGATTACATAGTTCTAGATCAACTGTTCCAATCATAGAACTTGGACTGCTCATATAAGCTTCTCAAAAGCTTGAGCTTATTTGGTCTTCATTTCTGTTAAACTTGAGTTCTATTTAGTGGTTAAAGTGAAATTTATTGAGTTGAAGCCATTTCAGTTGGTATTAAGGTGATTTGGCAATTTTTTGCAAGTCTGCACAAAAGTACCGCCATGAATGATGTCTGCATGATTTTTCTAGATCCCATTTAAGTGCTTAATTGTGTTAATCTGAGCTTAATTCCTTGTTTCTCAGTAGTTTGCTAGGTCAGCTTTTAGTGTGTTAAGCTTTTGTAGCTTTTAGCAGTTATCTCAGTGCTTAAAAATAAGCCCAAAATTGCCTAGGATTGACTGAGTTGCCTTGTGCAATCAGTCCTAGCTTTTGCTTATTTTGGTTTGATCAGTGCTTAGTTCCCTGTTCTTGTGGCTTTTTAAGTTTCCATATTAGCTTATTATTGGTTGCTTAGCTATTTTCAACTGTGCCTTTATCTTAATATTAGCTTATCAGCCATATTGATCAAACCTTGGGCTTATTTTCTTTTTATCCAACTGATCAGCAATCATAAGCTTATTTCTAGGCTTAATTGAGGTTTTCAAAAATAGTTGCAGTTGTAAAAATTGCTTATTGGTTGGTGCTTATTGAGTTGCAATCATAAAAATCAAAAAAATAAAATAAGAAGCAAAAAGAGAGCCAAGGGATTCGAACCCTGGTCTCTTGACTCACACACAACACACCACAACCAACTGCCCTTGGGTCTTTTCCAGTTATACTCTACACCATTTAATACTTAACCCACTATCCATTTAAGCCTATCCGAACTATTTTGCTTATTTTCAGCTTATTAGAATAAGCTGGTACCTCATCTATATTTTTCCTAGGACTGTTTTCACAAAAAGTTTCAGAATTTTTAGAATAGTTTTAATATTTTTTATGCATTTTTCTTTTTAAAACAGTTTTTAATTCATAATAAAAAATATAAAAGTCAGAAAAATATAAATCTTTTTTCTAAAATTTTCTTTTGTCATTTATAACTTAGGAAAAATAAAATTACACTTGTAAGATTAGATTTCCATATATCTTAGTTTTTAAACCCGTTTTTAGAATTCCCGTATCGCGTTTTTAGTTTTAATTTTAATTTTCCCTTGAGAATTTGTTTCTCATTTCTTTGTTAGAATTAAAAAATACAAAATTCCATATTCCAAATCATCAGTCACTCTAATTCCAAATCTTACAGGATATCCTCGATTCCAACCTCGCTGGGACACGACCCGGGTGATCACTTGCCTGGTATCACACATCGTATTCACGGGTTTTGTAAGTTAACCTTTTTCCTAAAGGGTTGATTTGTCATTTCCCGCGTATCACGTGTATCCGTCTATTATTATATATATACACTTTAGCACGGATCACTTGTGTTTTAGCTAAATAAATCCAGGAGATTCTAGTGATCTCCACATTATTAGTGAAGGGTGTAGAAGGCGGTTCTAGAGAGGAAAAAGGAGGGAAAGAAGCTAAGTGATGATCTAAGAAGAAGAAGGTGGAGATCAAGTGTTAATAATCTTCCTTAGCTATGATCATCATCAAGTTTTGGTTATTATGAAAGATGATGATGATGATGATGGAAGAATGTGAGGATGATGATGTTCTTGTTATGATGTAGCTTGGATTAAGGCGAAAGTATTGAGACGAAGGCTTGGATAAGAATTAATGTTGGATATGCGATTGGTAGAAGGATTTGGTATACCAAATGAATCTGGAAAGTTCGGATAGGTTTCGAGTTCGGGAGGTCGGGTTTCCAAGCGGAGATAATGAAATTTGAGTTTTGAGGACAGCAGGTTCAAACCCTTGGGTCCGGTTTTAGACCCTGGGTTTTGGGGCCAGACCGGCGGTCGGGACTCGGCCGGCGGTTCGGACTATTTTCCAGATTTTGGCGATTTTCAAAAATTCATATCTTTTAATCCGTAAATCGTCACGGGTCGTACCACCTATCGTTTCGAAAGTAATTGAGTGTACTTTTATTTAAAAATAGCCTCAAGGGCTGAATGGTTATAGATTTTTGTCAGTTGTTAAAAGAGTGGTCGGATGTCCATAAAAGTCAATCGTTTTCGCGTAAAAAGTTTTAAATTTTGGTCTAAGCGGGCACGGGGTGTAACAGGCCGAGTATCGTGGTGTTGCTAATGTTGTTGCTGAGACATGTTAGTTGCGGAATTTGTTGCGCGAGCTGCATACTACTTTATCTTCCGCTACGTTTGTTTATTGTGATAATGTCAATGTCGTATATTTATCTTCTAATCTGGTTCAGCATCAACGTACGAAGCATATAGAGATTGATATTCACTTTGTTCGGGATTTGGTTGCTGTTGATCAAGTTAGAGTTCTTTATGTTCTCTCTCGTTATCAGTATGCAGATATCTTCACCAAAGGCTTACCTTCCGCGTTATTTGAGGAGTTTCGTACCAGTTTGAGTATCCGGTGTTATCCCGTTCAAACTGCGAGGAAGTGTTAGTCGTATTATTAGTTTAGGCCTGAATGTATTTGTATGGGCCAAGCCCGAGTGTCATTAGTAGGGTTTACACACTATATGTACATGTTCGGTTTATTGAATGGAGACATAGAAAACCTTATTAACCTACGAGTATTTCACAATATTATACATACATACCTCAGTACATGCATTTATTTATACATTATAGAGTGGAGTTATTCTACAAACTATAAAAACCTCGCATACCAAGGGACAACTTCCATCCATTGATTTAAATTTGATCAATGGCTGAGATCAACTAAAAAAATACACTGAGGGGCAATTTTGTAAACTTAAAAAAAAAAAAAAAAAAAAAAAAAACACGCTACTCACACAAACCCCCCAAATTGTTCACCACAAACACACGCACACAAAACACACACAAACACACATTACTCTCTGATGATGAATATACACAACAAAACCTCGCCGGTTAACGATGACGTCATCATCATCATCATCATCAAATTTAACCGAATAACAGATTCAGTTACAATCTAACAAACCTTACAAGCTGATCTATTTATGTAATTATATTCAATTGTCGGCTAATTTACAGTTTTACCGTTATCAATCGATTGATCATCTATTTATATGTTGATTATTTGTGTCAAAATTGATTAGTTTTATTGAAACCCTAATTTTTGAAATTGTGATGTTATGTATTGTTAGGATGATGTGGATTGTGTGATTTGAATAGGTATTGGTGTTTTCGTAGTGATTTTGGCCGAGTTGACCTGAATTAGGGCTTGTTTATGCACAAAGGCTTTTTAGGAAGTTGTTAGATTGCTTATTTGAGGTAAAATAGTAGAATAAGCAGGTATTCTTATTTGAGAATTATGGAATTAAATAGTGATTCTAGGTAGATGATTGCTTATCTGCTTAAGCAGAATCAGTTTTGTGACTCTTCTTCTTAAAAGCGATTGTAGGTAGATTGTTGGATATGTGATGCTAGCATGATTTATATTCGCTTGTTTAAATAGATATTTATGTTTTCATTGGCGCAAGTTGACCTGGCTTGTTTACATACAAAGGTTATTTAGGAGTTTGCTTATTTTGAGTTATAATAAGCAGTTTCTGATCATCAATGTGATATCACCTGTGATATCGTGATATCACCGGTGATATCACATGTGATATCACATATCACATGTGATATCACATGTCACATGTAACACCCCAACCCGGCAAGGGTAAAGGTGCCACATCACGGAGTCAAATCAGAGCATACATACATAATACACCGCGGAAGTCTTAATTAAAGTTCATTAAGGAAAGTCAAGTCAAACATAACTTGAAACAAATACACAAGTCCAGAAATAAGAAGTAATCCATAACATGAGGAAAATCCAAAGTCATAATAATGACATAAGATAAAAGGTGGTCATCTAAGGTAAAAGCTCCATCTAAACTCTCATCCCATCCAAAGCATAATCCCAAGCTCCTAGCTTAGATACCTGCCGCGGGAAAAGAAACGCGGCTGAGCTTAAAAAGCCCAGTGAACAGATATATACAATAAACGGAAATGAAACAAACGGAATGAACAAATGAAGCATAAAGAAATGATATAAATAAGGTACAAGAGTAAAGTTTAGGACAGTAATCCACCACGAGCCCAGAAACAGAAATATCATATCCATGTAACCATATCAGAAATCCAGAGGGGATGCCTCTCAAGTAACCAGATAATATGAGGGGTGGCCTCATGTATCCAACAGAAATATATGGAGTAGCTAACTCCCAGAACATGAAAGACGTGGATTGCACCCACCGTCAGTCACCAGAAATCAGATATATCAAATCTTCACAAAACAGAACAAATCTAGGATGCATCCATTCGCCCCCCAGAACAAATCATATTGGCCATAACAGATATAAAATAAAGCGCGCATAACAGAATCAGAATGGGGACGGTGTAACCAAATCACTAGGGCTACACACTAGTCATGCCAGTGGTGCATCACAGACACGGCCATGTTACCTTCATGGCTAGGGAACAAATTTTGGCTCGGGTATCAAACTGGGAGTCAAAGGTCAAAGGTCAAAGGTGCATATTATAATCAGGGTGTCATATCAGAAGGTTCAACATCAGAAGGTCAACATCAGAAGGTCAATATCAGAAGTCAAATAATCCAAGTTCCATAGTAACAGTTCATTTAAAAAGGTTTCTAATTAAGAGTCCATTTAAAACAATCTTTTAATAATGGTCTTCATAAAAATGATCTTTCAAAACGGTTTTTCATAACGATAGTATTTTTAAATAGTTTTCATAAAAGTTAGTAAAATCCCAATTAAAAGAATATTGTATCATATTTGTAAACATCATTTTAAAATAGCTTTTTCTTAACTCATTTCCAGGTCAGAATTAAAGAGGTTTTCACAGTCTAGGTCCATATCATAGGTCAAAGGTTCAAAGCAAGGAATCATAGCAAAGGTATCAAATCAGAGGCTAAACAGATCAGAACATGACAGAGATCATAGGAAACCTTACAGAGAAGGTCAGAATATCTGTACCTTATTCCAAAGCAAACACAAACTCAGAAATGGATAACAGAGTGGATCAGGACCTCTCTTTCTTCACACCTAGAGGGGTAGACAAGAATTACAAACCCTTCCATCATGTATAATTTACAAGATAAGTCCTCCAAATTAATACTTTTACATCTTTGGTTCCTTTACTTATGTTTCCATCTTTTGTTTATTAATAGTTACATATTAGGTCCTTTAATTATCAAGATGACACAAAACCCCTTTTAATATGATTTATTACTCGAATCATCCTCAAGTTTCATGATTTACCATTTATAACCTTTTACATGTCTTAACAGTTTTTAAGTATCATCTGGACCCGTTTTACATAATTTATAAACCATATTAAACCTTCGAAATAAAATCTATAAAAATTCACAGACGTTCCCCAGGGTCTTAAGTATTTTATGTAATTTTTCCAGATTTTATTAAGTTGTATAGGTACGAACTAAAAATCCTTTTCCCCAACCTGTTCCAGAACCGGATCAATTAAAAACACCCGACCATTATCTATCTGCTTACCCAGTCTAGAAAATTTATAAAATTCTACAAAAATTCCAGTAATTAGCTAACATGTTTTATATTACTCAGTTCAAAGGAAATGTCCTAATTCGTTATGGTTTTAAAATGATAAATGAAAAACCCGGACTGTTTTCCCAGACTTCACAAATCCGATCAGACATGTGATTTCCCAAAAATCAAAAAGTAGCCTTCTAGGCCTCTAAAAATTACAAACTAAATTTCTCCAGGTATCTATTTCATTAAAATACAATATAGACTCGAGAAACATCAAAATATACGTTCACATCATTAATCTACAGCCGCTTAAAGTCGAATCAAATCTTAGGTCAGTAGTAGTTTTTATATAATACGTACCTAGTTAGGGTTTTATTCATCCCGTTCATTAATTCTTTACACCAAATACTTTTGGGTGAGTCCATAGCACATTTAGATCAATTCATATCAGTATATAACACATTCAAATCGAATATTTACCACAGAAAATTTCAGTCGATCCATATATTAGGGTTTTAGGGTTTTCTAGATTTTATGATTTTATGTGACACAATATGTGACTTCAATTCGATTAAGAATACAAAAACATGAACAAGGATTGAACAAGGTAAGTGATGCAATACCCTCGAAGAGCACACGAATGACCAAGAATACCCTACACTCGAATCACCAACGAAAATTCTCTTCTCCTTCTTTCTTGGTTCGATCGACAGAAAAGGGAAAAACAAGGCAGAAAATGGTTAGGGTTTTTGCTTAAACTTGAATGGATTGACACTAGTATAACATGTTTACCTTAATGTGATGAATAACACAAGAATGGAACAAAATCAAGGCTCCTTTTTGGGGCTTTTGTGGCTCGACAGCAGCAGAAAAAAAAAAGAGGCAGAGACTTTGGGTTTTTAGGGTTTCTTTGATGTGTTATGATGTTCGGTATTTTGGTGGAGAGTCAAAAGGGATTTAGCTAACTTATAGGAGGTTGGGCCGAGTTTTTGGAAGGGTAGGGGAGGGCATGGATCGGCCTAACCCAACCCAAAATCATCTATGTCAAAAATTATATAAATTCTCTTATTCCTCAAATGTTACTTACACATAATTATTTTTAGAACAAAATAGATATATACTTATGAAGTTTTTGGTTCAAGTAACTAAGTAATGTGTCATGAATATTCTTGGTGGCTAGTACAAATATTATTTGGTGTCTCGTAAATAATTTATGTCATATACGGTTTAGTTTTATAGGTTTTTTAATTTAATTATTAGTTATATAAACTTTAATTAAATTTTAAATTATGAGAGCATTTTGGTCTTTTAATACGTTTTAGATTTTCGGGTTTTACACTTATGATAGAATATTCGTCACATAAGCCGAAAACCACATAAACTATAAGCTAAAAAAAACATTCTTTAGCTTATGCTTATGGTTTAATGGTTACCTCTTAAAATGTGAATTGCAGACAAAGAGGACGAAGAAGGCTGGTATAGTTGGAAAGTACGGTAAGCGTCGTCTTTCCTTTCTCTTTTTCGTTATCGTTGTGTTTTGCTTATTGTCGATATAGGCTAGTAATATAAATGCTACTGTATTATTATGCTGATATATGTCCACGGCCGCATCACATAAACATTGGGTGTAGGATAGCGTTTTATTATATAGTAGCTCAAAACTATTAGAGTATCATGTTTGCTAATGTTACAAGTTTCTTACAATGTTCCAATGCTTTTGACTCTTGCCAGGTACCCGTTATAGTAACTGTAAGAAACTTGGGTAATTTTTGATTTTTAGGAGTGAGGTAGTATATCAGGATATTAGCTATAATATTTTTATAACTGTAAGAAACTTGTAATTTTTACATAAAAACATTACATAGAGGAAGTACGTGTTCCATCTTTATTAAGTTTTTCATATGAGTGAGGTAGTATATCAGGATATTAGCAGTTTGCATTATGTTCTTAGTGTGTTAACTAAGGATATTGATGGACTATAAGTTAGCGTTTTTGGGATAAAAGTCATAATTTGTAGACTTGATATAAATCACACTATAACTGGCCTCATCACTGAATGCCTCTCCCATCCAGTCTCACAAATCTCATAGTCCAGCCCAGATTGACCATATTTGTGATCATATAAGATTCCAGCACTGCAAGATAGTTTGTGTTGCACGACACGCACCAAAACTACATGGAACTAGCTTATTAAGGAACACTGAGATATTATTTTTGATACATATTTTCATTATCTCTTAAAAGATGTGATTTTGGGTGGGGGTGTTTGGGAAATAGTTATGCTTATCTGCTTATTTTACGGTGAAATAAGCAATTTGGAAGTTGCTTAGCGTGTGTGTGGGTAAAGCTTGTTTAAACAGCCCTTTTCAACTTATTATGTTTCGCCTTATTTATTAGACTAGTAAGCACTTTTGAGTGTTAGGACGGAGCCAAATAACTTACGCTAACTAACTTATTTCACCTGATTTAGTAAACTGTTTTGGACCCGATTATCTGAAATAAGCTGTTTTGTTAAGTAAGCATAAGATGTCTGAATAAGCTTTCCCAGACATCCCTATTCAAACTGCTTATCTGTTTTATTACATTGTTACCTCTTCAAATCTAAAATAAGCATGATTTTCGAACACTTCAAGAACTCCATATTTGATTATTGCTGCGAACAACATAAGAAAATCCAAACACTATCTCCTGCACTGCGTTTTGTTACTGTTTGTTTTTTTCAAATAGCATTAGCAGTCTAATTAAGCAATCCCAGATGCCCCCTTCTATTCTATATATGAACTGTTTCTTGATCAGATGTTAAGACGTGAAATTAATTTACTGAGTATGACCACTTTATGTGATAACTCATATAAAGTTGTTGTTTGCTGGGTTTTGAATGACTTAATATCATATCCAATTTAGATATCTCAATGGAAGAAATACAATCTCAATCGGATAACTATAGATCTTCATCGTCTTCAGCCAGCAGTCCTGCTAATAAAGTTGCTGCTAGTAACTTTTTCTACTTAAGAAAACCGGGTTCTCTAAGACAACCGATTTCATTTGAAGATTCACCCGATTGGGGTGAAGATAATACACATGTCGAGGTTAGAGTAGAAGAAGGTGGCGGTGACTCCATAAATACTGCCACTACCTCCATTTCACCGTCTCTGTCAAAGCTTAATAGTGGGTCCCTACCATCACCACCATTGCCAGAAGGTGCAGTGGTGGCAAGAAAGATTGCAGGGGCCAGTATTGTATGGAAGGATTTAACAGTTACTATAAAGGGTAAAAGAAAATACTCTGATCGGGTCATAAAGAGTTCAAACGGATATGCTTTACCTGGCACGATGACGGTTATTATGGGTCCGGGGAAGTCAGGAAAATCGACACTATTGAGAGCGCTTGCTGGTATGTAACATGCTTGTAAGGGCAAACAGCAAGAAAATGCGATGTACCATTCACCTCTTACTGATATATGCAATGTACATCATTGACCATTTATTGTAACATACTCGCAGTTTCTTACCAAACAATGCAAATTTGTAACCTTTTACTGCAACAACTTATTCACCTTCTCAATGATATGCGCAACATACATTTGAACCTTTTATTGCAAAATACTTGTAATATCTTACCAAAATATGCAATTTGTAACCATTCAATGCAACAAATTGTGTAAATGGTTACTATCTCACATTTAATGATTCAAAATAGTACTTTTCATAAAGATTATTACATTACATTTTCCTGCAGTTTGGGAAATAGTTATGCCTAGACTGTATACTTTATTAGGTATCACCTGTGATACAAAATAACTTATTAGGTATCACCTGTGATATCACCGGTGATATCCCATGTGAAGAAGCTCAAACACCTGTGATATCACATGTGATACAAAATAATTTATTATGAGGTATCACCTGTGATACAAAATAATTTATTAGGTATCACCTGTGATACAAAATAGCTTATTAGGTATCACCTGTGATATCACCGGTGATATCCCATGTGAAGAAGCTCAAACACTTGTGATATCACCTGTGATATCACCGGTGATACAAAATAATTTATTATGAGGTATCACCTGTGATACAAAATAATTTATTAGGTATCACCTGTGATACAAAATAACTTATTAGGTATCACCTGTGATATCACCGGTGATATCCCATGTGAAGAAGCTCAAACACCTGTGATATCACATGTGATATCATCGGTGATATCTATCACGATCTCACATGTGATATGTGATATCACCTGTGATGTGATATCACACATATACACTCCATAACTGTAATACATGTGATATCAACGGTGATATCCCATGTGAAGAAGCTCAAACACATGTGATATCACATGTGAAAGATATCACCTCTGATATCACATGTGATATCACCTGTGATATCACAGGTGATATGTGATATCACATGGTGATAGCACCTGTCACATGTAATAAATCTATGTGCTCACTGTTTTTTGTGTGTTGCTAATGTGTTTCAAAGATTTAGTGGCGCATACTTTGTGTCATTAATCAATACCATGGCATCATATGCTGGTTTTAATGGCAAATATTTTGTACCATAAAAACGTTTCACAACATAAATTTTGTGCCACAGTAACAACAATTTTGTATTTCTAGCAAGGTTTATTCGAATAGCAAATTACTTTAAACAAAGAGAAATGATAAGAACAATTCTATTAACTCGAATAGAAGTAATACATTTATGTTCTTCAATATATACAAGATAGAAATATCTAAAAAAGTTCACAAGTCGACTAACGTTATTCTTGGAACGTGTCCAAGGCTGAACCTATATACCTAATAAGACATCTAAAGCTACCAAATAACCCCTAGATGTGTAAATTTAGTATCCATCTAGGGGTAATTTTTTATTTTTAGGTTTTCTTAAGCTCGTTTAATTCTCGTAAGAACTCGTTTTTCAGTTTAATTTGCGTTTTTGCTTATTTGTGTTTTACTTACTTATTTTGTATCACAGGTGATACCTAATATGTTATTTTGTATCACCTATGATTTTGTATGTATCACAGGTGATACCTCATATTTTGTATCTACAAAAACAAGTAGCTAACTACAGTCTAACTATCACAGGTGATACCTAATATCGAGGTGGCAAAACGGGGGGGGGGGGGGGGGGGGGGCCGGGCGGGCACGGGCGCGGGCTAAAATGGGCAAGGGCTAAACGGGCAAATTATAATCCGGGCAAAACGGGCACGGGCCAAAACGGGCGCGGGCTAAACAGGCGCGGGCTAAAACGGGCAAATTATAATTCGGATCAAACAAGCACGGGTCAAACGGGCTATTTTGAAAAAACATTATTTGAAAACTGGTTTGCATCAGGTAACTTCATTTTTTTATGGGACTATAAATGAAAGATGAAACATTTAAGTTTACAGAACAGAGACGATCTACCAACAAAAGATAATGAGAAAGACAGAGAAATGTCCAGTGACATGACATCTATCATTCAACTAATGTAACTATAACGTAACTGCGGTCTGAACCATGTGACTAAACTGATCCCTATCATTTGAGCCACAAATGATGCTACCTAAGCCCTGCTGATAACAATGGCTGATAAGCTTGATAAAGATTGATAGTATAAAGTAACCAACAAACAGCCTCTGAGAAAAACTGAAAAATATTTAATCTTAATATATAACACACAAAACTATAATCACAATTTATATCCTTGGCCCTTAATCAACTACTTACACCAACAATATAAACATGTTAGCGGACTAAAAACTGCACATGTGAACTGTTGCCACAGTTTTGCTTGTCACAAATCCACCTTTAATTTGTATGCATTTGGAATGCAGTAACAATGTCTAGACTAAACAAGTAAACATGAATTCAAAGTTCCACCGATAAAAGTAACCTCACCCACCTTTAGTTCCTACTTCCTACTGATTTTCAATTTCAGTTGAATCATCGTCAAGCCAATCAATGTTTGATGGAAAAGCGAAACCTTTATCTTCACTTTCAGTTGAATCATCGTCAGGCCAATCAATGTTTGATGGAAAATCGAAACCTTTAGCTTCCAAAGGATCAAGAGTCTACAAACATAATATAGCAATGAGAATGGTGTAATACTTGTATGAATTAATTTTTTATAATGGAAAGATGCATGAGACCATTAGCTTCAAACAATTAATTATCCGATTTAAATTATCCAGGTTGATGGTCAAAATGCAAACCAGTATACTACTTATAATCATAGATCAGTAATAATGGGAAAGTATATGCGATTCTACCAGAAAAACAGTTTGCGGTAGATTTGGAAAGTATATGCGATTCTACCACTAATGCAAAAGGCTAGCAAAGTTTCTTCATTCTTGTATATTAGTCATTAAACATTGTTTAAGTAAAAGTTAATTCATCACAAACTAACAGAGAAAGACTCGTGTTGAGAGGAAAAATGGGATATTTCTCATTGATATTTAGGCATTGGGTGTTTCATTCGCAAACAACACTCAGAAATCGAAATGCATAATTATGCTTCAAACTTTGGAATTGTCACTGTAAATTCGATAGTGATTGAAACAAATAAAATCGCAAATATTTCTAAAATTTGGGGAAAGATAGTTGCAAAATTTCCACACTTAAAACAAAGAATTTGGGCCGAAGGAAGGGCCAATTAACAACTTGAGAAAAAAGAAGTTCATTAAAGTGGAACCATTAAGTTATGTAACAGCAGTAGTATATGAACAAAATCAAAACATCGACTTAAAGTTATATATATATGACCTCTAGAAACACTTTTAGTTTTAGTCTTTCAAAGTTATAAATAGATGAGATTTCAAACATAACCATGGACTGTAGATTTAGCAGAAATATTTAATGAGCATAAGAGATTAAGAGCCAAGAAGATTTTTAGCAGCAGAAATATATATGATGTCTCAAATCTTAGCACTCATAAAGAGATAATCTTAAGCCATTTTAGAAGGTGTACGAGATTGCTTCTTCACACAACTTATACTCCGTAGCAGACATACATCATTATACAAGACGCTAATGACCAAAACAAAATTTAGGATAATCATCATATATATATAGAGGGCTGTTTGGACATATCAAGCTTAAGGGGCTGTTTGGACAGATCAAGTTTAAGGGGCTGTTTGGACAGATCAAGTTTAAGAGGCTGTTTGGACATATCAAGTTTAAGGGGCTGTTTAGACAGATCAAATTTAAGGGGCTGTTTGGACAGATCAAGTTTAAAGGGTTGTTTGGACATAAAAGAAAATAGCATAAAAAAGGAGAAATGAGAAGTTACTTACAAGAGGGAAATATTAGCGTCTTATATAAGCTTCAAGATTTTCTGATAGTTCTTCCATTTCGTCCTTCTTATCTGAATATGTAAAAGAAATTAATACTTATATCATATCATATATAAACATATACTACACATAACAATTAACAATAAAAGTAAAAAAAGAATGAAACAATATACCTTCTAAATCTAACCAGTCACGATAAGTTATTTTGTATCACATGTGATACCCAATAAGTTATTTTGTATCACAGGTGATACCTCATAATGTTAGTAGGTAACAACAAGTATTTAGCAAAAAAAATAAGCTTAAAAGTCTACACAATAAGCAACATGAAAACAGCTTATCAAATTCTTAATATTTTGATAAAAACATTACATAACAAAAATATTATAGCTAAAACATAAAAACACCTAATAGTTTTGATAATATCAGGATATTAGCTATAAAAATTACAAGTTTCTTACAGTTACTTACTGAACCGCATGAGTCATGTCAGTAACTAGGTAGCCTTCCTAGGCATAAAAGCACATTTAAACAATAGTCAAGAAGTAATAACCCTGATCCACGGTTCATACTTTATATGCCTGGGAAAAGAAAGCATTTATCGAGTTAAATAGAAATATGATCACTTGTAATCTACCACATGTAATTCTCTACAACTTAACTTAAGAACATCATTTTTCAGAATATCTCATACTTCACACGGGTTCCCTAGCCTAGTTTTACATCACATGTGATATATTTAACAAAAAGCTTATGTAAAACAGAGTCTCTAATATTAGTTTCAAATCACATAAATCTGCTTAATTCTCTTATGACTTTCAACTAACTCGAAATCGCGCATTATATACAGGAATAAAGCTTCACAAGAATCAGAAATTCAAAACATTATATGAACAAAATCATTAAATTACTAACTGTGAGCTTACTAATAGCGTTTGGTGTTTGATTGATGCATCTGTACGCGATAATCTCTTCTTTATATCGAGCAGTAAATCCGCCAAGGTCGCAACCGTATTTCCCCCAATTTTTTGTTCCAAATCCATAAAACCTATTTTTTTCTTCAAAAAATCATAATGAATTAGATTATAATTTGATCGTATAGCTTTAGATTTGATGATTAACAATTTGATTGTGATCGATTACCTTGATGAAACATATCAGAAATCGAATCTCTAAAATTTGATCCAAATCGTGGTTGTTTGTTAACATGAAGATAACAGTGATAATGAAAAGAGAAGATTTTGATAATCAATTGATGAGTTAAAGATGGAAATTGCATTTTAGAAAGTAGTTATTGAAGAGGTTGAATGGAGAGAAACATGAAGAGATAACACACACTAAAGTGTGTTTGTGTGTGTTTTATGAGAGTTTAATCTGATTTTTAGTTTATATACGTGACCAGAATACCCTTGCAGTGTAAATAATGAATTTAATCTCAGCCTTTAGATCAAAATGAATGGAAGGTAGGGATTGGTCCCTTTGTATGTAAGCAATGTTTCATCCTCAAATGATCTTTTATTCATACATTATATATTGGTTTCTTTCTGGGTCAAACCTACGATATGTAGGTCAATATGACGAGAACACTTGAACAATACAGTAATTGATATCTCTCACCTTGTTCATTTTAGTGGAATTGATATCTCTCACCTTGTTCGTTTGAACTTGGGTCTTTAGTGGAGAATCTCAAGCACGTTATACTTTTGCGATTGATTTTATTTATCATTTGTAGTAAGTTTTTCTTACGTTACCAGGTTGCTCGGAAGTCGATTTGAGCTTTAGGCTTGACCAAAGGCATTTGAACATATGTGTGATATTTAGATGCAAATTTAAGATTAAGAATTATGGCTTGAACAGAATTTTGTAACACACAAAAGGTTGGTTTTAGCTTAAAGAGGTCATTGTAAATCTTGCCACAATTGATAAAAACAATCGCATGCTTGAATGTGATACACAATAAATAACGCACTCTTAAAACATTCTAATATTATTAACTACAGGGCGTGCCTGGTAAGTATAGGGGAAAGGGAAAGGGAAAGGGAAAGGGAAAGGGAAAGGGTAAGGGAATGCAAAGGAATGGGTGAGGTGGGTAATCATTACCTTACCCCCCAATTTACTCTATAATGGTTGATTACCCACTACTGAGTAATCAATACCTTTGCACTCCCTAACCAAGCACCATTATTTGAGTGAGGTGGGCCCTTTTGAATACCTTACCCATTCCCCACCCCCCTTAACCCCCCCACCAAGCACCCCCTAATATTATTAAGGGTGTTGATAAATACACATAGAATTTTACTTAATACACATAAAAGGACAACCATTTAATGTATGAGAACAAGCATTCAATGCATGAGATGCATGTGTATTAAGTAAATGTCTATGTGTATTTATCAACCCCCTAATATTATTAACTACAGTTACTTCATCTTAACAATGAAAAACTCATACACTACAAAGATCGTCATTTTTACACATTTTTAAAACGTGTGTAAAATTTTATGTGTTTGTTGACACATAATAATTATGTATAAAAAGTTAGTTACATCAATAAGTATGAAAAATAAAACTAAAAACAAAGTTCTTTCTTGAACTATCAAAATTTAATTAAAAAAATTCATCTATTGAAAAAAGTTCAACTATGAAAAAAATTTAAAGCGGTTTTCAACTAGCAAAATAAGTTTACACGGAGGTCTTTCTACAAGGAGTCTCTTTATCCTTGGGTATGTGTGACTCTTTAGATCTCACCTCCTCATAGCTCGCTCCGACAGGATTACGTATTCTAGGTGCTGAGGACTTTTAAGTGCGAAGAAATCTTTAGTAGCGCTGAGCAACGAGTCAAGCACGACCGACCAAATCCGAACCGAAAACTGATTAAGGGTAAAACGTGAACCAAGAACCGAACCAATTAAAACCTAGTAAAACCGAAACTGAACCGAATAAGGTCGGTTCGGTTAGGGTCGGTTTAGCTAGTTCGAGCCGAATACGTGTGTTTTGACCCGAACCGAGTAAAATCGAAATAATTATACAAACCGAAAACCGAACCGAATAAGGTCGGTTTGGTTTGGCCCGGTTCAGTTCGGCTCGGTTTAGTTCGGCCCGGTTCGATTTTCGGTTCCGCTGAACCGAAAACTTTCAACTAGGGGTATTATGGATATATACCGAAACCGAAAGGGACTATTTTTGCCATTAACCAAAACATTAAAAAAAAAAAAAAAAAAAAAAAAAAAAAAAAAAAAAAAAAAACAGTTAAGATCTTGTCTTTTTCATCATCTTGATCTCAACACATAATCGGTTAGTTAGTTAAATTCGTTATCAACTACTTTTTTATTTATATATTTTGCTTCTATTTAAGGTAAAAACATGTTTCTTGTTTCAGGTTTATATAAAAAAAAAAATAATAATAAAATAAAATTGTTACTTTCGTAGAAATCAAGTTAACCTGTTGTAAGGTAAATTTCATCACATACCCAGTAGCCACATTGTTGAAAAGCTTGAGCTTTTTGCTCGTTAAAGCGTAAAAGATTGGTTTTCGGGTTTTGAATAATTAGAGTGCATGTAACGTGTTTGATGAAATGCCTGATCAGTTTTTGTTATTAAAGTTTCTGTGTAACTCACATTTCTTAAGTTGGGTGTGTAACATGTTTATATTAGATGATATTAGCTTATGAACTTTATAAGCGATAAGCTCAAGTTGATAAGTGCATAAGCAGAATATTTAAGCCCAGACAAACACCCCCTAAGATAAGAACGAGTCATTTTTGGGAATGAGAATTGAAATAGAATTATTTGGATATAGAGGAAAATGACGGTTACTTGATCTCTAATAAGAAACTTCTCTAATCTTTAATATAGATATGCAATCTTTTTAGTGTTTAATTAGCATTCAAAACTAAGATTAAGAGACAAGTAAAAATGCAGTGTCAAGTCTATGATTAAAACCACACCATCAGCTTCGTGGTCTTACAATCCAAGCATACTATATCCACACCACCAACCTTACTCTCGTGAGGCATATTGCAACACGTGCTAGCTTTCATTTCAATATGACCTTCTTTGAGTTTTTTTCTTCAAGATGTGTACTAAACTTCGAGATACAATGAAAACAAATAATGTTAAAGAAAAAAAACCCCACTCTCCCCTACAACCAACTTTCTCTCCCCTAACTAACTTCCCGCCATTTTCACGCCTTTAAAACACCTCTAAAACCTTGATTTCATCTCCGATTTGATCATATTTTCTAATTCTAAACTGTGCATTCAATTCAGAACTCAATTCTGCATCGATTGGTACTGTTTTCCCCAAAATTTACCCAGTTTTGAATTTTTCAATTTTGGTGCCAAAAACCTTAATTCAAGATCTGATCAATTAATCACTGTATCATTGTAATTCAATCAATTGAGTGTAATTACTGAACTATTTGAGTGATTAATTGTACGTAATCATGTCCACGAGAGGTCGAAAGTCTAAACGGAAAACCAAACTACCTAACAGATACAAGGATACTGATTGTGAATTGCTGAAGAATAGGAATAATGATACAACAAGTGAGAATGTTGAAATTGAAGAAACAGTGGGGAAACAAGGTGATAATGTGGTAGTTGATAGCAAAAGATCAAAAGAGGGAAATGATAATCATAAGGATGGTGAGGAGTGTTTGGAATCAAATGTTAGTGGTGTAATGGGAGATAAGGAGTGTTTCGATGATGAATTTCCTACGCTGACTGAATCCATCAGGAGGAAAGGGTTAATGTGGATGTTGCTGTAACTAAGCTTAGGGATGGAAGCATTGTGGATAAGAGTAGTGGTCAGGCTGGGTTACAAAAGGGAAGTGATACTGCTATAGTCATGACTTCTAATAGCACTGTAAGTGATACTGTTCCATTAAGCACAAGTAACAATGATAATGTGAATAATGGGGTGTGTAATGAGAATATAAGTGCTAATAGGGAAAAAATGGCTAACAGTAATATTGACATAAGCAGTAGACCTAAATCTTTTGTTGATGTTACTAAATCAACTACTACTGAATACATGAATAAGCTAAGCTTGATACCAGTTGAGATTGAGGAAGGTAGAGAAGTTGTTAATATTTGATGAGGATCTTGTGATGGAAGGAAGTATGAAATGGATGTTGACTCTTTGTGGCCACTTTGTTGGATGCAAAATGTCCTACTATGAGCTAAAATATAATATAAGTAGAATGTGGGGGAGATTTGGGTTGAAAGACATTGTGGTACATAATGGACTGTACTTGTTCAAGTTTAGAGAGCTTGAAGGTATGAACCATGTTCTTGAAAGTGGACCTTGGCTTGTTAATAATAAACCTCTTATGGTACAAAAATGGGATGTGTTATAATTGATAGAAGAGATCCAGAAGTATTACCTTGTTGGATTAAGCTACATAATGTACCTGTTGAGGCATGGACTGTAAAAGGCATTAGTGCAATTGCTAGCAGTTTAGGAAACCCACTTATCATGGACAAAACCACCGCTAGAATGTGTAGTGAAGGTACTGGTAATATAGGTTTTGCTAGAGTTCTGGTGGAGATTAAAGCAGATAGGGAATGTAAAGAGAAAATTGAAATTTGCTATAAAGATAATGGTTTACTAATAAGAAACTCTAAGTTTGTGAATGTGGAGTACAGTTGGAAGCCACCAAGATGCAGTCATTGCAAAGTTTATGGACACACTGATAGCACATGTGGAATGAAAGTGAGGAAAGAGGATGGTAAAAATGAGAGTTCTGACAAGAATAGTGGAGATAAAGATGCTAATAAAAGTGAAGGGTTTAATAAAGTGAAACAGGGCAATGGTAA
This sequence comes from Artemisia tridentata subsp. tridentata, assembly GCA_021014915.2. Classification (NCBI taxonomy): domain Eukaryota; kingdom Viridiplantae; phylum Streptophyta; class Magnoliopsida; order Asterales; family Asteraceae; genus Artemisia; species Artemisia tridentata. Next base: position 86,161,659 of record CP139505.1, read on the forward strand.
CAAAGGAGCTAAAATGAACAAGGGTACTAAAGGAGCTAGAACAAGAATGGAGTTTAGACCTGTGATGAAGAAACCTGAATCTGAAGTGCATAACCAGTCAAAGCATAACCAAAGAAATGAGGTGAATATGCAGAACAACAAAGATACAGTGAGTACTAGCAGTCCTGTTACAACTAAGAGCACATGGAAGGTTGATAAGAATGCTATTGAGGAGCTGAAAAGGAGTGCTAATAAGTATGCAGTGCTTGAAGAAATTGAGGGACATGAGATTTATGGAGCTAAATGGAAAGATAGTATTGATAAGTTTGTGAAAAATCAAAGACAACCATCAAAAGAGGAAGCCAAATTATGGACAGAGGATATGCAGATCTACTTCAATGAGCAATGGAAGGAGATATGGGATAAAGAATGTTCTGAGGAAGAAGATGTATATGATGATGACAGTGGTATTGCAAAAAGTATGACAGCTAATGAATTGAGTGGGAATGCATGTGAACTCCTGAATGGTGGACCTCCTAAAAACAGTCAATCATGTCAGCAATGAACAATGAATTGAAGATGGTTGTTTGGAATGTAAGAGGAATGTGTAACAAAGAAATGCAAAAAGATGTTAAGAAATTTATTAGGGATGAAAACCTTCATATCTGTGCTACTATTGAAACCCATGTCAAAGAAAAACAGATTAGTAAAGTGTGTAAGTTTGTATTTGGAGATTGGAGTTGGTGTTCTAATGTGAAAGAAAGTGAAAGAGGTTGCAGAATTATTGTGGGCTGGAATGAAGATCATGTTAAGCTAATACAGATGCATTCTAGTAGGCAAGCAATGTTATGTGGAATTGAGATTCAAGATAGCAAACACAAGTTCTATTGTTGTTTTGTCTATGCTGCAAACACTGGCAAGGAAAGAAAAGAGCTATGGAAGATCCTAACTAAGTACAAGAGTTTGATTAATGACAGTCCTTGGATTCTTATGGGAGACTGGAATGTGAGCCTTAATATTGATGACCATTCAGAAGGTGGTTCTTGTAAGACTGGTGATATGATAGACTTTCAAGATTGCTTAGATTCTATTGAAGTTGAAGATATTAATTGCAGTGGGATACATTTCACATGGGTGCAAAGTAGACTTAACCCAAGCAGTGGTATCATGAAAAAGATAGATAGAGTTCTGGGCAATATTGAGTTTATGAGCAAATTCCCCAATTCTCATGTTGTCTTTCTTCCACATCTCACTTCTGACCATAGTCCTACAGTCCTACATATACCAAAAGTGATGAGGAAAAAACACAAAGCTTTTAGATTTTCAAACTTTATAGCTGATAAAAATGATTTTTTAACTGTTGTGCAGAAAGAATGGAACATTCCAGTTGAAGGGTGTCATATGTACAAATTGGTGATGAAGTTAAAAGCCTTAAAGTACCATATGAAGACTCTTAGTTGGAAATTTGGAAATCTACATGAAAAAGTCATTGAATGGGGTGAAAAGCTGAAGACTATCCAGATGAAGGTTGATAAAGATCCTCACAATACTACTCTCAAAACAGAAGAAGCTGAAATTCTTAGAAATTACAATGTTGCAGTTAAAGATGAAGAGAAGCTCCTCTACCAAAAAGCTAAAATTGAGTGGTTATGTGATGGGGACAAAAACTCAAAGTTCTTTCATACAATCCTCAAGAGTAGAGCTCATAAGAGCAGAATTGAGGCTATCAACAATGAAAATGGTGTAAGATTTGAAGGTGATCAAGTGTCTGAGCAATTTGTGGAACATTTTAGAAACTTTCTTGGGATGGTTGTTCCTGTTCAAACATGTAGCTTGGAAGGATTAAATCTTAAGGTTGTTTCTAACAATGATGCTGAACTTATGATCAAGGAAGTGACTGAAGAGGAGATTAAGGAGGCACTGTTTGATATTAATGACAATAAAGCCCCTGGTCCAGATGGATATACTGCAAAGTTCTATAAGAAAGCTTGGCCTATCATTGGTAATGAGGTATGTAATGCTGTGAAAGAGTTTTTTAGAAAAGGTAAACTACTGGGGGAGGTCAATGCTACATTAATCACACTTGTTCCTAAAAGAAATACTCTTTTAAAAGTATCTGACTATAGGCCAATTGCATGCTGCAATGTCCTATATAAGATTATAAGCAAAATTCTCACTAACAGAATCAAATGTGCTCTATGCAAATTGGTTAATCCATGTCAAAGTGCCTTTATTCCTGGAAGACAGATTACTGATAACATCCTTTTGACCCAAGAACTCCTTAAAGGCTATAACTGGAAGAGTGGGGCTAGAAGAGTGGCTATGAAAATTGACATACAAAAGGCTTATGATACAGTTAATTGGGATTTTCTGGAAGGAGCTCTGCATGCTTTCAAATTCCCTAATCAGATGGTCAAGTGGATTATGGTGTGTGTTAGATCTACTGCATTTACCATCAACATCAATAATGAAAGGAAAGGGTATTTCAAAGGTGCTAGAGGACTTAGACAGGGAGATCCAATATCTCCTTACATATTTACACTTGTAATGGAGATATTCAGTCTTGTGCTTCAGAAACATATTAGTGATGACAACAAGTTCAAATATCATTGGGGCTGTAAAGAGTTGCAGATTTCTCACCTATGCTTTGCAGATGACCTTCTTGTTCTGTGCCATGGTGATCTTAATTCAGTCAAAGTGGTTAAAGCATCTTTGAATAAGTTTAGTTTGATGACTGGTCTCCATCCTAACATTGGGAAGAGTACTGTTTTCTTTGGTAATGTACAAGAGCATGTGAAACAAAGTATCCTGGATATTCTACCTTTCAAGATTGGAGAGTTGCCTGTTTCTTATCTAGGGGTGCCACTTATAACCAAACAACTCAATTTCACTGACTGCAAAGGACTCATTGATAAAATCAAAGCCAAAGTGAATAATTGGAAGAATAAAATGCTCTCATATGCTGGAAGATTACAACTTATTGCCTCAGTCTTGGCCTCTATGCATGTTTATTGGGCATCTGTTTTCATCTTACCCAAGGCTGTGATTAAAGACATCAATAAAATTCTTAAAGGGTTCTTGTGGTGCCAAGGTGAGTTGACTAAAGGAAAAGCCAAAATTGCATGGAAGCAAGTCTGCAAGCCTAAGAACGAGGGTGGATTAGGGATCAAAGATCTTGAAAAATGGAATGAAACATTGATAACAAAGCACTTGTGGAATGTAGCTAGCCAAAAGGAGTCTTTGTGGGCAAAATGGATCAATATGGTTAGACTTAAAGGAAAAAGTGTATGGACTGCTGATGCTACAATCCAATCAAGCTGTGGATGGAAGCAGATCCTGAATCTTAGAGACAAAATGAGAAAGCATGTTTGGTGTAAAATTGGTAATGGCAAAAGCATTTTTTTGTGGCATGACAGATGGTGGGGACCTGACAGTTTAAGTGATCATATACAAATGGATGAAGTGATTCAAGCAGGATTTGATCAGAATATGAAACTCAATGATATGGTGTGTAATGGACAATGGAGGTGGCCAGATGATTGGAGTAATAGATTCCCAGTGTTACAAACAATTAATGTTCCTAATTTCCATGAAAGCTCAAATGACAACTACTTCTGGTGTACTAATGATGGGAGACAGTGTAAGTACTCTACTAACAGAACATGGAAGGATTGGAAACCTAATGGTGATAAAGTGGACTGGTGTGATCTAATTTGGTTCTCTCATTGCACACCCAAACACTCCTTCATTATGTGGATTGCTTTAAATGGCAGACTTAGTACTCAAGATAGATTACTCAAGTGGTACCCTGGTAGATTAATGAAGTGCAATTTGTGTGAAACCTGCCCTGACTCTATCAATCATTTATTCTTTGAATGCACATACTCCCAGAAGATATGGAAAGATTTTAAAATAAGGAGTGGTAATGTGGCTATACCTGACAGATGGGAGGATATAATTCAGTGCATGACTAAACTTAAGTGCAATAAGTCTATCAATAGTATTCTAAGGAGAATTGGGCTTGCTGCTTGTGTCTATTACATCTGGAATGAGAGGAACAGAAGGTTATTTTGCAATGATAAAAGAGAAGGTGATGAACTAATGAAGGTCATTGTGAACCACTTGAGACTTAAACTTTCAAGCCTGCAAGTGAAGAATACTATCCAAGTCAAAGATGTTTGCAATAAATGGAAGGTTACCATGAATTTAAGGAATGGTGATGAAAATATACTACCTGATATAGCAATGTGAGGTAGTCAGTGGAGTTGCATGATGCTTGAGGTGTCCTGATGAATAAAGGGGTGTTTAGAATATGCTGATATCACTTCTGTTTGAATCTCAGAGGTTTCTAACAAGCACAATTCTATTGTTTCATTGATAATTTTTCAGACCACTACAATGACACAGTACCTTGTACCTTGGAGTTTCTTTGGTGTGACTGTACCTATTTGACACACATACTCTTTTTCAAACTTGGCCTTGGGAGGAAGTTTGGTAGGATATGTTGTCTCAATAGGAGGTCTAATTCAAAGGAATGTACCATAAAGTAGGGTTGTGCTTTGTGAAGGGTAAGTGGTTGGGGGGGGGGGATGTATGATGGGTGGAATAGAGAGGAATGAAAGATGATCCTTCTTGGTCCACCCAATACATCACCAAGGAGGTAATGGTTGGTCATCATGGAGGGTGAGTGTTCCCAAGTAACTGAAGCCCTTCATAGAGAGAGAAATGTAGGTTACTTTGGCAGAGCCCCCCCCCCCCCATGGATGGGTTATGGGTGCCTAGTGATGCCATCCTCCTATTCCACCTTGTCTACTATGGTGGCAGGTTGAGTGGCTTGGTGGATTGGAGTGATGGAATTGTAGCTAGATGGTAGGTGCTCTTTAAAGGTGAATTGGTGCAAGTGATTGAAGCATAGTGATGCGCGTGATGTGTCGTTGCGGTTTAGCAGTTTTAATGCCTACTCAAGTTTTAAATTTATATTTAGCCGACTTATCAATAACACACACACTTAACGAGCAGTGTACCCGGTCAGTATGAAGATAATGGTAAGTAGAGTGTCGATCACTAAGAGTGGAACGTATTATCTCGTTATTCTAATCAGTATTTTAATATCCTAACGCAAGGGGGTTTCAGCCTGAGAGACTGGCACGATTTGTTTGCAATTAAATAATAAAATAAACCAATAGGCACGAATCAGCAAGTAGCACACACGTACACAGATAGATACTTGAGACAATAAGAGGGCTGTCCTTATGATTAAGTAGATTGTCACTTGTTTTATTGATAGCTTTATATGAAGTGTATGTAGTTAACCCTTTCTCGTTGGTCCTATTCTTATCGGCGAGTAAACCCTTAATGATTACTTATGTCTAAAAGTTATTCCTAAGTGATCAATTTAGTAATAACCGTGGGAGCCACATTATGTCCCGCAGTCAAATGCCCGCAAGCCACTAATAAACACAGAGGTTATCAATGCACTAATAAGTAGTAACCAAAGACATCAACATATAAACTTTAATTGATGGGAAAGCAAGTATTAAAGGGAGTGCAATCTTTCGTTGTCACATTACACAAGCCACCAATCCTGATGAATTAAAGTTTGCTAACACAATAAAACAAAACTACTTAATGAATTAAACACATGCAGCACCTTCTTACAGCTCTTGTATCTTTGATTTGGGTGTGTCTTGTGCTGCCTCCTTGACTGAATTCGTCCTAGGTTTCTCCTGTTCGGTCTTCGAAACTTATATATTGCCCCCGAAATTCGTCTGGTCTTGGGGTATTTATAGTTTCTGTCTGAGGGAAGATGCGGCGCATCTAAGGAGTAGATGCGGCGCATGTACTTAACTTCGCGTGGGGTCCAAGATTATAATATTCAGGAATATTCGTACACCGCCAGAAGATGCGGCGTAACTCCATGATTAGATGCGGCGCATGTCCTCTTGTATCTTGGATCGTATCTGGTGATATCTTGATAGAGATGCGGCGCATGTCATGAGTGAGATGCGGCGCATCTGGAGCAGATTAGTCTTGATCTTCTTCATTTCAGTAGACTCTTCACTTTATGCATGTTTTGCTCCATAATCAGTCCAAAATTGCTAAGTTTCACCAAATGCTTGTTTTTACCTGAGAATTACAAAAGTAAACGATTAAGTATCAATCCTCATACATAATATAGTAAAACAAGTCAATTTAATAGGATAAATGATAGTAATAAAATGTACTTATTTGAGTTCATCACATAGTTTGAGGAATGCTCTGTTTTTGCTGCATCAGAGATCAATGGTGTCAGAGAGTCTTGTCTAATATCTATCTGATGTAGATGTTTCAGTATTGAGATGTATAGTTCAGGTTTACTGTTGAGTATTCAAAGATTTGGGTGTGACCAAAGTCTTTGTGTTTATACAAATGATGTAAAATTCTATTGGAAGTATATATAAAAGTTCACCTTTTGCACCCAAAAAAAAATAATAATAATGTTATTAATGCCTTATAATTCTATTATTTTTTACAGTTATTACATGGAATATCAATGTTTACATTTTAGGCTTCACCTAATATTGGGAATCATGTCGTCACTGCTTGCCGGTATTAGCTATTCCTCAAAGGTGGGATAAAGTCTGTTTTCATTCATTTATATTCTTATTAGAAATGAGCTGTAAAGATTGTTATCTGCATTATCTTTCTTTGCTCGTGTTTATTGTTCATTGTATGATTTTCTCTTTACGTTTTCAGTTGGGGAGCCATAAATATATCACGGAAGCATACTTTCAGAAATATGATACCTTAAATGATCGGGTCTTTCAAGATTTCATATTAAACGAGGTTTCTCAAGGCTTTTGTGAAGAACAAAATTTTATGCCAAAATTATCGGTTTGGCAGCGACAGTTAAATGGTGATGGTTCTCATCAACGGCTAACTTCATCCCTTAAAATCGAAAACCAACCAGAAGTTTCATCTAAGCTCGCCTCACAATCCTGTAAGGCCATAATTGTTAAAAGACTGCCCTCTGGAGTATTTGCTGATCCATTTGAGCTAGAACACCTTACACAACGTGGTGGTAAATTACATTCATACCCTGATGCATTTCTAGTAGTATGGTTACTTTAAGATTTTAAGCACGTTTCTTTCTATTGTTGTTTTTTTTTTTTTTGGCAGTGTTTACTGATGCTTATGCATTTGGGGACACGGATTTGGAGTTGCCTACTATGCGGGCAAATCGATCCGTTGTTGAGATTCACATGGATTTGGGTCCCTCTACGTTGTCTGAAAACAATAATGGTTGGGAACTCAACATTGAGCTTCCACTGCATGCACGTTATGCGGTATGTGAATAATAAGCATCAAGTGTGCTTGCACTATTTTTTTTAAAAAAAAAGTGTGCTTGCACTAATCTTGGAAAATGGGTGGGTTGTATAGGTGGGGTAACAGGTCATCATGGGTAATTTTTAGTTTGGTTTGGGTTGACGCGAAACACTTCTTGGTCCAATTTATAAAAAATAAAAATAAAAACTTTATTTAAATGGATTGAAATTGCAAATGTTTGACCCATTTCCTTTTTAGCCAATGTTTTAAAAACCGGACCGCACCGGCCGGTTCAACCGGTGTCTGGCTGGTCGGCCGGTTCTTTAAACCCCGGTTTTTTAGAGGTACCGTTCTATGGTTAGAACCGGCCGGTTTTTCCGGTTTTGGCCGGTTTTTCCGGTTCGACCGGTCCGGTTCAACCGGTTTTGATTTTTTTTTTTTTATAATTTTTATGATGATGTGTATACTTTAATGTTATTTTTTTTTGTTTGTGAACATTAAAACACATTATTTCTTTAAAATAAAAAATAAAATACATTTTTTTTGAAGTTTAGTAGCATTTAAAAAAAAAAAATTAAAAAAAAAAATACCAAACTGTTGAACCGGCCGGTTCGACCGGTGTCCGGCTGACCGACCGGTTCGACGAAAAATCCGGTTTTTAAAACATTGTTTTTAGCTATAATTGATTGATCTGATCCATTTCTCATAAAGTGTAACCAAGATTGATGATTCATTAGTAAATGGATTGAAATTGCCACCTTTAGCTTGCACCATACTCTTTGGGTATCTTAGGGGAACATATATCTTTCGGGAAAAACTTTCTCTTTTTGTTAGAAAAAAGTCGTTAGTTAAAGACAAGCTGTTGCTGTAGAACTTGTTTAATTACAAACTTTTTTTGTTACTGTTAGTGTTGTTTAATACTAGCTTTTAGGCTACTTCTTACTTTGACTTTGCAAGTGGAACTCCAATACCAAGGCTATTTTTACCACTCTGATTCTTGATTCAGTAAATATATACTTGTTTTTTGGAATTTTGTAATATGTCTCGGGATTATAGCTTTCTGCTTGATCTACTGCCCGTTTGTTTATATTACATGCTTTGCCTTATTTGATTGCGCTATACTCTATTCTGCAGCCACTGGGAAAACATGGTTACACAAAAGTTGAATTTGGGTCCCCTGATTTGTTTGTACGCTGCATTGTGGAAGGGGATTCCTATAACCAAAGCTGTATATTTTCATCAGCCAATGATGGTATTAGATCCAGTTCCGCTGCTATTTTTTGGGAAGTACCTTCTGGAATTGTCAGACACACAAAAGTCGTGTCTGTGCTTACTTTTATTTCAGCAGTTGTAGGCGCTCTCTCTATTTTAGCAGCATGTGTTTTTCATTCAGAAATTTCAATTCATAGCGATTCTAAACAATCTTAGTATGCTTAAGGTTTGTGTGTCATATTGATTATTCTCGTTAGTTATTTGGAATATTATTTGCTATTCTCAAGTATTCCACAAACATGCTTTTCTCACTATTTAACTGTTGCGTTTGAAACTTTGATCAGCAATCACTAATTACATAAGTTGTATGAAGGTTGAGGTTCACAAAAAATGAAATATAATAAACAAAATTATACAAAAAATGGGAGCTATTTTACATTTCATTGACCACCTTGTAACCTCTCACCCTTTTCAGTATCTTTCCTCTTCTGCAAACATCTTTGGAGACATGGGACATTGCTTAAAAATTGATAAATGATGAATAGAAAACTAATTTATTTCCTTTATCATAATTTTATTTTTATATGCATTGAAATAATTGAGTTGATCACAGGGATGCAGTACTAGATGCCTTTGAGCTGTGGCAGCACCTGCTTGCGATAATCAGCTAGAGCCCACATCGGGTATATATTTCTGTATAAGGCATAGTGTAGCATGCAATTCTTCATAAAGATTCCAGCTATTTCCTGTATTAGGTACACAAAAATTGGAAACTTGTTAAAAGTTGTGAGACATGGAACTGTAAGATTAATCTTCTGAGTAGTAGTGGTAGCATGGTGTACGTCACTGTACGGGTTGGATCATGGGTCAGGTGGGGTTGACCTGAAGCACCTTTTGTCCAAAAACTATTTTTTTTTATATAGAGATCTTTTGCCATTTGCATTACCTGTTGTGGAAAATCACCAGTTTCCAACTGGGAGTTGATTAATAGTTTGGCTGCTCTGTGTAGGGGTGTTGCATCTCTCTCCGCCTGTTAATTTGGAAAAATTAGTTATAGAGTGAAATATTAAAAACTATTGAAAACTATAGTTGCATATGGTTTTGATCAATAAACGGACCTGTCGAGAATGAATTAGTCCCATCATAGCCCATGCAGTGTGTACCATGTTGGACCGACCTCCTTCTAGGGGTATATATTTCTGTAAATTGAGGAAAACATCAGTTGACATCAAAATGCCCTAATAGTTACTGTTTTTCTATGTCATGTTGTAGCGTTACCTTTTCTGGACAGGATTTGTAGCTTTCTCCCCAACCACCATCTTCCAGCTGGGTTTCCAGGAGAAATTTGACAGCTTTACGGATTGCTGGACAATTGTCATATGTTTTCCCAACCGCTGACAGTCCTCCAAGAGCAAACCATGTACCGTATGTAAAACACACACCCCAGTTTCCATACCTAATCACCACAGGTTCTTGTGTTAATTATGAATGGGTCAATTTGGATTATGTTTTTAATTTTAGAGGGTCAAAATCCTAAAGTCAAATACTTTTGCCGCATCTGGTTCCAACTGTTTAAGAACTTTATTATAGATTAAAAGGCAGAAACAAACCATGAACCATCTTGCATCTGTATTTTCTCCAGGTATCCACTTGAACTCGAAAGAAAATTTCTATCTCTTGCTTCCTATGCCCCGGGTATAACTTTTTGAACAAAACCAGTGCCTCCATTGCTGATGATGTGCACTCAACGTACCTAATTAACAAGTTCAGTGAGTCTCTTGTTGTGAACCCTAAATCATACTATATGCTAAATGGTACATTATTTCTTACTCATGCTCTATGACGATATGAGCAAAGAACTCTGTAGGATTGAGAATCTACAACGGAAAACATGAATTCGTCGGAAAACAGTATCAATTTTTCTCAAAAGAATAAAAGTTTTCCTATAACGATACATACCTGTAGAGGTCTAGATTCACGTACGGGAGGTGGGAGAAACACAATAAACACGAACTAAAGATTAAACATGATATTCGGTTTATTAACTGTCGAGGTGTGTATGTTTTTCTAGAGAGAAGCTAGAGAAAACACACACACCTCTTTTGTATTAATGAATCTCCAACCCTCCTAGTGTTGACATAGGAGGGTATTTATTACAAGAATACAAAGATAATTTAGCTAACATGACTAAACTAGTCCTTGTACAAAGAAAGAAGTGCAATTCCAACATATGACAAAACTTTAAGTCTAACAATCTCTCCCCAAAGTGAAGTCATATGGGAATTGCTTACAATGTTCCCTACAAGTAAAATATAAACCATAAGCATAGAGAATAGTCTTTAAACGTCATTACTTCGTTCAGTTTGTAGAATCTTCTCAGCTTTCATTTCTTTACTTGCAGACGAACCATGTGAGCAAATCTAATTAGGGGTTTAATTCAGAGTGCCCTGAGTGCTCTCCCCTAATTAGTGCTCTCCCCCAAACTGACAACCTTTCTGATGATTGCCCTGAATCTGAAGAAGTCTTTTGATAATTAAATGCATTTCGTCTTTAGTCTTCTAACATGCAGCGGAAAATGTAGAGCAGACTGTAGACTCGTCCTTCTTCACGATCATCTGTTCGAGGGAATAAGGTATCAACATCTTCATCTCACCAAATGCATCCCAGTTATCTTTCATTTGATAAATCAGCCCATAACGTACAC